>BTHU01000003.1:153184231-153784231 GCA_036184795.1 Tokudaia tokunoshimensis | reverse complement strand
AAAAAAATATATTATGAGCAAATGTATCCAAGAAGCAAGCCAGTGGAGGTATTTGTTTTAATATCTGACAAAATAGGCTTCAAACCAAAACTAGGCAGAAGAGATAGGAAAGGATACTTCATACTCATCAAAGAACAGATCACCCATGAAGATATTGCAATTCTAAATAACCAAACACAAGGGCACCCAAATTCATAAAAAAAAATGATACTATAGATAAAATCACATATTGACCCGCACACAGTGGTAGTATGTGACTTCAGTACCTCACAAATTGACAGGTTATCTAGAAAAAAATAAATACAAACCCCAGAACTAAATGATGACACAAACCAAATGGACCTAACAGATATTTACAGAACATTTCCTCCAGACACAAAAGAGTATACCTTCTTCTCAGCACCCCACAGAGCTTCCTCTAAAATTGACCACATACTTTGAGACAAAACAAGTCTCAACAGATACATGAAATTGAAATGACACTCTAAATCCTATCTGACCATCATGAATTAAAGCTGGTTATCAACAAAACCAAAAACAACAGAAAGCTTACAAGCTCATGGGAACTGAACAATTCATTACTGAATGAAAAATGGTTCAAGACAGAAATTAAGAAAGAGATCAAAAACTTCCTAGAATTGAATGAAAAATTAATATAATATATACCCAAAATTATGAGATACAATGAAGGGAGTTCTAAGAGGTTAGTTTACAACATTAAGTGCCTACATTAAAAAAAAAATGTAGAGATTTCATCTTAGTAACTTAACCTGAAAGAGTTGGAACAAAGAGAAGAAATAATGTCCAAAAGAAGTAAGTATCAAGAAATAATCAAACTTAGGACTGAAATCAATAAAATAGAAACAACAACATAAACAATACAAAGAATCAATGAAAAAAATAAAGTTGATTATTTGAGAAAGTCAGAAAGTTCACAAAGAGACAAATTAAGAAGCAGAGAGAAGATCCAAATTAACAAAATTAGATTTGCATTTCCTTAATGATTAAGGATATTGAACATCTCTTTAGGTGCTTCTCAGTCATTAGATATTCTTCAGGTGAGAACTCTTTGTTTAGCTCTGTACCCCACTTTTTAATAGGGTTACTTGGCTCTCTGGAGTCTCACTTCTTGAGTTCTTTGTATATATTGGATATTAGCCCTCTGTCAGATGTAGGGCTGGTAAAGATCATTTCCCAGCTTGTTGGTTGCCACTTTGTCCTTTTGACAGTGTCCTTTGCCTTACAGAAACTTTGTAATTCTATGAGGTCCCATTTGTCAATTCAATGCAAATCAAAACAACCCTGAGATTCCACCTCACACCAGTCAGAATGGCTAAGATCAAAAACACAGGAGATAGCAGATGTTGGCCAGGATGTGGAGAAAGAGGAACACTCCTCCAATGCTGGTGGGATTGCAAGCTGGTACAACCACTCTGGAAAGCAGTCTGGCGGTTCCTCAGAAAACTGGGCATGACACTCCCAGAGGACCCTGCTATACCACTCCTGGGCATATACCCAGAGGCTTCCCCTGCATGCAATAAGGACACATGGTCATAGCAGCCTTATTTATAATAGCCAGAAGCTGGAAAGAACCCAGATGTCCCTCAACGGAGGAATGGATTCAGAAGATGTGGTATATTTACACAATGGAATACTACTCTGCAATTAAAAACAATGAATTCACGAAATTCCTAGACAAATGGTCAGAACTGGAAAATATCATCCTTAGTGAGGTAACCCAATCACAAAAGAACACACATGGTATGCAGTCTGTGATAAGGGGATATTAACCCAGAATCTCAGAATACCCTAGACACAATTCGCATATCAATAGATTTCTAAGAAGATGGAAGGAGAGACCCCTGGTCCTGGAAAGACTGGATGTAGGGGAATACCAGGACAGAGAAGTGAGAGGGGGTTGAATGGGGAACAGAGGGAGGGAAGGGGGCTTATGGGACTTTTGGGGAGGGAGGAAATGGGAAAGGGGAAATCATTTGGAATGTAAATAAAAAAACTTAGAAAAAAAACCCAAAATTAGAGATGAACAGGGGACATAACAGATGCTGAGGAAATCTAGATAATCAGAAAGGCATACTTTAAAAACTGTACTCCTACAAATAACTGCAAATTTGCTGAAGTTTCTCTTAGCAATAGGACTGAACTGGAGCCCGATTCTATACTTCCTGACCCTCCAAGGATCCTTGTCCAGGGCCACTTTGATGGCTCCCTTCCTGCATGGTCTTCAACAGCCAGTATGCCTTCTTTCATAAGATGCATTTTCTATGGGAAAAGGACAATTTATATGACAATAAGGAAGAAATAAAATGAGTCTTTGCTATCTGCTCTCCAGGAATTAGGATGTTTGGATCCCTTGTGTGTGACTAGGACTTGAACACCCACGGATATCAAGGAGCTGGATCTAATCAATGTCTGAGGGTGGGGGTAACTTTGTGAGTGCTTCCAGAACATCTGCTGGCTTTTCACAGACCTTAAATGTTAGGAAACAGTAGTGTTCATGCAAAACACTCCTCTTATGGCACTGTTTATCCTCAGGAGTCTTCCACAGCAAGTTCAAGATTTCCATGTCTTCTAAACTGTAGACACTCAGGGCTTCACTGATTTACATCTAGCAATCGTGGCGGTGCAGGCAACCACAGACAATCCATGGACAGCCCAGCAGTGCAGACACAGTGAAGTCATTTGTGATGTGGGAAGTGCTACTCTTCTTCCATGACCAACTCTTGAGGGGCCAGGCCTGGGAACTCTGAGAACTTCAAAAGGATGGAAGACTTCAGACATCTAACATGTTCTGACTGCTTACACACACTCCTAGTCCCTTGGTTGTTCACTATTTCTTCAAACGTGCTTCAGGTTAGGTAAGCAGATAATGACTTTTTATTACATCCTTCCTCCAGACCAAACAACAGGAGAAACTGACTCAGTTGTGCTCAAACTATGCTTGTTTGTTATACTTCTTTCTTCAGATTCTAAAATTGCTGCTCAGAGAAGTTAAATTGTGTCCTGAAAAACACAGCCAAGCATAATTACAACTCAATGCTAAGTCATGTGGTGTGAGATTCTGGGTAGTATCCAACATGCCCGCTTATGCTGCTAATGCACATTGAAATTGATGTCATAGCTTCAAAACATTTTTATGAAAATTAAATTTGCTTTAGCCATTTGTAGGACTTCCCTACAATTTAACATCTGTTTGGCTTAGATAAATTTCACTTTACTGTTAGTTCATTCTATCTTTCAGAATGAGTGTACTATCTGCAGAGTGCCCAGGGAATCTCTATATATATTTCTGAGGATACTCAAAGACTGCTTCTATATCCCCCAGATGTATTCTGGCTACCACATGTATCTTCCTGCTCTGCTGCTCACAACTCCTTCTTGATCACCTCTTGGCGCCCTACCTCACTAGAGCTCTACTGACATGGTCATATAATTGGCCATAGCTCCCTTTTGTTTGTTTAATTCGACTTCATTTTAAAACATGGATGCAATGCTTTCTTTTTACTCACTAATGCTTATTAATACAACATCATGATATAGTGGCATTTCATGAGCTTTGCTATGAAGAAAAGGGAGAGCTAAAACAATACATCATATATCAATAGTTCAGGAGTCCTGCCCTGTGATCCTTCTCCACTTATCTCTCTAGTCCTTCTCCTGCCAACAGAACAACAGCTGTCGTTCCTTTACAAGTATGTCATCTTTTACTTCACCAAGTGGATATTCAAAATAAAGGGAAGTGATTGTCAAAGCAATGGAAAATTTGATAGTTGGCTTTGTAATTATTATACCTTACAGTATGAAAAGATAGAATGCCGTTGTTAGAGTCATGGACATTCTCCATTTGATGCATCTACAGTCAGGATACTCTTTCTATTCAGGGTTCCAGCAGGGTGAATAAGTAGGCATTTCAATATATGCATGACTGAAAAAGACTCACCAAACCAACAGCCAAGAATAAATGTTGAAGAACCTACTCTCAAGAGTATATTCTAAATTCTCCTCAAGGAGCAGATGCTTCCAAAAACTCTCTAAAATAAGTGTCTTTTTTTCTCCCAACCTAAGATACACAAGAGAGATACACAATTTCATCTCTGAACAACAGGGAAGTGTCAGAATCTGTCTAAAACATCATTTATTTTCCCAATATATTTCCTTTCCAATTTAGTTAGGCAGTATTTGGTGGCCTCACTTTTAACAATTTATTTGTTTTTATTTTATGTCTATAATTGATTTGTCTGCATACATGTACATACATCCTACTTGTGCCTAGTGCCCTAGAGGTCAAAGAGAGTATAGGATCCCTTGTAATTGGAGACAGTTGTAAGTATCCAGTAGGTATGTGGAACCAAACTTGGGTCTGCTAGAAGAACAGCCAGTGTTCTTGACTGCTGCACCATCCCTCCAGTTTCTTCCCTTATAGTTGTCATTACATTTGTTTGTTTAATATGTGTGTGTATGTAAATGTGTGTGTGCCATGGCATACATATGAAAGTCAGAGGACGATAGTATATAATTTGTTGAGATGATAATATAATTATGTGATTACTCCCCTTTCTTTCCTCTTCCCATTTGCCCCTTCTGCTCTCATTCAAATCCATGGTCTCTTTTTCTTCAGTTGTTGTTGTTGTTGTTGTGTGTGTATTCTTAAATACATAAATACAATCTGCTCAGTCGATATAAAGTATGTATATA
The DNA here is from genome assembly GCA_036184795.1 of Tokudaia tokunoshimensis. Classification (NCBI taxonomy): domain Eukaryota; kingdom Metazoa; phylum Chordata; class Mammalia; order Rodentia; family Muridae; genus Tokudaia; species Tokudaia tokunoshimensis. The sequence goes on along the minus strand of BTHU01000003.1, from coordinate 153,779,518 downwards.
TGTCCATGTTAGTCTATTTGGCTGTTCTTGTTCAGCTCATGCTTAGGCAGCCATGCTGGTGAGACTTCATAGATATAGCTTCTCACATTTCTAGGAAACACCTTCTCCCAGCAATCTTCCTGATCCTTCGGCTCATACAGTCTACCCCTGCCTCTTCTGCCTGATCCCTGAACCTTAGGTGCAGGAGTTGTGTTGGAACTGGGCTCCAGAGCTCTGTGTTTTGATTGCCTGTGGTTTTTGTAATTGTCTCCATCTGTTGCAAAGAGAAGTTTCCCTGATGAGAAGTGGTAACTACACATACTTGTGTGTATAATGACAAATGCTATGAATGTAGTTTAGGGATTGTGTTGGTTTAGTAAGTGGCAGCTGTAAATTCTTCTCCAAGATACATGTCTCCTGTTGCCCTGGGTGGTTGGCTGGGTTTCCATTACCATGCATGACTTTGTTGTTGTTGTTGACCAGGTCCTATGTCCAATTAGAGAGCTGTTGGTTAGTGGCAAATTGCACTACTATACTCTTAGGGTCATTGTGCCATGCTGGGTGTTATGGTTCATAGACACATTGACAATAGTCCTACCTGGATAGGACGGTGGGCTGCTTCCTAATTTGGAATCTTCAATGGCATTTTCTGGTTTCATGAAACCTAGTCCTGGGAAGGAGGTTTTTATATCAAATCCGAATTAGAGAATGCCTTTGGGGAATCAATTCTCTCCTTCCACCATGTTGGAAGTTGAACTCAGGTAGTCAGGCTTGGCTGCAAGTACCTTTACCTGCAGAATCATTTCCAAGAACAAGTGCCCCTATATTGATATACTAGTTCTTATATGCTTATACAAATATCAATAGTTTATAGCCCCAATTGTTTCCCTTCGTGAAATATTAGTATGCAATACAATACCCTAGGGCAAAGAGCACTGCACTCATCCTTCTATCCCTAGCACATAGTAAGTACTCGCTGCTGCTGCTGCTGAGTTATTTAGCAAAAGAACAAAATTATTCTCCTCAGTGAGCATTTGTTTTCCAGACTCCATCCCAACATACTTGCAACTCAAAGGCATGGTTCAAAAAAATAAGCAGAGGATGAGTCAAATTCAATGTTTCGTAAAAATACTTTGCTGTAAAGGTAGAAACGAAACCAACTACCTTCCAAGGATGGAGATAACATCTATCGTAGATGTTCTTGAAGCAATGAGAAGTGTGTCATAATTGGAGAGACCTCTCAGAAAATAAATAAAACTCCAACTCTCCTAAAGAAGCCATAGCACAGAGGGGATGACGAAGGAGATCATTATCATCCTAGTATTTTTAGAAGTTCTTTGGTGACAGGTTGGGCTTTTGAGAATCGGAAAATGATAAAAATAATCTTGTTATTCCACAAAGGAGGCTCTAAATATATCAGGCCAATTTTGAGCACTGGCTGAGAATGTTGAGAAAATATTTTTAAGTGTTGGTGAAATGATAGGCTTTGGGGGCAGCCCTGCTGTATAAAAGATTTGTCTTGAGGGGGTGAGAAATGTTTGCAGTGTGGGTGTCACACAGAAGCAGCAGAAAGTGGTTTCTGGGTTTTGTTTCCCAAATTTTCAAGATAAGAGTCCATATGGAAGGATTTTGTGAGATATTGATAGCTAAAATTTGCTGTTTAAGCCTTTAGTTATACCCAAGAAGGTCTTTCACTCCCCTGCGTGGTGACCATGCTGTCCAGATCTGAAGGACCCTATTCGTAACTTCATTATAGACCACAGGATTCTAAAGGACTCTCTTATATCTTCCATCAGTAGCTATTATTATATGGAATCCACATTTCTGTGAGACTCAGGCTTTGGGTTTCAAGCAGAAATGACTATCTGCTTATTTGAGAAGTTTGCCTCTGTATACATTCAGCTACCAGAGCATCTTAATAATTTAAGATTAGTCATAAGTTAAATAGGACAAAAATGATATTATAAATAGTATATTGTGTATATATTCAAGGAATTTGGGATAAGTTTATGGATCTAATTATGGAAAGGAGTATGAGGAAAAGCCCATGACTGATAGGTTGCTTTTCATTCAAAGTCAAAGTGAAATGCATTCTCAGAGATTTATGATAGTTGATTTTTTCTTAATACTTATTTTTGCTGTCTTTTTATTTATTCTTTTCTCTGCCTGAATTTGAGTCTTTAAAGTATTCTGATTATGTCTCATTTGAGTATTTTAAAAATGTGAATTAAGAATACAAATTCACATATCAAATAGACTTTATGTACTTTTGGTGGGGAGGGCATGAGGAGTGGCTTCTAGCAATATTGACTTTATTTTATTGGATAGTATAATTATGACGAAGTGAACCTTACTGAGACCAGTGAGACTTGACTATAAAACTGAAACAATAATAAAATATAAAATTGAGAAATAGGAAGGGAGTTAAAGAAAAACATCCCGGATTTACACCGTAGAACCACAGGACTATAACCTGCCATGTAGGTCTCACTTGTGTGAAAGACATGGAGTGTAACCTCCACAAGAAGATTTGAGGACTTCTAGTTCATTTGTCCCAAAGTAGGCATGACATCAGGTTTCCTGCCACAGGGTCCACACAGTGCTTCATCTGTCTGTGTGTAGACCCTATCATCAAAGCCTCTTGAAAAGTACAAGTGCAATACTGAAGGAAAAATGAGTCAATGAATAGCAAATGGTGTTGTCCACTCAGCCTATCTCCTAAATGTGACTTGGAGAGGATGAGGAAGGAAAATGAGACCTAAAGACGTAATGCTATTCTCTCCCAACTAGAGTAAAGGCCATGGAGCCTATGCCTGGATAGATAGCATGGGGAAGGGAAACTGAGGACACTTAAAATGGAAGAAAAAAAAAGATGGGGACCAAGACTGTTTTATGAGGTTGCAATGTCCAGGTTGGCAGAGTCACTTGCAATAAGTAATATTTTCATCAGGAGTTTGCATAATCTTTTACCCATGTCCTGTAAGTTTCTACAAGTCAAGAGTTTTATTATTGGGAAACATTTTTATTAAAAGTTCTGCAGCCCTATGCACCACAACTGAATTCATTATAGGTAGCCTGTGTGGGCCAGCTCTCCTTGGAAAGACAGATGTCTTTTTCTCAGACAGGCCTACGTGGTATCCTCTCGAGAACACTCCTTGGATTTCCTACTCCCCAAGGCCATTTGACTGGAAGCACTCCCCTCCCTATAGTAAGAATGAGAAATGCAAGAGTAACTCACCATGATGTGGAACTTACAAAAAATGTCCAGAAAAATGACAAATGCTGCTGTAGGGCTGTAAATGAAAGGCTCCAGTGCCTTCCAGTTGTTGTATACAAAGTCAGTGCTAATTGGCTGAGTAAGTCTTTTGGGTCTTTTAATGAGAGCCTTGTTAAGTTTTCTCAGATCACTGGTATTCATAAGCTCAAGTGGAGAAGGCAACTACCAGTTCCCAACCTCCATTAGATTCCCCAAAGTGCTAGCCTGTAACAGGGGGCAGTGAATTTCCAGACATCTCAGCTCTTCAGAAGAATATCTTTCTCACTTTTCTCTAGGTGTCCCCACACTTTAGCTGAAAGGGAAAGGAGTAAATCCACATGCTCAAATGCACTGTAATAATCTGAAGCCCATACCATTCAGGACAATTAATCTCATCTATATGATTCTGATGGCTGAAATAATTACTTAATAGAGAGGTTGAGAAGATAAAATAAGGTAAAGAGTGAAAACTTGACATTTATTAAAATAATGTTCAAAAGGTTCCCAGTGACCTGAACTAATTGTTTCTAATCAGATAGTAGCTTGGATCGACACCAGACATTCTGGAAGACAAAGTTCCAGGGTTCCTGAAAGTGAGGTGAGTGTCAAGAGCAATTTGTGTGGGTTTCAAACACGAAGGCAGCCTTCAAAGTCATCCTGCCCAGACATAGTTTACAACTTTCTAAAACTTAGAATTTAATTTTTAATAAAGAATACCAGTAGAAAGTATGAGCTTGGGGGCTGGAGAGATGGCTCAGCCGTTAAGAGCACTGACTGCTCTTCCAAAGGTCCTGAGTTCAAATCCCAGCACCCACATGGTGGCTCACAACCATCCATAATGAGATCTGATGTCCTCTTCTGATGTGTCTGAAGACAGCTACAGTGTATTTACATATAATAATATATAAATCTTTAAAAATAAAGAAAGTATGAGTTTAAAATAAAAAAAAATTTCAATAAGAAGCAAGTTTCTCACCCAATTGCCCTCAAATCCAACAAAAGATGATGACTTGGTGAATATGGCTTCATTTGTTCTCTAGCATTTACCATTCAGTAACACAAGCATTTAGTTCATTGCACCTATTGACCTAAGTCATCCCAAAGCAGTCACCACTATGTTTAGTGCCTTAATGGGACAACTTCAAAATATATGTAACTCTATTTTGAGATTTATTGTTGGTTCACAATGCTGTCCACACTTTGAAACACAAGGCTACTAGCTCTCTGTCCTTCTCTTAATACATCACCTTATTCCTCACTAAAGTTGATCTCTTGAGTCCTTCTATGAGCCCTCAAAATCTTCCTTACATTTCCCTTTCTCCCATTTCTGTCATTTAAATCTTTACCTCTGTGTTTTTAAAGTCAGTGACATAACATTCTTTTGTATGACTTTAATTATCGAATGATTTATTTTAAGTTGTATACAAGAGCTGGAAATTAATAACCAGTATATACCCAAGGTAGTTGCATACATGCAAGTTATGAGCCAAATGGAAGACAATGATTACATTGTTTTGCTTAAATGGACTTTTATTTTTCCATACATTTATAACTGCCTAAATTTTATTATAATTTTGCTATTGTCATTTGTTCCTTCCAAAGGTTTAAAATTATGTCTGCTATTTATTAAGGGATTCCTCTACCAGGAATTCACCATTCTTTTTTAATCTACATTAGTTAACGTCTATATTTGTGCTGATTTTGTTACCCTTGGATTTGACTCTTAATTTTCTGTGTCAAATATCATGTTTCCTGAGTGTTAAGAGTTCTTTCTCTGGAATTACTTGATGGACTGGAGTACATTGTTCATTTCCCATAAACAAGGCTGCTTCAATGTGCATGGAACCTTAGACAGGCTTTAAAGTTCCTTTCTAAACAAATTATTTGATTAGAATAGTATTATAAGGCACCGGGTATGGCCTGGTATGATCATCTATGATCATGGCGCTGTAGAGAAGGAGGTTTGAGTATGATGAATTTGAGGCAATCAGGGTACATAGCAAAATCTTGTCTTGAAGAATAAATTATTTTTTAAATTTCAAATATAAAAGCATTATATAACTCATGATCCCACATTGGGATATAGTATTCTGCTGCAAACAACTTAAAATAATGAAGAAATATGAAATCATAATATTTATTATTTTGTGAGTATATAAAAATTCTTTAAAGTGTCTGACCGCAATCTTGATTGGTAACTGCACCATTTTTGTATAATTTTATACTTCTATCACAAACGAAAAAAAAGTATATTTGTAGTGGCAAGTTCTTGGGAACATGTGGTCACTGAGGACAGACACATATTTATGTGTCTGTATTGTTTTTGTAATTCTACTTATTAGATTCCACTTGTATAGTCTATCGTGACTCTAAATATCAGCATCCAGTGACTTCTTCAGATGTTGTGGGTTTGCTTCCCTCATGATGGCCATACATGTAAGTCTTAGCCAGAGCTTGCAGGAGAATATAAGCAAAAATTTATGTTCTGATTATACTATATTTACCACTTAGAATTTTACAACATGGAGTAACACGTGTTACAAACATTGCTTTCTTAATGGTATAGATGGTATGATCCTACACCTACTGCCTATTTGAATTTCAGGGTCATGAGTTTTTTGTTGTTGTTTTATTTTATTTTATCTTCAATTTTGCATTGTTTTCCTCTCAAACTCTAATAAAATTGTCTTTGGTTTCCAAAACAGTAAGTTACAGATCAATCAAGAGAGACATTCATTGTTGATCTCTGATTTTTACATGTGTGGGCAAATACACACACTGTGCACACAATCTTCATGAACACATAAACACATACACACACACTAAATGCACACACATGCATGAGCATGCACACTCACACACAGAGAGAAGCAGGAATCCAGCCCAGGTGAGGTGCAGTGGCTTTGAGGCCCTCTTGCCAATGCAGTTCCCACTAGCTGCTTCCTAGGGCCTGCAGTGAAGATGTTGAACCCATACCCAGCAGCCACGCCTTCCGACCCCAAGAACCCACTGGTCTTCTTTGATGTAGAGACTGGTGGGAAGGGAGCTGGCTGAATTATTTTAGAATTGTTTGCATATATTGTTCTCAAAACTGCAGAAAAATTTTGTGCATTGCATACAGGAGAAAAAGGCACTGAATCCAGAACTGGTAAACCTCTCCATTTTAAAGAATACCCTTTCCACCAATCTTTTAAGAAATTCATGATTCAGGGTAGAAACTTTCCAAATCAGAATGGGACAGATGGAGAAAGTTTTTATGGTGAAAAATTTGAAGATAAAAATTTTCATTATAAGCATGATCAGGAGGGTTTGCTGAGCATTGCAAATGCAGACCCCAATGCAAATGGGTTTCAGTTCTTTATTACAACAGTTCCTGTTAGGGTTCTGTCTAAGCTCAACCCCACAATTACCTGGCAACAGCCTGTTATGCCCTTCCCCACAGTTACCTGGCAACAGCCAGTTAGGCCTGGCCTACTATTAAAGAGGGCTGCTCAGCCCCTCCTCTCTCTCTTATCTCTTAGTCTCTCTCTTGCCCCTCTTGGGCTCTTCTCCCCTCCCTCCTCTCTCCACGTGGTCATGGCCGGCCTCTGCTTCTCTACTCTCTCCCTCTCTCTGCCTTTCTCTGCCTCCACTACCCCATTAACTCCCATCCTCTGCTCTGAATAAACTCTATACTATGTCAGTGTGTGTCTGGTCCCTCAGGGGAAGGGATGCCTCAGCCTGGGCCCGCTGGGGCACCTCCTTCCCCCACACCGACCTATACCATATTCTCTAAACCTCTTTATCTTTTTATGATTACAACATTGGTGCCTTGTGACTTGGATCCAGAAACTCTGCAGGTTTACATGCCATTTCAGCCACAACCTCACTTGCTAGCCCTGGATCAGTAAGCTCCCCACCCCCCACTGGTCAGAGTGACTGTCTGCATAGTCCTATGTATTTCCTGAGCTTGGAGCTACCCTGTGTTGTCCTTTAGGAGACATTCAGTTTTTCACTGACCCTCGTTCCCTTGAGTCAGTCTATAATCTTTCCCCTTTCCCCCTCTCATTTGTGACCTGCTAGCTTGGCTGCTTTGCCTGAAATGGAGGTTTGGCTCCTGGAGCCACCATGACCAGGACTCTGCCTCCCTCCTTCCCCCCTCTCCATTCTCTGATCCTCCAGACAAGTCCCTTGTCCCCTTGCCCTGGACAAGCAGTTTGTGCTCCACAGCATGCGCTGCTGAGGCCACAAGCGCGTTGCTAGGATATGAAAGAAGCTACGTTAGGTCCTTCCTTTTCCTGCCCACCAAGGGCTGCAACTTCCACCGCTAGCAGGAAGTTCCACCCTACAGCTATTCAGTCCTAAAACCTTACCCCCCCACACACACACACATACCCACACCCACCACGGGCTGCGACTTCTTCCGCTGGCAAAAAGTTCTGCCCTACAGCCCCACAGCGTGTAGACATGGGTGCCGACTCCCACAGGTGCATAGACCTCCCACGGGCGCAAGGACCACGGGCGCACGGTGCCAGCTACTGCCTCCCGCAGCCACACTGCCTCTGTCAGACAGGTTCACATTTCTGCTACCAGACTACAAATTCCTACAAACAAACACTGACCATAGTAATTGGTAAAGAGTTTCTCCGGTTGACCAGAGGGAACCTACGACTGGTCTCCTGGCTGACATTCGTATTAGGACATAGGGCCCTTGGGTTGCTTTCCTGACATTCCCGGGGAATGTTCCAGGCCTCTAGACTTTCTTGTGATGACCTGAATTTCTAGCTTGGCTGTAACTATGTTGCCTCCAGGACGTTGGTAATGTCCTTCTCACTACCTCCCTCACCCTATGGGCACTAAATTGTCTTCGACCGTATATTTTAAAGGATCAGTCTGGTAAATGAAAAAAGGCCCAAGCCTTACCTATCCGTGCTCCCACACCCCTAGCTTGTTCCCATAACCTACGTGCTCAGTTGGTGTCATAGGCCTAAACCTGCCTGGACAAACTCATTTTCTGACAACACGATCTTATGCCACTGCTGCCAGCTTTCTTATTCTGGTCCTAGCCTCTTTGCTAATAAAACAATATACTTTCCTCTACCTACGCAATCTCTCAAAGCTACTTAAGATTCTTATTCCTAACCTCTCTTGACTACTGCTATCCTATCTCGTGCTCAGTCTTGTCGAAAGTTTATAAATTGTTACATTTATGACAGAATTCCCAAAGACCTCTAACAGTTTCTCCCATGAGGTCTCAGAAGAAAGATGTGGACGCAGCTACAGGATACTGCCTAGATTGTGTGTGATATGATGATCATTGAAGAATGCAGTGGACAGGACCGGATAACTTGAGTCAAATGACTTAGCTAAACAAAGGTAAGCCATTTCTCATGTCATGTGTATTCATTCCACAGAGAAAAAGCCCTCAGTATCCTGTGCTTGAAAGCCAGATTGACAGCCCAAGTCGCTGTGGAGACCAGAGACCACAGAGAACTGCTGGCTACTGGAATCTGTCATTTTTTAGTAATATAACTGCTAAATTATTGTTTATTCCTCAGACTTCTGACTACATTGACAGGTAGATAGTTATTTCCTTACCTAAACTCTGTTTCCATTAAATGCTTCATATTTCCTCTTCTTACTATGTCACTTTCCTAACATTATCTGAGTTCCTAACTCTAATAATAAATATACCACTACACAAATCCAACTTTTTAATCTTGTTCCTTCTGCTCCACAAAAGGCTCATCTTAAAGACTGTTCATGTGGTTAACTCATATTATCTCTTTAGTAAACTTGTTAGCTACAAGAAACCTACCCAGATCTACCTCTCATGGACCAAATAGGCTCCATCCAGATAAGTACATCTGCCCAAAGTTCCTACTTACTACTTATTCCAAAGGGTGGGATGCCTCTGGATTTCATTGTACATCTAAAGAAGATTTTTCCTTTCTCCCAGTTGTACTTAATCTTACTCCCTACCTATACTAATGTATTTCAACATCTTGTCAAGTCAAGGCCCTTGCTACATCCAGGACAGCTCCAGAGAAGCAACCTTCAGATGCTCCAATCTCCTTTCAGCTTTTCTAGACACAAGACAGCTTCTACTGCACCTGTTCTTCTAACCTATCTTCAGATGGCTCCACAGGCCCTGGACAAGGAAGCAGCAAATTCTCCTGAGACTGGACAAACATCCCCCATACCCATTTCTCTAGGTTCCCCAGAGACACATAGCCCCCAATGTCAGCATGAAGCAGTCAGATATCAGAACGACTACCCTATTCCTGCTTCACCATCGCCTCTTTTTAATTAAACCAAAACTGGAGGATGTTAGGATTCTGTCTAAGCTCCACCCCACAATTACTGGCAACAGTCAGGTATGCCCCTCCCCACAGTTACCTGGCAACAGCCAGGTAGGCCTGGCCTACTATAAAAGAGAGTGCTCGGCCCCTCCTCTCTTTCTTATCTCTTACTCTCTCTTGCTTCTTGTCTCTCTTGCCCCTCTTGGGCTCTCCTCCCCTCCCCCCCTCCATGTGGTCATGGCCAGCCTCTGCTTCTCTACTCTCTCCCTCTCTCTGCCTTTCTCTGCCTCCACTACCCCATTAACTTCCATCCTCTGCCCTGAATAAACTCTATACTATGTCAGTGTGTGTCTGGTCCCTCAAGGGAAGGGATGCTCTGCATGGGCCCTCTGGGGTACCCCTTTCCCCAACACTGCCGTATACCATATTCTCTAAACCTCTTTCTCTTTTTATGATCACAACAGTTCTGACTCACCATTTGGATGGGAAACATGAGGTATTTGGTCACTTAATTAAAGGACTAGGTGGCAAGGATGCTTGAAAATGTAGAAGTGAGGGGTGAAAAACCTGTCAAACTGTGTGTTATTGCAGAATGTGGAGGACAGAAAGAGGAGGATGACTTGGGAATGTTGTGCAAAGATGGCTCTGGTGATAGTCATACAGATTTCACTGAGGATGCAGGTATAGATTCAAAATATGTAGATAAAATTTTACTAATAGCTGAAGACTTAAAAAATTGGAAATACATTTTCAGGTCTCAGAACTGGAATGTGGCTATTAAAAATTTGTGAATGTTGTAAGGTACAAGGATAGATCAAATGTTGTTATTGAGAAAGCAGATGCATGCAGACTGCAACCTGTAGCCTTAACTTTCGTGTTGAATATTGGTGCTTGTAAATTGAAGGTGTCAAATTGACAGGGAGCAATTGACAGTTGTTTGGAGGTTCTTTTGAAATGGACCTGTCAAACACCAAAGCATTATACCGAAATGATGGCAAGGATTAAAATGGTACGATCAAGGAGTAACAGATCTTAAGAAGGTGCAGGAGAAGCCGGGCGGTGGTGGCGCACGCCTTTAATCCTAGCACTTGGGAAGCAGAGGCAGGTGGATTTCTGAGTTTGAGGCCAGCCTGGTCTACAGAGTGAGTTCCAGGATAGCCAGGGCTACACAGATACACAGAGAAACCCTGTCTCAATAATAATCCAAAAAAAAAAAAAAAAAAAAAAAAAAGAAGGTACAGGAGATAGCCCCAGGAGATAAAACTATCCAGGCAGAATTGTTTAAAGTCAAACAAATGATAAAGGCACAGAAAGATAAGAAGACAGTGTTGCTTAGTAAGGGTTGAACTCTCCCTAAATACTGTACATTGATTATATAAGGGATAATGTAAGTTACTGTCTACATAATCCCTGATGTGTCTCCCTTGATTATCTGTCATTGTTTACATAGAAGTGCTGATACAGGTTCCTTCTTAATAAAGTGTTATGAAATAAAAAACCAATCTAGCCCAGTTACCTTCTAATCTACATCCTTTCCAGTAACCTCCTCTCACCCCCTCTCCTTCAGGACGCTGCTGTTTCAGTGGACAGATTGCTATTCTTGGCAGAATGTCCTTTCTTTAGAACAAAAGCCACCTAAATACTGGGGTTTTTGTTGTTTCATTTTTTAATTACCAATTCTAACAACTGTAGTTTAGGAACTGAATCCTTTAAGTAAATTTCTCACTTAAAATAAAAAACTCCAATATTAACAAATAATATTTTAAAACTCAGACGGCTGGAGGTGACTTGCAACAAATCACTAGACAAGTGATTCCTTCCACTCATTTATTCACCTTTTTAACTGTTTTCCCTAGGAGTGTGCATGTGTTCCTATGTGTCTGCACAAACTTGTGTTTCTTTCTGTGTGTTGTTGGGGAATGTGATGCCTGAGCATTTATTCGTTTACTGAATGAGTTTGCTTTAAAAGAAATAGGCAGACCCTGGAAAGTCTACACAGTACCTCCTGTAAGTCTGCATACACACATTCAATGTTACTAACTTCCATCCTTCACATCAACAGAGCACTCAGAAGTGTCTTCTAACACCTTGACAATGGGGACTTGACCCAAGTACCTTGTCCTAGCTGGGCTGACAACACTGGCAGCCTGATGCCAACTGCCCATCAAAAAACAATAAAAAACCTCTCAAGAGGTTTTCAAAACATATAAGCATGTCAGGCTGGCACGAGGAGCCACAGGGTTTTTTGTTTGTTTGTTTTGTTTTAAGAAAACAATCCATATTCGCTGTCTACATTTCAATTTCTCAGACCATTGCTTTCCTCCAAAAACATTAAAACTAGATTGACAAATCACCCTGCCTCAAGCCACCTTTCCAGAGCCCACTGCCCTCGGACCTTGGAGGTCGGCTACATTTCTCTGACATCACCTGGCTTCCATTGTTTTGCAGATAAAGGACACTCCGGGGAGACTGGAAAGCAGGAAGGGTGAGAACAGGTTTCTGTTTCCTGTTTGCTTGCTGTGGGTGTTAGCATGACTCAGTAACAATTCTGCTTGCCAATCTCTCACTTCCTGCACCACCCCCAACCCCTAACTGCCCTCAGGTTCTCGAAGAGGTTCAACGTTGTTCTTTTGAGCTCATCTTCCTGGCTTCTAGGGCAACACAGCCGCCACGCTTAAGCAGTTTCCCTGCCGGACTCTCAGCTCCTTAGGGCCCTTTCTCTGAGCTGCAGGTATCAGGATCAGGTGAGAGGCACCCAGCACTCTCAGAGGTGGAGCCTCTCCCCTTTGCTTCCTGGACCCCAGGGAGGGAGTTATTTCTGCAACTACATTCACTGTCCTTTCTCTATTCTTTTTTAGTTCTCCAAATCCTGTTTTCCCAACTCCTATATCAAAGTTTCCCTGTGAATTAAGTTTTACCTTCCTGTTCTCTAAACTGTGTGATAGTTCAATCACTAAATGTCGGCATATCGCCCAACCCAGTGGCTGTCATTCCCAGTTTCTCATTCCATAGCCTTCCTCTGCCTCCCGTTACATTTCTGACCACTCTCCCATGGAGTCACGACTCTGTTCTTTCTTGTTTCTCCAGCTTTCCCAGCTCAGTCTCCAGAGTGCTGACCTCTTCCTTCAGCTACCCATTAAATCTAGGCTTTTCCTAAACTTTCCCTGGCCATTCTTGCCTTTTCCTCTGTCTTCAGTTAGCTTCAGTTGCTTCGTGAGAATCTAGTTCTCAAATTTTCAGACTGGTCTTCAGAACTCACACTTTTGTGACAGTGGCAAGAAGGATATTTCTGTCACAATGTCCCTTAGACTTTCCACTCTCAATAGCTCCCACATAAATCTTACCTTCCTTGTTCACTGTTCCCTCCTGTGCTTACCATCTGCCTCACTGCCCAAGGCAAAACAATGGGATTCCTTTGGACATCTTGCCCTGCCTCACCAAGTTCTAACTCCTGTGCCCTACCCATACCATAGTTCATACAATGAGAATTACCACTTATCAAAGGTCGTGCCATGTTCCAAATGTATGTATCGACTCATTTAATCCTCACAGCAATAACTAAAAGGAAGATCCTGTCTTTTATGAATAAACCAACATACAGAGTATTACTTGGTTTACCTAGTTACGTCCCTAATGACTCACATCTAGAATCTGGATCTAGGGAGGCAGATCACAACCTTTTGATTGACAGATTCTCAAGCACCTTGGTTGCTTCCAGATTGCCTGAGTCCACTTGAAGTTTTCTACGGAGTGTTGCTGTCCTTCAGTCCTCAGTCCTCAGCCTTGTGCCTGCACTTGGCACGAGGCATGCTTATTACCATCCCCAATTTACCTGCCATCCATCACCTAGTCCAGACAACTTGAGTATACTTTCTAAGTCAGGATCAGCTATCCCAACTTAAAGTCCTGCAGGAAACTGTGCACTTCCTGAAACCCTGTCTGATTTCCCTTGGTCTTGCATCTTCCAATCTGAGGCTGCCTCTCTGGAATAGCCCACCTTTTAGTGCTTGTCTTTTCCTTGTTCTTGTCTCATCCTGAGTATCACCTTCTCCTGCTCCAAAGAGATTTTTATATACCCTTATCTGCCTCATTCCCATGGCATGGTCCTCCTCCTCTTTGACGATACACAAATTACACATCACAAACATTCTTTTCTAGCATGTCTTCCTCCATGAGCAGTGGGCATCTCAACAGTAGTAGAGATTCTTTTTCTTCTTTGTTTTTCCTTCAGCACAGGGACTGGAGCATAGTAAATATTTGGTTCCTAGTACTCTCTGTCTGTTGGAGCTCAGTGGTAAGAGTCTGAAGTAGGGTATTCTGTTGGACACATATGTGACAGCTGAAGAATACTTCCTAAAGACAGTCAATCACATAACAGAATTACCTGGAGAAAAACAACAACAGCAAAAACTTTGCAAAACGTTGTGACCTGCAATGCGGCTGCAAAGACCCTACCAAAAAGCAGAAGGAAGAAAGAAAACAGCCTTTCACCCAAGACTGAGTACTAATCAGCTCCTTCTGTTTCGTCTTCTAAGATAAAAGAATCACACTATGCTGTGTAATCATCTGGCTTCCTTGTGCATGCTTGTTCTTTACTTCATTATGCACAGAATTTACAAGTTGCTTTCTGCATCCCTTCCATTTCAAATAGTTGATTTGAAATTTTAGTGAGGGCACACACTAATTATCAGCTTTCTATACTGAAAATATTAATGTAGAAACCAGTGTGAAGCACAAACCACAGCATATTCCTACCACAGAATGAAGGAGAGAGATGTGGATCTGGGAGATTGGAACCTGTTCTAAGGGTCTCTGAAAAACACATTTGTTAGCGGCTTGTAACCACTGCCCCTTCCAGTGGTTGCTGGATAGCATGGGATGCCCAGCATGGTTTGTACATAAGAGGAAGAGAATCAAATTCAAGAAGGCATGTGTTTGTGAGCAGCAGAATGGTTAGCGTTCTGTGCTAAGCCAGCTGCTGGAGTCTTCTCTTGTAGGACGAGCACAAATGGTGTGGCATTTTTCACTGTCACACCTTGTGGCTAATGATGAGGAAAGAGACATCCTGAAAGCCTGACACATCTATTGGGTCTGTTTCTTCTAAACCACGGGACTGCCCCTGGGAGGCCTGAGGGGAGATTGAAAGAGTTCTAGCTCCTTCCTCATACCCGCTGGAAAATGTGAACCAACTTACCCATTCCGGACCTCTGCTTATTCATCTCTGTAATGTTGATAATAATTTCTACTTCCCAGCAGGGTTCAGGAATAAAGGATTAGAGGCACAAAAGCAAAGCTTCTGGAAGGAGCACAAACAGAGGAAGCTATTATTGTGCTTTTCTTGGCCCCAAAGGAGGGAGCTGCAGTGTCCCATATTTCTTAGCAGAAAGGTCTGTGTCTGACTTTTGAGAAGCTTCTCAGCCCTAGAAAATCCTAGGAAATTTAAATTTAAGCCTAGAAAATGTAGAGGATTCCTGATAATGCTCTAGGGGATGCTAAGGTGATTGCTTAATATTTCATAAGACCCCGAACACTAATGTTCATGTTTGTTCACGGTCCTATTCTCGGCTCTTAGTCTAGTCCTTTACCCAGGAAAGTTCTCCGTGTTGGAGAGAGATGATGTGGAATGCAGGTTTCAGTTTGTTCCAGGTTACCCAGCTAGGAAGAGCAAAGTCAGGTGTACAGTACACCAGTTGGCAAGTGACATTTCAAAGGTCTACATCCCACCAGGGATGTTTCCAAAGCTATTTGAAGAATTTTTAAGAAAAGATACTATGGGCCGGGCGGTGGTGGCACACGCCTTTAATCCCAGCACTTGGGAGGCAGAGGTAGGCGGATTTCTGAGTTCGAGGCCAGCCTGGTCTACAGAGTGAGTTCCAGGACAGCCAGGGCTACACAGAGAAACCCTGCCTCAAAAAACCAAAAAATAAAAAAAGAAAAAAAGAAAAGATACTATGACAACTTCCATAAAAATGTCATTTATTTTAGTGTGGTCACGGACGAGGTGGCTTAAACAATGAAATAAAAATCTGATTTTCCACTGTTCTGGAGGACAGGAAGTCCAAGACCAGGTTCTGGTAGATATAGTGTCTGCTGTGGGCCATCTTGTTTTCTGATAACAAAGGGTTGGAGGGAAAGAAAGACCATCTTTTATGAGAGAGAAGTGTATTTTATGAGAATGCTAAGCTCACTCAGGATGTCACTACATCCATATTCTAACTTACTTCACAAAGGTCTCATCTTCAAATCTCAGCATAGTGGGAATGAGAATTTGACCTAGAAATTTGGAGATCACAGAAAGAAAAAGTTTACTACATAGTGCAATTCTTCAAAAGCTGAGCAACACTTTTTACAGAAGAAACCTATGAAGTTATATAATTATACCTCTCCATTCAAATTTTTAAAAAATTCCATCTTTGCAATTACTGTTGTTTCTGAGAAGCTAAGAGAGCATTAGCACATGGCAGAATTTTAGAGCTATTAAGAATTAAAGTACAAAGACAACAAGTTGGGAAATTAGGTGCAACTCAAAGACATCTCTATATTTAACTGCCTATGAATAAGACTATTAAGTCTCACTGCTGCTTGAGGACATTAAGTCTTTTTCTATTATCCTAGAGATATTATTGCTTAGATCACTCCTAAAATGTATGTAAAAGAAGGAGAGCAAATGTGTCAAATCAAACAATCCTTACTCAGACATGAGTTTCCCCGAAAACCCCTTCCAAGTCTTCACTGACTATCAGAAATCTAGGGCCAATTAGAATTGATTTGATCCAATAGCCAATACTCAGTAGATGTAAGCTCTGTATAAAGTCTCCATCTATGAAGAAGTGGGAGGCAAGTTCACAATCAAACTAAGAGGCAAAGGAGTGCACATATGGTAGCATAATTGTAGCTTTTGTGATGGAAGCTAATATCCTATTTTCTACCTATCGATCAAAGAAGTCTTGGAGAAGAAAAATAACTTGTTCTAAAGTTCACAACAGCCATGAACACAGATCTAAGAAAAACATCTTTGAATAGAGCTGCCCCATTGCTTACTGCCCCTTGAGTAACTAAATTTCCAGAAAACCAAAACAGTGTTTTCTTGCTGTAGTCAGTTCTGTCTAGGTCACTTTCCCTGAAAGTCAGGCCCAGAGACCTTGCACTGAGACCTTGCAAGCACCATCACCTGACCAAGAGAGGCTCCAGCCCTCCTCAGTGCATATCTTGTTGAAAGGTGACCCTTTCAAAGGCAAGAAATCCTGAACACCCTAAAAATATACAGGGTCATCATACCCCAAGATCTTCTTCTAGAGCAAAATATGCCATTTTCTTCCCAGAAATGGTAAAAATAACTAGCAAGTCTAAGTGTTGGCTTAAATGTTAGGTGTCAAACAAAGGAAACACAGCAAGATTCCAAGGAGTGCTGCTGGGGTCACTCTGTTCCCAGTTAGTCTCAGGATAACAAGCTGTGTAGGTAAGTTGGGCAATTAGGACACTACAGAATAAAAAATGTAAAATCACTAAAAATCCTCCAGTAAAATATATGTTTGAATTTCTTTTAACTCTGCCCCTTCTCTTTCTGTAAAACTAGTAACATCCTTAGGAACCTTATTTGCAAACCTTTTTTCAGAGCCTTGTAATGCTTATGAATATAAATGTCTATTCAGGATACTTGTTTGGTGGATTTCTTTCTTGTGACCAACTATTGAAAGATGATTCGTTCCTGAAAATTGCCTTTCTTGACAGAAAGTTCACACACATCCTCCCACTGCCCTCCATTCATTATCTGAGACTAAAACAGAAAATTCGATGTATTATGATGTAAATAGAAAGGTCAGTCATGTCTATCACGACCAGAGGACTGGGGATTGTCAGAGAACTGGACATGTTCTTTTCCTGATGTTCTGAGTCATCTCACCAGGCAGTTACTTCCTAACTTCTGTAAAAGAGGCGATAATGTCCTTGCCATTTTCTGGGCAGAGAAGACAAGGCATGCAGGAATGACTCTTGGATCTGAGAGAATAACTGATTAGTAGATGAAGCCCTGTCCTCACAGGAGGTCCACAGGTGAAGGGCCCTGGGCTCTCTGGATCTTCTCTTTGCTTTCTGCTACTGCTGCTCCAATCACCATTAGGTACATGATATCTACTCTGTAGGTGAACAATTCTAATAAGTGTGTGTGTGTGTGTGTGTGTGTGTGTGTGTGTGTGTGTGTGTGAATCACTGCTTTCTGTCCCTCCAGTCTTCTCTCTACACTGCATTTGGAACGCATTTACATTTATATCCCCTCATTGAGCTCACTAAAATGGCAGTATTATCCTGGTGAGGTATAATCCCTAGTAAGACAGAGAATAGAAAAAGAACTATATGTGTATGAAAGAGCTTGACATACTTTTGAAATAATATCAGAGAAAAAAGAATTAATGTCTAAGGAAGTAAAATGAAGAAACAGATGTAAACTATTGCTCAGGGGCAGTAGGACAGAGAAGGTGGGTAAGTCTGCTAAGGCAGGCAGGTAAAAGTGAAGGCATTCTGGGACTGCTGAAATAGGGGCAAGACCAAGGGCAGATATTTGAAATTCTAGGTATGCAAGATTCAAACTCTCTCATCCTTTGGGAAGACAAGGCATCCAGATGTTTACCTATTATGCCAAAACCAATCAGTATGATTTTATAAAATCTGTTGTTAGGAACTGAGCTGTGTCTTCCCTGCATTCACATATTGAAATTCTAATGCCCAGGATCTTAGAATGAACTGAACTTTAAGAAATGGCCTCTCCCAAGGTAATTCAGTAAAATTAGGTCAAAGGCAAATGCTTGTGCCATATTTTAAATGGTTGGGGGAAATTGTGGATTTGCTCTAACAGTTGCATTATGTTAATTGGGTTCCGAAAATTGCAGGAGAATCTGTATGTAGGACTCTGAGGGTCCCGGCTCCCAGTTGGTTCTGATTGGTAAATAAAGTTGCCGGCGGCCAATGGCTGGGCAGGGAGGGAGACAGAGGCGGGACTTTAGGATTTAAGACCCGAGAGAGGAAGGCAGAGAGAATTGCCAAGGAGGGAAAGGAGAAAGACCAGGCCTGAGAAGTGTAGGACAGAGCATACTGTCAACATCTAAGAGTCGGGTATCCTGGCCCAGGAGGGCTACAGGCCTGGGTCGTGGGTGGCCAGGATGGAATTTAGGTTTTAGTAAGTAATAATTCAGGAATATCAGAGGGGAGAGTGTCCTAGCTGCATGGAGGTTTGGAAGTACCCAGCCATTGAGCTGTTTAAGGCATAGTAAAACAAAAGACTGTGTATGTGTCTCTCATTCAGGAACCCAGAACTTTGGAGTGGGTAGAGAGGAAAAAGGCAGGGCAATTTGAGCAGAATTTTTTTTTTTTTTTTGGTTTTTCGAGACAGGGTTTCTCTGTGTAGCCCTGGCTGTCCTGGAACTCACTCTGTAGACCAGGCTGGCCTCGAACTCAGAAATCCTCCTGCCTCTGCCTCCCAAGTGCTGGGATTAAAGGCGTGCGCCACCATCACCCGGCAATTTGAGCAGAATTAACTGGCTTACCACAACAGGAAATAATAGAACAGAGTTGTACTATTTATTTTAGGATGATATACTTCTAGATGAATTTTCTGTCCTGCATTATTCAATGGACTATGGAGTATCCACTGCACTTAACTTAGCTTTTGGAGTGACCACTGCATTAATTCAACAGGCAAGAAGTAAGTGCTGCAATCATTCATCAGGCTAAAGAATGTCTACTGCATTTATTCAAAAGTCTATGGAGCAGCCACTGCATATATTCAACAGGCTTGGGAATATCCACTGCATTTATTCAACAGGATACAGGGTGTCCACTGCATTCATTAAACAGAGGAGAGTGTCCACTACATTCTCTGAATAGGCTAGAAAGTATCCACTGAATGGATTCAATGAACAAGGGACTAGCCTCTGAATTTATTTAACAGGTCAAGGAGCATCCATTATATTTTAAGAAGGAACTTATGCAGAAAATCCATGCCCTGTCACACAGTGTACAGTCTATGCTGTGACAGTGACTAGTGAAATGTGAGATTTATGCTGAAGGGCATGCATGATTTTGGCAGAACATAACCATACAGGTACTAAGCTTAATCTGAGAAATAGTCCCACAACAAAACACTTGTCAATAAAATAATTAATGTGCACTGCCAATAAAAATCACACATACACACACACAGCATACAACATATTTTGATATATGTATACATGATAGAACAGATAAGTGGAACTAACTAATCTGTATGTTACATACATACCATTCCTGTGGTAAGAACATTTAAAATCACTCCCTTTTTTTCTTTACTTTTAGGTTTTAAAATGTAGGTTTTATTTTAAAGTAGAGATCACAATTAAGACCACAGTATTAGTCCAATTAAGAAAAATATCTGATCTCATCACAAACACTTGGAGACTGGTAACAAAGTGGTAAATGTGATTAGCTTTGACATTCAGAAGAATTTTGTATTGTGTTTTGCTATTGCTGTTGGCCGAGTCTTACTATATATGCCAGGCTGACATCCAGCTTGCAATCCTGCTGCTCACTGAAGGTGTTGGGATTAGAGATGTGTGCCTCTACACCTGGCAGGGATTGGAGATGTATGCCTCCGCAGCTGGCTAGGATTAGAGATGTGTGCCTCCACATCTGATTGGGATTAGATATGTGTTTCTCCACAGCTGGCTTACATGCTCCATTGTGTTTTTCAGAGTCTTCCGTGTTCTCTACAGAGAGGATATATGGCCAGAAGAGACTCCTAAGAGTTACAACATTGTTCCCAAGGAAACAGTAAGGTATTTATGTTTTCAAAATCCTTTATCATCTTATGAAGATGGCTATCAAATCTACCTAAAGTGCAGTGACCACAATGATTAAACAACTTGATTGTGAGTAAAGATGACAGATTAATAGCAACCTTGGAAGGTGGATTTGCTTTCCTGAATTTTGCCAATAGAAGTATATAAAAGTGCGAAGAGATGCAGGCTCTGAGGAGTTATCTGCTCTCTGTCACCTTGTGTCTTTGTTTTTATACCTGTATCTGTCTCCTCTCTCTCTCTCTCTCTCTCTCTCTCTCTCTCTCTCTCTCTCTCTGTGTGTGTGTGTGTGTGTGTGTGTGTGTGTGTGTCTGTGTGTCTATGTGTCTGTGTGCCTGTGTGTGTCTGTGGTACTACAGCTTGAACCCAGGGCGAGTGCTCTGTCACAGAGTCCCATACCCAACTCTATTGTTTCTCTTTTATTTAATTAATCTGTGTTCTATATTAACTCATTCTTATGTTACATTGCTTTTGAAAAAGTATTTTGAACAGGAATTAATCACTATTTGGTGCCCATATTTCTTGAACAGAACAGTGTTTCTAGGATCTAAAAGCATTTGTGTTGGTCCTTTTATGACTCCTTTCAGTAAGTGAGGTGGTATCTCTTGGTGTGAGTCTTATAAATTATTGGTGTCTTGTGTAATCATATCTACATTGTTACATTTGCAATCACACATCAATATCATAATTTGAAGAATCCTCCCTACTCTATATTCTATAAAAAGATAAAATTAATGCTTTTAATTTTGTGTGAATTTTTATTTTTGCATTTTCATTTTCAGGTGCATCAGTGCAGTTAAAAAGCTCACGTCATAATCACAAGATTCAGCTAACATGAAAATAGCAGTGTGCACACACAGACATTTAAAGCCAAGGGGCATTGCACAAAGAATTTCTGTATTCTCATACCTTGGGAATAAAAGGAAAACCCACGAAAAGGCACTTCAAGAACTGATATATGTGTCGCTCCACCTAAATTCCACTCGTCTCGGCTCATTCATGCACCTCTGCTGGGAA
This sequence comes from Tokudaia tokunoshimensis, assembly GCA_036184795.1. NCBI lineage: Eukaryota > Metazoa > Chordata > Mammalia > Rodentia > Muridae > Tokudaia > Tokudaia tokunoshimensis. Next base: position 153,758,159 of record BTHU01000003.1, on the reverse strand, counting down.
AGGAAGCACAAAGGATGTTGTAATGCTGTGCAAATAATAAGGTCAGCAGTAAAGAACTAGGTTTTCGTTCTGACTTTATCACTAGCTGAGTAACCTCAGATTACCTCTGGTTTTCATTTAAGCCAAGCGATCATTTCTATCATGAGTACTCTGTGATTTACTTCAGTGAATTGTGGTACTTCACAATTTATATTCCAGGTAAGCCCTGTGGCAAAGACCCAACAGCAATAGTGGAGCCAGAATAAAAAAGCATCCCCTGATGGTCGGACAGGAAGGGAGCTTAGGGCTCAGAAGGTTAGTAAGAGTCCCATACGTTCTACTTTTCCCCCCAAGGAACCTCCCCGACTTCTCCTGGAAAGCTCATAGGCACTTCTCTCTTGTATTTACTTTTTAGGACTCATTAGCTCCTTTTCCTCTCCAGACTGGAATTTAAGCTGAACTTTATGAATGGGCAGAGAAGGGGTCAGGAATGAAAGTTAAAGCAAAACAGAAACCAACAAACAAAAAATCCAAACACTGAAATGAATTTTAACTTCTAAAATGCCCACAGTAACAATGATGAAGGTTCTGTAGGCCTCCTTATCAATGCAAACCCAGCTTTCCTCCAAAGTACGATTTAATCATTTATTAACAAATCACATTTTCCTAGTGGACAGAATTCTTCCTGTGTTCTCTTCTGTCAGAAATGCATCCCACAGCGCATCATTCATCTATGAGATGACTTTTCTGAAAACCCCCAGTGTTTCCCCCACCTTCCTCTTGTTTCTAGAAGAATTGTCAATTAGTATAGGCCCCAACCAGGGGTTGAAATCTGCATTGCATTTTCTGTCACATTAGTGACAGAGAAATTGGAAGACATAACCAGAAACAGTGAACAGGAAAATCTGGATAAACAGCAGTGGTGGTTACGAAGCTGCTGAAATGAATCACAGACACTAGGGTTTCTAACAGCATCTTGAATTGCAGGATTAAAGGTAACTGCTTCCCACTTAGACATAATATCCATTTAACTCAAAATTTGGAGAGTGGATTTGTAGACATGGCATTGTGTTCTATAATAGTGTCAGAGAGCAATTACTAAAGACACTTGTGGTGCACAGTTGAATTTGGAGAAAGGAACAGAACACATAATAAATAACTAAAGTGCCTTGCTATACATACTGTGATTTCATAGTACATGGAGGTAAAATGAATGATTCTCATTTACAGACTCAATAACTGATTTTTTTTTTCAGGCTATCAAACAGCTTAAGTTTTTTTTTCAACACAAGAGAACAATGCCTCCCTCCTTGGGTGTGCAGTGTAGACTCCCTCCTTGGGTGTGCACTGTAGACTCCCTGACTGTTTAACACACACAGTTCACTGTGGTCTTCTTAGAGGAACAGAAAAGTCCTGATTAACTTTAGATTCTAAGAGAACTATAGGAGGCCTGAGATTCACTTGAACCTGAGGCTTTGTTAAGAAACCCTGTTTATGGCCTTCATCATTAGAAGAACTCTTTTCTCGTGAAGAAAACAACTAAGCTGGTTTCAAAAAACTTACTGATCTTGTCTTCAGACCCATAATTCCTATATCTGCAATTAGGAGGACTAAGTGATTAAAAACTAAGACTTGGTTGTCTCTGTCCCTTAGTTTTTCATTCTCCTCCAGACAGAAAGATGGCAGGCCATAGTAAAGACATATTTCAGATACTAAGATGTTTCCTGAGAGGACAACCTGACAGAAAAGTTAGATGGGGGTGGTGAGGCACCAGGAAATGTCCAGATCCACCCCCTTAATGGTGGCTACTTTCTTGGCAGCTCTGCACTCCCCACCTCTTCTTCTCTCCCCTCCCACTCTCTGTCTGTTTTCTGGTCCGTATTTGGCCTATCATAGTAAGAGGTCAGTATGTTTTCCACACTTGGATAATCTCATTCAAGAATTTCTGTCAATGGACAAGTCATAAGAAGCCCTTCCATTTTAGGGTTCGTTGACGTCACCAAGGAGGCGATAAATATCTGTTGATATAATTGGATGTGAGATTCAGTGTTGAAATAGCAGAACTCTGTCCCTCGCTCCTTGGCAGGGCCCTATTATTTATGCAGGAGCAGAGGCAGCACGCAATCGAGCTGTCAAGAGAGCGTCAGCTTATTAGGCAAATGCTGCGTGCTTTCTGAAGAGGGTCGACATTATAAAATCTCACTCCAGGCTCTGGTGTGGAGAAACTCAGAGCCCAAGTACGTTGAGAGACTGAAGAGAAAGGGGAAAGGCAAAGAAAAGGAGAAGGGAAAGGAGAAGAGGAAGAAAGCCTGCAGCAGGCATCCTGGGAGAGTTCCCTCTGCAGAGACAGCAGTGCGGGCTCACCTGCCAAAGGAGAAGAAGGTAGGCAGCGCCTAGACGGGCGCCACCAACTTTGTGCTGCCTGAGCTGCTGTGGTGCGCCCGGGAGCCAGCTGCCCATGTGCTGGAATGCCTGTGCCTGTGCATGTATGTGTGTCGCTAACTGTGCCTTAAAATTCCGATGACAGCGGCGATGTGAAAAAGCGAAGTTAGACGGCGGCTGCGGCTGCTCATCTTTACCCACTCAGTCTAATCTGCCACTCGCTGCACATAGTCTGTGTAAAGAATGGCTCCCCTATTGCATCCCATGTCCCCAAGCAAAAGGAGCAAGTCAGGAATGGAGACAAGAGAGGAGGTAGTTCTCAATTTGGAAGAAAAGGATGTCCGAAAGGGTGCGATTAGGGTGGGTGACAGCTTAAACCTGTGGCACTTGTCCGGGCTCAGGGAAGTCGGTTTGGGGAAGATCCTTAGAAGAGGAGCCAGGGGGTGTCCCTTCTAGGTCTCCAAAGAAGGGTCACCTGCAGGCTCGCACCAGTTGAGCTTTGCAGGTTCATAGCTTCAGCACCGCGGACAGCGTCACCGAAGCCCAGAGCCTGTCTTGTCTGTGGGTGTCCGATAGGAAGCCTCACTGCACCTTCCAGCTCAGCTAAACTCTAACCAATCTTACCTCTCTCCCCCACCTTCTCTCTCCCCCGACCTCAACCTCGGCGCTGCAGAGAGCGCCCCTAACATGCGGCTGCGGCTGCTGGTGTCCGCGGGCATGCTGCTGGTGGCTCTGTCGCCCTGCCTGCCTTGCAGGGCCCTGCTGAGCAGGGGATTCGTCCCCGGAGCGCCGCGGGGCCCGCAGCCCTTGAATTTCTTGCAGCCGGAGCAGCCCCAGCAACCTCAGCCGGTTCTGATCCGCATGGGTGAAGAATACTTCCTCCGCTTGGGGAACCTCAACAGAAGTCCCGCTGCTCGGCTGTCCCCCAACTCCACGCCCCTCACCGCGGGTCGCGGCAGCCGCCCCTCGCAGGACCAGGCTGCGGCTAACTTTTTCCGCGTGTTGCTACAGCAGCTGCAGATGCCTCAGCGCTCGCTCGACAGCCGCACGGAGCTGGCGGAAAGCGGCGCTGAGGATGTCCTAGGTGGCCACCAGGGGGCGATGGAGAGGGCGAGGCGGTCCGAGGAGCCGCCCATCTCTCTGGATCTCACCTTCCACCTTCTGCGGGAAGTCTTGGAAATGGCCAGGGCAGAGCAGTTAGCTCAGCAAGCTCACAGTAACAGGAAACTGATGGAGATTATCGGGAAATGAAATGTTGCGCTGGGCCAAAACGATTCTGCATTTAGCACACAAGTAAAATTAAAAAATTTAAAACACAGTATTCTGTACCATACTGCAGCTCTGATATCATTTGTTTATTTTTATATAGCTTGAAGCATAGACGATGTACAGGGAGAGAGCCTGTATACCCCCTAATTAGCATGCACAAAGTGTATTTCTGTGTAGTAACAAAACAGTGTTATTTGTATTGCCCATGCTTAATTTCTATGTGCAAATAAGTGTCTTTATAGCGATATCTTAAAGAAAATGTGGACCCAAGGAGGAAACCTTTTAAAAAGCAGATGGGAGTCACCCAGTTGTTTTAATTTGGAGCTACAGTGAAAGAGAATTCATTCTTGAGGGGTGGCTAGGACGAAATGTGTAAGCTCTTTGAATCAACTTTTTCTTGTAAATGTTTCAGTAATAAAACATCTTTCTGATCCTTGGTCAATTTGGTTGTGTAAGAGAACGTTGAATATATTTTTAATAAAATCTGCAAAGGTTGTTGTGGCTTTATTTTTCCTCTTCAGTGTGCATACAGAAATGGCCTCAGCACAAGAAAATAAAATAAAAAAAAAAACCAACTCCCCCCCTCAAAAAAAAAAAAAACTCCTACATTTTATTTTCTCCTAAAGATATGAACATTTGGCACATAGCTTACACTGGCCCTGTAATTTGTCCTGGGCTTTCCTCTGTAAGTCAGATTTCCCTTCTGAGATTAAATTAAATAATTTTAGAGGTTCTTCCCACCTCTAAAACTTGATAATTTTACAACTGGAAGATCAGTCACAGTGGAAATAGCATGCAAGTCTAATTAATTGAGGACCGGGAAAGTGTTTGCATCATGGGAAATGGGTGGAGGTCAGAGGACAACTCATGAAGGTCAGTTTCCTCCTACCATGTGAGTCCTAGGAACTGAACTTGGTTCTTCAGGCCCAAATGCAAGTGCTTGTACCCACTAAACTGTCTCACCAGCCTTAGAGAGGAGAAACTTAATAATGGAAACATTTCAAGTAAATAAACATATTTGCAGTAAAAGGGCACTGGGGAATTTTTTTCTTAAAAAAAAAAACATTTTGACTTTAATAGCTACACAAATACCTTTCTCTATCCCAATCCTAATAACTGCAACTTGTAGGACTGCTATTTGCATCTAAAATTAAGCAGCACTTCTAATTAGTTGGACAATGCATTTGTTTTAGTAGTTTAGTTACCGCTCTAAAAATTTTAGTTCCATAATTAATACTTTAAAATTAATTTGTATGTATGAAGATGACACTTCTATTGAGGCCCTTGAAATATGCTTGATTAATGGCTTAATAATAAAACATGAATCATTGAATAAATTGCTAGGAGACTGAAGTTCTTAAAAACATTTATTTAAGAGTTCATTTAAAGTAAAGTTACACTTATGTGATGAAGGCGTGGAGAGAGAGGGAGAGAGAGAGAGAGAGCGAGAGAGCACACGGGGAGAAATGTTGTGTATATTTAAATACATGCAGTTGTTCCACAGATTATCAAACTGATGCTATGGCAGTAGACACATAAGAATGTAGACAGTTCCTCCCAGAAATTCTTCAGTTAAAATGCATGATATATGGATATAAGATTATGAGATATGTAAATAAGATTAGAAAAATGTCAAAAGAGTTGCCCTAGACTTTTGGCCTTCTGGACTACGGAAGTGTGGCACATGTAAAGAAACCTGGCTGCACATCCCAGGACATATGTAGGAAAGAGGAACCTCTATAGCGCACTACGTAGCTTTGGTCAGTGACCAATCTCCATATTTTGATAAATTGGTCAGTTCTGAACTGACACTGAATATTACCTACCACCCACAATGCTAAAGAGAAAAGCAAAAGGCACAAGTGTCCTAAAATAACCCGAAGCCCAGAGAGAGGCCAGTGTCCTGCCACTTTGTTACCACTTGCTTCTTACAGCTAATGTACACACATGCACCACACGTACACAACCTTCAGAGTGCTTCTTACCCAATAAAAGATTTGCATAAGATCAAGTTTCTTCATAAGAGTATTTTCTGTAATTTTGTTCTGAGCATAATCATTTTCTCAATGAGTGAGATAAGTCATCTGGAATTAAAGCGTGTTGTTGTTGCTGTTTTGTTTTGTTTTCAGAAATCCTGTCCAGAGGTCCCCTTCATATACATCATGGTGAGTTTCCACCCAGGTTTCCTGCTGCCTATGAGCTTCTCAGCCAAGCAGACAGGGGGCAGCAACGAGAATAAATATCATTCATTCAGGGAATTCAACCAGGAGAAGGAGAAGACGTGGCGAGCTGGCTCGGAATCAGCCCCGCCTCCACTCCCCAAGGCTGCAGCCTGTCCCTGTGGAGAACGGGCCTCAAATCCAATCTGCAAAAGAAGAAAATGTGGATGAGAGGGAGGAGAGAGTAGACCTTTGGAGAACTGGCCTAGTCACTGTTCTACTGAGGAGAGAGGATGATAATAGTAATTATATGAAGCATAATTATTATTAGGGACAGAAAGCAAGCTCAGGTCATCTCAGTTATGGTAGAGCCATTAAAGTGATTCACACTCATGATTCAAAAGGAGTAGCAATAGCACATGCAGTGGAAGGGAGCTCTGGTGGGGAGGGGTCAGGCTTCTGTGCTTGATTTATTTATTTATTTATTTATTTATTTATTTATTTATTTATTAAACATTTATTTAAGAGTTCATTTAAAGTAAGTTAAGTTGTTCATGATTTACTGACTGGCATGACCGTCTCATTCACACACACACACACACACACACACACAGAGAGAGAGAGAGATATCTAGGTTTATAAAAATCTGCAAAACTATTAAAATCCTTCTAAGTTTTAACTCATAGCTCAGTGATAGAGTGCTTTTCTAGCACATCTTAGGCCTGAGTGTCATCCCCAATGTCATACAAGACAGAGAAGGTGAGGGAGGGAAGAGAGGAGGGAAAAGGTGTGTGTGTGGGGGGGAGGGTCAAACTTAAGTGATGTTGCTATATCATGACACTGCAGTCTGTACTCATATTCATATAATCTCTCCACTGCGGATGTTAGAAGTTTCTACCAGATTATACTCATGTACCATCAGTAGGGGTATGCTTCCCCAAAACTCAGCATTAGGTTATATCACTGTAGTGGGGCCAAGAGTGTTCACGCACTAAGACAAGAGCAATAAGCCATACCATTTAAAACAATCATACTTGAGGAGATCACTGACAAAATGTCACTATGCATACATTTATATGTTTATAAATTGTTTCAACTTTGCAAAACCCCTCAGTTTTGCAAAGCCAAAGTATTAATCTTGAGCAAATCCTGAAGTGAATAGCTCTAGGCAATAAAATCTTATAACATTCATACAAAATCAAATCTAATATCAAAACTTCTAAGAAGATACTTTTGATAAATGTCTGACTGATATAGATTGCAAATTTAATTCACCTGACCAACTCAGTCTTATAAATGAACTTCATGTTGCTTTGAGTTTTAAAAATAACACCTTAATGGAACAAAGAACATTCATATTAAAAAAAAAAAAAAGACTTGCAATTTGATTTTATTCACTCAAATTGTAAGGAGACCATGATAGATCTGGTTTGTCCCAAGGAAAATGGTCAAGTGTGTTCTTCTCACACTTCCCTGGGAAACTCTGCAGTACAGAAAGCCCAAAGGCTCAGAAGCCTTGAGGCAGCAGGAGTGCCCAGTGCTGACGCCCTGGGGTGGGGGAGGGGCCGTGATGCAAGACCCAGCAGAACTTTGGTAAAGATGAGTATATTGCTGCTGTGCAAAACAGTTTTTAGAGGAAAATGGGTGCTTGGTAAGCACCTTCCGAGATCTCACCATAAATATAGGCTTGAGATGTCATTTCAAAAAGCCTACACAATTATAGTGAGTTATTTGGCTTTAGGATTCTCTTTTTTGATATTAAATTGCTTCCTGGTAGCAAGCTAATAAGGGCTGTGAGGTCATATAAGATTAAAAGTGAAACACGCTATTTTCAGGTAAAAGCATTTCAAAAACTGGAATGTCAAGTAAAGTAGGTTTTCTTGGTAATAGGTTAGATATCCCCTGATGTGAAGGTGTGGAAGAGTTCAAGGTTCAACTACAATAATAAGTTGAGGCTAGCCTGGGCTACTTAAGATTCTGTCTCAAAAAAAGAAAGAGAAATCGAGGTAGAGTTGATTATCTTCAGAGCCCAGCTATGACTGGGGTGCTTTTGGAATTTGCTGGCTTATAGAAGCTTTTCTAAACCAAATATTAAAACGTACCTGTTTTAACATTTGTTTTAATATTTTAATATTAAGTATTTAATAATTTAATATTTAATATTTGCTTAAATGTTTAATATTTAAAGCTGCTGTTTAAATTTTCAGCTGCTGATACAGATAGCTGTCAAAACCAGATTAAATCACTCGAGTTTGTTGCTCTTATTCCTACCGTGGTTCCAGGCATGTTTGTTGCTGTTCAAACAATGTGACCCAACAAATTGTCCCTTTCAGAGAAGAAAGCGACCAAAAGGATCAGGAGCAGAGATCTGGAGTATCTTCTTCTTGGGCTGCAAACTTACTGACCATTTCAGCAAAAAAGCTCCCCTGGCCACTTGGCAGGGATTTGACTCTCAGATGCCATTGTAAACTTCAGTTGTAAACTTGACACACCCAGGAAGAGAGGACCTCAATCAGGAAGAGGGATTAAGGAATCACTTGCATCCGATTGCCTTGCAGGCATATCAGCTTATTGATGTGTGAGGACCTAGCCCACTGTGGGTGGTACTGTTTCAAGGTCAGCTGGTCTGGGCTGTGTAAGAAAAGCAGCTAAACCAACCAGCAAACAGCGTCTTCTAGGACTTCTGTTTCAAGTTCCCGCCTTGGCTTCCTGGGAGGGTGAAGTATAACCTTTAAGCCAAATAAAACCTTTTCTCCTCAAGTTGGTCAGTGTTTTATCACAGTGACAAAGAAACACACTAGGACTCCAGACCAAGTGCTTACTAGCTGCTTGACTTAAGCAAGCCCTTCTGTAAAAGGGACATTAGATCCTATGTCATGAGGCTGCTGTAAAGACTGAATAACGAAATGTATACCAAACACTTCGCACACGTCCGCTTCACATGCAGTGTTTCCTACCTCTGTATCCTTTCTTCCTCTGCTTCCCTCTATCCTCCTCCTATTCCTAACGACAGTAAAGAGACTCTTCTGTCACACAGAATAACTTGGGACTATTTCCAGAGATGGTATACAGTATCAATAATCTCCAGCAAGGAAAGGCTGTATGGAACTTGTATTTACTCCCTTACCTTTCCCGAACCGGAGGTGGTTTATATGACATGACTCTTTGGGCATGTGGTCAAACTGTGGTCATCTATGATGCTCTTCCATATACCCCAAGCTCTCTTAGGATTATCTCAGGAGGGATAGAAATCACCACCCAGCACACCACAGGCACACTTTCTCCCTGTAGTCTTCTCGGAATAGAGTCTCTGCTTTGTTTTCCAAAAGTTGCCTGTCCTTCATCATACATTATTTTTGGCAAAATGCTTACCATGGAGCAATGTGCTGGTTGTGGCTCCCTCCACTCTCTGAAGAGGACGCCAAGGGACTTCCAGTACACATGATTTCTGAGTTTTAACACGTCTCTTAGGTGGCTGTGATGTATATATAACTTTCACTGACTGAATCTGGAGTTGCCTAGGAGATGCACAGGTGCATACCTGGGAGGCCCTTGCCAGAGAGGTTTTGTTGAGGACTGAAGATGGACTCTGAATGTGGACAGCAGCGTTTACGGGCTGTGATCCCAGACTGAATAAAAACCAGGGAAAGGAGGAAACTCGCTACATGCCAGCACTCACCTCTCTGCCTCCTGTTCCTGCTCTGCGCCTTCCTTGCCATGATGGGCTATGCCCTCAAATTGCGAGCCACCTAAACTCTTCCTCCCTTCTTCCCTCTCTCCCTCCTTTCTTACTTCCCTGTCTCTCTTCTTCCCTCTTTCTCCTTCCCTGCCTGGCTGCCTGCCCGTCTGCCTAGTCACCGTGAAAAGAATTTGACAAATACAAAGTTTCTACACAAAAGAAAACCAGAAGTGGAATGAATAAAGAGGAACAAGTTCACCTCTGTTTCAACTCTTGATGGAATTCGGTCAAAACTTGCAGCAGGAGGAAATAACGGCACTTCCCCTCTGCAATTCCCCTGAGGTGAGTTTGACTGAGTATTCTGGATACTCATATAACAAGCTTCTCGAGGGACACAGAACATTTCCTTTCCTTTGATACTGTTTTACCATTGTTATTAAAAGTGCTTTGAGAAGGGATAAATGAATGTCAGTTTATGACACTAGCTTATTGCTCTACCCCACTGGAGAGCAGGGTAAAATGAGGTGCTTCCACCCAGGGGCATGCGCTATGCGGGCATCATCCTTGACCCCCTATGTCACCTAGAATCACTTCTTGCATCCTGCCAGAAACTGGTAGGCAGCAGACTCACAAGCAGGTCAGCTCCAGATTATGGGCGGTAGATGGTAATCTTAAAAATATGAATCTGTTATAAATATCAGAAATTCAGGCCTGAAGATACAGAGATAGCCACTGTTCAGTGTTAGCGGGCATGTAAAATGGATATTCATTATGGTACATCGTATAGGGGAGACGCAAAATTAAGCGTGGGCCAGCTGGATGGATCAGTGAGTAAAACATGCTTGTATCTGGCCTGACTACCTGGAGGTTTGACTCCCCAGGACCCACATAGTGGAAGGAGAGAACTGACCCTCACAAGCTGTCTTGGCCTACACATACACCATTTTACTTGCCCTCCCCTGAAGTAAGTATAATAAAAATATTTTGAAGATTAAACAGACACCATGTGGTACAACAATCCCACATCTGTGTATATGTTCAAAAAAAAAAAAACTGAAAGAATCTGTGCAGGTTTTCACATGATGTCATAGCAATATTATTCGTAACAGCCAAGAAGCAGAAGCAATTTCCAAAGGAGGGAGTAAAGAAGCGTGGACATGCAGTGGAATATCTCGCCACTTTAAAAGGTACTCACATATATACTAAGACATGTGCGAACCCTGAAGGAACCTTCTGCTAAGCGAAAGAAATCAGATATGCCAAGTATGACAATGCACACTTCCATTCATGTGCCTAGGCAGACACGTGCACAGAAACAGAGAGAGGCTGCCAAGGGCCTGAAGCTGGAGGAAGCAGGATTGAAGGGTTTTGTTTAATGGGGTAGGGGGGGTCTCCACCTTGCATTCATGCTTGTGTCAACACGCATCTGTCACCTGGGCCTGCTTTGCTACTGATACTACTTTATTGATTGGGTTTGGTTTGCATGGAGCTAGGTTGGTACCCAGGGCCTCTTGTACATATTAACTACCAGTTCTGCCATAGACCTTGACCTGCAGTCACAGCTCACTGCTCTTAATAGGTGTCTTTTTGGTTTGTTGGTTGGTAGGAAATTGTAAAACAAAACAAAACAAAGAAGAAGTAAAAATGCTCAGAGCAAATTTTGTTTGATTTCTAGATCAATGTGACTAATTAAGGCCAGAGGGAGCTAAAGCTTATTTATCTATGGCAAGATTCTTGACAATGAATGAAATCATGAAACTGTTGTCAGATTCGCTTGAGAGCAAATTAGCCCCGGAGTGCTGACCATGGGGGTCTAACTGGCTGTGGTGATAACACATGAGGATGGGCTCAAGAGTTAATTCAGCAGCCCCCTTTACAGCCACACTTAGGTGGGACATTCTTTTAAGTTGGCCCTAAGTAGAAGAGTGAGCTTCAGTGGCCCCAGCTGCCTCTCAGCTTCCCAGGGTGTACATTCTTTCCAAATGATCTCTGTGCCACTCATGACCACGACCCATCACAGTTTGCTAGAGCTGTGTCCTACTCTTTGGGTGATCAAATGCAATACCATGAAGACATCAATGGATGGTGATGACTTAAACTACACCCTCCAGATAACATATTACTTAGGAATGTTGAGAGATCAATGATATCAGGTCACTGAAGGAATGGTGGAGTGGGGGGCAAAGGATTGGGATCCAAGTGTACACACTCAGGCTGCCACATCCAGTGCCTGAGAGTTGCAGTGAGTGCCAACGAGAAGTTCAACCCGGCAGAGTCTGGTTACTGCTGTGTGTTAAATGCCAATCTTTTTAGGTCAGTTCAAAAGAACGTTTGCCCAGCTGTAACAAAGTCTGCTTGCCTTGAGGAATGAGGAAGGATAAGGCTAGACTTGAGGTTTCCAAATGGGCAGCCATCCAGCATCCATTCTTTACTTCCTGGCCTGGATCAGAGAATCAAAGCCAGGTGTTTAAAACAGGTGTGAGCAGAAATCCTGAGCATTTAGAATGCTTATTCAAAAGGAACCATTTCTGAGCCTTTGATAGCTTATACATTACACACTCTTGAATGAGAAGGGAAGAACAGCTCAGATCCTTGGCCGGTTACTAGTCTATGACTCTAAACCTTGGAAATACCACAGGCACTCCATTCACAAGAATATAGGCATTTCTCATTTGTTCATTAGAACAAATCAAACAGCACATGTTATCATGAAACACAGAGCTGGGAAAATGTATCCAGTCTGCATGAATGCTAGGGGAAGAAACAGTAGTAAGTCTCTAAACAAGCCAGGAAGGAACACACTAACGATCATCTCTTCCTGAGGGTCTGCATTCTCACACCTAGTGGTGAGGTGAACAGGAGAGGGGGGACCTGGGAGATGTGTTGCTATGAGCAGATCCTTCTTGGAAAGTAAGACTAGAGTCAGAGCAATAGTCTTGGGCCTGTAAGATGGAATCAAATCTACTCAGTTTCCTAACCTGAGGAGAATGTTGGCACGTGGCCTGCTGTGGATTATCGATGTGATATAAAGCCTTTTCAGGTATGGCTGTCACGGCTGTACCAGTATGGTGTTGGTGTACATTCTCTCTCTTTCTGAGAATGAGCCATAATTCTTCACAAAAGGCTTTCTATACATTGTAATAAGCAAACAATCAAATATGAAAATCAGGATGGGCTGACTCAACAATGGAAGACAGGTAGTCTTAGTTTAAATAAAACTCTTATTAGAAATGGATATATGTGGAGGCCTAGAAACCAAACCCTGGTTCTTTGCAAAGCTTTGCAGCCCATCATGAGTGGTAATCAAAGTAGAGGGCTTCTTAGTCACAGAGAACCCAGTGTGTGTGGGGGGGAGATTCACCCACTTTTTTCCAGTACTAGTGTGACCTTCATTACACTACACACCACACTCTGGGCTTAAGGATATAGACAAAAGCACTGAGCTCTCAGCTGCTCTGGGATCCTGAGCAAGCCCCCAGGATTCTTACTTCTGTATGAGCCTGATTGGGGATTAAGCAAAAGAATTTCCAGAGATGATTCTAGGCATGATATGAAGCAATGTGAACACACATTACAGCTGGCACCACAAACCAGGGAACTTAGGATACATTTACAAAATGTCCCACTTTACCAACAGCATAAGAAAAAGGATGTTTGAACTGAAGGGCTCAAGGGTTAAGAGCACTGACTGCTGTTCCAGAGGTCTTGAGTTCAAATCCCAGCAACCACATGGTGGCTTACAACCATCGGTAATGAGATCTGTTGCCGTCTTCTGGTGAAGACAGCTACAGTGTACTTATATATAATAAAATAAATAAATCTTGAAAGAAAGAAAGAAAGAAAAAAGAAAATAAAATCACTGAGACACACAAATGAAGACAAAGTAACAAGCAGGAGGGGCTACACTAGTAAAGGTCTGAGTTAAATCAGAACAGTAAGCTACTTACAAATACAGAAAGTAAACTGAACTCTCTGTCCTAACAGCTCCACAGCACCACTCCCAGTGCCCAGCTCTTCTGGAGAACAATCCCCAGTGCCCGGCTCCCCCAGAAGGTCATCCCCAGTGCCCAGCTTCCCTAGAGCTCCCTCTCCAGTGTTCACTCACAAAACCTGGGGAAATGAATTCATGACAAGACTGCAAACAGTTTACATAGTATTTGGCTTTTTATAATGGATACAACAATTTTATCTGCTTGTTAAAGTGACAGTTACTACTTGCTCCTGAGAAACAGAGCCTGTAATTTCAGAGTTGGTTTGTCTATTGACCTTTCAATAAAACAGCTAAATTGGTCATTATTAGAATGTCACTTTCTCAGCCGAGGAATAAAACTGCAAAAATAAATAAAGTCCCAGTGTTGTGAGACACAGATGTAAAAGCAATGTTAATAGAATGACCTCATCAAAACTGTATTCCCTCTTACAGCCTTCTTCTCTATAAAAGTGACTGCATCTCACTATCACATCCTCTCCTGATTTCTGGCACTATTAAGTCCTGACAATGTCACCCAGTAAAGGAGGCCATTCCTGAGTGCCATCATTTTCACTTTCTTCCTTGCAGTGAGAATTCCAGCACAAGGCACCGGCAGAACAGTGAGTGTAAGCATGCATCTCCTGAGACACTGTGCAACCCATCTCAGTGGGGGCTCTGCTTGAAAATAATTTGATACCCTGAATACTTCAATTAGATTTAGGGAACATAGATAAATTTTCATTCACTTTAGTTTGTTTTGGAAAATTAAATAGATCATTTCAAAGAACACAGGACATATAGTCACACTCAAGGGAAATCATGTTCTGTCTCCTGTCTCTGTTAGCTTTATTTATTTGTTTAAAGCAATGAATACCTTGTGAAATTAATCTCACATATTGAAGTTTCCTGGCCCTCTTATCACCTGCATTTCTTACCTCTCAATCTCTGGTGGCGGTTAGAATGCTTGAAACCATAGTGGATGGGTTAATCTTAAAGATTATTTGTATAAAAATGATATCATTTTATTTCTTTCGAAGCACTGGATGGAGATAGAGAACTCCACACTGGCTGTTAGCTCTGGAACTTTGGCCCATTACGCATACTCGCTAGGAGAATGAGAATGCTTTCAGGGGTCTAAATCTTGGATAGTATGATATTTGATAAGGGTTCAGGTCTATATATAGGTACTGCTCTGAAAGTCTAAGAAATGAAGAATAGCCAACAGCCCTGCCCCCCACTCCACTTTCTAATCACTGCATCTGCCCCCAAATACACACACACACACACACACACACACACACACACACACACTTGTCTTTCTGATCACTGCATCTGCCCCACCCCACCCCCCACACACACACTCGTCTTTCTGATCACTATAGTCTCTCTCTTCCTCCTTCCAGTGCCTTTTCATAGCCTTTCCCATTTCTCTTTTCTTTCTTCAGCTTCAATATTTTTTTCCTCTGGGACATTTTAATAACATGTACATTTTTAGAACCTGGATGAGGACAAGACAGCTATGAGCTGCATTTCCCTGATGACTCTTCCCTATGCTTCTGTATGTAATGAGCCATCTCACCTGCCCATACTCTCCTCTATATTAGGATGATCCTCAAGGCACAGGGAACCCACATTGCTACTGAGGCTCTGTCTCTGAGACGATGACATGCTAGGTAGGAAGGAACAGGGCAGGGTACTATATCTTCTTATGGATCGGTCCTTCTGAGCCAACAGGCCACTGAGTGCTTGAAGTCACCTACTCCTGGCAGAATTGCCTCTGCAGTTCTGTGGAAACTTCAGCATATGTGTATGACACTAAATAGAATTAATTGACAAGAGATTGTGAATTAAAACCTTAAGAAAGAACACAGAGATGCATTACAATGGCTAAATGTAGAGGACGATACATACTCCATCAGCTAAGATGATGAAGGACCTGGAACTCCTACATTCTCACTGGGGGCACACAATTAATAGACGGTGTGGACAACAGATTGACAGTTTCTAGTGAAGTTATTTAGACAACTCTACAACCTAATAGTTCCATTACTGGGTACTTACTCAGAATTAATTAAGGGAAAATCTTGGGCATAGGTATGTTGTGAACATGCTCAGAGCCCCACAGAATAAGTGGATCACCAGATTGTAGTTAGCTTAGGCACCACCCTTGGCCCTGTGTATGGCTACAGGAGAATGGAAACCAGGCATATTGGACCCAGACAACAAAGCTTTTCCTGCAGTCTGCTATTTGGAATAATGCCTAAGGAATTTCAGCACTATTCTCCTCCAGGCTTCTCCCTTTTTACCAGCACCCAAGGTTTAAACATATCATGGCAGCTACAACCTGTATATGAACAAGGACCATCTATACACACTCTGGGATGTCCCAGAGCAGGCAGGTGTGAGCAGAGAAGAGATAAGTTTTGTTATTAAGAAATGTTTCATCTTGGGATCAATTGTTGAAGAAAACATAACAATGTTAAGTATGAAAATACCTAAATAGAATTTTAAATCCCTCATAGATCTGCAAGATCTAAGTAAAGTCATAAGTATAATTAGATATCTCAAAATTCCTTTCTCAGCCATTAATAGAACTGATAACAGAAAATCAGAATGAGTACTGTAGACTTGAACTACATCATCAATCAACTGACTTAACATATCTATAGAAAATGCAGTCAATGACAACAGGAAACTCTTGTATTTCTCAGAACATGTGCATGTTCACCAAGTCACATTCTGAATGGCAAGTCATAATAAATTCAGAAGGATGGAAGCATATAGAGTAATTCTGTTTTCATAACACAATAAAATAGAATCAAATAGTAAAAAAAAAATATGGAAGAAAATCCCTAATGTCTCAAACTTCACCAACCCTCAGTGAAGAAATAATTACATCGATCAACAAATGTTTTAAAGAATTAAAAAGACATGTTAAAACTCGTGGGATCCAAATAAAGCAATGAACTCTATGGCACTAGACATTCATATTGCAGAACAAGAAAAATAACAAATCAACAAATGAAGCTTTCAACAATGAGAGAGAGAAAAGATAAGAAACACAAGAAGACAAACAATGAATAATAGAAAAGAGATCAAAGATAAAGAAAACCAATAAAACTCCAAGTGAATTCTTTAAAAAAATTAGTAAAACTAAAAAATAGTAAAAAATAATTTTAAAATCAAATCAAAGGTGACAAATATTCATTTGTAGGGGTTTATAATAATCAGCTGGTGAAGAAAATGAAGAAAAATGGCCTAAAAGAGAATTGAGAGAGACTCATGCAGGTCCAGTCAACCACATTTCTAGAAGGAAAGGGGAGTCTCACAACAAAGGAAAGAGAATGTGTCAATGGAACAAATAGACAGGTTCATGACAACCAAGAAAGGAAAAAAAAACAAAAACAAAAACAAAAAAACCCTCTCCAGTCTCACCTTATATACTCAGACTAACAAAATCACACTAGTGCTTAAAAGCTAAAATCATAAAAATGCTACAGCACATAGGAGTAAATCCTTGTGATTTTAAATTAAGAAATATTTCTTTAGAATATAAAGTTAAAACCCATAAAGGTAAAGTGATAAAGTTAATAAAAGCTGAAGATACATTTACTCTTCTAATCAATACTGTTAAAGACTAGGTAAATTTGAAAGGTAACAGAAACATTTTAAATAACCATATTGATAGCTACAAAATGACACAAAATTGTCACAGTTCATTAAAGTGTACACTTACAATGGGTGAGCTTTAGTGTATGTATAGCTCAATAAGGCTGGCTTTTAAAACTACACATTTTCACTCATCTCGAATCAGACTGCCTCTAATGTGTACATATTGCCTTTGTCCTACTGAGACACAGGATCTTAGGAACTCTCACATGGACATCAAGGCAGACATCACAAATTGCAAATCAGCATGGAAGCATGAGGTTTCTGTGAGAATTTAGCCACAATAAATGCAATTTAAGAAATGCAAAGAACTGTGTGCGCTGGGCATCTCATGTGATTATCATTGACTCTGAATGACTTGTGTCAGGCCCAATTCTGTGACTCTCCCCATGAAAATATCCTGAAATGGACTCTAAATGTCTCAGCACTAGCACCCTCACTTTAACACATTCCACAACTCTAAAAAACCCTCATAAAGCTTTCCCAAAAAATCAATTTTAAAATAAACACGTGAAGACCATCAAATGTTATTTCTATCAAACTCTTTGCTTCAGCTAAGCATATAGTAAACGTGAACCAGACGGGCAGTGCACACAGGGACAAATCTCCCTCAGCAATTTGGTCAAACTTCGTGTCTCTGTAGAGGTTTCTAGCAGAAATAAGGTGAGAAGGTTCAAAGCTCTTTCTGCAAAGGGTAAGAACTAGCACCTTTTAAAATATGAAATGACAAGTGGGATAAATCCAAGTTTTGAAAACAATGATTTTCATAGAAAATGAGGACAAGATCTATTTGATCTATTAAAAAAGTAGCACATTCATATCCCTCCCCCCGGTGTAGAGGGAGTTGATTTCTGTTTTTCCATGACCAGATTATGCAAGAACAATCTGCTTGTGTTCTGGAGTTAAGGGTGGGATTTACAAGGAATATGTAGAAAGTACCTGGGAATATACCATCTTAAAGCGTTTGCAGCTCAGCCATTGGGGTAGAGGAGAGCTTGAAGGTGAGCAATTTATTGTAATGGTTGGGTTTCTGAGGCGACACGCCTCCTGTCCTGAGACTATTTAGTAATAACCATCAGCGAGTTGGGAGAGCTCTGGTATCACATCCAAGATGTTTAAGGGAAGACCAGGAGTACAGAGTGATATTACAAGCTAAATGTACACTGGGCAAATAGATATCTAGTGGTTTGTGTGTTGGAAGTTGCACCAGATTTTGGTACCATTTTGAGGTCTTTACAACCCTGTTCTTGCCTGATTTCCTGGGTCCAAGAGTGGCTCCCATTATGATCAGGTTAGCTTTGCTACATAAAAATGCCTTTTCTTAAACACAGAACTACACAATCAAGGGTGGCTTTATAAGAACAAATATCAAACCATTGCATCAACCCCCACCCCTCCTGCCTTGCTCCCATCTCACCACACAGGCAGATGAATATTATGCACAGCCATGAAGCATGACACTCCCTGACAGCCTCAGAGGATATCGTAAGGATACATGGTGACAGAGTTCCCAACCGACATTCTTGGAATGCAGCTGGAACCCTTTAGACAATTATTCAGATCCACAGTTAGCTCCTGCTTCCAATAATCATGTAGCTTTCTCTTCCTGTTTCTGTGCCTGAGATCATTGGCTATGATTCCATTTTACCACAGATAATGTGAGGATCTGAATTCAGGTTGCTGAATAGATGACATGCATGCCCAGGACATTTGAGTGTGTACAAGTTCACAGCTGACAGTTGGACACAAGGTGGGTGGAGGTTTTGCTCACACAGTCACAGATACAGCTGGTACACACAGAGATCCTATAGTCACTGTAGAGCAGATGGCTAATGAGACGGAAGAGCGGCCTATCCTGACAGGTTAGAGAACCAAAAATAGATGGTGCCTTTTAGCTCCAAGGGCACAGGGAGCAAGGACTTAGGCCAGCAGAGACCTTCACTCAAAAGTGCATGCCCTTGAGCTCTTCAAAGATTGTTAACTCAGTGGGTAACTTTCAAAGGATTAAAATCAAAATGTAAGATGTCATTCCCAAAGCAAACCTCATGGCTTGACTATGAGAAGTGTAACTTGAAACATAAGGAAGGGACTGTTGAATGAAATAATGGCTTTTTTTAAAATTTAGATTCTTATGGTTGTTATGTGCATATTAATGCCTGTCTCTTTGCTCAATGTACCTAATGACAACTACACTTGCAATATCTTTGTCTCAGGGACCTCCTCTCCAAGAGAACAAAGTTTCTAAGTGAACTGAGAAATCACTTAGTCCTAGGCTAGTGCAGAGATTGACCTGAACAGCATTCTTGACAGGGCACCTCCTGAACATCTCTGGGAAGACAGGGGGAATGCTGCTCCTAAACCTACATCCGACCTACATGTTCCTGAATGGGTTCTTTGCTGCTTCTTCCTCTGCTGAGCTGGAAACCACTAATGGTCACCAAGAGGGTTCATCCATACTGGACTACTGAATAATTGTCTATGGAGTCACTCTTCTGGGTCAGGTTCTCCATGCAAGGATAATGGAGGGAGTCTCTCTGAGACAGTGCATGGGCCCTTGTACTGTAGGGAGGGAGGGAGCTTGAGGCCATGAATGAAACAGTTTTATATGGTTGAACCTCAAGGCTTCTGAGGAATTCATCTCTGAGCCTACAGAGGAGGAACACTATGAAAGAAAATGCATGAGACGTTAGTAAATGGAAAATAAAATATTTCCTACCCATTAAAGCAAAAAGCACTGAATCTGACTCCAGATGTAGTGGAGAATAAGAGAAGCCAGAAGTACTAGGCAGATTGCTAGCTCCTGTGAGAAAACAAGAAGAAACCTTCACTGACAGTATCACAAATCACTTCTTTTAGATATATCATTTATACAAACTTTTTGCATCAGATGGGAGACCTACCATCTGCTACTCATGGAGACACTGTACAACTGTTAAAGAAAATAACTCTTCCTCATCAAATACAGAAATCTCCCTAAAGTGTCTAGAAATAATCAGTCCATCTGATCTGTTTTGTGTCTTGTTTTTAACCTACAACTATCCCTGGAAAGGTTACTTTACAAAGTTTACTTTTGTCATTTTGTATCTGTGAATAGCAATCAGATACAATAATACGGCACTCAACTCTCCAAACTGATGTCCCTTTGACACCTGGAGAGACTGGGTCCACTTGAGCAGGTATCAGATAGTCATGCTATTCACCGTTCACCGTCATCTGATGGTGGAGGAGTCCAGACTCACACAAGTTGATTGACAGCTTGTCTACCAACTCTCACTCCTTACACAGATTTTTAGGAGTCTGCTTGACTAATATTCTTCCTCAGGAAGAGCCTGTAAATGGGATCTATTGGCTCTCAGAGACACACAAACATCTAATGAAGCATTAGAAGGAAGACTTGGACTTCAAGTTTTCATTATAAAAATAAAAGTTTATCAGGCTACAATATCAAATATTTTTTAATCAAGTGTTTCCTGTAAAAATACAGGAAAGTCTGTGTTTTCCTGCCTAGAGAAACACAAGGATAAGAAGCACTGGTTTAATTGAGCCAAGACTATCTAACCATTGCAAGCGCATTTCTGGCAGATACAAATCCAAAATTATTTTACAGAGCAAATTTAAACTAATTGTTGGTGATTGCTAGGAATGACTCCAAAGCAGGTGATTAGTCTTCGGAAGCCCAAGGGGAGATCATAAAGGCTGAGTAAGGGCAAGTAAACTTCACAAAGAACCAGCAACACCAGCCAGGCAGCCAGTCATTGCAAATAAAACAGCTCTGAGCAGCATGCCTAAGGGCTCCGTTTGTTCGCACCCCATCCCCTGGAAAGCCTTGAATGAGGTCACCATGGACAAAGGGAATCCACGATATTTGGTTCTTTGTTTATTCTTAAGTAGAATGCTTGAGTGCAAGCCAGCGATGGAGAATGAGCTAGTGCTGCATTTTCCCAGGGCAGTGGCTTCCCTTTGCTCTCTGCATGCGCCTATTCCAGCAGGGCTGCAGCAGGCGTGGGAAAGCATTCAGACACAAGAGCATCAACACTAACCTGAGAGGTAGCTGTAGTGGAACTAGATTCCTTACCACTCGCTGCGGCCTGCTCGTTGGCTGAGGCTTCTGCCACTTCTGTGGACTGCACACTGGAATCCTCAGCACCTGGAGGCCCTATTTGACCCAGACCTTCACTCCCATGAGTGCAAGGTGGATTGGAGCTGGTTTTCCGGCTTTGGCCTTTATACCAACTAGGGTAAAACAAGGGATCCGCAGTTTCGGCTGCTGATGGGTCTGAAGTTTCAGACTGTGTGGTCTGTTGAGAGCCAATGGGTACCACCTCCCCCTTAATCAGAACAGATGGGTTGGCGAGTTAAAAAAAAAAAAAGAAGAAGAAGAAAAAGAAAAAGAGGAAAGAGTAGTTGGTGTTATTTCCCTTTGGGTTTGAACACCCTGAGCTCTTTGGGGTGCTGGGTCAGAATGCTCATCACAGGGCTGTGCCTCTGATTGGCATCTATATGTTTCTGTTCTTGCCTTCCCCTAGGTGGTAACCCAGATAGGAGTGAAGTACAAGTCTTGAGTGAAATGTTGCATATAAAATACCATGTATGGCAAATTATTGATCAGAATCAATTCTGGCATTATTTATGAGTTGCAAAACCTGATTTTAAGAATCGACACTGACCTAATTGATCAAACCCAACCCTTATTAATATAACCCACTCTCATTAATGTCGTCCCTAATTTCAATGTCAGTGCAGCTGGGATACTCAGAAGTTCAAGGTTCTGGGAAATAAAAAGTGTTATATCCTGGATTCTTATGGAGACAGAGTACCAAATAGAATTCCATGTCTGAGTTCTCTGTTTTTTTTTCCTCTGTCAATAATCTTAGCCCACAGAAGAAGAATCAGAATCTTTGATGAGCCTGTTGTTCTCAGCACATGCAATGACTGGGATTCTGCGCACTGGAGTGTTCTGGAAGTCCACATAAAGCCCCAGACTGAACAGTGGCCTTCTAGAAGCCTTAAGCTGATCAGGTACCTCTTCAAAGACTTTGGCCACACTTTCTTCAAGTGACAAACAAATGGAAAAACAAGCTTCATTTGCTTGATCAAACTCACTCTCATTAATGTCGTCCCTACTTTCAATGTCAATGCAGCTGGGATACTCAAAAGTTCAAGGTTCTGGGAAATAAAAAGTGTTATATCCTGGATTCCTATAGAGACAGAGTACCAAGTAGAATTCCATGTCTGCATTCTCTGGGTTTTTTTTTCTCTGTCTGAGGAGAAGGCAAAGTTGTGTTTCAGGATAAGCTACTCTAACTACTCTGGTGTCTCTAGCTACTTCCTCTATTATGTACACGAGAGTCAAGGTTCTGAAGTAGAATCACTTTCATTTCTCACCTCGTATAATTTCTACACTGTACTCCATGTTTCCATTGACTAAGGAACAAAAGGTACACTACATTCTCATGAACAACTCTTATTGCATGCGCATGCACATGTTCATGCATGCGCGCGCACACACACACAGACACACACACATACACACACACACTTTCTTAACAGAGATTGTCTTAGATCTGAAAATGTTGCTGGGAGAAAAGTAACATTAAATTAAATCTTGCTAACTACAATAATGGTGATAAATCTTTTGAGTCATCTAGAGGGCATTTCTCCCTGGCATTGTAACTGTACTGATGTCCTCTTGTCTGCCAGCTACAAGAATGACACACAGTTATATTTTTCTTAGAGCAGATTAACTTGTTTAGATTACTTGGCAACAAGGTAGTTTAGCAGGAAGGAACTAGTGAATTGTTACCTGTGTCAACAGGACATCTGCAGCAGGTGGCATGGATGAGAGTGGTTCTGGAGAGGAAGCAGGTAGTGGCCTTGGGGCAGCCTGGAGCTCTGCGGCCAGCTGAGAGGGCTCCACAGTTTTTTCCAGAGTCTCCTCTTCCCCTGAGGATGCTATTTGAACATTTTCTGCCTCTTCTACATCTACTGCATCCTCTCCTTCTCCTTCTTCATCTATTTCTTCTGCATCTTCTTCATCTTCCTCTTCTAGTGAGATAAGATATTTCTAAATTTTTTATTAACTACCATGGTAGCCATGGAAACAGTTAATAACTAGCACCTACAAGCCCAGAAGTCATTTCAACTGACACTTGACAATGGACCAGGTCTACCATGCTGAAACCTTGAGGCTCTCACATGCACCTTGGCAGAGCCAATATGAAAGAACCATTGCTTTGCTTTTATCCCCAGTAGGAAGTTATGTGCCCTGCCCCTAATACAACCTCACTCACAGAGCCTGTTCACATTTCTGCCATAGCCAACATTTCTGTAAGCTACTGGAGAGAGGAGAGACGAGGTTGCCACGTACTTATTTCTGTCTTGTAAAATGGAAATGCAACCCTCTTCCCTACCAGAAAACATTGGCTTATTTTAACTCAGTGAATGCATTCACTTTTCATTATAATAAATATTATGACTTTTAAAATCTACTGACCTTAAAATTCACTCAAGTAACATTAATGGCAGAACTTATCTTCTTATTTTATTAAGCACAAATCATAATAACCTATTATGAAGATTTGGTTGTATACATGTGTCTGTGGGGCTGGTGCACAGCTGGAGGTCTAACCCAGTACTGTTTGCATTTCTCTTTTATATTGGTATGAGTAAAGGCAGTGACAATTTGGGTCAGATCCAGAGTTATTGTCTCCCCTCAAGCATTTTAGCAGGATATTTCTAAGAGTGGGAATTCTGAGCCAAAAGTGAAAGACACAGTTATAGCTCATGGACTCTATCCTAACTCCACACTACAACAGACTCTGTGACTTGTCACTATCTCATCCTCAAGTTGAGGGTCTGTCATACGTAGCTCAGATGTCTTCTGTGTTTTCTTTTCAACCAATCTTTAATCTTCTTCCTTTACACCACTATGATTTATATTATGGGGTAGACTTGAAGTTGAGTTATCATCATTTATCAATTATTAAGGATTTCATTACCCAGAGTCAAACTCTTGATAATGACATTTAAATACTATAAAAATAAACAGTCAAAGGCTGTGTGATCCTGTAGTAAGACTGAGGAGCACATTGGTTTGTGATCCTGTGGAGGTCTGCATGTCCATTCTGGAGGGCTTTGCACACTCCACCCATTCTGCTCACCCAGCAGCTTTGGCACACATGCTTTTCAAAACAGATAGTCAAAGAAGTAACACACCTCTAGAAAAGTCAATTTCACGGATAATTTTTTCTTCTCTATTGAGATTGACTGTGAAGTTACTCATGATCTCATAGCCTTGTTCTATTTTCTCCATCTGAAATGCCTTCGATGCTTCCACAATCCTGCAGTAAAAACACTTGTTACTTTCTGTTTCTGTTTAATGTCTGGTGACCTTGAGTTAAAAAATGAAAAGTGTGCTGTTCAATCAAAGCAAAAGTACTCACTTTTGCAACAGGGTCTTGGCATTCTGTGAAAGCAACAGAGAGGAGCTTACTTGATTTCTTTGCATGAAGTTGACGAAACTTAATTCCTCCACTTGTAAGTCTAAATCTCCTAGCTCAGGTCCTAAATGCCACCCTCTCTACTTAATATCAAATGGATGAAGCTTTTAGTTAATGAGATAGACTTTTAAATGAGATATGAATAAAAGAGTGAAAATCTGATCACAGTTAATTCTCAGCACCCACCCTTTGGGTTTGTGTCTCTGCTGCCAAAAAGCATTACCTGCAGAAACACTGCCATTTCAGGCTCATCCATGAACTGGATTCCTGACTCCACCAACTTCGATACGTTCTCCAGGTGATCGGAATACTTTCTGATAAGAGTTCGGACATGCTCCAGTTTCTCCTCTTGTGTTCGGGTGATTGCTTGGGTCATTTCGGTCTTCCTCTCCTCCAGGATGCCATATAGGTGATCAAACTTCTCACACAGGTCCTGCTTCTGCTTTCTGCAGCACTCCTGTTAGTTGGGGTAACGATGGTTACAAATGGGTTGTAATCACCTGGACATTTTAGGAGATGAGAGCATTTACCTATGTAAGACATGTACTTTCCTTTCCCCTTCGGCTGTCTCTGTAGGTGTAAGCAATGTGGTAAAGCTTTGAAAGTGGAATATCATTGCTTAAATTTCTGAAATTCCATAATAGTCACCACGTATGACACATATCTACCAGTGGAAATAGAAAACAAGCCAAAACCAAAAAAAAAAAAAAAAACAACTTCAAACAAGCAAACAAAAAAACCAAACCAACCCACATACCATTAAAAAATTAGGGAAGGGCTAGAGAGATGGCTTGTTAGTTAAGGGTGCTGGTTATGCCTACAGAAGACCTGGATTCAATTCCTGTCACCCACATGGTGACTCACAACCATCTGTAGCCCCAGTTCCAGGGCATCCAATATCCTTGTCTAAATTCTGTGAGGACAGGCAAAGCATTCAAAAACATAAAATAAAAGGGTAAATCCAGGGTACAAAGACTGTTTTATGCATTTGTGGAGCATACTTGCACTTGTAGGCAGACCCAGAGCCTATTTCCAAGAATGACTATATCTGTGTCTATGTCTATATCTATTTGTATGTCTATCTATATCTACATCTATCTATACACACACACACACACACACACACACACACACACACTCAAAACATAAGTAGAAAGCCAGGCCTGGCATCAAAAGGAACAGGGTTTCCTATGCTGAAAGAGCATGAGATAAAGGTCCCAGTGAGATCACAGGTGTCAGACATAAATTACTTGGGCTGCCATGACAGGAGGGTGAAGTGAGATAACCATGTATCTCAACCTGCACGCAGCCCTGAGACCCTGGGCACAGGAACAGTCAGATCTTAAGACACTAGCACAAACACACACTCTCTCTCTCTCTCTCTCTCTCTCTCTCTCTCTCTCTCTCTCTCTCTCTCTCTCTGAGCCTCCTAGATCTGGAAAAACCAAAGGCAGATGAATGGAAGAGCTGATGGTTAATTGTGATGTAACATGGACTCATGAGGCATATAGTCACCACCTATGACACACATCTACATCTGCTAAAGAGAGGGAAATGTTGAAAGAAAGCCTCCTCTCCTTACAATGTGTGGCAGCCCAGTACAATCTAATATGTAAGTATAAACATACATTTTAGATGGCAGTTTGAGAATATGCCCATTCTGTAAACAAATAATAGAATAGTAGGTTTCTACCTTCAGTGTATGACCTCAGCAGACATGACCCTTAGACCAGGATTATAGTACCAGTCATGAGTTCCCTAAACTTCTGTAAGAGTGTGTCTAGTTCCTCCTGTGGTACTGGGCATAGTCAATGTAGATACTTATAATTGGTCAAAGTGTTGAGAATAAGTGGGGGTTGATTATCTGGCCCTAAATGGTACATTTACTTCACTTCCTTACTCAAAGCTAAAGAACATCATAGAAGCAGGGATTGGGGGGACAGAATATAAGAGTCTGAAACAGGAGGAGTGCTATAAACTGCTGTCTTGTGGACCTGACACGACTGTGGCACTCCTGAACTCAAAGAAGCTACAGTTACTTGTCAAGACATGCACAAAATTGAGCTGCTAGCATTGCTTATGGGGAGGAGGACTTCTGAGACTTTACCCTGGCTTAGGAGTGTTGCGAGGAATATTAAAAAATGTCACCATCCCACACTAGCACCGGCTACTCTCTGGCACCAGTGGTCTCGCTGCCTCTATGGCTAGCCCCAGCTCTATGGCGGTGGTCTTCCCAGCTCCAGCTCGTCTGACTCAGAGCCCCTTGTACCTTTCCAGCCATCTACCCCCTGCAGCTAGCTGTCACAAATCCCTGTGACACAATAAATCAAAACTCTAGAAGCTTATAAGTATCAGTTTTATATATAAATAAATTCTCGATTCACAAGATGCCCACCCAGTAATTTCAGAACCAATTGATAATGATACCAGCTGCCCACCTAGGTTAGACAAGTTATCCCAATTATTCTATCATTTTATGATATTCATAGCTACCTGTGGCTATATAAAGCCACGTGGATAAGGTTCATTCTCTTCTCTATCCATCTTCTCTCATCATCCTCCTCCTTCTCTCTTCCTCTCCCTGTCTCTGAAACTCTTAGCTCTGTCTTCCATTTCCCTGTCCAATCACAGGCTTCTTGTTGAATTAATATTTAAATTAATTGGGGGAAAATTCTGCTACATAGGAGCTACTGGCAGTTAATGGCTGCTGGGAGGGTAGATTCTTTTCAGAATTATTACCACTGCTAAGTTGCCCACGCTGCAGTAAACAGTCCTACATGTGTGTTCATTCAAACAGCCTAA
Organism: Tokudaia tokunoshimensis; assembly: GCA_036184795.1. Lineage (NCBI taxonomy): Eukaryota > Metazoa > Chordata > Mammalia > Rodentia > Muridae > Tokudaia > Tokudaia tokunoshimensis. Next base: position 153,730,751 of record BTHU01000003.1, on the reverse strand, counting down.
GTGAATACAGTAATATAAAAACAGAAAGTAGGAGAAACTTTTGGGAAGAAGAAAATATTCAGAGAGAGGTATTAGGAGGAAGATATGATCAAAGTATATTATACCCATGAGATTGTCAAAAAAATAAAGAAAAATGCTTGGGTTTTGGTTTTTGGTTTTTTTTGGTTTTTGGCTTGTTGTTGTTGTTGTGTTGTTTGATTCAAGGTTTGCTTATGTAGTCCTGGCTGTCCTGGAACTCACTATTTAGACCAGGATGGCTTCAAACTCACAGAGATTCATCTGCCTCTGGAATGCTGGGTTTAAAAGCATGCACCACCAAGTTCAGCCCAAATAATGAAAAATTTAAAACTTACATAAAATGTTTGTGAATTGGACAAAGGCCAATTATTAGATCTACTATATCTAATTTCTAACAGAAAAGGGGCACGTTCTCCTCTTGCTTATTTGGCCTTTAACATAATTCTCTGCAGACTGTGACAATAACAAAAAACAAAAACCTTCCCCTGGAGTGTGAAAATTCAGCCTTCACCCCTGGAATCCCAAGATTGGAACTCTGAAGCTTTGATTAAAATATAATTTCTAAGTAACCCAATATGGTTCAGAGAGGACATGCTTTGCAATGGCAAGTCTCATTTACTTTTTCTGTTCCCTCTGTGCCTGACTTGGTGCCCCTCTATCTTGGGGACAGGACCACAAGAATGCTATCAACAAACAATAAACACCCTGGCTATCAGTTTTCTTAGATCAATCAAGGAATAGGCATTTACTACCTACTAAAATAGTCATTCTGAATCAAATCCTTCATGTGTCTCAATAATATGAACCTGCACTCCTCTCAGTGGTCACCGTGTAGTAACCTGCACTGCTCTCAGTGGTCACTGTGTAGTAGCCTTCATTCCTCTCAGTGGTCACTGTGTAGTAACTGCACTGCTCTCAGTGATCACTGTGTAGTAATCTGCACTGCTCTCAGTGGTCACTGTGTAGTAGCCTTCATTCCTCTCAGTGGTCACTGTGTAGTAACTGCACTGCTCTCAGTGATCACTGTGTAGTAACCTGCACTACTCTCAGTGGTCACTGTGTAGTAGCCCGCATTCCTCTCAATGGTCACTATGTAGTAACTTGCAATCCTCTTAATGGTCACTGTGTAGTAACTGCACTCCTCTCCATGGTCACTATGTAGTAACCTGTACTCCTCTCCATGGTCACTGTGTAGTAACCTGCACTACTCTCAATGGTCACTGTGTAGTAACTGCACTCCTCTCCATGGTCATTGTGTAGTAACCTGCATCCCCCTACATGGTCATTTTGTAGTAACTTGCACTCCTCTCAGTACTCACTGTGTAGTAACTGCACTCCTCTCCATGGTCACTGTGTAGTAACATGAAAAGTAGAACGGGGAAAATGTGACCTTCATGGGGAAATGCAGATTTCTTTGTATCTATGTGTCTGTAGATAGGAAACTTTGAAGGATAGTTATTGCCTGAAAAAAAAAACGTGAGCACAACCATATTTTCCTCTTCTCCACAAAACCTTATTCTCTTCCAGGATTTCCCCTTGCTTTTTATCATAGTTCTTTATTATAGTACTTTATCATAGATTAAGGCAAACTTCCCATCCTTCCTCCCCTACTTCTCTAGATAGTAATTTGAGTAAGATACATAGTTCATGAACTTGTAAGCCTATTTTTTTCATATAGCTTCCATTTTCTTCTTTTTGATGTCTCCGGTTTCTATTCTCTCTCTCTCTCTCTCTCTCTCTCTCTCTCTCTCTCTCTCTCTCTCTCTCTCTCTCCCTCTCCCTCTCTCTCTCTCTCTCTCTCTCTCTCTCTCTGTGTGTGTGTGTATACATGTACCTTGCACCTGCATGTGTGTGATTAGCTAGTGAATTAAGATCACATGATCACATACACATGTTGCAGGACATAATCAATGTGGAACTGAGCTGGAAACTCCCTCCCTGTGGGGCAGTTTTCATAGGTGCTGTTCAGGCTGCTGGGAGAGAAAAGCCATCAACAGTCTTACCCATTTGTGAACTTTACATGCTACAAGGTTTACTCCTCAAAACACCAAAGTTGTGAAAACTACTTAACCTTATGACAATTGTCAAAAAGATGCTGTGTATACAAATGACAGGTCAGATTGGATAATTGATTTCTCTTTGACTCTATAGCTCCAAGACTCTGTAACTTAGAAATGTGGAGATATTTTTGATGTTCTTCAGGCTACAACATTCCTCTCTCCATTCCCAGCCAGTTTTAGAGTGTCACCAACAGAAGTAAGACATAAATATGAGACCCAGTTTAGGCATGTGCCATAGGCAAGGCAGAAATATTCTCAAGTGATTATGACTGCTGCTTTCACCATGTAAGGAGTACAGCTCTGTGTCTAAAATAGCCTGAAGATAAAGCCCGAACCAGGCCACTTGTCACTGAGCAACTGCCGTCCCACCACCCATTTATGTCTCCACCACATTCCTCCAGCATTCATCTGGACACGCTTGTGCAGAAATGCAGCTGCATGTGAGATACAGGACTTCAAGAGTCCCATTCCATCCCCCACCAAAGAAAAAACAGACATCAAGTTAACATACCAAACAAAGAACCATCTTAAGTGAAATGAAGATAGCAAACCCAAGCATTCGTTTGCAAGGCTCCAGTGAATAGCACTTAGAGAAATCTCATGAACACAGAGTAGAATGTTTCTAATAAAGGAACAAACTGAAACTTTAGGTACAGGCTGGGCTTCTGCCCCTGCCCTCTCAGCCTGCTCTCTTGCTCATCCATGTAGCTCTGTATTGGCCAGGGTCTGAGATCTCCCAACTGATGCTCACTCTGTTGAATTGCATTATTCCTTCTTGTGAAGAGGATAGTTACGTGACATGTGACATTTATGTAATGCTTGCTGTTTATATCATTGGCATCATGGCTTTTCTGGGCCGGACCAGACCATGTAAAATCTCCCTAGGTAAGCCCTGTGAAGCTCGAGGACAGGAGAACAAAGACTCAGAAAAGTCATGTGGCTTGATGAGCAGTTTAGCTCACTGTACTCTGCAAATAGCATGAATCCAGGAAATGTTCTTTCTCCCTTTCTACCAGTATTTGGAGTTCTCACAAGAATAGAGCAAATGCCAACTTCCTATTCATTCACAATTTTCTTCCTGGAGTGAGCTGCTCAACTTTGCCATTTTGACTAAGCAGGACCCTGATAATCTTCTTACTCCATTTACAACAGGCTCCAGTAAGTCAACTTATCATCTGGACAAGTGAACATAGTCCATGATGATTCCAGGTGGCATGATATACCACTAATCTCCTTGAATGTTCCCTTTACCCCAATTTTATCATCACAACAGTGTGAAGCAGTATTATCACACCACGATAAAGCAGGGAAGTTGAAGAACAAATAACATAAGTTGTTCCATCTCCCACCACCCTAAGGGGGTTATAGGCATGAAAGGTGGATGCTTGCCTGGTCTCAAACCTTTTGGAACAGAGCATAGGAATCACAGTTAATGACCCCTATATCTCCATGCCTATCCACACATCTGTTCATTCACAACTGGTTGTTACTAGCTATTAAAAATATCAGACTCATTTGACAATAGTGAGAAACACAGAAATACATAAGTAAGGCATTGAAAATTGCCAGGTATGATGGCTTATGTCTCTATTCTATTCAGAAGGCGGAGAAAAGACATTACCATGATTTCAAGGCCAACCTGGGGTACAGCTTATAACCTGTCACAAACAAACGAATAGCAAACAAAACCTCCAAGTCCAGTCCTGCTATTAAAAGTCCTGACCCTTTAGTATTTTCCTCTTGACTATTCCTCCCATGAAAGTACTGGTTAGACATGAATGTAAACATTCAAGATGGTCATGTATAAACCAATATATCCTATACAATATGCATAACCCTATACTGATGATGTTTTAATTTTTATCTTATTTTCTTAAGAAGTCCAACAACTGAAATAAACACATGAACATGGATAGATTTTATTTTTCTTCAAAGCACTGGGGACTGGACTAGGTGACTTTGTGTACCAGAAAATTGCTCTTCATCCTCAGCCAGTTTTTATTTTTGTTTTATTTTTATACAGGCTACTCTAGAACTTCTAATCTCCCTGACACACCTTCCTGAGTCACTGGGATTAGAGGTGTGTGTCACCAAACCTAGTATGAAAATGAACACTTTAAAGACCACCAACATCTTAATGACTTGGAAGTAGTGATAATATGCCTTCTTTAGAAATCTGTAGAAAAGTGTACCATGTTGGACGGAGTCATTACCAGTAAGAAAGGGTGATGATTCTGACCTTGGCTGCTCTCCATACTGTCCCTAACTAAACCCTTTCTGCTGATTTAGCTTTAAACCTGTACTTTCTTGGCTTGCTCTCAAGTGTAACTAGAGACAGCTGCTTCCTGCTGAGACCCTGGCTGGCCTCTGTAAAAGATGCCTGCTGTCCTTCCTAACACAGCTAGAATCAAGTCGTTTCCCTGCTCACGACTTCAGTGGACCACAGGATTTTCCACAAATCTTTTGATGTCTTTATCCCAGACAGGAAGCCAGACTCTCCCCAGAGTGTCCCAGGAGGTGGCAAGAGATTGCCTCCCTCAACACAAGTAACAGGCTATTTATAACATAACAGACTCAGCCTAGCCTACAGTGGACTGCTGATTCATGGCCAGTGACTGACTGATCTTGATTGTAAATAAGAGGAAACAGCTTATATTGTCCATTTCTGAATCTCTTAGGCTCTTTGCCAAAAGAAAATATTTCTTCCATAAGTAAATCTCCATGTATCAAAAATATTTTTAGTAATATGAGTGTAGAGAAGAAAGGACATTTATTTTGGTGATGTGTAAATCTAAGATGGGATAATTACAACTAATTGAAGTCCTGAAGCCATCCTCTAGGAAATGGCCTTAGACTTAGAATAGACTTTGCTTTGATAATAGAAAAGTAATAAGACCACACACTTCATGCCAGGCACTGTGCTAAGCATCTTCATTGAGCCTGTAATCTCTGAAGAATAAGTGTGATTGTCCCCTTTTCACAGAAACGGAAATCAAGGCACTGGATCAGCTTATAGTAATATGTATCGGTCTTAAAAACATAATTCTAGATTCAAAACACAAAGAAACTACCGTGCAATAACATTTGTAAAATTGCTGGCTTGAACAAGAATGGTCCCCATAGGCTCGTATATTTGAATGCTTGGTCCCTAGTTGGTGGAACATTTTCTGGAAGGATTAGGAGGCCTGGCCTTATTGGAGGAAGAGTGTTATAAGGAGTTGGAAGGTAAAGTTCCAGAAGCCTGAACCAGGTTCAGTCTCTGTCTGCCTTGAACTTGAAGATAAGATGTAGGTCCTCAGCTACTGCTATAGTGCCATCCCAGCCTGTTGCCATGCTCCTCACAATAATTGTGATGGAATGAACCTCTAAAACTGGAAGCAAGCCCTCAGTTAAATGCTATCTTTTATAAGTTGCCTTGGTCATGATGTCTCTTTCTAGCAACAGAAAAGTAACTAAGACACACATACATAAAACAATCTGTATTTTATAAGAATGCACACAAAGAACTGTTACCTTTGGGAAACAAGGACAAGGGGAAATAAGAGGTAATAAGAAAGGCCTAATTTGTCTTGTTGCTAATCTTTCAAAAGAGGTTGACTGAGGAAGAGCACACACGCACCAACTGTCTGAGCAACTATGGTAAAAATCTACCTCATCAAACTGTGAGGTAAGATCTCTAAAGCACCAGGAAGTGTTTCAGAGATATATCGGGGAGGAGGGAAAGAATGGAACATTGGGAGGGGATTTCTAGTGTATCACTGAGACACTCACTATCCCCTCGGAGTATCAGGATTGGTTTTGATTCCCTGTGAACCAGCTGACTTACCTCGATAGTTTTACAGGTGTCCTCCAGCTGGCTGATCACACCCTGGACTCTATCGTTGCTTCCCACAAGTACGGCAATACCATCACTGAGTTCTGACTAATGAAGAGAAAACAAGATTCAAGATATTAGGGCTTTCCTAATCATGGATGGTATGGCCTATTCACAGCATTGTCCTCAAAGGCGTTTTATCCCTAAGGAGTAAACAAGCCTACAAAAAAGCTCCATGCTCATGGATTTCTCCCGAGATATATTCTTACCATGGGTGAAGAAGAGGAAGCTGCCATGAGCTGCATCTGTAGTTTAGGATGGTGGGATTGCTGAGTGCTACCCCTCCAGCCTCTGGCCCCAGAAAAGAAGTCTGAGAATGAAGGTGGCCAAGGAAAGCCAGGATTTTCTATCATTGTTAATTAAGGTGTTGATTAAGTACCTGTAAGAAGCCTGTGTGGGATATGACTCCTTATACAAAACCCAGAAAATATAATCCCATCTAAAGACTGAGGCTGGAGCCAGTCATGAGATACCTGTCAGTCTCTTGATATTGCAAGCAAATTTTGATATATTCTTGGCTATGTGTGGGATGAGACTTCATAATTTTAACATTATTGATGAAGAACTAGATTCTGTTAAAAACACAAAGAAAGCTTAATTATAAGCTATCAGCAATAGTATATTGAAGTTGGAGACGTCCATTGCATAAGTAGAACAATGTGACAGACACAAATAATTGACACTTGGATCTCAAAATTAATTATTTGTCTAGTGCAGATCAGGACTAGTTTTACTTGGGCAACAAATGCAGTAAATATTCACCTAGCAGGTATATATATATATATTTTAATCCTACTATGCTAATACAGTGCAGATACATGCAAATGCTCACTAGACTGTGGCACAAACTTAAAACTGTAACATGTGACTGGCTTTAGCTGAGACAATACAACTTTAAAATTCCTGTGTTCTTTTGACCCCAAAAGTAGTTTTCTGTCCCTATTTATCCTCCTCCTAAACTGGACATGGAGCCACAAGGAGTATAAAATGGGGACTTAGGAAATCTGGCTCTCATCTCCCTTTGGCCTAAACTTCTACAGGTTATTGAGAAAGACATATAACCTGAATTTTCCCACATTTGAAAGGAGAGGTCAAATAAACCTGGGTGTAAGGCATTTGAAATCTATAGTCTTCTCTACATGTGGAAGGTAACATGGAAACCTATTAGTAAACAAGTAACTACTCTGACCAAAGAAGAAAAGGCTGGGACTCCTACTTCCTGTCCTTTTGCCCATTCCATGGACTTTCAGGCCTCTGAGGAATATAGTCAAAAGCAGATACCATACAGTTCTACAATGCTGGACCTTGGAGCTAAGGGATCGGGGCAAAGAAAATAAAAAGTAAGTTGAAAATAAATAACAGCAACAAATACACATCATGGTTACTGGTCTTAACAGATATCACAGTTTGGCTTCCAAATTGATTTCAACTCTGGTTTCTGATATAAAATTGAAACTAATGATTCTAAGTGAAAGAAACTGAAATGTGATGTACCTACTGACACACACACACACACACACACACACACACACACACACATACATCTTTACCTCCATATAAGTGTAAATTCTAGGTGGCTGCTACATAGTGCAGGTCTGATGAGATACTATAAAGACTGTATTGAGTTAGAGTGAGGAGCTCAGATCTAGTTCCTGGGGTGAGGGACATGCACTACATTCAAAGAGTGCTTTCAAGGCCAGCAGGAGGAGCTGCTTATGGAGCTTTAAGTTGTTTTGTAGCTGTGTACCATGATTATGAGTCTCATACACAAGCAGTTGGTGAGAAAAGGCTTTGAAGAAGGCAAGAGAACATTTATTGATAAACAATAAAAGAAAGAGTGAAGACCATCTCATCCTTATCTGCAGGTTTAATTCTGAGTCATCTTTATCAGCGGGCATTTGATCAGCCCCTAACACCACATATCTATGGTCACCTCCAAAGGTCACAGAGAGTGACCCAGTCCTTCTGCACTTTTTTTCTCATCTTTCTCTGGCCACCTCTCTGGGAAACTCCATAACCTTGAGGGGAATGGAATTTGAGACAAACTGTAAGACAACTTCCTGTGGGTCTTCCACTTCCTTTCAGGTCTACTACTTCCTATGAGACTTCCATTTCCTGTGAGACCTACTACTTCCTGTGAGGCCTTCCACTTCCTGTGAGGCCTTCCACATCTTAACTCCCCTTTGTTGTGCTCCCCTCTTTGGTCACGTGGAGATAACTCATTAGTGTTTACAGTGGGCTGAGGAAAGGAATTGAACTCCCTACCTTCTGCCTCTGGAACACATGGGTCAGGGGAGCCACCTGGCAGTCCTTATGAGCGCCAAAAACCTTGCACAAGGAGCAGGTGGGCACTTCACAGTTCAGACAGTAGATGTTGATGCGTTCCTCTTCATGCTCCTCACACATGGGCTGGTCCAATTTTTTTTCTGGTCTAGAAGGAGGTAAGAAGATAAATAGTTATCAGCCTCCACCAGGGCAAAGCAGAGGAGTGGCAAACTTTGCAAACCTTATTGGTCCCTGACCTCCCAACCCTATCCTGAAGACTCCCAGAACCCTTTCATGTTTAGTTGGGTGGGAAGTGCTGACAAATATCCATTTGCTTGAGCACTTGGGACCAAAGACACTGATGTATTACATTCTTCAATTATCATTTGTTGTATTTTATAGTGTGCTTGCATCAGTTCAGAATTTAAAAACTGCAGCGTGGAATTCCTGAGCATTCAACACTGATCTATGGCCAGCATTTGGCACTCACTCCAGCTCTGTGCCCACAGATGAGCTTACAGGTTTCTTATGCAATCTTCCTATGGTGAAGAAGAGGAAGCTACTGATAAGCTGCATCTCTATTTTAGGCTAGTGGAATTGCTCCATGCTACTCCTCCGGCCTCAAGCCCCAGAAATCTTTCCTGCCCTCAAGTCTGAGAATTGAGGGGCCAAGAAGAAACAGAACTAGGTAGGTGTGGGTGTAGCCTCCTTACATAAAACCCAGAATATTTGATGTATTCCATATAAAGACTGAGCCTAGCAAGATGGCTTAATGGGTAAGGAAGGGCACTTGCTACCAAGCCTGATGGTCTGAGTTCAATCCCAGGTCCTACATGTAGAGGGAGAGAACTGACTTCTGTAAGTTGTTCTCTCTATGCGTATCTATTACACACACACACACACACACACACACACTATAAGTACATGTAAATTTTTTAAAGTTAAGGCTCAGATTGTTAGAAATTGAAAATAAAATCCAAATTCAAAAGTTTCCTCATATTCCCAAATATAGCTATTTAGAAGCACCTCACTATAGCCAATACATTTTTTCCATTGCTGTTGAAATATGTTTCTAAAAAACCACAGGGTTATATAAATGAGAAATCAATTTATCAAGTAATGTACAGGACTGCTAAAATCTGGAATAGAACACTGAACTATGAATTATTTGTAGTGAGAATTAAAAGTACTAACGTGAAGGTTTTGTTTCATGTACATGTGTGGATTACATATGTGCACTGCATAGTGTAAATGTACATATGTAAAACCAATACATATAGTTTATTTCATTCAGATGTGTAAAGATATATTGCAATGTAAAACATACTTCTACTGTGGGTCATGAATCCAAGTGTTTGAACACCACGGTATTGGTGTGTTGGATTACGTAACTGCAGGCCCAGACTCAGAAGGCGGAGGACGTAATGATGTGTCTTTACTGTACTGGATAGTATTTGACATTGACACCAATAAATGATGGGAAATATCTAGGTCTGCTACGGAACCTTCATGAGGTTCGAGGCCCAAGAGGAATTTTTGTGTGGTCCATAGCTGTATATATTCAGGAAATCTATCTATCCCTCCTGATTCACCCATGTATCTGGGACTCAAACAAGGAAGCAAGGCCATGAATGGGAAGATTGCTTCCCTTCCTAGGTCTGTCCCAGGATGCAAGGCATGGCCAGTGTTTTGTTTTGTTTGTTTTCTGAATAGCCTATCCCTAGGGCAGAGCCTCAAAGAGAGAAGCCCTGCTGAAATATTGAGAGGAAACCAGAATTTATTGAGATTTTGTGGTCATCTGGAGAGTAGGATTCACAAGCCGGCCTCTGTCTGATCATCTGTACGTTACGTTAAGCAAAAAAATAGATAAAATTTTTAAGGAGTGTGAGAAAGAAAGATGGGAACAACTCTTCTCACTAGAGGCCTAGTAGCCTTGTTTAAGACTTTTAAAATTAAAGTATTTACAAATTTCATTCCCACTGGAGCATTTAAAGGGGCTGGGGAAATGTCTGAGTCAGTAAAGTACTTGCCACGCAAGTATTAGGACCTGAAATTGACTCTAAGCATTCTTTAAAAAGGACAGAAAGCAGTGTGGTGGTGTGTGTCTGTGATCCTAAGTCTGGTGAGGCTCAGGAGAGTCCCTGAAGCTTGCTAGCCAGCTGGGCTCCTGTTTCAGTGACAGACCCTGTCATATAAGATAAAGTGGGGAGCAACAGGGCAAGACATCTGACCAACCACTGGCCTCCACACAAATGTGCCCAGACACCTGCACACACGTGAACATGCAGACATGCAACACACACACACACACATGCACACGCACACGCACACACACACACACACACACACACACACACACAATTTGGTAGGGTGATGATAGAAGCCACCTGCGAGATTTGGGGGAAAATCAAAGACTCACACCTGATTCACAAGTAAAGCTTCTGAACAGAGTGTAACACACAACACTGAGTCATTTTGTTAATCATATTAACAAATTAACCACTGTGTTCAATAATAATATTAACCAAATTAGTACCTTCTCTTGCCCAGTCCAAACTGGATAGTGTATCACCATACAGAATGCTAGATAAGGCCAACATTTGTCAAGAGTCCAGCTGTTCTGTATGAGGCCAGGGTTGAATGACACTTCAAAAACCCATGTGGCACTGTTTCCCCTTTCTGTTGACAGTACTAAAGTGTATACCCGGGGACAGCATATTCCATATATTCAGTTATTCTAAGGTCACCTAATATATCTCAAGGCTTGGGAGTCCGGTCTGTTATGATTCCCAATTTCAGTGACTAAGCTCCTTCTAGGCAACTCCAAAAGCAACTTGAGTTTAATAAACAATGTAAGAATTTTATAATCAGAAAAATATCCCTGGTTCAGTGGGCTTTTGCTTTAGTGGTAGGGATTTGACTCACTGTTTCTCTACAATTTGTTCCCCAACCCTTGAAGGCGCATCAGGCTGACTTCATTGGTAAAGTAGTTTTACTAACACATGGTTTAACATTTCCTGTCCTCTAGATTTCATAGCAAATACTATTATGTTCATATTTGAAGTTCCCACCAGGTGCGTGGAGAGACAGAAAAATCATTGTAATAAATAAAACACAGAAGACTCTGGTATGCTTGTCTGCGTTGCTTACAGAGCTAGCATTGTGGAACCCCTGCTCCGTGAAAGGCACTGGACCTGATGCTGAAACTGTTGTCACAGAAATGCCTTTTAATAATTGGTTGCTTACTACTTGCCAGCATAATCTCTTAAGGAGACATTATCTCTCACTTCACTTTCCTACCTTCAAACCCTCCCGTCTGTCCCTCTTCCTCCTTCAAATTCATGGGCTCTTTTAAAATTGGTATTGCGAGCATATACCTATGCATTTCTACGTTTCTAAATAAGACCTGCTCAATCTATACAATTTTACTCATGTTTTCAGGTATGACCATTTGGTGTTGGATAACCCGTTGGTGTGTTCTTTCCTGGGGAAGACATCCCCCTCTCTCAGCACTCCTTAGCTGCCTGTAGCTCTTTGTGAGTTGAAGCCTTGTGGTCTTTCCCCATCCACTTTTGCATGTCTATTGTTTTCCTTGTTCTGCTCATGTTTAAGCAGTCATGTTGTGGGGGCAGTAATGGGGGTAGCTTCTGACATTAATAGGAAACACAGTCACACAGCAAACTCCCCCATCTGCTGGCTCTTAAGAGGCTTTCCACCCCTTCTTCTGCAATGTTTCCAGAGCCTCTGTTGAACACAAAATACAATGCAATCTGATGGGTAACATGGTAACACATTCCTTCTGGTGAAGAGATTAGGAGGCAAGGGAAACAGGTGGCTGCAGTATGTCATCAGCAGTTCCTCCTCTCTTCTGTCTATAGCCTGGTGCTATCTAATTTAGTTCTGAATCTTGAGCAGAAGCTAATGGCCATAATAATCACAATAATTACGTGTTATATTAATTGAACAACTTTCCTCCAAAGAGTGCAAGACGTTTATAGCCCTGCAGATGTCCCGTAAGCACAGGCCTCTTGTAATAAGGATCACAACGGGTCTGTTTCTACACTATTTCCATATGGCTACCAAGGTTTTAGACTCAAATGACCTGTGCAGAATAGAGATAGGGGTCTTTACAGCATGCCTTTTAGGAATAAACTCAGTAGTTTCATCCCTACGAATATAAAGCTTATGTGGTGTGATGAATAAGAAGACTTTTTAAATGTTCTAGTGAATGGATGTGTGTGACACAGCAATCAATCAGCAAATCTGTTCTAAGAGTATTTTGTAGAAGAGAAACAGCCTGAAATGCATCCCTTTCCCATTTCTGTAAATGACACTCCTGAAGGCCAGCATTAGGTCTTGCCTTGAATGTTCCAAAGAGTCAATACTAGGACAAATGATGATGTCAGAGTGTTTTTAAAGTGTAAGTGTTACTGTTGTTTAGACTGCTATAAGGCAAGATAACTAGGAACTGGGATATTTTGTTTCTTAACTTATATACATGTTCCTGCTAAAGGTTTTCTGTATCAAAGGATCTGGAGTTTACAAATTGGCGATATGTCATCATGTCTATTGTGTTTTATAAAAAAGAAAAAGAAGCCAGGGATATGTTTGGTGGAAGCATGGTATGGTGTGGGGAAGAGGATGCCTCTGTGGGCCCATGCTGAGACTTCCCTTCCCCCTGAGGTACCAGCCACAGGAAGGGAAGTTAAGGAGGGAGTGGTAGAGACAGAGAGAGACAGAGGCAGAGAGGGGGTGGGAGAGGGAGGGGAGGGAGAGGGGGAGGGGGAGAGGGAGAGGGAGAGGGAGAGGGAGAGGGAGAGGGAGAGGGAGAGGGAGAGGGAGAGGGAGAGAGAGAGAGAGAGAGAGAGAGAGAGAGAGAGAGAGAGAGAGAGAGACCAAGAATACCACGTGGGGGGGGGGGGAAGGGAATGAGGAGAAAAGGGACAGAACAGGAAGAGGGTAAGAAAGCAAGAGAGCGAGAAAGGAAGAGGGCGAGGAGGGGGCAATCAGTCCCTTTTATAGTGAGTCAGGCATACCTGGCTGTTGTGGAGCGGAGTCTAGAAGAAATGCTAACATCTATAATGAATGTAATACAAGGTTGTAGGGCGGATCCCACCTCTGTCAACATGACTTTGATGGCACAGAAGCATGCGCACTAGCTCTCTTCTTTCCTCCACACGCAGCTCTATCTCATTGAGAAGTGACGTGGAAAAGCCTTTTAGTGACCAGTTAACACATGACTGGTAACAAGCATGCAGTGTATCAACCCACTAAGACGAAAACGAAGCATCCGATAAGTCTGGCTCTAGGATCAGCTCTTACCTGGTGGATTCCTGCTTATAGATATCAATGATGTTTTCCACGAGCAGGTTCCTCTGCAATCCATAGACCCCATGTCTGTCTAACACCACCTCATGTCTGCAGGAGGGACAGCGGAAGCGGCCCCCCGATGCCACGGTGGTGCCTCCTCTTGTGGGTAAGTACGGGTTGGAGGCCTGTTCTTGCCAAGCAAGAAAAAAGGAACTGAGTAACCCCAAAGACAGCTTTTTGGAGACTTATTTTCACTCTCTGACACTACACACAATACGAACTCCTCAGGGCTTTCTGAATGTGGTCCTGAAACACAGGGCCCTCCCTGATCCACAACCATCTGCAGTACACCCTGGCCAGGAAGAGGCAGTTTTCCCTCTTGTTTTCCTAACCCAGAGTTCCAACCAGAAGTTCCAATGCTCAGACCTGAGCAGTAACTCATTTTCAATGCTTAAACAGATTCAGTGAATAAGCTTTGTTTTACTACAGACAAATACAGTTCTTAGAATTAAAACAGCAGTGTTTTTGAGGAGCAGGTTGACGACCAAACCTGGGTAAACAATTCAAATACACTAACAACCTCAGAGAGCTCCCTAAGGGAACTGTCTTTGATCTCAAACACTGATGCAGGAGAGAGGGACACTCTAGAGCTTCCAAATTCCAAACAAACCTACCTGGAAGATGTCACTGGCACATTTCCTGCACAGGTTGTGCTGACAAGGGAGAATAACCACGGGCTTTGTGAACATCTCTAGGCAGATGGGACAGATCAGTTGCTTTTCCAAGTTATCCATGGTCTGCTGCTCTTTGGAGAAAGACTTGTAATTCAGAGAAGTGCTCATTTCCTAGCCGTCCCTGAGAGTGCTGCCGGGGGAAGGGTGCTCCTGAACGGCTTCTGTAAGTGTTTCCTGGAAATAATTCCAAGGACTGTATGATCAAGTGTCCTTTATGCCTCTCTCTGTGGAGGACATTGTTCCAGGCCTGGCTCAGAATGGGCGATGGAGCTGTTTTTAGCAACCCAAGGTCACATGACCCTGAACCGACTTGTCCATATAAGCCAGTGACAGGAGGATTGATTCTGACAGGTGATGGAGAACAGGAGTCAACATTCTTGCCCTGGGGAGTAAGAGAGTGGGTGGGAAGGGGATTACAAGTCCCATTTAGCATGGGTGATGAAGGGAGGGCAGTCTGAAGCCCACAGTTGTCAACAACAAATGCAAATGTGCCTGCTTAGTCTCTGAGCCATGCCCTCATGAGCACTTGGGAAAAACTTAGTGACAGACTTGTGCAGAATGCAGTCCTACAGTGTGACTGTAAAAGCTTGTGCAGAATGCAGTCCTACAGTGTGACTGTAAAAGCTTGTGCAGAATGCAGTCCTACAGTGTGACTGTAAAAGCTTGTGCAGAATGCAGTCCTACAGTGTGACTGTAAAAGAAGGGTTGGTTCTTCAGACTTCAGGGAATAAGTCACCCAAAGGAACATGGTAGCAACTTCGTTGGTGTAAGCAAGCAAAGCTTGGTCTGCAAATCTCCATCCTGATCTGACAAGGGCAATAGTGTAAAAAGCCAGGCGTGATATTAAGTATTTCATCTTTGCCAAGATTACAGTATAGGAAAATTCCAATTTAAAAATGCTCTCACCATGAAAGTGTATACAAAAGTGTTTTCTTTTTATGCATGTTTATGTGTGTGTATGCATGTGCACATGTGTGGGGGTGAACATGCTGTGCACATGGTGTGTGCACATGCTGGTGCTCCAGGAAGCAGGGGGTATCTAAATGCTGGTGCTCGCACTTTTTCAGGATGTGGGACCCCCACCCCAGGGAATGGGGAAAGGAGCTCCACATATTCAGAGTTGATCTTCCATCTTAGTTAAATCCGTCTGGAAATGTCTTCACAGCAATGCCCAAAGGCTTCCTAGGAGATTCTAAAATCAGTCCCTTGGCAGTTGAGATCAACACAGAAAGAAAGAAAACCAGAAACTGCGAGGCTGGTCTTGCTTCTGGCTTAATCTCTTGTATCCAGGAGAATCGAGGAAGTTGTGACTTGAGTCCATCATTAAAACAGAGAAAAATGCAAACAAAACAAGATAAGAACACTGGATGATGTGAATGTCAGAGGCACTGGTGAGCCCTGAAGTAGGGGGCTTAGGCAGAATGGTCACTGGTGACACATAAACAGGCCATAACTTCCAGGGTAATTCTAACATTGATTAAATCTCCTCCAGATTACTTTAATCTCAGGCCAAAACAAAGCAGCAAGTAATTAATCTTGGGTAAACCTAGTGTTCTTGGTGTGTGTGTGCATAGATGTACTAGTTCTGCATGTATATGCATATGACAGCCAGACACTGACATCAGCTGCCATGATCTATCATGCTCTAAATCTTCTGAAAACAGGACAATCGCACAGGCTGGCTGGTTAGTGAGCCCCTGCTGGAGACAGGACAATCGCGCAGGCTGGCTGGTTAGGGGTTAGCGAGCACCTGGGATTCTTCTGTCTTCATCTCCCATCACTAGGGTTACAAGTGTTTTTATGTGGGTGCTTGAGCCAACTCCTGGGCTAAAAACCCTCTTTAGTTAAAAGAACAAAGATATTAGTAGTTTTCTGCAATACGCATCCACCTATCCCTTCCTCCTTCCCACAACTATTATAACACATTCCATAAAGAAGGCTACACTTTATTTGAAATTAGATGAACTGGGTTTGTTCTCCAAACTCTACTGTGTTCTGCACAACTTGGCCCTGGAAACATGACTCAGGGGACACAGGAATGAAGAAATGACAGACATGTATAGAAAAGCTGTGTGTGGGCACCTATAATACAATCAAAGACCCAGAAAGTTCATTGTGAATATCGCAAAGGGAAGGCGCTAACTGCTCCAGGGAAGGCCTCTGAGAGGCTGCACCCTCAGGTTGCACACATCCAGGAGGAGGAAGCTGTGATTGATAGTTTCTGCGTGCACGGGTTTTAACTAAAGGCCAGTCGTTCCTCACTAGTTCTGGAAATAGAGGAAGGCTTTGTCATCCCTATGAGCCTGGGGAAGGCTTTGTCACTCCATGGGTCCGAGACACTGAGGCCCTTGGCACAGACTCCAAATTAACAATATACCGTCATCTGGGACTTCATCTTCTCCACATAAGGCTCGGTAGATCTTCCAGATAGAATGGCTCTTCCATTGGTTTCCTATAGTCAAAGCTGTGGTTTTAAAAAACACTTCTTACAAAGCTTGAGTGACTTGTGCATTCCTGTCTTCCCAGCTACGTGGGTAGAGCCCAAGGCCATATCCTACTGAAGGCCAGTCTGGACTACACAAAACCACCACCCCTTACAGCAACAATAGAAGCAAGACCCTAATCTTGGGGATTTGCCTCCACGTAGCGACATTAAAAGTTACCGAAAAATAAACTCCAGCCCCTAGCCCTCCTCTCTGTAGTAAGATTCTGTTATTGCCTGCACTTGTACCTGACTCAGAAACTCCACAGATGGTTTGCCATGTTGCCTCTGCTCATTTGTCTTGTTACAGTTTTTCTTGCTACCTGGCAACAAGAAGTTTGAACACATGATTTTAAATTGTGAATGAGAAATGGCATTTCGTGAAAATAAAAATCACAAGGAAGTGACTAATTTCAAAAGTGCTTGGACAACCTGGTATTATATTTATTACGCTGATTGTAAACTCATTGGAAGCTGTGTTTTATCTTGATAATTGCTCTAGTTTCAAAGCTGTTCTTTATAAATTTCACTTCACCACTAAGATCTCCGAGGAAATGTGTAAAAATTAACATACTGTACTTTCTTCTGAATATTTCTTGGCACAATTTATGTGCTAGAAATATCCAGTGAGGTGTCCAACAAGTGGTCATATCTGATGCTGTCACCGGGCTCCAGGTCCTCCTTAGCACCACTGGAACCACACACCCCTGCCACCATGTTCTCAGACGTTCTTAGTAAAATGCCAGTGGCTATACATATGCTATAACATGACCATCTCATAATGTGCTTAACCACATTCTGTATTTTCAGTCTTGGTCTACCTCCCTTGCTTGGGAAAGCCCAGCACCCCTTTGTTGCCCTTTCTGTGTATTTAGACAACACATATACAAAGATATCCAAGTAAGTCCTCGGGGGCTGCAGGTGTGAGATGCTCAACAGGCCTCTTGGTATTGAAATGTGTCCCAAGCTTGGTAGCGTGCCAGCAAAATGCCAGGCCCCTCGGTCCCCTCCCCTTTCCTTTTCTCCTTTCTTCTCTTTTCCTCCACCCCCTCCCACTACCTACTGATAGCAGCACTGCCTTTATTGTGTTTCAGGATCTCTCCTAAGAGATTCCAAATTCTATCTTAATTGAGAGGAAGTGCCATTGTGGCCTCCCTGCTTTACAAAAGACGAAATGGAAATAAGATGCTGAACAAACTGTTCACGGTCCTACAGAGGCAAGACAGGCGATTGGCTTTCACTGCCCACGTGACTAAGCACTCTGTGACTCCGTCCCCTGATTTCCACGTGGGAACGTCTGTGCTTCCCTGTCTGACTGCGGACCTCAGGAACACTAATACTTGCTATCCTTATTATCTGACTTGCCACTCCTTTTTCTTTTCTCCACACAGTTACAGGGGTTATTGTTGCTGTTCACAAATAAGATTTAAGTGGCAGAGCACTGTGGTGAACATCAGTAGTCCTAGTTTTGGGAAAGCAGAGGTAAACAATGAAGAGCTAGAGGCCTGGGTATGTGGTTGCATACCCAGCTCTGGGAGACACACACACACACACACACAGAGAAACATACACACATATACACACATACACAGACACACACATATACACATACACAGAGACACCCATACATACACAGAGACACACACACACAGACCCAGACGCACACAGACACACACAGAAACACACACACACACAGACACACACACATATACACATACACAGAGACACCCATACATACACAGAGACACCCATACATACACAGAGACACACACACACACAGACACAGACGCACACAGACACACACCACTTGGGAGGCACAGGCAGCTCAAGTCCAGCTACTGAAGCCTTGTGTCAAGACACTAAAATAAGAAAAATACATAATTTTATGTAGGGGGATATATTTAAATGACCTAACGATTCAATTAAAAGCTTTATTGAAAATAACAAAATGGGATTGAAAATGGAAAGACAGAAAGTGGAAGACAGCAAGAAATTGCAGCAGACTGTATACACTGGAAACAAAAGCACAAAAGTTGCCCAGGACTCTAAAATGTACAAAAGAATTATGATTTATTATAATCCTCAAAAGGCTAAGAATTCTGCCCTTGACTGAAGCATATGTGTGTGCGTGTGTGTGTCTTTCAACAAGGGGAGCCTAAATCGGACTTTTTTTTTTCTTCTTTTGGTTCGGTTTGGTATGGTATGGCTTGCTTTGCTTTGGTTTGCTTCGTTTTAATTTTCAGTTTTTCCTCTGTGCCGGTCTCTAGTCTATGCAATGCCCCACAGTTTCTTCCAGGAGAGAACTAGAGTCCCAAAGTCTTCTGAAGAAAATCCAGCACCCTCGATACCACCTTTAGGCCTCGGCCCCGGGTGAAGTCAAACAGCCCCGGACCCTCTGCTAAGCCAGGGTTTAAAGCTGGGTCCATTTCCGGGTTTTGCTCCTTATTTTTCTACATACCGATCAGATGCATGCTTGGGAGTTTTCGATACCACACAAAATACAAAGTTGAAAATCACCTCGCTGAGTTTTGCTTACTGTCTTTCGGCTCGAATTGAGGTGGAAAGCAAAATTAGAGGGAAAACTACAGCAATACAAAGAAAAGTGGAGGATGCGGGCATCGATCCCGCTACCTCTCGCATGCTAAGCGAGCGCTCTACCATTTGAGCTAATCCCCCTCTGCCTGCAGCGGCTTCTTATGTGCTCCCCTAGAGGAAGGCCAGAGCAGTGCTTGGCATAGAAATTTGTTTTGAACATGAAAGATTAAAAGGTCAAAATATAAGCTCTTTCCTTCGAGCCGGAATCGAACCAGCGACCTAAGGATGCCCACAGACAAGTGCCTACAGTCCTCCGCTCTACCAGCTGAGCTATCGAAGGGAACAGAACACATCTTGGCCGATGGCCTCCATAACGCTACGTCACTCCTCCGCGCGGCGTCCGCCACAGATCCGACCTGCCTAGGAAAGGGTCGCCCGGTGCGTGGAACTCGGGTTCGCGGAACCGACTGGGTGGCGGTGCAGCCGCACTCTGGGAAGTATTTGAGCGCGCTCGCACTAAGGAGTCGCAAAAGCTTGACGGGTACGGAAGAACAAAGGCCCGAGTCGAAGAGAAAACGGCCTAGATCCTAGAACGGCCAAGATCCTCAGCGAGCACAATGGCTGAGACAGGGGGACTGGAAAAGGCCGATGTGTTATAGGGAACTTGGAGAAAACATTTATGTCTCCTTCGAGCCGGAGTCGAACCAGCGACCTAAGGATGTCTTCTGACTGGGGAGTCAACTACAGTCCTCCGCTCTACCAGCTGAGCTATCGAAGGGACACAAGTAGCGTCTTTGCCCCTTGATACTGAACACATCTGAGTCCAGGAGTTCGGCGAACAATCTGAGATGCGCATGCGCAGTACTCGGGCCTCGGGACTTTGAAATTCGCAGGTCGTTCTACGCATGCGCATGGCCACGGTTCCGCCTCCGGGAAACCTGTGAGGCCTAGAAAGTGCCCGGGCACAATGTCCCCGGGAGACGTTGGCTCTGGTTCTCCCTCGTCGCCTGGTCTGCCTGTGGCACCTTTTCCTTCCTCCCTATGTATCGTATGACTGTAGAGAACTAACTCAAGCTGTCATCTCGAATGCCCCTAGAGCTGGTATCAGTAGTGGGCCAGTGGCGCAATGGATAACGCGTCTGACTACGGATCAGAAGATTGTAGGTTCGACTCCTGCCTGGCTCGAGCTTTTGGTGGTGACTATGCTGGTCCTGTTCAGCACTAATGCAGCCTGCACTTTGTCAACACCCTGTCCTTCTTAGTCCAGGCAGTCAAAGTTACTGTTGTGAAATTGCTGGAGACTGAACCTCCTCATGCTGACAAGGTCCTGACAAAAGTATTTTACCTAAATGGGTCATTTCTTGGCAAGTCATGACAGTAAAACGTTAAGTTTTCTCCATTTTCTGATACTGTGCCCACACGGTTGTTAGAGAGGTGTTTTGTTTTTTTTGTTTTGTTTTGTTTTGTTTTTTTAAATCCACCCATCAACTTGGGTCTTTTCACCAAGCCAGGTGTTTGAGCAAAATGAGCTTTGTGGATGTTACCATGCCTACGAGATAGCAGCGCTCTAAAGTCTGGTCTACGCTTTAAGTGGGTAGGCAAGCATAGACTTATTTGAAAATGATGGGAGTTTTTCTTTTTGTTTCCTCTTAAAATGTTTGCAAGTTTTAAAGTTGTTTAGTGTTTCTCAGACTTAAAAAAAAAATACCTTTATGGAAATTGGGGGAGAGTTGCTTTCCTCCACTTAAGTTCATAGTCAAACCAAAGAGCCGATATCTTGTTCTTTGTTCATTTTCTTATTTTGCAAGGATGGGAAACAAGGTGATTATCTTCTTCAGGTCATTGTCACAACATCTTTGCACTGGGATAGAAACCATCACCCTTAAGCAACTTAACAGGAAGCATAGGGGACCAGAAAGTTGGGGGGCAGTGTTTGGTTTTGCTTTTATTTTTGTCTCTTATGACAAAATTTCATGTGGGCTACAGACACAATCATACAGGGAAGTCCTAGGAAATCAGTGCCTTCAGCTCCTTCTTCTCTAGGGCCATAGGGCTTCCCTAAAAAAATCCCTGAGCTTTATGGATACATCAGTCTATCATTGAGAGATTCCTTTCTCTTTCTCAGGCCAGATTGCAAAGTTCTCCCTTTTTCTGGCTTTTTATTTTTTTCATACTATGTCAAGAGAACATGTGTGGTTGTGCATACGTGCATATAAACATGCTTTCCCTGATACCTCTTTGATAGATATATATAACATATATATATTTATATTGATATATATAACAAGAAGGAGGGGGTGGGAGGAGGAGCAGGAGGAAGAGAAAGACAAAGAACCATTGCTACATCCAAAGCTGTAGGAGGTACAATCAGCACCAGAGACTTTATATAATACTTGCGAGTTCAAGAGCAAATGAGATTGTAGGGACCCTCAGGATGAGCAGGGTGAGGCAGAGCCTGCATTGTGCACCTCCCAAAGACATTTGCCTGGGAGAGCAAATGGGACGGAGATGGAGCTGGGAGTGGGCAGAGCAAGGAAGAGCCCCAACCCGACTCCACTCTCACAGAGGGGCATTGTAGGAGCTCTTGATCAGATACAGCATGCTCTTCAGCCCTTTCCATGTGAGAAAGCCCACTTGACTCTTAAATGGGGGGGGGGCACGTTTGTTGAGAAATAACACCTTAAAAAAAAAGAAAGTTCAAGATTGACAAATTAAGCAAATGGCCCAAGAGAATTAAAAACAACATGAGGAACAGAACAAAAGTATGTTTCAAAATGCTAATGCTAATTAGGGATCTAAGAAGGTGTTGCAACAGTGAAAACCAGAACACAGATAGCAAAAGCATCAGAGAGCACCTGAGTTCTTAAAACCTAAAACCATGTCTGTTCAGGCAGAACAAGTATATATCAGTCATAGATGACGACCAAATGTGAAGATGTAAATAAGAGAGCAGATAGCTCACAGGACACCAGACATTGAAAAGCACAAACATTATCAAAGTGAGAACATGGAAGAGAGATCCAGACAACACAACTGCCGAATACATGTTCTAGAGAAAGCAGAGACAATCGGGAGAAAAGGGGCCATCCATGAGGACCGAATAAAAAAGGCAACTCTGGTCACAATCTGGTGAAATGTAAAGCCCTTGGAGGCTTTCACTGATGAGGGCCCAACAAAACAAAAGACAGTAGTCTTGAAAAAAAGTAAGAATTGGTCTGTGGCCAGCCTTAGCAGCAGCAGCACATCATTCTAGAAGACAATAGTGTAGGGCCTTTCTGTGAGAAAACAACTTTGAGCCAGAATTGCCTACCCATTCAAAGTAGCAGTGCATGTGAAAGCAGAAAGGTCATACTTGTCAAAGCCTCTGCACTTGTTTAAATGAGAATGACCCCCACAAGCTCTTGTATTGGAATGTTTGGTCCACAGTTGGTGGAACTATTTGGGAAGGATTAGGAGGTATGTCCCTGGGCATCAACTTTGAGGTTTCAAAAGCCCTTACCATTCCAGGTGGATCTCTTCTTTCATCACTCCCTCCCTCCTTCCCTCCCTCCCCTCCCTTCCTACTCCCATGACCCACCTGGTGGCTGTGTCACCTTCTTTCTACCATGATGGCCATGAACTAACCCTCTGAAACAGTAAGTGAACCCCAAGTTAAATGCTTTCCTTTACAACTTACATTGTTCTTTGTGTCTTACTACAGCAATAGAAAATTAATACGGTCTCTTTCTGAGAGAAAATATTATTTGAAGATGTCACACTGATAAGTCCTCCAGGGAGATGAATCTGAGAAAGCATTAGAGTATACATTTTTAATGTTTACATTTTTAAGGGGGAAATGGAGAGGGGGGCTGGTAGGAAAAACATCATGTAGTCATGCTGAGTTGAAAGCTTCTGCCAGCACCCTTGGTAGTTCCAAATCAAGGATTGTCCTTTAGAAGAGAACCAAGTAGGACAGAAATGGTTGGGCCCTTTGTACCACTTCCTAGTTCAGTCACTGGTCATAGGCTGGTAACATCTGGAGGATCCAGAATATTCTGTTAACTATTGTACTCACAGATGAACAGTGACTCCTTTCCTAGCAACACAATTCTGCATCTGTCACAGAAGTACTTCTATAAAATGAAACATCCAAGAAACAAGAGCACATAGTATTTAAGAAAAAATAAAAGAACCAACCTAGCAGCTAGATGATAATATGTCTCAGGCTGACAGCTGCTATTATTGGGTGCTATTTTCTCCATTTAAGAGTTCAGATGTCTTGGACCCCAAAATAATATTGGCAGATAATAGTGGGTCTTTAATAGGGTCTTACCTAGTAGGAAGCTACTAGGATCTTGAAGCATGTCCTCAGAAGGATCATAGAACCTTGTCTCTGCTTGACTTCCTGTTTTACACATATACTCATCAGTTCTGTCTACTTGACATAGTCTAGAATCACCTGGAAAGAGCACTTTAGTTGAGGAATTGTCCAGATCAGGCTGGCCGTGTCTGTAGAGGATTGTCTTGTTAGTGTGGGAAAGTCTCGCCCCTTGTGGGCGGCGTCATTCCCTAGGCAGGCTGTCCTGAACAGTATAAAAGTGGAAAATGTAATTGAGCTGAGCATGAACAAGAAAGTGAGTAAACAGACGTGTTTCTCTCCGCTCTTGACTGCAGATGTGATATGACCAGCTGCCTCAAATTGCTACCTCAGTGATGGACTGTACCCTGGAATTCTTAAGTCAAATAAATCGTTTCTTCTCAAAGTTGCCCTTTGTTTGTGTATTTTACTACAAGAGAAATAAAACTAAGCATTTCAAAAATACAAAATTTCTCTGTCATTTACTATAATCACTATGGCCAGAGGCCATATGTTGTACAGGACTATCTTTCAAACAAAACTGACACCATCTTCAGAAGTGCAGCTGAGCTTGCTCACTAAGATTCTCAGAAGGATGAATAGGTAAAAAAAGTTATGGTGTAAGGGTCTAAAAATCAGTGAAAGAAGCATTTAGTCTGCAGAAACAACCAATATGTGGAGGTCAACCATTCTCCAAAATGGCAAACCCAGACAGAGGCACTCAGGCTTTCTTATAGGAAATTGGAGGAACTCTCTGGAAGGAATAGGTCATCTAAGGTTTCATTGGTGGGTGCTAAGACATCACAGGTAGTCAATGGTCTGCATTCATGTATCATGAATATTTACCATAAGATGAGATAGAGTACCCAACACAGATGGTCCATTCTGAGATAAGATATTTCCCACATTTTTTGTGGTTATCCCCAGGATGCTCTTTGGGAGGGGGTTATATGATCCTGTTTCTGGATTTTATGATCTGTTCCTGGAGCTAGTGCCTTATGGCTTTCTTTTCGAAATCAGGCCTGGGCCTTAGTTAAGTGGAGACAAATGGGGTTTATGCCATCCTTTCAATGGAACGCTCACCCCTCCAATCTGTTGGATATAATTCTGTCTTAATTACACATGACCTTGGAGTCTCTGGGAAGGACTAGATGATATAGACCATATTAGGACAAGGTATTAGGGCTCCATCTATGGGTAAAGGCTTTTCAGGAGTGGTCTTTTGGGAAAGAAGCACCCACAATCTTGTACCTCTCCACCTATGCTCTGTAAGGAAGCCCAATGCACTAACTGGTTCCTCTATAGTACACTTAACATAATTGCACCCCAGTTTGTTGCTAGAACCTTGGGAGGACAGGTAGGCCTTGGTTATATCTCCCCAGAGAAGAAATTTTAGCAGTACTATACCATGCCATTTGAGTTTTCAACCACTGAAACTATGAGGTGAACCAAGCTCTTTATAAAGTTATCTTATCTCAGGAATTTCATTACAGTGGCAAATTCTAGCTAATATATGTGTTACTGCAGGATAAAGTGTAATCAGGACGAACATCAGGAGCATAGGCCAAAGGGCTCTAGACAGTTGATCTTCCAAAAAGAAAGTTTAAAATAAACTGAAATGTGTCACAGTTTTGACAAATCAATGACATGTTTTATGAGCTGAATTCTGTCACCTTCCCACAAGTTCATCTATTAAAGACTTGACTTCTAGTACCTCATATTGTGACATTTGGGGACAGGCCTTTAAAGAGGTATTTAAGTTAAAATATGGGCATTAGGGTGGGCCTTATTCTGAGTGGTATCCTTACAGGACACTAGAAGACACACACACACACACAAACATACATGAGAGAGAGACAGAGAGACAGAGACAAAGAACACAATCACCCATAAGACAAAGCAAAAGAACCCAAACTTACTATGCTTTATTCTATGACAGCCCTTGGAAATTATCACAGAGGTAGAGGGGAGAAATTGGAGAAATCTGCTTTTCATTTCTTGATATTGTTACATTTTTGCTTTGACACCTGAAAATTATTTCCTGACATATACAGAGTAGAAATGTCCATATTATCATCCCATAGAGAAAAGGAAGCATAGTGTTCAAAGATGTGAACTGCAGTGAGGTTACCTAAGAGAAGAGAGTTGAGAAACTGCATACAGGATCTCAGGTCTCCACAGTCACAGCCAAAAGTCCTTTGGTAGTTCTGTTCAGTAGTTCCATTTGGATACCTGGGTTAGGGAAACTATGGAGTGTCGCCCGAGAAAACAGGACATTGGCAGGCAGATTCTGCTGCTACCTCAGAAAATGACCAAGGCACTCTTGGAGTAACAAAGTTCCATTTGTTAACAGAATATCATTATCACCTTGAAAAACCAAGTGACAAATACCCCAAATTTGTTAACAATGGTCCTCTAAGGAGATAAGTCAAGACTTGATAAATACTCCCCACCCCTCCACAAAATAATCTATTGTTCAGATTTTAAAAAGAAAATCTTACATGTGTGTGCACATTTAAGGCCTCTTGTATGGATGCTTAGGGCATTGGACAGTCCCCCAGCAGAACATTTAAATGGCATATGGAAGCCTCATGCTTAGGGCATTGGACAGTCCCCCAGCAGAACATTTAAACGGCAAATGAACAAGCAGTACGAAACTGCAAAATCCACAGCACTCAATAGAGTGCAAAGGATGGCTGTTTACAGTTAGAGAACTACAGGAAGCTGACAGTGTTGCCTTGCTCAACATTACCGGGAACATGTGCACTGCGTGCCATGCTATTTACTGCTCTGAGAGCCTGATAATGGTGAGGGTAGTGCTGTCCTGAGCTCAGTTTTACAAATAATCTTGAACAAGTAGGTGAAGGCATTCAGAAGATGTTAACCCCAAATCTGCTGCTTTGATACACTGCCTGCCTTGAGCATAAAGTACATGAGAAAGCTTGGACAGGAAAGCTCTGCCTAAAACCAAGCATGTTTCCCAAGGGAGAGACACCCTCGCTATACCAGGGAGAGAACACTTTTAACTCCTGAGACTTGGAGTTGGCATCAGAATAACCCTACAAAAACAACTTTGCCTTTTCATTAGTTTTCCACCCTCGGATATTTTCCAGCCATTGTCATACAATTCACTGGCACTAGGACAAGCCTCTTCAATATGTCACACATCCACCATTTACCAGTTTTCCCTAAAGAGGCTCATATGATTTTGGACCTAATGGCTTTTGCAGGTCTTTATTTTTCTTATGAAGACACACATGTTGCATAATGTACTGCATAAGACTTCATTTCTCTTACTAGTGCTATGGACTAACTCCAAGGTCTACCCATAGAACCTAAGCAGATAGAAGATTTTCCTCTGATATAGTCAACATAGAAGGAAGTTTGTTGTCTCCACAAATGTGAAATCTGTGAATAATGAGGATTAGCTGTATTATTATGACAAGCTAAACTCTGAATTATATGTAAAATCATGACATCCAAAGACTCCAGTGACAATCCCCAGCTTGCACACCCCTTAAGAAGATTAACAGGAGCCCTTTGTACGACAGGCAGATGGCTAGACTGACCAACCCTGTCCAGTTCCCAGGGCACCACAGAGCCCCAGTGAGGCTCCTACCTTAGTTTCCTTCCCTCTGCATCTTCCTCAGTCTGTCTGCAGGTGGAGAGGGGGCTACTGCAAGAATCTTTTCTTCAGGGACACCTTGTTCACGTACTCATTGACAGCAGCTGGACTCTTCCAGAATGATGAAAAGGAAGACACAAATCCCTAGCCTGACAGAGCACTCAGTTGTGGAGAGGCAGATAAACAATAACATGTACAGTAACTCAACAGAGCTGAGTGCCCAAGAGAGAAATGGAGTACAGAGACCGGGAGTGTGGAAAGGAATGTGCTTATCATGTTGGTGCGTAAACACAGACGAGCAGAGGCAAAAACAGTTGCTGTGAGACACATGCACACTAATGCACATGGAGATTCACACACATTCCTTCTGTAAAGTGCAGCAAGCATAATGTTAAGTAAAAGTAAAACTTTGCCAAGTTCTATTCCCTTTGCGTTATGAAAAACTAACAGAGGATTACTAATTTGGAAGTTGGACAGGAGGATGATATATTTTTACTAATGGAAATTTCACAATTTGTACCTTATTTTGTACAATGGGGAAATTGGGCATAATTTCAGTTTTATTATGAATAGGTAACATTTAAAGTCATGAAAAGATTTTTGCATTTCATTTTATTAGTGGTATTGAAATGTCTTACTTTTTGATGTTATAACAATAATGTTCTTATCTCAATTTAATGGACTCAGGATAATAAAACACAATACATTAAGTTAGATTTACACACCTAATGTAATCGCTTCAAGCTGGGGAGGGATAAGTTGGGATGTATTGAATGTAAGTACCATTTTCACTTTAAGAAGTCGAGTTTGGCTTTATAGAATTCACTGTCAGAGAATATTGTAATTTAACAGATAAACCTCAAAGCCTAATTACCTTAGTCCAAATCATGTCTTTCCTGTTATTAGGACTCATGGCTCTCTGATCCCCAACTTTCTCATCTGTGAGATGGTAAATGATTACAGTACTGAACTCAGTTACCATAAGCATTACATGAGTCATCGTACAAACATCCTGAGTAATGACTGACAAGTGTGTGTGCCTGAGGCCTGAAAATGTTCACAGGTTTTCTTAGCACCCTCTAAACCTTCTTGGAAATAATGGAAGGAACTGATGTATTAGAATTTTTAAGATAGTTTATTTTTTGGCGCTGGGAATGGGATGACCAGGATATTGTGTATAATAGGCATGCACTCAACCATACAGCCAATACCATATTTCTTTATAAGCAACCACTCCACAATCTATTTTGAGACAGAGTCTTACTATGCAGTCTTAGCCAACCTTGAGCTAAGTAGACCAGACTGACTTTAATCTCAGAGATATCTGGTTTACCTCTTCCTCTTGGGTGCTGAGACTGAAGGTATGCACCACCATGGTAGGTCCCAAAATTGATTTTGAAATTAAAATAGAAAACATTTTGTTCATAGATTGTTACAGCTATTGGTTGATCAGAGAATGTGAAAAAGACCTAGCTGACTTCCCAAAAATAAGGTACTCCAAGGAGTGGGAGAAAGGGGGTGGGGGATCCTCACACTGCCTCCCGAGGAAGACAGAAAAATAAATAAGGGGATCCCAAACAGTTGTTTCCCTGAACTGCATGGAGCAGTTGGACAAAATGGTAAGTGCTAGAGACTATGAAAGGAAAATAGGGGACCCTGATGAGGAGTGGCCATGAGTGTGGGGTTAGTTTTCAAGGAGGGCTAATATAGCTGTAGATAAAAGCATGCTGGAGAAAGGCTTTAGCACAGCAAGTAAAGTCATGGCCAGGTCAGTCAGCCTGGTCCAACCCAGACTAGCTTGAAGGGGCCAAGTTTCCTGCTCGTCCTGTGCTCAGTGTGAAGGAGAGAGACTGATAATGTGCTCGTACCTTGTCTCACAGTGTCTTGGGAGTGTTCAGCTAAGTCTATTCAAAATGTCAGTATCAGGTAGCAAGCACTATATCTATTAGCTATTATGCTGAAGATGTATGATTTATGAATTACACTGTGATGGCTATTCTTGTCAATTTGACTGCATCTGGAATTAACTAAAAACTCAAGTAGCTGATCACATCTGTCATGGATAATTCTAGATTGGATCATTTGAGGTGGGAAGATCCACCCTAAATGAGGAGCTTACCTCATGGCAGTTTTTGGAAGAAAGCAGTTTTTGCTTTCTGCCTGTTTGCTCTCATCTCAGGGGCCAGCTCATATTCCGGCTGTTGAGGCACTCCCTCATGGCATTACAGCCCATTTTCTCAGGATCTGACACAGACTGAAAACCAGCTGAGACATCCAGCCTCATGGACTGAACAAATATTTGATTCTTGGACTTTTTCCTCAGAAGACAGCTATTGCTGGAATAACCAAACCATACATTTATCCCATTGGCTGTTTTCCATTAGAGAGTCCAAATACAGTCATTTTTTTAAACACAAAGTAAATGCACCTGTAATGCCAACACTTTCAAATTACATTTAATTTTTATTATATTTGCTTATTGTATGGAAGAGGAGAGAAAGGGAGAGAAGGGGAGAGAAAGGAGGGGAAGAGAGGAGGAAAAGAGGAGGGAGGGGATAGAGAAGTGAGGGAGAAAGAGGGGGGAAGCAGGGAAGAGAGGAGAGAGAGAAGGAGGGAGGAAGCATATGCATACCATGGCTCCTGTGTAGGGATCAGAGATAAGCAGGAGTTGATTCTTACAACCAAATAAGTTCAGGGAATCAAACTCAGGCTGTAAGGCCTGCATCTTTCCCCAGTGGATCATCTTGTTATCCGCTAAAATCCTCAGGTTTTAAATGTGAAGTTATGCTAACAAATTAGTGTATAGACAATGTGTTCCTTATTGTCTGGTATCTTTTGTGTACTGCTTATAAACGTCGGTTATCGTCATGGGCTTGCTTCTAAAATAATATTCCTCATTAGTGAATTCATACCCAAGCAGATCACTTTTTAATCTAAGAAACTGTTACAATTCCATCCCCAGAGTGAAAATGTTCATCAAGAAAAACCAATAATTACTCTTCACCAAGCCCCAAATCTGCTGATTAAATAAACACTGAGAAAATGAAACTCAGCATCCAGACAATAGGAGTGAGGATGCTGCATCCAAGCAGATATCACAGCATCCAGACAACAGGAGTGAGGTTGCTGCATCCAAGCAGATATCACAGCATCCAGACAATAGGAGTGAGGATGCTGCATCCAAGCAGATATCACAGCATCCAGACAACAGGAGTGAGGTTGCTGCATCCAAGCAGATATCACAGCATCCAGACAATAGGAGTGAGGATGCTGCATCCAAGCAGATATCACAGCATCCAGACAATAGGAGTGAGGATGCTGCATCCAAGCAGATATCACAGCATCCAGACAACAGGAGTGAGGTTGCTGCATCTTAGCAGACAATACAACAGAGAGAGGATAAGCCTGTGTCTGACGGGTTTCAGCCCTGGGGCAGCTCATGGCCAAACTTTTGGCTATGCTATTGGGTAGCTCTGCTGGCAGGCAGTGGTGAGCAGGAAGGGTGTCAGCTGCAGTATAACTGCTGGTTTCATTCTCAGAATATAATTTAGCTTCTTGAGTGCAGCCCTGGACCAGCATGGCAAATCCAGAAACTCACATCACACTTCCCCCTTCACTGGACACCATCCTAACTACATTTCCTTTTAGAGAAAGACTTTTTTACAAATGGCATATGCTAAAAGAAATGACCAACAGGCTGGTGTGTTGGTTTCCCACTTAGTTGTTAATACCGTGGAAAGTGCAGATATAAACTATGATCTAAGATACAGGATGAGAAGTCGCAGGTATTTTGAGCCAAGTGCAGTTTGGCAATAACCAGTCTTAGCAGCTTTAGGAGAGCCTGGTTATTCAGGACCAGATCTGAGTTCTTGCAACTATAGTAGAAAGGGAAATATTAATTTTGTTTTTGTTTTTGTTTTTTGTTTTGTTTTTGGTGCTCATATTTTTGTACAGCCTGACAAAAGGGATATTGGATGGGAGGATTTAGTTTTCTCAATGGTTTTTCTCTACTTAGAGAAAATGTTGCTCTTGAAACAGGCATAACTCTTAGTAAAGAGGAGTGGGTAGTAAGAGAAGGCACACTGCTCAAGTGTTTAAAAAACCTCTATAAACCAGATGATCAGGAATCAAGGGACAGTGGACATTTCTATCCTGTCCAATTTCAGAAATCTATCACAGAACATTAATATTGCAACAATAGCATGTAAAGCTCCCTTAAGAGCAAATGCTGCAGCAACCATTTTATTTCTAATAGAGAGATAATTTCTATTCTGCAATGCAGGTTCAATCCTCATTTCACAAACATTCCCTGAATAGCTCCGATGTGCCAGGCATAAAAACAGACATAATTCCTTATCTTCAAAGTGTAGAGCTATTACATCAGTGGAAGATACTAAGGGGAAACAGGGAGAAGCCCCAGACTGATCTCTGAAGATGGCTCACAGAAAATTCATTTGAGAAAAGGTACATAGAACAGTGGTTCTCAACCTGTGGGTCCTGACCTTAACCCTTTCACAGAGGTTCTCCTAAGACAATCAGAAAACAGAGACATTTACATTATGATTCATAACAGTAGTAAATTCACAGTTATGAAGTGGCAACAAAAATAATTTTATGGTTGGAGGTCACCACAACCATAAGGAACCACAACCATGAGGAACTGTATTAAACAGTCACAATATCAGGAAGGTTAAGAACCACTGGTCTAGAAGGTTCATCTTCATCTTCTAAATCCAGTAGAGAAGTGTTCTGAATCTAATTCCAACTCACAGCTCTTAGAGAAGCATGGCCCTTCACTAATTGAAGCTACAAGTTCTTCCTACTAGGGGGTATGTTCAATCTGTACCTGATAGGGTGTATGGTCAGTATGTATCTTCATCCTTTGGTAGCCTTACAGTGCTTGTCTTCTTACTTTAGCCTAGTTACTGCTGAGGACCCAGTGTCTAAACTGGTTCTATGAGGTATTTTGGCAAGACTGTGAGGCTGTGACTTAAAGTCTTATCATTCAGGCATCCTAGTGCCACCTGAACACTGGACCTGTTACCTGCAGGGTCACAAGCCTGGACTTGTCTTAGTAACTCCCTCTAAATACCTCAAATCGACATTGAGTTTTTTGGACCATCATGACCCAGTCCCCTGTCAATCTTCAGTAGCCACTTTCTAACAGCTCAAACTTCTAAACAGAATCCTGGGTGGTACTGGCTTCATATTAGTGAAATAAGCAGGCACAAGATATCTATGGTTGGGTTGGTAGGTTTAACAATCCCTAGCACTGTGGTGTGCATGCATGCCTGTAATTCAAGTACTTGGGGCCTGGAGGAGGAGAATGACAAGGTCAAATGAATGCTTAAATTCAGGTTATTCTTGACTGAATATTCCACTATGCAGAGGGTTGATTCACAACTGGTGTATCAGGGTAACTAGGAAGTGTGTAGGTACAAAGTAGACAATGAGGGTCAGAGATGGAAAGGAGGACATGTGAAGGAGGAGGACAGACCAACAGCTGAAATGAGAATGGGAAAAGGACAAAGAGATGACGTTGGATACTGTGTATTAAATAAAGCAGGAGAGAAATTTAGAAAGACAACAAAGAAATAAGTGTGCGGCTCCAGCCATGTTTAAGTTGTACTCTGTTCAGGAGAGCAGGACGATAACCAAGGCCAAGTTGGTCTCTTACATCAAGGTGGGTCTCCAAATGTTGTCTTTCAGGAGTTCTATCCAGGACTCCCTAAATCTCCCTTGGTTCTTGGTTCAGATGCAGATGTAAAGAACTGTCAGATGGGGTTTCTGTCTGCACCCTGAGCTGATCCTGTGCTACAGCAATCCATACCCAAATAACATCAGGAGACAGCTGCTCTCCCAGGAGTGTTGACATGCCTGTGAGCACAGGTAAGACCACCACCTTTGCTCAAAATTCAGGCCCAAGAAGGACCCAACAGAAGCCATCAGGACACAGGAACCAAGGAAAAGACCAGACAGGATCCTTCCAGTTTCCATCTGCACCATGGAACTGAACCTGTACCACAGCTCTCCATACCCAAATTCCTCCCAGAGATAACTGGTCTCCCAGGAGTACTAACACACAGGTTTGCAGGAGGGACAAGCCACAGTCAGAGACAGCTAACACCAGGGATAACCAGATGGTAAGAGGCAAGAGCAAGAACATAAGCAACAAAAACTAAGGCTACTTGGCATCATTAGGACCCAGTTCTCTGACCATAGCAAGCCCTGGCTACCCTAACACACAAGAAAAGTAAGACTCTGATTTAAAATCACATCTCATACTGATGATAGAGGACTTTATAAAGGACATAAGTAACTCCCTTAAAGAAATACATGAGAACACAGGTAAAGAGCTAGAAGTCCTTAAGGAAAAAAAAAACAAAAAATCTTAAAGAATTAGAGGAAAATAAAATCAAACAGGTAAAGGAATTGAACAAAACCATCCAGGATCTAAAAATGGAAACAGAAACAATAAATAAATCACAAAGGAAGACAACCCTAGAAATAGAAAACCTAGAAAAGAGATCAGGAATCATAGATGCAAGCAACATCAACAGAATACAAGAGATGGAGGTAGAAGAGAGAATCTCAGGTGCAGAAGATACCATAGAAACCATTGACACACAGTCAAAGAAAATGCAAAATGCATTTTCCTAACCCAAAACATCCAGGAAATCTAGGACAAAATGAGAAGACCAATCTTAAGGATAATAGTTATACAAAAGAGCAAAGATTCCCAACTTAAAGGGACAGTAAATGTCTTCAACAAAATTATAGAAGAAAGCTATCATAACCTAAAGAAAGAGAAGCCCAAAACATAAGCCTTCAGAACGTCAAATAGATTGAACCAGAAAAAAATTCTTCTACCACATGATAGTCAAAACACCAATTGCACAAAACAAAGAAATAATATCAAAAGCAGTAAGAGAAAAAGGTCAAGTAACATATAAAGGCAGACCTAACAGAATACACCAGACTTCTCACCAGAGATTATGAAAGCTAGAAGATCCTGGCAGATGTCATACAGGCCCTAAGAAAACACAAATGCCAGCCCAGCAAAACTTTCAACATAGATGGAGAATCCACAATATTCCATGACAAAAACAAATTTACACAATATCTTTCCACAAATCCAACCCTACAAAGGATATTACATGGAAAACTCCATCACAAGAAGGGAAACAACATCCTAGAAAAAAGCAAGAAAGTAATCTTCTTTCAACAAACTCAAAAGAAGATAGCTACACAAACATAAAAATAACATAAAAAATAACAGGAAGCAACAATCACTATTCCTTAATATATCTTAACATCAATGGACTCAATTCCCCAATAATAAGACATAAACTAACAGACTGGATATGTGAACAGGACCCAGAATTTTGTTGCATACAGAAAACACACCTCAGTGTCAAAGACAGACACTATTTCAGAGTAAAGCACTGGAAAACCATTTTCCAAGCAAATGTTCCCAAGAAACAAGCTAAAGTAGCCATTCTAATGTAAATATAAAAGAATCAACTTTCAACAAAAAGTTATTAAAAAGAATAAGGAAGGAAACTTCATACTCATCAAAGGAAAAACCTACCAAGAGGAACTCAATTCTGAACATCTATGCTCCAAATGCAAGGGCACCCACATTCATAAAATTAACTCAAACAAATCAGTAGCCTTCCTATACTCAAAGGACAAGCTGGCTGAGAAAGAAATTAGGGAAATGACACCCTTCACAATACTCATAAACAATATAAAATAATGGTATGACTCTAACCAAACAAGTGAAAGATCTGTACCAAAAGAACTTCAAAAGTCTCTGAAGAAAGAAATCAAAGAAAAGCTCAGAAGATGCAAAGATCTCTTATGCTCATGAATTGGCAGGATTAATATAGCAAAAATTGGCCATTTTGGCAAAAGCAATCTACAGATTCAATGCAATCCCCATCAAAATTCCAACTAAATTTTTTATAGAATTAGAAAGAGCAATTTGTAAGTTTATTTGGAATAACAAAAAACCCAGGATAGTGAAAACTATTCTCAACAATAAAAAAAAAAACAAAAAAACAAAAAACTTCTGGGGGAATCAGCATCCCTGACCTCAAGCTGTACTACAAAGAAATAGTGATGAAAACTGCATGATATTGATACAGTGACAGGCAGGTAGTTCAATGGAATAGAATTGAAGACCCAGAAATGAACCCGCACACCTATGTTCACTTGATCTTTGAAAAAGGAGCTAAAACCATACAGTGGGGAAAAGACAGCATTTCAACAAATGGTGTTGCTTAATCTGGAGGTCAACATGTAGAAGTATGCAAATTGATCCATTCTTATCTCCCTGTACAAAGTTCAAGCCCAAGTGGATCAAGGACCTCCACATAAAACCAGATATACTGAATTTAATAAAAGAGAAAGTGGGGGAAAGCCTCGAACACATGGGCACAGGGAAAGAGTTCCTGAGCAGAAAACCAATGGCTTATGGTCTAAGATCAATAATTGACAAATGGGACCTCATAAAATTTCAAAGCTTCTGAAAGCAAAGGATATTGCTAATAGGACAAATCGGCAACCAACAGATTTGGAAAAGATCTTACCAACCCTACATCCGATAGAGGGCTAATATCCAATATATACAAAGAACTAAGGAAGTTAGACTCTAGAGAACCAAATAACCCTATTAAAAATGGGGAACAGAGCTGGGCGGTGGTGGCGCATGCCTTTAATCCCAGCACTTGGGAGGCAGAGGCAGGATGATTTCTGAGTTTGAGACCAGCCTGGTCTACAGAGTGAGTTCCAGGACAGCCAAGGCTACACAGAGAAACCCTGTCTCGAAAAACCAAAAAAAAAAAAATGGGGAACAGAGTAAACAGAGAATTCTCAACTGAGGAAACTTGAATGGCAGAGAAGCACCTAAGGAAATGTTCAACATCCTCATTCATCAGGGAAATGCAAATCAAAACAACCCTGGATTCCACGGAGACAGCAGGTGCTGGAGAGGATGTGGAGGAAGAGGAACACTGGTGGGATTTCAAACTGGTACAACCACTCTGGAAATCAGTCTGGTGGTTCCCCCAGAAAACTGGACATAATACTACTTGAGAACCCAGTTATACCACTCCTGGGCATATACCCCAGAAGATGCTCCAACATGTATGAAGGACACAAGCTCCACTAAGTTCATAGCAACCATATTTATAGTAGCCAGGAGCTGGAAACAACTCAGATGTCTCACAATGGAAGAATAGATACAGAAAATGTACATTTACACAATGGAATACTACTCAGCTATCGTGACTTCATGAAATTCTTAGGCAAATGAATGGAACTTGAAAATATCATCCTGAGTGAGGTAACTCAGTCACAAAAGAACACACAGGGTATGCACTCACTGATATGTGGATATTAGCCCAAAGGTTCAGAATATCCAAGATTCAATTCACAGACCATATGAAGCTCAAGAAGAAGGAAGACCAAAGTGTGGATTCTTCAGTGCTTCTTAGAAAGGGGAACTTAACACTCACATGATGAAATACGGAGACAAAGTGTGGAGCAGATATTGAAATAAAGGTCATCCAGAGACTTCTTCACCTGGGGATCTATCCCACATACAGTCAGCAAATCTGTACTCTATTATGGATCCCGGAAAGTGCTTGCTGACAGGAGCCTGATGTAGCTGTCTCCTGTGATGCTCTGCCAGAACCTTACAAATACAGAGGCAGATGCTGTCAGCCAACCATTGGACTGAGCACAGGCTCCTAGATGGAGCAGTTAGAGATGGAATTGAAGGAGCTAAGGGGTTTTGCAGCCCCATGTGGGGAACAACATGTCAACTGACTAGCTCCCTGGGTCTCCTGGGGACTGAACCACCAACCAAAGGATACACATGGAAGTACCCATGGCTCCAGCTTCATATGTGGCAGAGAATGGCCTTGTTGGACATCAGTGGGAAGAGAGACCCTTGGGCCTGAGGGTTCTCCATGTCCCAGTGTAGGCAATACCAGGACAGGAAGGTGGGAGTGGATGAGTGGGTTGGTGAGCACATTCATAGAGACAGGGGGAGGAGGGACGGTATAGCAGTTTCAGAATGAATGAAATCTCCCACTCTGGTAGCATGGTGCCAGGATTAAGCAGATGTCACTGAGAGAAGGCTGCATGACTCTGAATGACCATTGCAAAGAGCTGATGGCTAGCAACTCACATTCCTTGGACAGTCTCTCTCTCAGGTGAACAGCCATCCTTACTTCTTTGTTACTGAGGCACATTCTTAGGAACTCATTTCCTCTCTGAGAGGAATTTGCCTCATATTACTATAGCCAGAAACAAGCTGGGTTAGAAATATTGGCCAGAAGCCCTTTGAGAATTTGATTCTACCCTTTGACTTTGATTCCAAATGCCTGGCTCTTACCTTTTCTGAGCAAGCTGGAAACAGACGTTAAAAATTCCATATGAGAAAGAAAAAGAATGTCTGAGAGAGAAAGGGAAGATGAGCTTTATGATCATAACTTGCTATCCAGAATAAGCCTGGCCTTCCTGGAGCCAGAAAACAGGAAGGAAATGTCAAGCTCAAATTACCCACAGATTGGGCTATTTAGCCTTTTGTTCCCTCCAAATACAACGTAGTATTTATTTGTTGGCAACAGTATTCCAAGCACTTGCTGGTTTTTGAGGCTATTAATACTGGGTATCTTCATGGGTCTTGTTGGGTGAGAGAGTTTATATGCATAAGAAGCCACATTGCATTTGTCTGCTTTGGCACAATATAGTTTGTGTAAAACCAGCTCTTATTTGCTAAATGATTGATGTTCTTGAAACTTCTCCATGACAGAAGAGTCATGTGGACCCCAGCAACTTAAAGGGTCAGAGGAAACATGAAGTCAGAGATGTGGGGGGGCATGGAGAGGAGTTTTATCGTATTGTCATGCCTCTTGGTCCCAGGTGAAGCAGGATAAAATGACAGAGAATTGTGGTGACATGGGGAGAAAAGTCTGGAAAGGGGAGGAGGCTCTGGTCCTGGCACTCCATCTGTTTTTGCTGCTCAGGAAGGCAGGAGACTTCATACTTCGGACGCCACTGATAGGGTGTCAAGTGGTCCCGCCGAGACCTTCTAGTTCTCTAAAAGGTATCTTACAACAAAAGCAATAAATAAAGTATGCTCACTTAAAACCAGGTGATATGTTCCCAAAGACCTCTCAATCAAGGATGTTGAGGCCAGTGATTAGGTTATGCTACATAGGGTGAAAATGATATAGAGTGGTATGATGGTTCCCCAGAGTAACAGAACTTAATAGTTCTCCCACACATATGTGCATGCATATATATATATATATATATATATATATATATATATATATATATAATGAGATTTAGGGATTTATTGGAATGACTTATAGGCTGTGGTCTAGTTAATCCAACAATGACTTGCTGCAAATGGAAAGTCCAAGAATCCAGTAGTTGCTCAGTCCCCAAGGGCTAGATGTCTCAGATGGTCTTCAGTATATGCTGGAAATCCAAAGAAGTAGGCTCTAATGCCAGTGAAGGAATAGATATGCTAGTAAGGTGAGGGCAAGCAGGCAAATTGCAAAAGCTTCCTTCTCCCTTGTCCTTACATAGGCTTCCAACAGAAGGTGTGGCCCAGATTAGAGGTAGATTTTCCCAGATCAAACGATCTGGATTAAATGTATGTCTTTCTACTTCTAAGATCCATATTAGAAATGGGTTTTTCTATTTCAAATTTAGCAAAGATCCCTCACAGGTATGCCCTCCATTTTTGAGTTTTGGTTAATTCCAGATGTAATCAAGTTGACAATGAAGAATAGCAAAAACGGTATGCTCCCAGCACACTCCTCATGTGGACTTAGATAATTCCTATCACAGTGTGCTGCATAACTTTGTTTACTGATGGCGGTAGTTTGAATGAAAATGGCCGATAGCAAGGTCATGAAGAAAGGAATGTAAGGTGGTACAGCCATTTCTTCCGCCTTCTGTGTCTGCGCCTCCTGCAGAACTTCCTGCAGCGGCATGTTGGGCCAGTGTCCAGAGGTTCACCACCTCCCTGGTCCATTGCATCCACTATGAGGACGGTCCAGGGAAGAATTTGCCATTTTCAGTGGAAAACAAGTGGCAATTATTGGCTATGATAACCATGTACTTTGGATCTGGATTTGCCACTCTTTTCTTTATAGTAAGGTACTAGCTACTTAAAAAATAAGGATATTTAGTTTATACCTTTAACAGAATGAAGAAAGTTTAAGATCTATGACCAGAAAATTGGATTAAACTCTTGAACTCTTATACTAGAAAAATTTGTAAATAAACAAATGACATTAAAAGGAAAAAGAAAATGGCCTATATAGGCTCATAAGGATTGGCACTATTAGGAGGTGTGGTCTTGTTGGAAGAAGTGTGTCGATGGGGATGGGTTTTTCAGATAGTCAAGCCAGGCCCAATCTCTCTCTCTCTCTCCTCTCTCTCCTCTCTCCTCTCTCCTCCCTCCCTCCCTCCCTCCCTCCCTCCCTCCCTCTCTCTCTCTCTCTCTCCTTGCTGCCTGCTGAATCACATATAGAACTCTCAGTGCCTTCTCCAGCATCATGTCTGTCTGCACACTGCCATGTTTCCTGCTATGATGATAACTGACCAAGCCAGCCTCTACCTATAAGCCAGCCTCAATTAAATGTTTTCCTTTATAAGAGTTGCCATGGTCCTATTATCTCTGAACAGCAATGAAAACCTTAACTAAGAAGCTGGTGCTGGAATCTGAAAAATTGCTGTGATATGCCTGATCATGCTTTTGTTTGGAGTAATTTAGATTTGGAGATTTTGGATTAGGAAAGCAGTTGAATGCTTTAAGCAGAGATTAATGGGCCATTATTAGTAGAAGCATTGAAGGCAATGATAATGAGGTTGATTTAAACTGTAGGGGCCTGATTCAAGAGGTTTCAGAATGGAAGAATATTAATGTGTAGCCTGGAGAACTTTCTTGGAATATTTTGGTGAAGAATGTGACTGCTTTCTACCCTTGCCCAAAACATCTGCTTTAGGATAAATTGAAGAGTTATGGGTTAACAGCTTTAGCAGAGGAGATTACCTGACAGCCTAGTATTGATTATGTTGCTTGGTTAATAGTGGCCACACTAATGGAGATCTATTATGAAGGGGTGCAAACTGAACAGAAAGAAATACAAAATGTACAGTTTTAGAAGAAAAGTGGCACCAAGAAGTATAAACAGATTAAAGAAAAGCCTGATGCTAAGTGGAATGAAGGGAGTGGTGACCTCACAGCCAGACCCCACATGGCTAAGTTTACAACTTATGAAAAGGAATTAAAGAACATTTAGGGCTGGCATGGCACACACCTTTAATCCAAGCAATCAGAAGCAGAGACTGACAGATCTCTGAGTTCAAGGCCAGCCTGGTCTACAAAGCAAATTCCAGGACAGCTAAACTTAGGTAATGAAGGAAAACATCGAAACCAGAAAGCCAATGAAGATGTAATTGATTTAGTAGACCATGTTCCAAATCCAGCCAGCAACAGAATTAGACAGCTTCAGTCACTTAGTTCTGGCTTTACAATCAAGGATAGAAGAAAGGGATTATTGATTCTCCCTCTGTGTCCAAGGAAAGACACTGAGGCCAGGCATGTATGAGGGGTGTCCCTGCGTGGAGACCTACAGAGGCCATTCATGAAGCTGTGAAGGCAAAGCTTGGATTGCCTTGGAGACACCAAGATGTTGGAAACACCAGAGCTATGGGATCCCCAAGGAAAGTTATTAACAGGGAGTGGAACCAGCCCAAGATTAAGAAGTGTGTTTCAGTCAACAAAGATGAAAAGTTCTTTGACATAGAGCTGCAGAGTTTAGAGTTTGCCATGCTAATATTTGGCCTTGCTTTGATCCAGTATTTCCTCTTATGTTCCCTTTCCTCCCCTTTGGAGTAGTAATGTACATTGTGTACAATTGTGTGTCAGAAGTATATGATCGTTTTATTATTATTATTTTGATTTTGATTTTACAGAGGTTACAGTTAAGAGGTTGCCATGAGTCTGCAAAGATACTTTGGACTTTTAAACATGGTTCAGATTGATAGACTATGGGGACACTCTTGGAGTTGAACTGAGTGCATTTCTGCATTATGACATAGCTACAAGCTATGGGGCCAGGGAGAGGAATGTGAAAGTTTAAATGAAAATGGCTGCCAAAGGCTCATAGGGAGTGGAGCTCATAGAAGATGTGCTTTTTGGAGTAGGTGTGGCCTTGTTGGAGGAAGGATGTGACTAGAGATGGGCTTTGGAGTTTCAGATGTTCAGTATCTCTCTCTTCCTGCTCCCTGCTGACCCAGATGTAGAATTCCCAGTTCCTTCTCCAGTACCATCTCTACATGCACACCACCATGCGTCTTGCTATGATAATGGACTGAACCTTTGAATCTGTAAGCCAGCCCCAGTTAAATGTTTTCGTTTATAAGAGGTGCAGTGATCATGGTCTCTCTTCACAGCAATAGAAACTGTAAGACACTAATCAAAAAAATATACGTCAACTGTTAACTTTGTTACAGAGTAATATCTTTAGGCAATGTTAGAGAGGGAGTGGCTTCTGAGCAAGCTTTAGAGATATAACTGGAGAGCCACACAAATCCCTCCCATATGTAACCATTGTAAAGAAACCTAATTGCAGCTCTCCCTTAGAGAAGCCCAAGATGTCCCAGCCAGTATGCTTGACTTGTTCTGCAACCCCTTTCCATTTTCAACCAGTGTGACTAGCTTCACATTTGGCTCACCCTGAAATTCTTTGTCTTGCCCACAGGTCCTATTCTGTCTGGTTGGAGGTTTCCCAAGAAAACTCTTCAGGAAGCTGCCAGTTTGGTGTGGATCTCTGTCCCTACTGCTGGCAACACAAGGATCAGTCACAACATAGACTAGAACTAGTTTGCTTAACTTCCAAATCAAGTCTCTCTGTGCTTCAGTGTGTAGGGGGAGAAATCCCAGTGACTGTGCAGTTTGAGCTGAGTTTTAGTGACTCTAGAACTGTCAGAGATGTGACACTGATTTTCACTTACAATATATATTTAGCAGCAATTGACTATAATTTGGTGGGGTGGGAAAAAGAAGCAAAGAAAAAGAAGATGGCATTTTATGCAATGTTATACAAAAATATAACAAGAATTTGAAAGTGAAACATTACATAAAGTAGTAAGACAGGCTCAGGTAAAAGCAACAAGTCCTCGCTGCTCTGCCATTTTCGAAATAAGCGTGTGGTTCCTTCAGTATGGTAAGATAAAGGAATGAAATAAGCAAATACAGAGGTGACTTTAGAGCTCACGAGGCCTAGCATGCAGAGCTGTTCCATAATGAATTCTATCAAAATGGGTGCTTTTCAGTGTAACTTTACAGACATTAGAGATGTGTCCCTTCCTGTGTTTCTCTTCTCTAACTGACTTATCCAGGCAGGTTATATACAGATCATTTTACAAAGAAAATGGCCAGTGTACTCTTTGGGGTTAGCTAGGTCAGGTTCGTGCTGATTATCTGTCTCAGTTCTAATATTTAATTAAGGTAGACTATTTTTTTGTCATTTTAAAGCCAATCTAACAGCATGCACTAAACCCAGCCATTCCTGTTTTTACACATCAGTTTTCAGTAAATGTCATCTCTCCTTAAGATCATATTTCTGTAACCATTTTAAATATCAACAAAGAGCTTCACAAACACAAATTTCTTCTCAACTGCTCTAAGTGCTTTGCTGATGACATTTGTGGCAAGTCTGACTATTGTGTTTAGTTAAGAGGGAGAAAAGTGTCTTTTCTTCTAAAAAAAAAGTACAAATTTAATCTATGAGGAATAACATCTGGCTCATCTTAAGATCAGACTCATAATGACTGTCCACTGCCACCATCTTACCTCATGAAATCAGCATAAAACAACTCTTCAGGCCTTTATTCATCAAACTGAATGCTTTTCATTAGGATTCTACTCAAAGAGAAAGTCTGAGAAAATTATATAGCAATCATCTTCCCCTTAACCTAAAAATAAAATACAAATGTGAATATGTTCAGAGCATTTCATGTTTGCACCTCCCCCATGACCACCCAGTTGACAAGGCTGAACCAAAAAGAGGAGCTGTGGACCCTCCATGGGTGCAACAT
Source organism: Tokudaia tokunoshimensis (assembly GCA_036184795.1). Taxonomy (NCBI): domain Eukaryota; kingdom Metazoa; phylum Chordata; class Mammalia; order Rodentia; family Muridae; genus Tokudaia; species Tokudaia tokunoshimensis. Next base: position 153,687,375 of record BTHU01000003.1, on the reverse strand, counting down.
CAAGAGTCTGTGCAGTAACTTCGAGATCCTTCTCTGATTAGCTGTGTTTTCTCATTTGTATTTGTAGGCTGGAGAACAACTGGAAAGTCCATATCTGGGGAGGAAAACACAGAGAAACAACAATAATCAAACCTGTTTTTACCCCTTCCTTTGATAATGGGGCAAATGGTAGTGTTTTGGTAAAATAACAAGCATGCTTATGAGACATTACCTCAATCCCTTCTGTGAATTACAGAATTATAACTAAACCTAGGTTGCACACTGCTCATTCCTGGGGTTCCATTTTCCATGAAAACTACATGCATGACAAATATCACTTATATGGAGGATGAGTCCTAGAGTTTTGTAGTTCATAACGGTATGCCTGGCTCTTGTTGGAGCAGAAGTTAAAGCCTAGGGCTTGCTTTGGTGGAGAACCTAAGGGGAGGTTTAACACACAACTAGTGTCCAAGGTAGCCACACTCCCTCTTAAATCTATATGAAGCTCTTCTCTCATTCTGGGCTAAGGAAACTTCCTTAAAAATGTTTGAAGACAAACCAATAAGCACACAAATTGTCAGCCCATGTCTTTTTAGTACCCGTGTTTTCTACGAGATACCAAGATAATCATTCACCATACAGTTGTTCAGGCAAGGTGTACTCTCAGGAACTTAGCAGAAATAAATGACTTCACATTCAACCTAGCACTAAGGAGTCCCTATAAAACTGCAAGAAACCTGAGCCCATAGTAAGCATACATGCACACTCATATGGCCACACACACAGAAAGAGAGACAGAGAAGCAATCTATACTGAGTGAAAGCCCTAGAATAACATCAAAAGATGAAATAAGATTCAGAGAGGCTTCCATTTTTGCATTTATCAAATACAAGTATATAAAAGAACTATGTATTTAAAGATATCAGATTTTGAAATTAATAAAATTTTAGTTATCGAAGATTCTGAAATTACATTAAAAAACTAAAGAGTTTTAAAAAGCTAAAAAGAGAATTCCTGAAGTAGAATACCTATTTGAAGAAATTATTCAGAATGTAACACAGACACAAAAAGAAAATATGATTAAGAGATTAAAAAGTATGAAGAACAGAGTGCTAAGACTTAGCCTATGTCTAATAATATGCTTTGCAGGAAGAAATGTTTTAAAAAGAAGAAAAGTAATGTTCAAATCCCCAAGGTCAAAGAACCAATGGGATTCCCTTGAACACTAAAATCTCTTTCTTCTTTTGCTTGCTTCTATCTTTAGCGGTATTTAGTGCATTTGTGTGCAGGTGTCTGTTTATTTGGGTATACATGATTGTGTGGACAAGTGTATGTGGAGGACAGAAGATAACCTTAGATGGTATTCCTCAGGAGCCACTTACCTAGGTCAGGCTTTGCCCTCCACACATGTGTACGTACACATATACGGAACCTATACACACAAGTATACACACCCCACTTGCACATAAGTATTCAGCCTTACAAGTAAATGAAGAGATAAAAATTAGAGTCATGGCATTCTACCATACCCCCCACACCAGACTGACACATATTTTCAGTCAGTCAATGTCAAGCATCAGCAGGAATGTGAGCTTCTGTACTCACATTAACTCTTAGTGGGAATACAAAGTAACCATTCAGTTTTTCAGAACTGCTTGGTGCTACTTAATACATTGTAGATGTGAATAACCTGTGCCTATGGGATTCCATTCCTGTGTATAATCACAAATGCCCCTTAGCGTTCATGCATCAAGATCTAAGTACAAGAACATTCCTTTCAGCTGTTTGTAATCACAAAGTGGAATCTATTCAATCATCAGCAGTAGAATGAACACTAAATTATGAGATGCTTTTTCAGAATATTATAATGGTGAAAATAAATAAATGAAATCCACAAAACAAAATCCAGACAAAATAGGAGCTGTGACTTGGACAAGGAATTTTAGAATGATCCAAATGTGAAGCAAAGTGAGACTGATTGAAAGTAGGAACGTGATTGCCCTTCCATTCTGCACACTCACCTAAACCTGTGTCAGTGTGTGCCTGTCCCTGGACCCCACAGCCTCCCTGTCTCCTAGGAGGTCTGCTCAAACCAGGGACATGGGAAACCTGCTCTAAACTGGGACACAGGAGGCCTGCCCTAACCGCCATGTAAACAAACCACTATATAAACAAACAAAATCACATGCTGGGTCAGTCAAATGCGGAAAAAGCCCTTGACAAAATCTAATACCCCTTTAAGTTAAAAGTCTTGGGGAGATCAGAAATTAATGGCACATACTTAAACATAAAAAAATCAATATACAGCAAACCGACAAGCCAACATCAAATTAAATGGAGAGAAATTTGAAGCAATCCCACTAAAATTAGAGACAATAAAAGGCTGCCCACTCTCTCCTTATCTATTCAATTTAGTACTTGAAGTTCTAGGTAGAACAATTACACAACAAAAGATCAAAAGGATACAAATTGGAAAGGAAAAATTCAAGGTATCACTATTTGTAGATGTTATGATAGTATACATAAATGACTCCCAAAATTCTAGCAGAGAACTTTTACAGCTGATAAACAACTTCAGCAAAGGTGCTGCATAGAAAATTAACTCAAGCAAATCAGTAGCTTTCTTCTACACAAAGGATAAACAAACTGAGGAAAAAGAGAAACAACACCATTCACAATAGCCACAAATAATATAAAATATCTTGGTGTGACTCTAGGCAAACAAGTGAAAGATCTGTATGACAAGAATTTCAAGTCTCTGAAGAAAGAAATCAAAGAAGACCTCACAGGATGGAAAGATCTCCCATGCTCATGGATTAGCAGGATTAACATAGTAAAAATGGCAATCTTACCAAAAGCAATCTACAGATTCAATGCAATCCCCATCAAAATTCCAACACAATTCTTTACAGAGTTAGAAAGAGCAATTCTCAAATTCATTTGGAATAACAAAAAAACCCAGGGTAGCTAAAAACAATTTTGAACAACAAAAGAACTTCTGGAGGAATCACCATCCTTGACCTCAAGTTGTACTACAGAACAATAGTGATAAAAAAAAAAAACAACCCAAAAAACTGTGCTTCTCATGGGAAGGAGGTTTGGGGGGGGGGGAAGGTCAGAAAACAAATGTACAGTTCACTATCTCTATTTATTTGGCAAATATCTTCTTGAACCAAAGTGGGAGCCAATGGGGCTACTTGTTGTTCACCCTCTCCCCTATGTCCTGGGCACCACCAACCTGTTTCCTCCTTCACAAATTCAACTGGCCTGAATTATTTTACCTGACTGGAAACATGGCAGACTTGTTTTTGGTTCCTAGCTTCTTTCACTTAGCATCACATCCCCAAGTTCTTCTCTCTACAAAGTGTATCTGTGTTTCTCTCTGAGTCTCTGAGGTTCTCTCTTGACTCCTTTCCCTCTCTTGAAGTTGCTCCTGGTACTCTGGTGCTTCTCAGGCAGACTGTCTAGGGACTCTACCACCCCTGCTGATTATATTTCATTTTGACAGGTTGAACCTTTCCTTGAATACACATCTTGGTTCCAAGCTCTTTGCAAATACTGCCTTCATGAAGTTGCTTCACTAACTCAGTGGTCAAACTGTTTTGTAGAGGTCCATACTATGACTCCACTTGCCTTGCCTGGCATGTGGAACACCATTCACTATTTTATCTTCAGGACTGACAGAGAGACTGTATCAAATATTTCTTATATCAATATTGATCCCTTCAAATGTGTCCACTTCTTGCTCTTCTATGTTTCTGAATTAAATGTGACTTTGCTGGGGAAGCTATAAAAAGCCTGAAACCATGTCAATCCCCTCCTGTTCACTTTCTCAGGCTATGTGTTTCTTCTTTGATAGGTTTAATGTTCCTGCCAATTGCATATCTCTCTATGTGTTTCTGTACTTAGTATTTTAAATATTGGATATATAAAGATATTCTCAGTACACACACACACACACACACACACACACACACACACACACACACCTTACTGAATCTTGGCAGCTAAACATTGAAGGTGCACTTTGAACCACGTGGTTGCGGACAGTTCTGGGCTGCTCATCTGTCCCACTACCCTGGCCTGGCACCTTAATGCTCCATGATGCCTTGGTGTGAAGCATCACGGGTTTCTAGTGATATTTTTCTTCCACTGTTCTTAGACATTGGTTCCTTCTAGGGAATAGGAAACTGAATGAGAGTGTGAAAAGAGGGAGGATGAATTTCCATCTCTCTTGGTTGCCTTTTCCTGGCATGGCAGATGTGATGAATGCTGGGCAGCGAATATAACACGTCTCTGTATCTTGGCGGAAGAAAGAGCCATGTGGCTGTGAGTTTACAGGGGTTCTATCCAGGTGACTGGCAACAACAACTAAGCAATCAACATTATTCTGAGCTCTGAATCAAATTTTTAGATCCAAGGTCAGCACTATAAAACCTTCTCTCTATTTTCAATACTCTGCTCCACCTCTTTCCATAAAAAGGAAGTGTTAATTCACAAGAGATTGTTAGTGTTTACCTCAACAGTTTTGTTTGGATTTATTCTTTTGACTTCAGCATAGAAGAGAAAAAACTGAATTTAGCACTTGCATTTTGATCTGCTTTCCCAGAGTGTTCAAAAATGATTGACTGCAGTTTAGACTTTTGTTCAAAATTTCACACAGTAGAGTTTGTAATGGGAATATGGGAGGGTAGAGGAAATAATATTTCATAGTGCTTCACTGATGGGGTTTTATTGCTTCAAAGGCTAAAATTCATGGAAGTTTCAAACTTGGAGGGTACTTTAAGACAGGAGAACCCATTTGTGACTTCTCTATCAGCAAATACTAAAGTTGGCAACAGCTTGAATTGTCTGCCCTTCATTTTTTAATCATGGTAGTTGGATAATTTATTTAAACATTTAAACATTGTTTAAAGAAATAGAATAACTCAAACAACTTTCTCCCTTCTACTAGCAAATCCTACCCAGTACCACCACACATGAACAGAGACTTGTATCATGTTTACAACTCCAGAGACTCTTATCAATGCAACAGCAGCAAACAGCAGAGAAGCTGAAATGCATGTACAAGAAAAATGGACAAAGACAGAGCTTTACAAGGAAATCAGTCTTGCTATGCTGCTAGTTTGTAGCATGTAGTTTTGTCTACTACTTTGAGTTCCTATCGAGTAGCATGCACACACCCGCCCAGGAGCTTTCTCAGATCCATGAATAGAAAACATGCATGCAGAAACACACACACACACACACACACACACACACACACACACACACACACACCCCAGTTAATCTTGAAATGCCTTGGCTATTCATTAACTGGGCCTAATCCTAATCCTTCCCCGGCTACCCCAGGCCCAGTCAGGGAAGTGGCCAGAGGCCAGTTACCCTGAAACTCACAATGCTGGTTGGCTTTTCTTCTCCACTACTGTATCCTCTTCTTCTCTTCCCCAGTCTTCTGATTTACTCTCTGCATCCTACCTGAGCAACTCTCAGTGTCCTGCCCCATGCTCAGCCATTTGCTATTGGCAGCTTTATTGATAGATCAAAATTCAATTGGGGGCAATGACCTTCAGTGTCAGTAAACACACATTCCAGATCAAAGCATCAGAATGACCCTCTACATCTCACCTTTTCTGTTCAATTTAAAAAAATAAAAACCTCTTCTCTCACTCATAAATTGAGCAGAACCATAACAATAATGTAAATTACAAAGTATGATATACAATTAGCATTTAGTATACTATATTTGTCAATTAGACAAAATATTCTATCATCATCCCTTACTTAAAGAGTTATAATTCTATCACTGAATTATGTTCACCTGAAACACCAGCTAAAAACCATGTTTTTACTTCTACATTGTACTTTTAATGTTAAACAATTAAGCTTGCTTAAGAACTATAATTAGTCTTCAATCCTGTCAGAAATCTGAGAATGAATTAAATATTACCTGAGTATATAGGAAGCACCACACATTGCTTCTAAAACTTAAAAAAAAATTGTAGAGACAGAAGACTGCCTGGACAGTCCCCTAATTTCTTATAACATTAGAGCACCTGTCTTCAGCCTTCTGACTCAAGAACATAAAGCAGACTATATGAAGGACTAGTTTACTCTGTCTTGGCAGAGCTTAGCAGTTGACTATCCCACATAGTATGTCCTTTCCCCAGACAATATTTTGTCTGCAGATAAAATAGGTTAATTCAGCCCCATGGCTACCTTGCCAAAATAAGCAACCTCACCTGGGGGTGAAGATGCTCAATTCTTCTTTAAAGGAGATTGGGAAAGCTGTCAGGAGCAGACATGTCTCATTGCTAAATGATCCTTAATAATGAAATAACATGCCTTCTGGTTTCCACTTGCACTGGGAGTGGATCCTGGGCCACAGAACTCCATACCTGAATACAGCCAGGCAAAAGCTGGTCTCCCAGGAGTGCAGACACGCCTGTGAGCAGAGGTAAGATCACCACTTCTGCTCAGAGGGACCTGCCCAGAATCCTCAGGACACAGAAAAGGAGGAGCAGCCTGAGCCAGAACCCCTCTGGTTTCTATCTGTGCTGGAAGCTGATCCTGTGCCACAGCTCTCCATATTCAAAAACAATTAGAAGAGAGTTGGTCTCCCAGGAGTACTGACTCACAGGCTTGCAGGAGGGACAGGACACAGTCTGTCAGAGACAGCAAGATCAGCTAACACAAGAGATAACCAGATGGCGAAAGGCAAGGGCAAGAATATAAGCAACAAAAACCAAGGCTATTTGACATCATCAGAACCTAGTTCTCCCACTACAGCAAGCCCTGGATACCTGAACACACCAGAAAAGCAAGACATTGATTTAAAATCACATCTCATTATGATGAGGACTTTAAGCAGGACACAAATAACTCTCTTAAAGAAATACAGGAAAACACAGGGAAAGAGCTAGAAGCCCTTAAAGAGGAAACACAAAAATCCCTTAAAGAATTACAGTAAAACACAATCAAACAGGTGAAGGAATTGAACAAAACCATCCAGGATCTAAAAATGGAAATAGAAACAATAAATAAATCACAAAGGAAGACACCCTGGAGATAGAAAACCTAGGAAAGAGATCAGGAGTCACAGAAGCAAGCATCACCAACAGAATATAAGAGATAGAAGAGAGAATCTCAGGTGCAGGTGATATCACAGAAAACATGAACACAACAGTCAAAGAAAATGCAAAATGCAAAAAATTCCTAACCCAAAACATCCAGAATATTCAAGACACAATGAGAAAGCCAAACCTAAGGATTTAGGTATAGAAGAGAGTGAAGACTCAAAATTTAAAGGGCCAGTAAATATCTTCAACAAAATTATAGAAGAAAACTTCCCTAACCTAAAGAAAGAGATGTCCATAAACATACAAGAAGCCTACAGAACTCCAAATAGAATGGACCAAAAAAGAAATTCCTCCCATCACATAATCATCAAAACACCAAATGCAAAAAACAAAGAAAGAATACTAAAAGGGGTAAGAGAAAAAGGTCAAGTAAAACATAAAGGCAGATCTATCAGATTTATACCAGACTTCTCACCTGGGCAGATGTAATACAGACCCTAAGAGAACACAAATGCCAGCCCAAACTACTATACCCAGCAAAACTCTCAATTAACATAGATGGAGAAACCAAGCTATTCCTTGACAAAAGCAAATTTACACAATATCTTTCCACAAATCCAGCCCAACAAAGGATAATAGATGGAAAACTCAAACACAAAACCAAATGGATTTAACAGATATCTATAGAACATTTCATCCTAAAACAAAAGAATATACCTTCCTTGTGGAACTGTGTAAGGTAGTCTGTGGCCTGTTCAAGCAAGGCTTACTCTGGAGACCCAGTAGAACACTCTACAAGGGACAGAACCAGTGAGCCATGCTCCCAGATTCCTGATTCCTTAACTCCATAATCCTGTGGCCATCAGTCATGTATGGCCATGCCCCAGGCTCCTAGTGTTCTGGCTGTACTCCACCCCTAGAGTCACCTGGCTACAGCCAGGTTTTCCCTGACCTGCAGTTACCTGGCAACAGCCAGGTAACCCAGCCCACTTTAAAAGGAGGCTTCTTGCCCCTCCTCACTCTCTCACTTTTCTCTCTTGCACTTGTCCCCACTTTTCCCCTCTCTCTCCTTTCTTTTCCCCTCCTTCTATGTGGTCATGGCCAGCTCTCATCTGTCTGTCTTTTCTTTCTCTCTTTACTTCTCAATCTCTTTTCTCTTTCTATTTCTCTATAATAAAGCTTTGAAACTATGAACTGTCTCTTCTTATCAAAACCCGCCATATAGGAGCATGGATCAAGACTCAGCATCTCCAACGCCAGGAAAAGGACCCAGCCTCTTCCCAGCCAGGCTTCATCTACAGGTACCCGGGAGGCTCATGCCAGAATGGCACTACCTTCTGAGCAAAGACCTCCCTGCTAGCCAGGCAGCCTCTCTCTCTACAGGTACTCGGGTGCCTGCCGTCCCTACTTCAGTGCAATGTGAGGGCTCAGCCAGTTTTCCCCTATGTGGGCCCTGCCTGCCAGTTTTCCCCTATTTGAGCCCTGCCCACCTGTTTTCCCGGCTGCACAGACCTCCCACAGCCCCACATTTTCCCCCCACAGCTGGCGCCTAACATGGGGCATGACTCCACCCATACACACAGACTGGCCCTGCACACCTTTCCCCCCATCCTGGCTCCCCTTTCCCCTCTGGCCCAGGGTGGACAGAGCTCCTCTCCTGTGGTCTTGTTCTGCAAAACTGCACTTACTTCACCCCCCAGGGTGAGGTCAGGCTACCTCCCAAGGTCCATCCCAACCTGTGGCTGTCTGTGACATCACACTGCAGTTTCCCCATGCGCCTCCCTCACTACCCTCTTTTTCCCTCCAGCCTGGAGTGGGTTCGGTGACTCTTCCCACCTGCAGATGGAGTCTCTGAGCCTCTCACCACCAGACACCCACCCGGTGGCAGAGAGTGCCTTCCCCCCTCCCTCTTCATTATGCTATGCTATGTCACCACCCTGGGCAGGGTCAGGCGAACTCCCACGGTCCATCTCAACCCATGACATCTTGCAGTTTCCTGTGTGTCTCCCTTGTCAGAGCTGGAGCTCTCGTGGGACGCAGTTTTTCTCCCACCCATCTTTTCCCTTTCATCGGGGCCACTGCTGTCCTGTCCCATACCTGTTTCCAGTTCTATATCCAGCGGCACCCTGAGATGCCCTAGAGCTGGAACCTGTTGTCTCAGCACCTCATGGTACCTTCTCCAAAACTGACCATATAATCGGTCACAAAACAGGCCTCAACAGATACAAGAAGATTGAAATAATACCATGCACTAAACCTGGTCCTTAATAGCAACAAAAACAACAGAAACTCACATACAAATGGAAACTGAACAACACCCTACTCAATTATAACTTGGTCAAGGAAGAAATAAAGAAAGAAAGACTTTTTAGAATTTAATGAAAACGAAGGCACAACATACCCAAACTTATGTGACACAATGAAAGCAGTGCTAAGAGGGAAACTCATAGCTCTAAGTGCCTCCAAAAAGAAACTGGAGAGAGCACAAACTAGCTATTTAACAGCACGCCTGAAAGTTCTAAAACAAAAAGAAGCAAATGGATCCCAAAGGAGTAGATGGCAGGAAATAATCAATTCAGGACTGAAGTCAACCAAGTAGAAACAAAAATAACTATACAAAGAATCAACAAAACCAGGAGTTGATTTTCTTTGAGAAAATCAACAAGATAGATGAACACTTAGCCAGATTAATCAGAGAGCACAGAGACAGTATCCAAATTCATAAAATCAGAAATGAAAAGGGAGATATAACAACAGAAACTGAGGAAATTCAAAATATCATCAGATTCCACTACAAAAGCCTATATTCAACAAAACTGGAAAATCTCAGTGAAATGAACAATATTCCAGAACAAAGTTAAATCAGGATCAGATAAACCATCCAAACAGTCCCACAACCCCCAAAGAAATAGAAGCAGTCATTAAAATGTCTCCCAACCAACAAAAGCCCAGGACCAGATGGGTTCAATGCATAATTCTCTTAGATCTTCAAAGAAGACCTAACACCAGTACTCTTCAAACTACTCCACAAAATAGAAACAGAAGGAACACTAGCCAATTTATTCTATGAAGCCACAGTTATGCTGATAACAAAAGCACACAAAGTGTCAACAAAGAAAGAGAACTTCAGGCCAAATTCCCTTATGTATATCTATGCAAAAATACTCAGTAAAATTCTCACAAACTGAATCCATGAACACATCAAAAATGATCATTCGCCATGTCAAGTAGGCTTCATCCCAGGGATGCAGGGATGTTTCAATATATGGAAATCCATCAATGTAATCCACTACATAAACCAACTCAAAGAAAAAAAAAAAACACATGATCATTTCATTGGATGCTGAAAAAGCATTTAACAAAATTCAACATCCCTCCATGTTAAAAGTCTTGGAACGATCAGGAATTCAAGGCCCATACCTAAACCTACTAAAAGCAATATATAGCAAACCAGTAGCCAACATCAAACTAAATGGAGAGAAACTTGAAGCAATCGTACTAAAATCAGGGACTAGACAAGGCTTCCCATTCTTCCTATCTATTCAATATAATACTTGAAATTCTAGCTACAGCAATTAGACTACATAGGAGGTCAAAGGGAAACAAATTTGAAAGGAAGGAGTCAAATACCACTATTTCCAGATGATAGGATAGTATACTTAAGTGACCTCAAAAATTCTACCAGAGAACTTCTACAGCTGATAAACAACTTCAGCAAAGTGACTGGATATAAAATTAACTCAAACAAATTGGGGTAGCCTTCCTATTACTCAAAGGATATCTACTTTGTAAAATAACAATAACCAGGCAGCCAAATACAAGGAATCATGCTTCTTTGTGCTGATTAGGAGCAACAAGAAATTCTTTAAAGGGGTAGGGAGGAGTAGAAAAATTAGAAATTGGCTAGACTTAAGAAAGCTAGCTTTAGCGTCTGTTATCCAGTCTCTGTATGCTTAGAAGGCTCAGGACTTGACTGAAGTTCTGACTGGATCCATCGGAAAGGTTAGATGAGGCAAAATGATCGTGAATCAGTAGCAATCCTAAAGCTGTTCTGGAAGCAAGTCTCTGGACAGCATCAACAGACAAGGGGCTGCACAGCAGGTCAGTTCAGTATCTTTGAGGATAAATCTTGTCAACGTTGGACATTTTGTAATACATGAATCTCATATCCAAAATTTTAGGATCATTAGGATTTTCATATGGATTGTGCAGGATGCATGGATCAGATAAGGATGAAATTTTGATTCTTGTTTGAGCAGGTGAAAGACAACTGACTTTTTATTAGTTAATTTCTCAATAACCATTTGTAATAAATCTTCGTTCATGCCATATGAAGGAGGGCACAAAGAATCTTAGGGATTCCATAACCAATAAGATTTATTGTCTCATTTTAGCTGATGTTTTGACTAGAGACATTTTTATGGCTACTGGGCTGTTTCCATGTCCAGGAATCAGCAGATCAATTTACCTGTCCTGCCGGGTAGTGGTGGCGCACGCCTTTAATCCCAGCACTTGGGAGGCAGAGGCAGCCGGATTTCTGAGTTTGAGGCCAGCCTGGTCTACAGAGTGAGTTCCAGGACAGCTAGGGCTACATAAAGAAACCCTGTCTTGAAAAACCTAGAAAAAAAAAGAATTCCTGTCTTATTGATTTTCTCAAACTTTTTGAGATCTTCAGGTGACCTTTCTCTGTCATATCTGATCCATATCACTCTGAAAGGGATCAAGAGCCCTTTCCCCTTTCCTGTCAACACAAAACAGAGCCTTTCTCCCAAAATAGCATGTCCTTGGTCCAGTAACTGGAAATCACTGAGGGTATAGCTTGACCACTCTCCCAGAGGAACTTTAACACAACCACCAAACTTATAACCACACTCATTTTGATAATAAAAAATTCAAAGCAATTAAAGCAATCTAAACAAATATTATCTGTTGAGACAGTGCTTCTACTGTCCCCTGCCCCGGCCTTCATGAGATCAAGACCTTAGCTATTTATATATCTGTGTAAATTTGAATCCACCCTACTCTGGAGATTAATATCTCTGTGGGCACATATTGTAACATGTCCCTTTCTCTCTATATAATTCACAAAGCCTAAGTTTCTACTGTCAGATAGGTTAGTCTCCCTACCTCCTCCTGCTTTCGACCCAATCTAATTTTTTAAGATCAAAATTCTCAATATTTATATATCTCTATTTAACTTTAATTAAATTCCCTTCTACTTGTTGTATAAATTTATTTATAGGTTCTAATTTTTATTATACTAGGCTGATGATCCCAGAAATCCTATGTCAAACACTTTTACATGTCTCTAAATCACTTGTTCACTCATTTTCCCCAACTTCTCTCTTCTGTGGAGCTTAATACTTGCTGCCTCTACAATCTGGATCTCTGCCTCTCAAGCTCTTTGTATCAGTTTTGAATTGCAGACTGAAATCCCCACGTGGCTCTGGCAAAATCTGTAAATTCCCTTCTATCCTAAAAAACAACTAAATCAGATTTATAAATCTCTGACCTTTATCTGGTGGCTGGAAGCAGGCAGCTTTATCACCTGCTTCTCTTTTTTTTTATTCTTTTTTAAAATTTTTTTTATTTCCTATATTCTTTATTTACATTCCAAATGATTTCCCCTTTCCCGGTTCCCCCCTCCCTGAAAGTCCCATAAGCCCTCTTCCCTCCCTCTGTTCCTCAGTCAAGCCTCTTCCACTTCTCTGTCCTGGTATTCCCCTTCACTGCTACATCCAGTCTTTCCAGGACCAGGGGCTTCTCCGTCCTTCTTCTTGGGAATCAATTGATATGTGAATTGTGTCTTGGGTATTCCGAGCTTCTGGGTTAATATCCCCTTATCAGTGACTGCATACCATGTGTGTTCTTTTGTGATTGGGTTACCTTACTAAGGATGATATTTTCCAGTTCTGACCATTTGCCTAAGAATTTCATGAATTCATTGTTTTTAATTGCTGAGTAGTATTCCATCAGAGAGCCAAATAACCCTATTAAAAAATGGGGTACAGAGCTAAACAAAGAATTTTCACCTGAAGAATATCAAATGGCTGAGAAGCACCTAAAGAAATGTTCAACATCCTTAGTCATTAGGGAAATGCAAATCAAAACAACCCTGAGATTTCACCTCACACCAGTCAGAATAGCTAAGATCAAAAACACAGGAGACAGCAGGTTTTGGTGAGGATGTGGAGAAAGAGGAACACTCCTCCACTGCTGGTGGGATTGCAAGCTGATACAACCACTCTGGAAAGCAGTCTGGCAGTTCCTCAGAAAACTGGGCATGACACTCCCAGAGGACCCTGTTATACCACTCCTGGGCATATACCCAGAGGCTTTACCTGCATGCAATAAGGACACATGCTCCACTATGTTCATAGCAGCCTTATTTATAATAGCCAGAAGCTGGAAAGGACCCAGATGTCCCTCAACGGAGGAATGGATACAGAAAATGTGGTATATTTATACAATATCATCTGCTTCTTGTTGCCTCCCTCCTAGCACTCAGGTAACCAGTCAGTCTGTTTGCACAGCAGGAGTTCCCAGCTTCTCCAAGCTGAGGCTCTCCTCCTCAGTGCCTATGTCCCTTTGTTTTAGTGTCTTACACTGGAGCCATGTGACTCAGCTTTGGTTCCCTGAGAAAGCAGTGCTTCCCCCATCTTAAACTATGTCATTGTGTGTGTGTAATCCATCCAAGAATTTCTTAAATTATTAGTGGATTCTCACCCTCCACGGGGTATACCATATGTAGTGAGTAGTTTTTGACTACACTGTTTTGAGTTTCTGGCAAGTCACATGCTCTCGCATCTGCACATCTGCCCTCTGGAAAGCCCCTATCCCATCCTCCCTCTCCCTGTTTCTATGAATTAACTCCTATTCTTTTCCTTTTCTGCAGTTTTTTTTAAACTGTTTGAGCATTTCATACATTCACATAATGTGTTTTACTCAAATCCAGCATTCCTCCTCCTCCAATCTCTCCCCAACCTACTTTTTCCTCCCAACATCATATGTGTCTTCCTTTCTCTCAACCCATGGAGTACATGTAAGACTCCCATATGTACATAGATATAAGCCCATCTATTAGAGCAGCAGTTCTCAAACTCTGGGTCTCGACCACCTTTCACAGGAGTTGCCTAAGACCATCAGAAAACAGATATTTACATTATTATTTATAACAGTAGCAAAATTACAGTTATGAAATAGCAACATAAAAAATGTATTGTTGGGTATCAAAACATGAAGAACTGTAAAGGGTTACCACACAAGGAAGCTTGAGAACCACTGTTCTAGAATATGATCCAATCTCCCCAAGGCTCATGGATCATTAAAGAGAGGTTGGAAAGATTCTAACCATCAGAAGTAGTGGACTTTGTAGGGAAACAATATTTTCTGGGTATGACAGGCCCATATGAATTCACAGAGGCTACAGATGTATTGACAAGACCTGTACAAGACTGAGCCAACCATGCAGAGTGGGGAAATATCATGAAGTCCCAACTCTTGTTAACTTCTGTTATCTCTTTGGTTGGTATAGTAAGGTATAAGAGGGAAAAATTCGGCAGTTGTTAGCTTTTTCTGGAGGGAAAATATCTTGATATTAGATTTATTCATATTTTAGCATTTCTGAAAAAGAAATAACAGGAGGAAGAAATGCTGCCTTTCATCAAAATCAGTATGCACAAAAGAATAAATTTCCAGCTATAATCTTCATTTATAGGTCAAATTTTCAAGCACAGGATAATCAGATATATAGCACTTAGATAAATAGTTACAATAAACTGCCAGTTCCCATAATAATCTACACAGTGTTCTATTATACCTCAATTAGTGCTCCCTTCTTTCCCCTTCCACCATCATTCAGACCACAGACCAAAAGCATAGCCCCCAGAGTCTGTTTTTTCCTCCTTACCAGTCTTAATTTGTATTAAAATTGTCAGTATGTTACATATGTCTCTGAATTAGTGGAATATAAATATGAACCTAACTATTGCAACTGACCACAAATGAAGCATAGATTCTCACAATCAGATGCTTTGTGAGCAATGGTGGTTCCAGCGCACAGTTAATGAGACTTCGCCATAGAGACCCTTACTAATACAGAACCTTCTAAGAGTCCATTCGTATAGACCTGAAACAAAAGTCTTTTTATATCAAAACCAGAAAAAGCATTATCTCTTTCCATGTTGACCTTTTTCATGACATCTCTTTCTGACAATCAACCCAAAAAACATATTAAGCTATTTGGTTAATGAGAAACACAACTGAAGATAAGTTTTGTTTAAGTTCAATGGAACTTAATTTTGTGGTTTACAGCAAGCAGTGTATAGCTAGTTTTTGCTACCCATACAGGTGTAGAAATGGATCAAAGAATACTCCTATAGCTCACTATGCCAACCCATGTGCTGGGAAAACATTAAAACCCATGCCAGAAACTGTGACACATCATCTGAATGTGTCCTCTGGGCTCTGTGCCCAGGAGGATCAGGTGTTGTGACATCAACATGGTCTGAAATGTACAGAGTAAAATAGTTGTCTGTGGGAAATTCTTCCAAATCTTATGCATACAACACTGTCAACATGAGCTTTAAAGTTAGATGAAACTATTCGAATTCATTATTATTATTATTATTATTATTAATAAAACAACTAAGTTTTGGTTGAATATAGTAGAGAAAAGGAAGAATTGTTTTTATATTTTCTTCAGAAAATGATATAGTAAATTTATGTTACATGGATATGCAATCAAAAAATACGCAACCAGAGGACAATACCACAGACAAACTAGGTGGTTAAATGATTGATTTGTCCCCTCCCCTCAATTTTGTGACCTATTCATGGTATTTGTCCACTTTTAAGCTCATTAATTTGTTGTGATTGCTTTCATTTAAAGCAGATACTTATATTCAGAACTGTAAGAATCATAAAACCTGGGTCACCTTAGCATAAAATCTTTCAAATATTTATAAATAAGAAAAAGCTGTTTCTTTGTGTTAAGGACTCTTTAACAGTGGTATAAGATCACTGATCTGACCTCTGCAATGGAATTGCTAGTTCTGGATGTCAGAACAGCCAGAGGAGCACAGACCCATCACCAATCACCCAGCAGGGAGGAGCTTTGGGGAGAATCTGGCACCTAGTCTAAGTTTCTGTTCCAGAAAAAGAGATCTTCCACCAAGGTCTACTGAAATGACCTGCTGGAGCTTTCAACCAACTTAAGGGAGGAAGGGAAGAAAGGCTTTTCTGGTAAGTGTGGAGCTGGACTCGGGAGATCTGGATTCAATTCACCCAGATTTAGGCTTTCCTACTACAAATAAGAAGCTAAGGAAGAATGAGAAGTGCAGCAGCTTGCAAATGAAGATACCACAATGAGACCCTTGACTTTGCATTCTGACTTATAAAGAAACAATAAAAAATAAAGATGAAAAGTAAAGACAACATCACTGTAGCTACTGACTGTTCCTCCCTGTGCTCTGTCCATGGCTGAGTATTGGGCAACTGATGATGCAAGGTGAGATCATGTGGTCCACATACAGTAGTCAATGATAAGGCAATGATACACTGCCAAGGACCAGCCTCAACTTGGAGAGGGGTTCTGGGAGTGGCAAAAACAAAGGACTTAAAGTCAAATTGTGGGTCCAAGCTGGCAGCCTATATTCTGTTTGAGATAGCTTCCCAGATTGTTTTCTCTTTGTTTAGCTTTCTCTGGAGATCTCCATACAGTTCTCTATTTTCTGCTTGAAACAGTTCTCAAGCAGTTCTTTCTTGCTATTCTAACAAATTTCTCTGGATAGCTCATTTCTTGAAGATCATAAGTTATGTTTTTTTTATTTTATATATCAATCCAGTCATTTACTCCAGGTTCTCTTTCGGTTATTCTATGAATCAGCATCTTGTGAGCCCAGCCCCTTGATTCTTAGGGAACGGCAAGCACACATTTCTTTTTTTAACATTGCAAAAGAATTCAGAGATCTGTCTGCCTTTGTTAAGCAGAAGCTATAAACTAGCTAGCTGGGTGGGACCCTGCCATGGAAATTACCATCTCCACCACACCTCTGTATTTGCTTGCCTTTCTCTTTCTGACGAGCTGGCTCATTATTGTTCTTGTAGATTTGTGAAGCCCCTCATATAATTTATATTGCATCCTTAATTTTTGCATAGTTGAGAAATGAGATATTTTCAAACTCATGATTTTAGAGTTCTTTCCCACAGCCTTAAGAGTTGTCCTGAAGGTCCCAGTGGTTATCATTTTACTGAGACACTAGCCATACCCTTCTACTCCTGGACTCATGCTGTCTCTGATTATTATGGAGTCATTAACATTAATGGGGAAGACAAAAGGAACATTAAAATATGTACAATATTATACAAATTAGTCTTGTGCCCATACCAGTCATCCATCCACACTGTTGGCCCTGTCCCAGGGGTGGGTGCCAGGTCCTTCCACCTCCACCAAGGCCATGTTGAACTCCACACTGTACCCACAGAGACTAAAAACATCACACCACACCTCACAGACTTCCTGTGCCACTCCACCTCTCCTCTTATATGAACTGCCATTTCAGTTTTATTAAAGGCCAGTTTTCTGGTTTTCCTGTTAAGTTACACACAGAGAAAAATGAGTGGCAGTCACAGAATGACATGTGGCATTTTCTTCTTTATTCTTAAGTACCTCCTTCACAGATCATATAAGACCTGTGCCCAGGAATTGTCAGTCATGAACAAGTTGTCATGCAGACCCTCACCTTTGCCTAATTAGAAGGCCTTTCCATATAATTAGCACTGCTTAATTCATTGGTTAGTGATTTTATTTGCCTGTTCCTTCTTTATGCCTTCATTACAAGAGTCAATATTTATTACTTTCTATACAAAATAATGCAGAGTAAATGTACAATACTTTCAATGTACAATAATTTCACCATTAGTTCACAGTTTGGTTCCAATATCAGTAACAAGAAATGTCCAGAAATACTTCTAGCTGCTTGATAACCATGCCCATTGCAAGACATTACAGTTTGCAGAAAGGAAAAAAAAGCATAAAACAAAACAAAATAAAACCTCTGCCCTCTCTGGACTCCCTATTCTGAGAGTCTGGAATTTAGTACTAGTCACATGATTAAACACACCCTTTTTCTGGACTCTGGATGCTTCATTCACACAAGATGCTATTAGCTTCACATCTGATAAGAAATACAAGGTATACAGAAACCTTTAAATAGTTTCTGGTGCTATTTGAGTGTGATGAGAGAACAAGAGAAGTACACCAACCTGGTTCCCATAGTCCTGAAACCAGTGTGCTTCTTGCAATTATCCAGTAATTCTTTTAGCTGTTTGTTGGGGACTTAGGATTTAGTAATAAAGCCTGAAACCCGAGATAATAATGTACTCCACGGGAGAAAAGGACAGTGAGAATTGCTTCTAGAAACCAGGACAATGGCAGGTGTGATCCTGGCTTGTTTAAACAAAGACATTGTCCAAAGACCATAAACTATCTCTGGTATTTTGAACTCTGAGAATTTTTTTTTTACATATTTTTTTTTAATCTTTTTTCTTTCTCGGTAGAATAAAATTGAAGAATGAAGCAATGTAGCACTGAGATGTGTGCACACAGATGGACAGCAGTGGTGACTGGGCAAGCAGAGTTTGTTCTCCATGCTGCTCTATGGCTATCTTTGAGTGTGCATGTGGGCAAAGAAGCTACATTCCAGATGAAGAAGGTGTCATCTAACTCCTGCTCCACTCTCAAATCATCCCACAATAATACAAAGGAAGAAAAGCCATGGCTAACTGTCAGCCCCTTGTATTTCAATGGAGATTCTAAAGACTGAAGTGTATCTTCTGGGAGAAACTTCTACCTTAGCTCTCTGTCCTTGGGCACTCTTATCCTACATTCCCTGAACCCAGAGTACATTTCTCCTATAAAGAGACAGCAAACTATACCATGATGATGTTTATCATTATCACAGGCAGTTCATGATTTTTCTCTAATGTTAAACATAGCCTTTCTTTATGCTTAGTCCTTTGTCTTCTCCCAAAGTGCCCACAAAAGCACTGGTTGTCTGGAGGAGAGGCTGGCTCTGTGTGGTTATTATTTTACTTTAGTACCTAGTACCTAGCCAGGAGTAATGATGCCCAGTACCTCTGCTCTCATCTCATCCTACCTTTCTCCATGTCAGTTCTGATCTGCTCCTCAAGGTCCTCTGGTGACACATAGTACTCCTCTTCTGGTGTCGATGATTTGGGCCGACAATGTCCACAACAACAGTTGCAGCAGCAGCAAAGGCAGCAACAAAAGTAGCAGCCGGTCAAGAGGCCGATGATGATGAACAGGGCCTAGGGTAAACAGAGGCCAAGTGAAGTCTGAGTCACTGGTATGAGGGACAAGATGACCCCAGACACAGTCTTAACCACCTACCTCAGAGGATTAAAGATATCCCAACATACCCTGCTTGCCACACTCTCACTTTTATCCTTAGCCCCATGTAAACTGTCTCTTAAGTTCCTTTGAAATAACTTTTTTCACACAAATGTTTGTACAAATAAGACCTAAAGGAAATAACTTTCGGAGTAACACAGTTTGGAACTTCCTTCTTCTTCTTAGGCTATTATGAGTGCTAAGAGCAAAGGAAAAACCAGACTAGCACTGGATAGGGTATTCACTGGTCAAGTGAGCTCACCAAGCTCACTTGTTCAATGAAAGTAAATTCTCACCACATAGAAGAGCTGTCTTCCCTATCACATGCAAGTGTCTGTTAGTAACCTGGTCCTGCCCAATCTCTACAAAAGATTCCAACATCCTCCCTCTCTTCTCTATCTGAGTCAGGGGGCTTTGCAGATCCTGCTCATATCTCTGGTGTGGATACTTTATTGGCCATTCTGCCTCTGTTCTTGCTGGTGTGAACTATATGCAACCCTTGTTCCCCGGAGCATATGCAGCACAGCTGCCAACTCTCTCACATTAGCACAACCCTGTTTCTGCCATACAGCTTGACCCTCCATATGGATTTGCATGGCTAAACATCCCCAACCATTGTTCAGTTTATACCCACTTATTGTCTAAGATTACCTCCAAAATCACTTTTATGTTGACTTTCCTGTTCCCATTCCAAAATGGCTGCCTATCCTTTGAATTCCAACTGCTTGTCATACCAACTCAGATCTCCAGTCCCTTCTTGTTGATGGTATGGAGCACAGATTGCTTGACAGGAGTGTTTTATAGACTACAATCATTAGTTATCCTTTAGTCCACATGCCTTTTGACTTAGTACCTGACAGGTTGTAGACATCTAGCACCTACTGAATTAATGGGTATACAAAACAATAGGCAAACAAATGGTTTGTTCTTCCCAGGAATTAGCACTAAGGTTTCCCTATAAGCACAAATGACATGCTCATTAAACAGAAAACACTTTCTCTTGACTTCCCCAATCTGAAATTCCAAGAAATCCATTTTTTTTGGCAACCAAATATAATCAAACTTATTGTAATAAATGAAGTTTGTACATCTTCAAATTTAATGCAAACATTATATAACTTGGAGTGAGGATATGGATAAAGATCACATGTGCATGTACACACTTCTTCAGTGACCTAAGAAGAATTCAGGTTTGACACCCGTCCCTCACCTCCCTTCCTTCTCAAGGAGTCATCTGCTCACTCCAGGAACAGGGATGGAGTCTCAGGATGGCTTGCAGTGGAGGACCTTTGGTTACACACACTTACAGTCTCTTTGATACTATGTATGTTGTATGATTTCATCATTTTAGGGAGAACTCCCCACCACTTGCCTCTAAGACTCCCGTGTGAGCATTCCCCAGCCATGGCCATCTAAGACCTCAGCTCTTCTTCACCTGTATCTTTGAACTGTGCAACTGCCGTATTGTTTTCTGAAAATCTCTTTTTCCTCCCCATCCTGTTTCTTTCTCCAGGGAAATTCCCTTTTTGGGAAACAGCCTTACTTCATCCCTTACCATATATGCTATAGTATATATTAGTAACTATTAGTTCCAAGCAAGTACCTGGTACTTTTTTAACATACTTTTTGATGGTACATTGTTTCATTTATATGGAACATATTTAATGCCACTTAGGTAAGCACTATGCAACCAAGCTTTGGTACAGCAGAAAAGGAAAGTGTACTTCTTTGTAAGGAGCCATGTGTGCCGTTTGCTCTGCATTGGATATTTATGCTACTGAATGAATGAGGCTTATCTATCAGAATTTTGATCAGATTCTTCAGCTTCCTGAACGAGAGAATCTATTCTCATCTTTAGACAAACAAAATAGAGTATCAGGCAAACATGTGTGATTCTCTGGACTGCAGATGTTTCTTCCCAGGGAAATAGTGTCATATCTGGAAGGCAGGTTCCTATGCAGCCCCACCAAAGCCCACTTTGTTGTGTGAATGCTAGTCTGCCCTCATTGATTCCATGGTCAGAATGTACCTTCTCACCACATGGTCAAAATTCACTCAGCACCATCTCTTTAGCCCAAGTTTACCACAAAGAAAGGGGAGTGGGTATCTAAGACAGTTAGCTAAAGACAAGTGGGGCTTTGTGGTTCAGACTGTCTCTCCATGCTTACTATGAAAGCATATCCTCTTGTCTGTCAAATTCTTCAATATAGGGAGGTTACATGGGAGAAAACAGTAACCAAAGTTCTACAACATGAATCCTGACTTTTCTAAAGAGGATGGATTTTTAGTTAGTATTTTCTACAACTTACATGATGGTCAACTTCCCACAAAATACATTAATGGAACATATGTCTGTTTTATATGTAATATACATTATTGCAGATACATAGTATATCATATATACTATATATATGCACTATTACATATACATACAATATACATATTGTAATATGTCATATAATTCTATATGTAACAGAATCCTATATGTAATAGAACAACGCCTGTTCTATATGTAAAACTATTGCTTTTATCAGAAAGACCATTAAAAATCATAAAAATATAAAATAACCACCAAATTTACATATAATAGGGATTCCTGGGAGAAGAAACAAAATTACCACTACAATTCTGATTGTGCTAAGTCTTTAAACATATTGTCTTTTTCTAAACAAAGGTAGTTATCAATCTTTTGCGTCTTCTACTACTCAACTCTCACCTTTCCCCTCATGTTCTCTGCCACCTCAAGTCTGGCTCCAGCTGAGCCTGTAACATAATTACCACTTATCTTCCTCGGTATTGTCTTTGCTGATGCAGCCTATGCTTTAGATAGTAAAGTACATGGCTAAATTTATCTTGTAATAATTTATTAAATAGTTGTCACACTAATAAATTATTTTTGGTTTTGAAAAATGAGTCAGTTCTTAATTAGTCACTATGGGGGGGAAGAAGGGAGCAGTCAGAATTAACCTGAAGCTCCACACTCAAATATAATTAATGTCTCTAAGTCTGTTAAGTCATGTTGAATTTCATAAGTAATTGATAGGCTAAAGAAAAATGGTCTCCAAATAACAGCTTTCAGAGGAAGTGATGTCTCATTTTATTTACAAGAGTTTAACAGAAGGAAGGTTGGTCTTTCTTTGAGATAGTCTAACAGGATGAATAATACCATGATTTTCCATGCTTTTTGGGAAATTGCTTTTGAGGGAAAAAAAAGTGATTTACCTTTGCCCACCAGCTTGACAGCATGAAGTATGTGTTAACATTTTCTTCTCCAAATTGTTCGGCCACGTAGAGACCCAGCGATCCATACTTGTCATATATGTTTCTCTTTGAGGTGTCGGTGAGGATTGTGTGGGCATTGTTGATTTCTTTAAACTTCTCAGCAGCAGATGGGTCATCTGGATTCTTGTCTGGATGGTGTCGCAGGGCTAATTTTCTTTTAAAAATTAAAAGCAAAGAGAAAAGTATTAGTTCTATCAAAAATTACAACAATATTTTATAAAGACATATTCACTTATATATCCTTTATTTGTACACATTCAATGGGATGCTATGTTTCCTAAAAAATAATTTCTCATTAAATGATGTTATTTTGTCCCAATGTGCAAGAACAATTACATTGCTTCTCCCTCTACATCGTCAAAGGAATTCTAAGGGAATAAAGGCTGTGGCTGAGATATCCTACTATTGGCAAATGAAGATGGTTGTAGTCCACCCCAACACATGGAGGTATTTATAAATTCTAGTTTACACTGAAATTTCACTTAGAAACTGTAAAACTACCTAGAATGGCAAAACCTTATGTTACATGTTCTCAAAGTTAAAGCATAGAAATACTCTTAACTTTATATTACCATGAGCAAACATTCATAAGTGCCCTACATGTCTTTATCACCTTTTATGTTTCTAAACAGACTCTTGATTTCTCTTCCTTCCAAGTATGCATTTGACTTCTTTCCACAGGGATCTTTCTACTTCCAATAGTCTGGGCATCTACAATTGTGGGTATAAGGCTCTTCCTCCCTCCCATGGGGAGTAAAAAGCTGATCCTGAGGGTATTATCTGTGTTCTGAGTTGAGTGGGAAGTCTTGGATTGTTAAGTGTACTCAGCTATAAAAAGCAACCTGTATAGTAGATTTAATGAGTCAGCCACGCAGCCTCCTAGCCAGTAGCCATTTCTTTCACTTCCCTCAAGAAACAATTCGAATGATTTGATTGAATATGATTGAACATGGTTAAAAACAAGTTCAAAATTGAGCCTTCATTTTTTTTCTTCACTAAAAAAAACCCAATTGTATGACTCTCAGTTAAAATCCCACATGACTGTTCTCCCTTATGAGGGTATCCTGGGAGTGTATAGGCATTTACTGTATAGATTCAGACAGAATGTGTCACTATAGTGTTGTAATAAAAGCCTATATTCAGATCAGAAGAGCATCACAAATCTTAAAAACCAACCTGTAAAGTTAACTGAAAAAAAAAATCACACCTATTAAAGTATTTGGTAAAATACTTGCAAACTGAAACTGAGAACACATCAAAAAGATCATCCATCATGTCCAAGCAGCCTTCATTCCAGAGATTAGGAAATGGTTCAACGTATGAAAATCTGTCAAGGTAATCCACCACCATATAAAGAAACCAAAAGAAAAAATGATCATCTCAGATGCAGAAAAAGCATTGAACAAAATCTAACAGCCCTTCATAATAAAAGCTGGGAAAAGATCAGGGATAAAAGGGACATACCTAAACATAATAATGGTAGTATACAGCAAGCTGATAGCCAAGACTGTACACTCTCTCCAAATCTACTCAATATAATACTCTAAGTTTTAGCCAGAACAATAAGACAACTAAAGGAGATCAAGGAGATACGAATTGGAAAGCAAAAAAATCAAAGTTTCCCTATTTACAGATGATATGATAGGATACATAAGCAACCCAAAACATTCTACCAAGGAACCCCTACAGCTGGTAAACATCATCAGGAACCCTTCTATATACAAATGATAAACACGCTGAGAAAGAAATCAGAAAAACCACACCCTTCAGAATAGCTGCAGGTAACATATCTTGGTGTAACTCTAACCAAGCAAGTGAAAAATCTGTGTGAAAGAAATTGGAGAAGATATCAGAAAACGGAAAGATCTCCCATGCTCATGAATAGGTAGCATTAACTTAGTGAAAATGGCCATCTTACAAAAAGTAATCTACATATTCAGTGCAATCCCCATCAAAATTCCAACACAATTCTTTACAGACCTTGAAAGAACAATACTCATCTTTATATGGAAAAACAAGAAACTCAACTAAAACAGTTCTAGAGCTATCACCATCCCCAATTTCAAGTTGTACAAATTATTAATAGTAATAAAAAACTGCGTGGTGCTGACATAAAAATAAACAAGTTGATTAATTGAATCAAATTGAAGAACCAGAAGTAAATTCACACACGAATGGACATTTGATTTTTGAAGAAAAAAAAAGCCAAAATTATACAATTAAAAGAAGAAAGCATCTTCAACAAATGATGCTGGTCTAACTGGAGGTCTGCATTTAGGAGAATGCAAAAGATCCATATTTATCCCTGCACAAAACTCAAGTCCAAGTGGATCACAAACTTAAACATAAAACCAGATACACTAAACCTGAGAGACAAGAAAGTGGAAAATAGCCTTGAGTATAACACAGGAGGCAACTTCCTAAACAGAAAGGTCAATTGTGTAAGCACTGAGATTGAAAATTAACAAATGGAACCTCATGAAATTGAAAAGCTTCTGTAACGGAAAGAACACCTTCAAAGAAACAAAACAGCAGCTGACAGATTAGAAAAATATCTTCATCAACCCCACATCTGACAGAGGGCTGGTATCTAAAATATATGAAGAACTTAAAAATCTAGACTTCAAAAAAAAAAAAAACAAAAAAATGACCCAATTAAAAAGAGCTAAACAGAGGTTTCTCAACAGCGAAATCTGAAATGG
Organism: Tokudaia tokunoshimensis; assembly: GCA_036184795.1. Taxonomy (NCBI): domain Eukaryota; kingdom Metazoa; phylum Chordata; class Mammalia; order Rodentia; family Muridae; genus Tokudaia; species Tokudaia tokunoshimensis. The sequence continues at coordinate 153,661,921 of BTHU01000003.1, read as the reverse complement.
CCAGGAAGCATTTAAAGAAATGTTCAATTAGCATCCTTAGTAATTTGGGAACTACAAATCAAAATAACTCTGAGATTGTATCTTACACCTGTCAGATGGCTAAGATCAAAACAGACCTGACAGCTTGTGCTATCCAGGGTATGAAGCAAGGGGAATGCTCCTCCTTTACTGGTGGAAGTGAAAACTTATACAACCACTTTGGAAATCTATATGGTGGTTTTGCAAAAAATTGGGAATAGTTTTACCTCAAGGCTCAGCTATACCACTCCTGGGCATGTAGTCAAAGGACAATCCATCATACCACAAAGACAGTCTGTTTGTAGTAGCTTTATGAATAATAGCCAAAAACTGGAAATGACTTAGATGTCCCTCAATAGAAGAATGAATTAAAAAATGTAGTATATTTACACAATGGAATATTACTCAGCTGTTAAAAACAATAAGACCATGAAATTTTCCAGCAAATAGATCGAACTAGAAAAGATCATCCTGGGGCTGGAGAGATGGCTCAGTAGTTAAGGGCACTGACTGCTCTTCCGAAGGTCCTGAGTTCAATTCCCAGCAACCACATGGTGGCTCACAACCACCTGTAATGGGATCTAATGCCCTCTTCTGGTGTGTCTGAAGACAGCTATAGTGTACTCATATAAATAAAGTAAAAAAATCTTTAAAAAAAAAAAAAAGAAAAGATCATCCTGAGTAAGGTAACCCAGACCCAGAAAGACAAACATGGTTCATACTCATAAGTGGATAGTAGCCATAAAGTAAAGGATAACCATTTTACAATCCAAAATTCAGAGAAGCTAAGTAATAAGGAGGGCTCAATGCGAGGGAGCAGGAAGACAGTCTTACTGTGAGTCTTACTGTGGAGAAATAAAATAGACATTTCAGGAGGTGGCTGGGAGGAGGGGGATCTACTTGGGGTGGGGTGGGGATGGGAACAGGAAGGATCATGTGGGGGGGCGGATGGAGGGATAGAGTCCTGGGTTTGACAACTGGAATCAGGGTGGTGGTACATCTTTGGGATAAGATAGAAATCTAGTAGAAATCCCCAGGAATCAATGAGGGTGACCCTGACTAAGTCTCCTAGTAATGGGGGATTATGGAGCCTGAACTAGCCATCTCCTCTAACTTGGCAAGACTTCCAGTGGAGATATTGAATCACCAACCCAGTCACAAAACCTTTGAACTACAATTTGTCCTGTCTACAAGACTTGCCAGGTAAAGGTAGAACGGAGGTTGTGGGAGGGGCCAACCAATATCTGGTCCAGGTTGAGACCTATGTCACGAGAGGGAGCCCACTCCTGACACTGGCTGGAGGGCCAGGAGGCAGAGGCTGGATAACCCAGAGACCTTAGTTAGAAATAATCATGACTGAAAAAAAAATCAATGAAATGCTTTCTAATGATATTCTGCTATATTCATAGTTCAGTGACTAGCCCAGTTGTTATCAGAGAGGCTTTACCCAGTAACTGATAGAAATAGATGCAGAGCCCCCCAGTCAAACGTTAGGCAGAATTTGGAGAATCCTATGGAAGATGAGGAGGAAAGATTGTAGGAGACAAAGGGGTCAAGGACACCCCAAGAATAGCCATAGACTCAACTAACCTGGGTTCATAAGTGGCTCACAGAGACTGAACCACGAATCAGGGAACCTGCATATGACCTGTGCCTTCTGCACATAAGTTACAATTCTGTAGCTTAGTTTTCTTGTAGGACTCCTAGCTGTAGGAGTCTTTGACTCTGCTGCCTGCTTTGGGGACACACTTTCCTCCTATTGAATAACCTTGTCCAGCCTTAAGAGGAGAGGGGGTGCCTAGTCTTACTGCAATGTGATTTGCCATGCTGGTTGATATTCATGGGAGGACTGTCCCCCTTTTTTAAAAAAAAGAGAAATAGAGGAGGAGTGGTGGGGGACATGGGAGCAGGGGAGAGTGGTGGTCGAGGGGAGGGACTGGGAGAAAATTACTCCCCTTAGCACAAGAGAACATATCCTTGGCTTTTAGCCAAGATTTCAAGATTCTGACCTCTAAAACTGAGGATTAAACCCAGGGCCTTGTACATGGTGATTCTTCACATTGATTCATTTAATGTGGACATGCACCATGGTGAAGGTCAGAGAACAACTTGTGGGAGAGAGTCCTCCCCTTCCATTATGTAGATCTCAGGGACTGAACTTGTGTCAATAGGTTTGGTGGCCAATGCTTTCACTTGCTAACCTATCCTGTTGATGCTGAGTATGTTATTATGGCCATGGTTGTGATAATTTGTTATACAAGAGCTAGGGAACTAACTCAAATGGTTAAATATTTAAAACTGCATGTAAAGTGTGTCCTAGAAATTATTGTCAACAATCTATTTTCATCCAGCTGTTCCCCTTAAATTCTATATATTAAGTATTTTTATTTTAAAAACACCACACTTATTTTATGCATTAAAATTTGCTGATTAAAAAGTGGATGGATATCTACATGCAGCTAAGGAACATAGATGCTTAGGGAGTATCATAATGCTTGAGAATATAAGTCCAGGTATAAAATCCATTCCAACATTCAACTCAGAATAAATAGAGAACAGAATAACCAGAATTTATCAGTTTAAGTTTGGTTTATCAAAAAGAAAAATGTGTGTGTGTGTGTGTGTGTCTTTTGCTTTTGGAGATATTTGGAGTACCTGAAGGCTCTTATAGCCAACTTCTGGTATCGTGGTTTCAAAATGTGGAAATGATGAGAAAGTCTTTGCTCCTAGCCCAAAATGCTTATCTTGTCATTTCATAATCTTTTCAGTATTTACTATAGGTGATTAATTGTGATCTTGATATAAATATTCTTGCAGCAAGCATGACAAAGGATCTTGAGAATATACAGTTAAGGATCTTGCCCAGAGTCACACAGCTAAAGTGAGAAGTAGGTCTGAGGCATGGACAATCAGACTCTCAGGCCATATGCTTCAGTCTGTGTGATAGGAAAGACTGAGTATTCTGAGATCAACAGTTCACCCAACATTACCTTCAGATACGCAATCTGAAAGATACCCAAGGCGAAAGTGGGCAGGTGAATCCAGGGCCTCTCGTAGTGATCCATGCAGAAGTTCCTGTGGTTGTGGAGGACAGAATAGAGTCTGGATATATTTTGAGAGTTTTGGATGTGGGGTGAAAGAAAGAAAGATGAGGATAACAGCCCTTCCGGTGGCCATCTGCAGCAGGGAACCAGGCAGCTCCAAAGCCTTCTGTGCTTAGCCCACCAGGAGAGAATGATCTCCCAGCAGCGATTTCACTTCTGAGTGCGGAGGTGAGATCTCCACCTTCTCTCTGGAGGGGTACAGCTAGGAGGGCACAGGGCATACGGATCAGTGGAGCTGCTGGGACAGGAGTCTTCCCTTCCATCCGCCATTTGCTTCAGGGAACCAGACAGCTCCACAGCCTTCTGTGCACAGACCCTGCCAGAGGAGAGTTGGTCTCCCGGGAGTACAGACACAGGTTTACAGGCCCATAGGAGGGGCAAGCTCCAGCCAGAGACAAAAAAACCAACACCAGAGATAACCAGATGGGAAAGGCAAGCCCAAGAACCCTACCAACAGAAACCAAGGCTACTTGGCAACATCAGAGCTCAGTTCTCCCACCACAAGTCCTGGATACCCCAACACACCTGAAAAGTAAGAGTTGGATTTAAAGTCTCATCTCACGATTCTGTTGCTGTTAGAGGACATCAAGAAGGACATAAATAACTCCCTTAAAGAAATACAGGAGGACATGGGTCAAATGGTAAAAGCCCTTAAAGAGGAAACACAAAAATCCCTGAAAGAAATACAGGAGAGCAAGGGTGAACAGGTAGAGGACCTTAAAGAGGAAACACAAAAATCCCTTAAAGAATTACAGGAGAACACAAACAAACAAGTGAAGGAACTGAACAAAACCATCCAGGATATAAAAAATGGAAGTAGAAACAATAAAGAAATCACAAAGGGAGATATCTCTGGAGATAGAAAATCTTGGAAAGAATTCAGGAGTCATAGATGCAAGCATCAATAACAGAATACAAGAGATAGAGGAGAGAATCTCAGGGGCTGAAGATACCATAGAAAAAATTGACTCAACAGTTAAAAAAAATGCAAAATACAAAAAAATTCCTGCGCCAAAACATCCAGGAAATCCAGGACACATTGAGAAGGCCAAACCTAAGGATTATAGGTATAGAAGAGAGCGAAGATTTCCAACTTAAAGGGCCAGTAAATATCTTCAACAAAATTATAGAAGAAAACTTCCCTAACCTAAAGAGAAATGTCCATGAACATACAAGAAGCCTACAGAACTCCAAACAGACTGAACCAGACCAGAAAGTCCTCCCGGCACATAATAATCAAAACACCAAATGCACTAAACAAAGAAAGAATATTAAAAGCAGTAATGGAAAAGTGTCAAGTAACCTATATAGGCAGGCCTATCAGAATTACACCAGACTTCTCACCTGAGATGATGAAAGCTAGAAGATCCTGGGCAGATCTCATACAGACCCTAAGAGAACACAAATGCCAGCCCAAACTACTATACCCAGCAAAACTCTCAATTAACATAGATGGAGAAATCAAGATATTCCATGATCAAATCAAATTTACACAATATCTTTCCACAAATCCAGCCCTACAAAGATGGAAATTGCCAACACAAGGAGGGAAACTACCCTCTAGAAAAAGCAAGAAAGTAATATTTTTCCAACAAACCCAAAAGAAAGTAACCACACAAACATAAAAAGAACATCAAAAATAACAGGAAGCAACAATCACTATTCCTTAATATCTTATAACATCAATGGACTCAATTCCCTAACGAAAAACATAGTCTAACAGAAATATTTTTTATGTAAATCTTCAATTTTATCAGAAAATGTTTGTGATTCCTCTTTCAATTTAGTAATGTTTTTTATGTCTACCATTTTATCTGTATTGTTTTCCATGATAATCTTTAATTTTAACATTTTTTCTATATATTTCTTCAATTTTATCAGAGATATTTTCCATGTAAATCTTTAATTTTATCAGAAAATGTTTATAATTTCACTTTCAATCAACTTAGAAATATTTTTATGCCTACCATTTTATCTGTATAATTTTCCATGATAATCCTCAATTTTAATGTTTTTCCATATATTTTTTTCAATTTTATCAGAAATATTTTCCATGTAAATCTTCAATTTTATCAGAAAAATGTTTATAATTCTACTTTCAATCAACTTAGGAATATTTATCTGTATAAATTTCTTCAATTTTATCAGAGATATTTTCCATGTAAATCTTCAATTTTATCAGAAAATGTTTTTAATTCTACTTTCAATCAATTTAAGATTATTTTTATGCCTACCATCTTATCTGTATAATTTTTCATGAAATAGTTTTAATGTTTAAGGGGCAATCATTTGGAATATAAATAAAGAATATAGAAAATAAAAAAAAATAATAAAAGAAAAAAAAGACAAAAAAAAGATGAGGATAATAGCAAAGTAGGGGCCTTAGCAGACAGAGTTGGTTACTACTCTGATGAAGTAGCAAGAGAGGAAGAGACTCTCTTATACCGAAAGTTTTGATGGGGTCTAAAGATTCTATTTTGGATACTTAAGATGCCTATTAAAATTTTAAGTAAATCTAGAGAGTTGTGAGTCCAGAGTTCAGAAGGAAGATACTGTAAGAGACCCATGTTTGGAAGTTCTTGGTAGGCAGCTGATATTTACAGTCATGAAACTACAAGAGAGTCCAAAGAAAGTGGTCCAAGAAGTCCAAAAACTGGGCTTTGTGATAGGATTTAAGAAAACCCAACCATGCAAGGTGGGCACACCTAAGGCCAATCTGTCTCAAACAAAACAAAACAAAGCAAAGCAAAACAAAGCAAAACAAAACAAAACCCACACTTTAAAAGAAGCCATAAAAAGCAAGGTTCAGTGAGATAGAAGGAAAAATCTAGACAGTGCAAAGTCTTGGGATCCAGAGGAAGAAGGTATTTCAAAGAGGAGCAATCCTTCAAACTGCTAATACAGAGAGACTATAAAAGTCAAGGACTCAGAAAAGACCACCAGACGTAATGCAAATCCTTCATACCAATCCCAACGCGTACACATGTGCGGAAGCATGTTCTCAAACTAGGACAGTAACGGTAAATTTTTTTTTTTAAAAAAAAAAGCAGAATAAAGGGAAATAGGCAAATGGGAAGTAACCAAAATTAAGTGTTTATGGTTATACATTAGGATGGGAAATAACCAAAATTAAGTGGATTACATTAGGATTACAGGCAATTCTTTGCTTTATTTTTGCTTATTATAAATGTATATAATACGTATATGTTTTTGTCAAAGCATCTTAAAGCTCCAGTGACAAAATGTGTTCTTTTGAAACATCTGAAAATTCAGGTTTTATTGCCTTAACTGACCCATTACTGAGTCAGGGGGAGTTTTCAGAATATAAATAGTGTTCTCCATCTCCAGCCTTCCCTCAAGCATTCTCCAAGCAGCTGGCGTCGTGGTGTGCCCTTCCCTGGAATTTCAGTGCGCAGCATTTCTCCCTGGTAGTTCTCAAGATACCGTGTGTTATCCGACCCAATGGAAGGACTATGACCTCTGCCCAGAAAGGAAAAATTCCCTGAAAACAACAACAACAACAAAAGACAAAGACAAAACAAAGCAAACACACAAACAAACAAAAAAAAACCAAAAACAAAAAACAAACAAACAAAAAACCCCCAAAAACCAGTTCTTATAAGCCTTGCCTTGTTTCCAGGCTCGAGAGAAGGAGGATCCACTCTACCTAGACTACAGCAGAAGCCTGACTTCCTGTCGTTTGTTACCCTGTTGGATCTTTGACAGCTCACAAGGGCAGATGCACTCAGGAGTTTATCACACTCCCCTTACAATGGTGCTGGCTGATTTGGAGGGCTGGAACGCCTCCATCTGTAGCAAAGCCAAGTCCCGGTTGTCAGCAGTGTTTGACTCCTCTCGGCAGACACTCTTGGCTCTGAGTTTCCTTGGCACAGATGGCAAAGCAGGGACAGCTGCCAACATTACACAACTGTTCAAGCAGGTGAGTTCAGTGGGCACCCTACCTGCTTGCGGTGAACTCACAGAGCAAGCAAGACACGAAAGGTTCTCCGGAACCTCAGCTTGAGGAAGCACTCGGACTCCATTTAAATGGAACCTGTTTGCGGTAAAGGTTATTTCTTGCCACCTCTGATGTTACATGTAAAAGTGACACGATATTCAACTAGAATGTGAGAGTTCATCTCTACATACCCCTGTGCGTTCCAAAAGTGGACCATGAGGGAGAGAAACAGGAGGTCACAGCCGACACCCTCAGATGAGACCCACCTGCTGCCGTCTACCAGGCTCTGAGTCGCCTGGGGTGGGCTCTGGCAGACTCACCCAGCTGTCCCTCCATGGGTTGAGATAGCAGAGGAGAACTTTCGGGATGTACTCAGCCACATTCCACTGTGGCACGGCCATGGCTCTAGCTGCCTTCCTCCTGCTAAACACATTTCTGCCTTATTTATTTATTTATTTAGGTTTTTCAAGACAGAGTTTCTCTGTGGAGCACTGGCTGTCTTGGAACTCTTTTTGAAGACCACGCTGGCCTTGAACTTAAGAGATCTACCAGTCTCTCCCTCCCGAGTGCTCTGGTCACAGGCACGTACTACCATGCCTGGCACATTTCTGCCTCTGAACGCAGTTTTTAATGTTGGTTATTATTGTAAAGCTATCTCTATTTCTTCCTAACTTTTTTTTTAATTTTCTATACTTTTTTAATTTACATTCCAAATGATTTCCCCTTTCCTGTTTCCTCCCTCCCCGAAAGTCCCATAAGTCCTCTTCCCTCCCCCTGTTCCCCATTCACCCCCTCTCGCTTCTCTGTCCTGGTATTCCCCTATATCTTTCTTATTCAGCCATAAAACTTGTGCTCTCTCTGACCTCCAAAGACATCTACCTGCAGGGTGCTAAAAAGAAGAGACAGCAGCCACAGATACCTTCTTGAGTTCCAGAATCCTGTGGCAGAGCCAGTACCAACTGGGCTTTTTGTTTCATTTTGTTTTGTTTGGCATTTTTCATCATAGCGGGTTTTTGTTTATTTTGAATATTCTTGCACTTTGTTTATTTATTTGGTTTTTGAGAGTGAGAAAGCATTGCATGGTGGGTTGGGCCTAGGGGTAGAACACAAAAATGAAGTTGAGTGGGGAAAAATAAGTTGAGGATTGGGAGAGAAAACTGGGAGAAACTCAGACCCCATTTCAATAGAACAATCAATCAGCTGTTCTTTCATACACCTTTCACAATGTGTATAAAAGAATTAGAGAATGTAGCCACATAAAGAAAGAGAAACCTGGGATCATATTAGATCCCAGAAAACAGACCTTTTTCTAGAGATCGTCTGTGGTGAGAACGAGACCAATGGCGGAATCAGAGAGGAGCCGCCTAAGTGAAGATACAGAAAATGAATCCCGTAACATTTGGGATGAATGAACACCTTAATGTCTGTCAGTCTGACTCCGTAATGCCTATATAAACTAGTTCTTTTTCTATATGCTTTACATGTATACATACATATCTCTACATATGTAGTATTGTGATTTATAATAAGGCCACCTATATATTTTTATAGTTATATATAGAAAGAAACCTTTAGAAATAGTATATTTCTGACTTTTATAACCTTAGTTTGGCTTTTAAAATTAATTTATAGGATCTAAGAAAATATTCGGTATGTGCTGCGTATGAGTCTTTCATTGATTATTTATACTGAATACATTTCCCTTTATTGCATTGCTACTTGATGGTATCTTCTGGGGAACACTATTGTTTATTTTCAAGGTCTTTCCTCTCGATTTCTAGAATCCACTATATCCTGTTGGTCAACTTAGTCATCTATATGCACCTTAAGAAGCAAATTCCTTCACATAGTTCTGCAGAAGTTTTGATCTAGGGTGGTGGAGTGGTGACAGGCAAGTCTGAGTTCCCAGGTCAGCTTTCAGCACAGGGAGCAGAGAGTCCTGGGCATGTCTGTGGTAGACACAGCTTGTCAGCTTATAAACACACATATTCACATAAGCTGCCAAGACTTTCTGTGCAAATTCTCAGTCTTGGTTTTCACCATTTTAATCATAGTTGTTTTAAAATCTTATAATTATCTGTTAATTCTAACTACTCAAGTTTCCCATAGTTCTGTGACCTCACTTCTAGCCCTGCTGTCTTGACTTTTGTGATCTCTGTGTGATTAATATTGTATTTTAAAACTTTCCCAGAAGCAATATGAATATTAGGACATAACTTCAAAACACAGAGCATTTTACTTATGACTTTGAGATGTCTGGGGGACCATGTTAACCCAATATAATAAACCAAAATTTTCTTCATTACACAGGTAACTAAGAGTTTAGTGGTAGCCATTGCGGTAAGGCCCTTAAAATAACAGCATTTTATTTATTTATTTACTTATGGTAGTATAGTCAGACCCAGATATGTAGAAACAGTTTTTCTCAGCTTACTTGCCTTTTCTGGGGGCATTCAGTTAAATGCACAACTTCCCCTGTATATGATTATCCCAAATGACTAAAAAGAAATTTCTTGAAGAAGTCAAATTTCATAAACACTGTTAATTTAAACCAGATTAGAAAGCAGAAGCAGGTAGGTCATTTCAAGTTTTGAGATAGCATTATACATTATTTATTTTCAGATAGGCTGTCTTAGCCCAGGCTGACCTTGAACTCAATAACTTCAAGGTCAAGACTGGCCTTGAACTCGTGATCCTCCTGCCTCCGCCTCCCAAGTTCTGGGATTATAAACCCATACCACAATCACTTCTGATACTCTGGTGAAAAAGCTCAGAAACTCAGCCCTGATTCAAGAAGCCACCACAAAGCCAACACTATTGAGGCCTACTAATGGAATTTTCCACCACAGATGGCTTGCTTCTGTACTCTTGGTCCTGTGCTGTGGTACTCCAGAGGCTCAATAAATTTTCAGAATTCCCATCTTTGGGATATTTATGAGGGTTTTTTTTTCTGCCCTTCTCTGTCTGTCTTTGTATCTTTCTCTCTCTATCTCTGTCTCTGTCTCTCTCTTTCTCTCTCTCTCTCTCTCTCTCTCTCTCTCTCTCTCTCTCTCTCTCTCTCTCTCTCTCTCTCCAGCCTTGAAGCCTCACACCCCTCAAATAATGACGTTCAGTAGTTTTTCACTCTCAAATGCTTTTGAGACATTCATTTCCCCTTGGTTTTTCCTGTTTCTCTCACTGGCAGGGAGAACTTGTAGGAAGTACTTAACCAGTACTTACTTAGCCAGGAACCTGCTAATCTCCGGAGCTTCCTGACCTGGGCAACAAATGTGTCTGCCTACTGGCTCCAGGTCCTTCCTTCCTTCATTGCAGCTGAGGCCCATTAGCTTGAAGTCTGGCAAAGCCAAAGGCAAATTTTTACACATCCAATTATCACAAAAATAGCCCAAACAAGCAGCTTTTAGTCACTTGGAGCCTTTCTATTTGACACAGCCTGCAAGAATTCAGCATCTGCTGGCCATTGACACAAACCACAGGGCTCTGTGTGTCAGTCTCTGAGCTGCTTGCAAGACCCTGTGGAGGTCTCTGACCAAAGACTCTGCTGTTGTCTGGGTGGTATTGCCTGCCTGGGTACGTGGCTATCTTTCTAACCCTCTCTGCCCTTGGGGTTCCCTAGCCCTTGTCATTCAGTATGGTGCTCCCTAGCTGTAAGCACATGAACCTCATGCAATAGGGACTATTTCTGGTTTAACCTTGTCCAAGTACCAAACAGTCAACTGCTGTTGAAGGCTATCATGCTCATACCTTCTCTTGTTTGGTTCTCAAACTTACAGAACCAAGTAGAATCACATCATATGCTGGACCCTGTGCAGTGGTCCTCAACATAAGAAGATTTAATGTTGTGAGCTACAGAGCAGAGGCTGGAATGAGAACAGCATAAAGTCCACCATAAGGACAAGGTAGAAAGTCCAAGACACCATTTTGCATCATATTGCAGATATAGATGCCAAAACCATCCCTGCTGTGTGATTATTTCTGGAGCACCTGCTACCATAATGCATGACTCACATGCTTCGACCATCAAGATGACACAGGAAAAGACTAAAGACTATATTATACAACCCTGTGACTTCTCCACATTTGCAGACACTATAACTGGGCAGTTCACCCTCTAGTGTTAAAGGAGTTGTCCTAGTTTTGTGGGATCCATATCACATTTGTGATTCCGGCTATGTGGTGTGAGGCAAGGACAGGAAAGAACCACACAGGTGACCTGCTGCCTCTGAGACTGGTCTCTTCTAGCCTGCAGAACTGTATCAAGAGTCAAGTGCTGCCCTCTAGTGGCTGGTGTTACCTTGCAGGTCCTAGGAAGTTCTGTTGCCGGCCCAGCTGGCACACTCAAAAACTCTCTCCTCTTCAAATCCTTTCAGTACAAAAACATATGGCACCATCTTCACATATATCTTTGGGCCAAGCTCTCACTTAAAACGTTCCTCCAATAAACTCACTTTTAAAACCAAGACTGGAGGTCTTGTTGGTTAATTTAATCATAGGCATGTACCTGGACCATTCTCAACCCCAACCAAATTCCTTAAAAGATTTCCTGTCATGCCCACAAGATGACGACTGTGGCTAGCAGCACTGTCAGACAAGATTTTACAACCCTGTGAACAACTATCTATAAAAATATACACTTCTCCGTTGGCTGTCTCCTATGAGGTTTGCCTGTCTCTGTTCAACTTCAGTAAATTCCTTTTCGTGTCCCCAAGAAAGATTTCCAAACCTCTTATTCACCCCTTGATTGCTATTTCCAATTCCCTCAACAGACACCACACTTCCGACTTGTAAAAGATAAGAAGACTGTCAGAAACAACAGTCTTCTGCCTCTACACTTCTGAATAATAACACCGCTGTCTCCATCCTCCTTCCATTGTGTTACTTCTATGTTCTCACCTGAACAGACCCTAAAGCATCATCAGCCCTCACTCCCAATGTTAGCATTTTCTATAATGTTTCTGCTACTCCCTTCTCCTCGGGAATCACCTAGCTCGTGTTTTAAGCTCTAGGCATGTGTGTACTGCTAAACTGTGGTCCAAGAATTGCCCTTTTATCTTTTTGAGGTATGGTCTCAGTAAGTTCCTTAAGTTAGTATTGAAAACTCACTATTTATCTATCCCAGGCTGGCCTTGAACTCATGGTCTACCTGCTCAACTTTCCAGGTAGCTGTAATTACAGACCCAAGCCATCAGGCCTGGCTTCCTCGTCTTTTCTCTTGTTTATAAATGTTCTTCTCTTCACTTGCATTTTAATTGCATTCTTCATTAATGCAAAAAGGTCACTCTCCAATGCCTTTTCAACTTGCTATAACCTGATTACTATTTTCAGTTCTCTCACAGACTTCCTCTCCCTTCCATGACACTCTGGATGAAATCCCACTGGCTTACTTTTATCTATCTTATGCTTGACCCTTTTGTAATATTTTATGACTGCTCCTTTCTGCCCTAGGCATCCTGAATGTCTTTTCAGTTCTTTTCTGATCTTGACTTGAGAGCCTAGAACAGGAAAGTTAGGCGCAAGGCATATGAGGAGCTCTTGCAGCCAAGTTTAGCAAAAGCAGTGTTTTATGCCAAGTGACCAGTGCACTATGAGTGAAATAGAGAATTGGATGGACCATCAAATACCCAGAGTCCAAGAACTGCGATTTGGGAGTGGACATATCCAAAACAGTTTGTATTCATTACCCTTAAGCCAGATTAGGGCTGTCTCTCATAAGGGACCAAGAACAGACTGGCAATCTTGTGTCACTATAGTTCTCTGTGCCTATCATTTGCCCATGGTCCTGATAAGTTTTCAACATCTAAGACTAAAAATCATGTGGAAAGGGGTACTATATAGGAGACTCATATGGTGACCCTGATCTTAGAGTTTCTGGTTCTATAGGTCTGGAGATTCTATATGGTAGAAGTTACACATCTGATTCAGCTATGTGCTGAAGTCAGAGAATCATTGTTTTTGTAGTTTGGGAAATTTTGTTTGTTGTATTTATCTTACGATTTTATAAGACTGCATAAGATTTAATAAGAATTTATCTTCTCATTTATATGTATAGCATAAAGCTAGTTTAACCTGATATGAGAATTGATGTCCTGTTTTCTCTTATAAAGGATCTTACGACATATTCAATCTGAAAGTCATTGCTCTGCCCACAGTCCGACTTGAGACTCCAACATCAGATCCTGGACCGCTCTTACAGCCTCATCTTTTCCACTCACGGTGTGCAAATATCGCCGGTGATGTGACCACAGCGGTGCAAACACACGTGTGAATTTTGAGCCCCATTTTCTCTTAGAGTACTTCCACATCCTACTCATGTATCCTCACTTCCTGCTGTCTCTCTTTAACTTGTCTGCTTTGTTTTTCAGCTCAGCTGTCTACCCTAATTTGTAAGTGGCCAGCTCAAAGAATTAATCCTGAAGGAAACCCTAGGCCACGTAGAGAAAGAGTGAGTCCCGCCCTCTATGGGAGAGTGACACAGAAAACAGGTTCAGGCACAAGGTGCTGGTGTGAGACCTGGTGTTCCAGGAGTATCCTTGACTCTTAATTCTTTATGCTTCATTTTGGATCATCTTAGCCTACATTTAAGGCCCATGAAGTGTCTCTTCTGTACCCTCAGATCTCTTATTGACCCCTTCTACTAAATTCTTCAATGAAGTTATTGAATTTTCCATCCCAGGATTTTTTTTTTTACTCTTTTGGTGATTTTATTTCGTTATTTACATTCTTTATTTGATTCATTACTCCCACCCTTTCCTTTCATCCTTTAGACACCATTTTCCTGAGCCTTAACAAATTAGAATGAGCTGATTTAGAGTCTTCATTATGTTATGTCCATAGCCAAAGCTTCCTAAGATTTAAAAAAATATTTTAATTGACTCTTTGAAAATCTCATTCATATACACAATGTATTTTGAACATAGCCACATCGACGACCTCCTACATCACAGCTCTCCAAGTCACGGCTCTCCACATCACAGCTCTCCTCCCTATCCTCTGGCTGAATTTTTCCGCATACACACCCTGCTCTTATAATTTATTTTGAAAACTGGGCGTTTCAAACTGGATATTTGCAGCAACTCAGCAAACCATACTCTCTCCTTCCTCGTGAATTTTGTTGTTACTGTTATTGGTTACAACCACTTTTCTGACCTAATTTGTAAAGTTTGTGTACATAGACATACTAATCAGGTAAAAGATCAGATATGGAATTCTTTACATACCTGGAACTAGAAATTTCGCAGTCCTTGCAGATAGTCTGTGTGCATTAGATGCACCTTTGACACTCACCTAGATAGTTTACAACTTTGTCTATCCTGCTAGCTCAGAGCTTGACACAAGTTGGTCATAAGTGAGAGCTTAAGACTTTCATTGATCTTTAGTAACTATGAGCACAACTTTAGGCATGGGAGTGACTTCTGGTTAATGATACAACTTTCCAGGGTCTTAGTCCCTACACCACCTCATTCTCAACACTTCTATCCATGATTCTTAGTGAATCCACCTTTTGTTCCAGCTGCCTCCATTGCCCAGGGTTTCAGTGACATCAGTTGCCTCCAAATATTCCCACAGCCACCATGTTTCACCCCCTTAACTGTTTAACCAGATTTGGTGAATTCTAATAAGTCCTTTAGTCACTAGACAAATCAACCATGAATACTTCTTTGCCAACAATATTTTTTTTTTCTGATCATTCTGGTACCCAATTTGATAGTGGTAATTGGAATGGTGTGCAGTTTTTTCAAGGTTACTGCTGACCCGAGGAGCAAGGGCTGGAGTGGTAGCTCTGTTGACAAAGTATGTCCCTTGCAATCACAAGAATCTAGGTTTGCCTCCAGAACCAGCCCAAAAAAGAACAAACCCTGGGTCTCATTGGTGCCTTCTACTAATCCTCCTACTAGTAATCCTCCTCCTACTAACCCTACTAACCCTCCTACTAGTCATCCTAGCCCCAGAGCAGAAACAGGAGATACCTGGAGCTCACTCACCAGCTTCCTTGCTAACTTGTAGGTCAGTAGTAAGAAAGACTAACTCACAAAATGAGATGCTCAAGCATCTCCATCCTCACATGCAAATAAATGCCTCTTGGTTTCAAAAAGAACTCCATTAATTTCCAGATTCCATAAAAATTGATCCTGATAATTCTTGACATATTTCAGCTCCTTTCATGAGGAACTTGGCTATTTTTCACAAACATTTCCATTTATTGATAGTTTTAATATCTATACAAATAATAAAATACAGAAAATTCTATAGAAAACATGTCACTGAATGTAGAATTTTATTGTTTCCCCTTTTGTTTCAAGAATAGCAGAAACAACAGACAGGTCAAGAGTGGTAGTGTATACCAGCCTTTGGGAGGCAGAGGCAGGGCGATTGCAAGTTCAAGCTTAGGTAGGCTATCCAGAAAGATCCTGTCACAATAATAACAACAACAACAACAAACCACCTGACCTACACAGAACAAACTTACAGATCTTACATCATCTTCAGTCAGTCAAATACTTTGGTTCCCTCCACTGCTGGTGCTCATCTGAGTCTTTCCATCAAGCAATAAATCACTTGGCTGGATGCCTGCTGCATGAGTTCTCATGAAGATAATAATTTTTTCTCACTGACTTATTTGTATACACTTTCATGTTTGCATTTTTGATCATGCAAAAAGCCCCCTTCTAGATCTGCTGCTGTAATGATTGAATGCACAGCCCATCCCCATGAACACCAAAAGCTACTTAAAATCCTGCAGAAACAGATCTTGGTAGCTGAGGTGTGCAGCCATTGCCTTGGCTAACAGTGGGCCTATTTCCCTGCCCTCTCTTCCACGTGAGGCTCTGGGCTCACTCTGGATCCATTTAAGAACCCTTGATCTCATTTCCAGATTTTCTTCTCAGATAGCAAGCTTCCTCTGTCCTCTACTGTAGCTCATCTTTCAGACTGTGCTCTTCAGAATCATGGGCAGGATGCTAATGTCAGCACAACAGTTAAAAGCAGGGATGGGAGAGACCGATCAGTGAATAAATAATCAAGCATGAAGACCTACATAATAAGCTAAGAAGGGCTGCTGGAGTCTCAGCACTTATGTGGGCTGGAAACAGGAGTTTTGGTGTGGCATGATGGCCATCAGATAAGTTCTGGTCTCATTGACAGATTCTACCTCAAGGGACTAAGACAATGGGTGACAGACCAGGACAACTGGCATCCTCCACTAACCTGCATGGGCAAGAGTATCTCACGTAAACACATACACATACATCACACAAAATTCTCTGCCCCCCCTCAAACACACACACATGGGGTGGGGGAATGATAGACTTGAAGGAGACTAGCCAAATGCTAGGACCTGCTCCACAGCTCTGAAACAGGACTTCTACTTAGTCTGCCTTTCTAAGCCTCAGTTTGTTCATATTAGCATGTAGGATAAGATGACATAAGGACAAAATTGAATGGTAAATAGAAGTCACAAAACACAGTGCTTGGCATAACATGAGCTTTCCACAAATGCTGATATTAGTGACTGACTGGCTGTTGGTGTATCTTCTGGCTTTTCTTGACTACCCTCAATATAAACTGACCTTTACTGTACTGAAATTAAGATTGCATTCATTTTTATAGGGAAACTGTCTCTAACCTCTAGTATAGATTTCTATCTTTGTTATATACTCTCTTACCTTCAAAGCTCTTGACTTAAAAAGTAAAAATCTACTTATTCCCAGTATTCAACGATGACTATCAGTTATCTTTCCTGTAATTTTTTTCTCTATCATCTATCAAAGTATGTAGAATAGAGATGAATAATGGGAAGCATTTGGTTTTAATTAATATGATCTCTGTTCTTGTCTGCTAATCGTAAGCCTCCCTTTTGTTTGCCATTGAGTGTGTAGATATGGAGTTCCTTCTGTTTAAAGAGCATACCATGCAAAAATAAATTTAGCAAGACACATATTCCATAATGAGCAAAATCAGACATAAAATCAGTGAGACCATGATGAAAAGAAACCATATGTAAGGTTCAAACTGATGAAAAATTAAATATTGCCCCAGTATAACACAGTATAACATAAATAAGCACGTGATAAGGAGTAAATACTGAGTGAGTGGAAATGTCATTGATTTTAACGATCTCAGTGCTGAGGAAGAACAGGCTGGTTCCCCATAAAGAGTCAAGAGACTGAAATAGATGAAGATATTCAGGAGAAGGGAGGTCACACAGTCACCTGGAAAACATCTCCAACATGGCCTTACAAACTTCTCAGTGGAAGGTTTTAGAACTCAGAAAACAAATTAGTCCCTGATAGAGATTAATTTCAATTAATCTTGTGAGCTTGAATCATCACTCTGCCTTGTAAATATTTACAATTTTTCCATTAGCTATGCATTCCCCTGACAGTAACTCTTTATTCATAAGCAGCCTCCCTTTTTACCTGTAATTGCTAATAATGATGGGCAAAAACATCACAGACTGGGGTTGCTACAGAAATGATACTCTTCCTGCTCCTTGCGAAACTAGCAATTTCCTCATTTTGGTTCACTCAGGAGACTTCATTATTTCAACTTCTGGGTAATTTTTCCAGAAAGTTCCATGTCCCAGTGAATGAAATAGAAGCAGTGTTTGAATTACCTGCTGCCTTGCCAGCAAGAAGTTAAACTAGTACACACAGCACAGGGACTTAGGTGATGATATCCAGGGTGTATGACACCAATTTCCTCTAATTTGGTGGTTCTCAAGGATCTAAGAAACAGCTACATCTTTGTGTAATTTCAAAGTGGACCAATATTTTGTTATGCTTTTGTCCAGGCCATAGACACATATTGCTTTTAATTTCTTAATCTTATTTCTGTATATTTTTTAAAGTATAAATATTGGTGTAAATAAAAACAAACATTTGTGGTTGCAGACGTGCCTCAGCAGTTCAGAGCACTTACTGCTCCTGCAGAAGACCTGGGTTGCTTTCCCCACAGCCACATGGTTCACAAACACCTATAATTTGAGTTCCAAGAGATCCAGTGCCCTCTTCTGAACTCCATAACCTTTTGCACACACATGGTGCACTCACATACACTCAGGTATACACATGTACACAAGCTATTTAAACATTTTAAATTAACATTTATGTAACCTATAAGATTTTGCCGCTTTTTTTTGCTTGAGACAGGGCCTAGAAATCGCTACATAATTTGGGCTGACCTTGAATTTGCAGCATTCTTTCTACCTCCTATTGCCAAATAGTAGGGTTACAGGTGTGAGCCACACTTGTGAGGTGTGAGGTGATACCAGCATGTGGGACTTTGCACACTTAAAACTTACAGTCTCTAAATTGGCTCTGTATCCTTTCCCTCATCCTTTGTTTGTGTCTCACTTGAAGGTCTGGAGTCACAGAAAATGTACTGTCCCAAACAGAAGACAAGACCTTTCCTTGTTCATCTGCCCCTATCTGCATTTGCTGGGCCAGTTGACTACTTCTAATTCAGCAAGATGATTAACTATATCATTTGAGAAATGGTTCTGAAGAGCTGAAAATAAAAACACAATCAAGGAGAGAGCAGCCAGAACCATACAATCAAAATATACTTGCTGATCACTTCACTTTTTCTTTCTGCAAATGTTAGCATGGGGGTGGTTCTGGGAGCACAGTGGGAGAGGCAGTATCTTCCCTTAAGAACTTTGATGGAGTGAGAGATACCACAAAGAAAAAAGTTGACCAGGTACCTGATGGGAGAGGACAGCAAGGCATGGAGCATTTATTAAGTGCTCTGCTTCATAGAAAAGGGGCCTGCTGAGTATCTCATAGGCAGATAGGGGAGGTCTAATCTGCTCCTTTTTCTCTCTCTTTCCACTTTCTTTCTTTTTCTAACTTCTTCAGTTGCATTCTAACTCCTCTTGCTTGGTTGTTCCTTAAAATAAATTTGAGAAACTTATTATTTTTTAACTTAGTTCAAAAAAACCTATGAAATATGGGAAGTATATGATTTTCACAATACTATGAGCACTAGCATGCTAAAATAAAAGTTGTAATGCCCACTTATTCATTAATCCATTCATTCAGAACCATGCTTATATGCTAATAGGTATCAATTAAAAGAGAGACACTAATCACACACACAATGTGTTTTGAGCAGCAGTAGATGGCAAATTTCAGGTTGCCTTGGTATAGAACTGTGTAGTTGGATGACATCTTTGAGTCATTGCACACATTCTTGTCACTCACTACTAGGGCACGTTTGGAAAGTCAAAGCAGCAAACTTGAGAAAGGAATCTAACCCACCACTCACTGCAATTTCCATCAATTGAGAACATGGTGAATGATTGGGAGAGCCTTGGAGATGCCTATCTGAGCAGAGCATGTAACTGAAATTTGGAAAAGAATCATTCTCAATGAACAAACAAGGCATGATGACCTTGACCTAGGAATAAAGACTCATCTGTCAGCAGGGACTGGGATTCTGCTAATAGTCCCATAGAGACTGACCCTTAAGGGAGCTCAACAGAATGCAAGAAGAAGAGGACATCAACCCCCATACCTCCTGATGTCACAACTCACCACCAGGGATTAAAGGCTCAAGCCCCAACAGTACATGAGACTTCTGGGCCAGAGTAGTCAGAGGACTTGAAGACTGGTGTGGCTATCAGGGAGCAGCTGTGCTTGCCTGTCATGCATGGGTGATGCAGTACTGATACAGGGTAGCTGTATCCAACTGAGCAGTAGGGGAGCTGAATTGGCAGACCAGAGCCAGGGTTGGATATAGCAGTGGCCATAGACATACCCACTGAACCACTGGTATTGCTGGCACGGTGAAACATGGCTTGGAGGGAACCACTGAATGGGAATGATCTGGGTCTTTGGTTCCATAGACTTTCTCAGCAGAGACTCTGGAATACCTCAGGTAGTAGAAACTGTAACTCAGTGTGATGATTTGTCTATGGTTGGCACAGGGAGTGGCACTATTAGAAGGTGTGGCCCTGTTGGAGTAGGTGTGCCACTGTGGGCGTGGGCTTTAAGACCCTCATCCTAACTGCCTGGAAGTCAGTATTCTGCTAGCAGCCTTCAGATGATGTAGAACTCTCAGCTTCTCCTGCACCATGCCTGCCTGGATGCTGCCATTTTCCTGCCTTGATGATAATGGACTGAACCTCTGAACCTGTAAGCCAGTCCCAATTAAATTAAATGTTCTTCTTTTAAGAGTTGCCTTGATCATGGTGTCTGTTCACAGCAGTAAAGCCCTAACTAAGATACTCAAGTTCTTGAATTAGTTGAAAGGGTCAGTTGAAAATCCCTGAGTCCCTCATTTCAAGTCCCTATTAACTCCTCAGTTGTATACCCACCCCACATTTCGCTACATCTCTCCCCCTTCCTTCACCAGCTTCCTTCAGGAGCTTCCTAAGAACTAGGCTGACTCAGAGAAACTAAGTTAGGAAGGCAAAACATGCTAATGTAAAGTTAGAACAAATGACAGAAATATAGATTAGCCTTTGACCTTCTGGAACCCGAGCATTTTAACAGAACCTTCTTCCCAACAATATGTTAAGTAGGCGGTAAGATTTCTAAGCTCAGAATAACAAGAAAAGACATTGCTCATCTGCAAACACTGGTAAGGATGAAATGACTTTGTCCATCAGTAATAAGAATGGATTAAATAACCTTGGATGCTAATGTCTTTGGAATGAGTACTGCAGTGCTGAAGATACTGAGAGTGCCAGGAGAGATGCTATGAGTTTCATTCTATGATAGGTCACTTTAGGTATGACCTAAAATTCACCTTTATGAGCTGGATAAATGGCCTTTGAACAGTAGAACCAAGTGGCAGGCTAATTTTAGAATGAGAAGAATGATGGGGATGTTCACTCAGTTCCCACTGTGCCTTTTCACAAAAGGTTTTCATGTACTTTGAGAAAATGGTCTCATTCTTTCCACAAAATCCCAACAAGGCATGAGCTACTTAAGCTTATGGACTGACACACTAAAAGCCTTCCTATTGTCACCTTTCCCCCACTGTCCTTTGAGGTAGTAGGGAACACTACTAGTAGAGTTACTTAATGAAGCATAGTTGAATTTCAGAAATTCAAAGGAAAAGACATTTCACAGACCCTGTGATGGATTTATCCATAGACATTGGAGAGATTTATGTGGTTTTTGAAGCAGTTACTTATGGTAATTCTCTAAAGGCATAAAAGACTAAAGGTGCAAAAATTCTCCATCCCAATCTTGTACACCCTTCTTAAAGAATGTTTCTCCTTTTCCTATTGATACATGTCCTGGTTTATTGGCACTGGCTATCTGTAATTTCAGATCCCTAATCAGAAACAACCAGAATTGAATAAGCAAATGGCTTATTTGGATAATGTGGATTTTTGTTTCAGAGATTTGGGATCAGAACACACATAACTTGGAAGAGAATGGAAACCAAGACTATTTTATTTCCTCCACTTCTCCTTAACTTTCTATGGCAATGAGGTTTCCCTCTATGAGAGCTCAAATACTGTTTAAAAAGACAGCTTTGAAGAGTAACCGCCAAATTAGTTGCCTTTTTTGCTGTTGTGAGCAAATAAATACATGACAAATAGTGACTTAAGAGAGCAAGAGTTCATTTTGACTTATGACTTGGTAGGATACCATCAATCCTGGCAGAGAGCACATCATGGCAGGAGTATGAGGTGGTTGGTTACATCGCATCTGCACCCAGGAATCAGTGAGTGGACATGAAGTAGGGCAGAACTACATAACCTCAAGGGCCACCTTTAATGACACACTTCCTCCACCTGAGCTCCACTTCCTAAAAGTTCTATGACCTTCCAAAACAATGCCACCAGCTGTGGACCAACTTTTTCCAACATAAAATCTATGGGCCCATTTCACACTAAAACCATGACTGCCAACAGAAAACTGATGAATTCATGGTACATCTGTGCCAGGCTGTAAAGTAAGAGTAAGATCCTTTCAGGACTGGTCGTCGCTGGGATATATTGTTAAACAGTAATGAATTAAATGGGATGAATAGTATATTCAAACTGTTTGAGAAAAGAAACACATGTCTTGGCTACTGACAATCCATCTTTTCCTTAATTACTTTCCTTTTGTATTGTTTTGTTTTGTTTTGTTCCTGTTTGCTATTTCTTCCCCCCATTTTCTATATATGTTTTTGTCTTCCTGTGGGTTATCTGAGGATTGTTTAGGATTACATGTTGCTCTATTTGTAGTATTATTACACACTTTTCTTAGCCATTTGAGGTGGGTGCCTTCAAATGGTCTGTGAATATATAGGTATCAGTGTTTTCTGCTTTTAGAAAAGTGTGTAAATCTCACTGCTATCCAGGACAATCAAGTATCAAGTGGTGATATAACTTTGGGTCCAGCAGTTCATTCTGTAGGAAGCCATGGGGCTGGTAGTCTTATTTTACCCAGGTCCCAACTGTCTCCATTTTTCTTTCTCCATTGCATGATACTCATTTTGTAACTTCCTGTATTTTGGAAAACTTCTTGAAGCACTTATTTTTTAATTTTGTGTGTGTGTTTGCATATGTGGCATAGATTATGTGTATGTGTATATGTATGTGTGTGCACGCAAGTTTATACCATTCTCTAAAAACAGATCTACTACTGCCAAATTCTTCTGGGTATATTTTGTCTATGTATTTCTTAAATTCCCCTGATAACTGAAATACAATTTTATGAGATGCCATATTTGCAATTCTCCCTCAGAACTTGAAAAATGCCATGTCCATTTCCTTGCAGATGGTTGCTTCAGGCCTGCCACTCAAGTGGCTGTTGCCCAGTAGATAGGATGGTGGTTGTTTTCTTTTTTCCTACTTTCAAATCTTTTTCTTGGTTTTAGTTTTTAAAAGTTTAATGATGGTCTTCTGGTAACCATTTACACCAGAGAACCAGGCAGCTCCAAAAGCCTTTAGTGCACAGCCCGCCAGGAGAAAGTGATCTCCCAGCAGCGCTTTCACTTCTGAGCACAGAGGTGAGATCTCCACTTTCTCTTTGGAGGGGAACAGCTACAAGTGCACAGGGCATAAGGTCAGTGGAGCAGCTGGGACAGGCACCTTCCAGGCACCATTTACACCAGGGAGCCAGGCAGCTCTACAGCCTTCTGTGCACAGACCCTGATAGAAGAGAGTTGGTCTCCCAGGAGTACAGACACAGGCTTACAGGCCCATAGGAGGGGCAAGCTCCAGCCAGAGATAGCAAGACCAACTAACACCAGAGATAACCAGATGACAAAAGGCAAGTACAAGAACCCTACCAACAGAAACCAAGGCTACTCAGCAACATCGGAACCCTGTTCTCCCACCACTGCAAGTCCCGGATACTCCAACACACTGGAAAAGCAAGAGTTGGATTTAAAGTCTCATCTCACGATGCTGTGAGAGGACATCAAGAAGGACATAAATAACTCCCTTAAAGAAATACCGGAGAACATGGGTCAAATGGTAAAGGCCCTTAAAGAGGAAACACAAAAATCCCTTAAAGAAATACAGGAGAAAATGGGTCAACAGGTAGAAGCCCTTAAAGAGGAAACACAAAAATCCCTTAAAGAATTACAGGAAAACACAAACAAGTGAAGGAACTGAACAAAACCATCCAGGATATAAAAACAGAAGTAGAAACAATGAAGAAACCACAAAGGGAGACAACTCTGGAGATAGAAAACCTTGGAAAAAAATCAGGAGTCATAGATGTAAGCATCAACAACAGAATACAAGAGGTAGAAGAAAGAATCTCAGGTGCTGAAGATACCATAGAAAAAATTGACTCTACAGTCAAAGAAAATGCAAAAGGCAAAAGGCTTGTAACCCAAAACATTCAGGAAATCCAGGACACAATGAGAAGACCAAACCTAAGGATTATAGGCATAGAAGAGAGTGAAGGGCCAGTAAATATCTTCAACAAAATTATAGAAGAAAACTTCCCTAACCTAAAGAAAGAGATGTCCATGAACATACAAGAAGCCAACAGAACTCCAAACAGACTGGACCACACCAGAAAGTCCTCCCAGCACATAATAATCAAAACATCAAATGCACTAAACAAAGAAAGAATATTAAAAGCAGTAAGGGAAAAAAGTCAAGTAACTTATAAAGGCAGATCTATCAGAATTACACCAGACTTCTCACCAGAGACAATGAAAGCTAGAAGATCCTGGGCAGATCTCATTCAGACCCTAAGAGAATACAAATGCCTGCCCAGACTACTATACCCAGCAAAACTCTCAATCACCATAGATGGAGAAACCAAGATATTCCATGATAAAACCAAATTTATACAATATCTTTCCACAAATCCAGCCCTACAAAGGATAATAGATGGAAAACGCCAACACAAGGAGGGAAACTACACCCTAGAAAAAGCAAGAAAGTAATCTTCCAACAAACCCAAAAGAAAGTAACCACACAAATATAAAATTAACACCAAAAATAACAGGAAGCAACAATCACTATTCCTTAATATCTCTTAACATCAATGGACTCAATTCCTCAATAAAAAGACATAGACTAAAAGAAGTATTTTTCATGTAAATCTTTAATTTTATCAAAAAATGTTTGTAATTCCTCTTAGTAATGTTTTTATGTCTGCCATTTTATCTGTATTATTTTCCATGATAATATTCAATTTTAACATGTTTTTCTATATATTTCTTCAATTTTATCAGAAATATTTTCCATGTAAATCTTCGATTTATCAGAAAATGTTTATAATTCCACTTTCAATCAACTTAGAAATATTTTTATGCCTACCATTTTATCTGTATAACTTTCCATGAAATAGTCAATTTAACGTGTTTTTCTACATATTTCTCTAATTTTATCAGAGATATTTTACATGTAAATCTTCAATTTTATCAGAAAATGTTTATAATTCCACTTTCAATCAACTTAGAAATATTTTTATGCCTACCATTTTATCTGTATAACTTTCCATGAAATAGTCAATTTAACGTGTTTTTCTACATATTTCTCTAATTTTAACAGAGATATTTTACATGTAAATCTTCAATTTTATCAGAAAAAGTTTATAATTCCACTTTCAACCGATTTAGAAATATTTTATGCCTACCATTTTATCTGTATAATTTTCCATCATAATCTTTCATTTTAACATGTTTTTCTACATATTTCATCAAGTTTATCAGAAATATTTTCCATGTAAATCTTCAATTTTATCAGAAAATGTTTTTTAATTCCACTTTCAATCAACTTAGAAATGTTTTTATGCCTACTATTTATCTGTATAATTTTCCATCGTAATCTTCAATTTTAATGTATTTTTCTATATATTTCATCAAGTTTATCAGAAATATTTTCCATGTAGATTTTCAATTTTATCAGAAAATGTTTTAATTCCTCTTTCAATCAAATTAGAAATATTTTTATGCCTACCATTTTATCTGTATAATTTTCCATGAAATAGTCAATTTTAACGTGTTTCTCTATGTTTCTTCAATTTTATCAGATATTTTACATGTAAATCTTAGATTTTATCAGAAAATGTTTAAAATTCCACTTTCAATCAACTTAGAAATATTTTTACACCTACCATTTTCTCTGTGAAGTTTTTCCATGATAATCTTCAATTTTAACATGTTATTCTATATTTTTCTACAATTTTATCAGAAATATTTTCCACATAAATCTTCAATCCTATCATAAAATGTTTCTACTTCCTTTTTCAATTAATTTAGCAATGTTGTCTACCATTTTACTCTTTAATTTTCCATGAAAGTTGTCAATTTTAACATGTTTTTCTTTATATTTTTTCAATTTTGTCAGAAATATTTTCCATTTAAATCTTCAATTTTACCATAAAATGTTTTTACTTCCTTTTTCAATAATAAAAATAGACACTAATCTAGCCCTGAAAAAAAAAAGTTAAATGATGTTGTGTTTGGGTTAGATTTCCTTTGTTAGCCTATTTGTATTCACTTGGATTCTTATAACTGTAGTTAGTGGGTTTTGCTAAATTTGGGTAGATTTCAGCCATTAGTTCTCCAAATACTCAGTTCATTCTTTCTCTTCTTTCTACCTGAGACTTCAGGGCTGCACAGCAATCTGTTAATAAGCCATGGGTTTCTAAAATTTGATTGTTTTTAATTTATTGTCTCTCTGTTGTTCATACTAGGTGAATTTTACTGGTTCATCCTGAACTCCAGTGATTCTTTTTTGAGTCCTTCCCACTGTTTCTGGGCTCAACCTGTTAGCCTGGTTTCTGTTACTTCTCTGTTGTAATCCATTTGATTCTTTTGCTATGAGCTTTCTTTCCCGTGAGTTTTGCAGTTTCATTTGTTTCACAATTTGAAGACTGTGTTGAGCCCTCTCCCACACACCTATGGTTTTACTTTCAATACTCAGCAGACAATTCCAGTATCTGTCTTCTGTCAGTATGGGAGTCAGCTGATGACCTTTCTCATTCAAGTCGTAACTTTCTTAGTTCTTTTTATGATAGGGGATTTAAAACATATCTGGATATCTTGACCAGAGATATTTGGGTTCTATTTATTTTTTATTGTAACAAATAGTCACCTGCTTAGGTTTAACAGTTGGGTTTCAGTTTACTTTTGCATGTGATTCCAATAAGCATCTAATTTTCAGAGCCTCTATGGTACTATGTTGATGGTGCTATTTTGATTTACTAGTTTGTCTCCTATGAGCCTTTCTTCTATAACATTTCAATTTTTTATTTTTATTTTATGTGTATGGTTCTTCTGCATGCATGTATGTCTGTGTAGTAGATGTATGCCTGCTGTGGGCACTGAGGCAAGAAGAGGGCATTGAATCCACTGGAACTAGAGTTATAACCAGTTGTGAGCTACCATGTGGGTGCTGGAAATTGGACCTGGGTCTTCTGGAAGAGCAGACAGTGCTCTTAACTGCTCAGCCATCTCTCCATCTTCACATGAGCTTTTCAGCATTCTTTATAGTACCCAGGAAACCGAGAGGGACTTCATTTTGGTTGAGTGCTTTCGGATAGGGGAGGGGAATCTCCAACCTCCTCTGACAAAAGTTCACTTCCAGGACTGGGTGCTTATTGTGGAATCCATCTTACCAGATGGGATCTCTGCCAGATAGAGTCTGAGTGGAAAGGCGGAGTCTTGGGCTATAGACCTGAAAGTGTTTCCTCTGTCCTTATTGTTAAAGGACTTTCAATTGACAATTATTGGGTGATGTGGAGTTCAAGTTGGGGGAAAGATTAAGTTCACCTGGATTAGTTCTGCTGGAAGACTGGGTGACAATTGAGAAAACTACCTTTCTGGGTTATGTTCTGGTGGATGAGGAGTGGAAGAGTCCTAAGACGTTGTGTGACTGTAACTCCTTTGGTCCTGAGGTCACTAGCCTGTTCACCCCATTCTAGCGTTGTGTGACTGTAACTCCTTTGGTCCTGAGGTCACTAGCCTGTTCACCCCATTCTAGCGTTGTGTGACTGTAACTCCTTTGGTCCTGAGGTCACTAGCCTGTTCACCCCATTCTAGCGTTGTGTGACTGTAACTCCTTTGGTCCTGAGGTCACTAGCCTGTTCATCCCATTCTAGCTCTCAGATTTCTCTTTAGTTGCCTCTTGAATCATTCTCAAGAATTTCAGCCAAATGTATCAGGAGGTACAGTGAGAGATAAGTCTACTCCATCTTGGCCAGTCTGGAAGTTCTATCTGCTCATGAGCTTTCTTTAGAAAAGTATGCAAGGAATTAACATGACCTGGAACATGTATGTATTCAAACAAATATATTATTTAATATTTATCAGAAAATTTGGATAAAGATAAAAGAAGAAACTTTCTAACTCTATGTTGTTTTAAAGATGACAAGCAAAAGATCATAACAGAGGTCATTAACAGTTGGTAATTTTATCACATCTCACTGACCTGGGGTCAAACAGCATATGGATCAATAGTCAGTAATTTTATTACATCTCACTGGCTTTAAGCTCACTATGCTGTCACTGTTTCAATGAAGACCTCTGAATATAGGAATAATATTCTCAGTGGATTTTCAGCCTGCTCCTGCATTTTGAATAACTTGCAGAATACAAATGTCTAATTTAGGTAGAAGTAGATGCTCTGGGTAGCATGCTAGTGCCCTAATCAGCTGAAAAATAATATTTGTATGACATTAAAACAAAATTAATGGCAAGACACTGATTACATGAAAAGATTTTATGTTGTGATTATTAAACTTGCAAGCAGTACAGCATAATTAATGTCGTAATTAGGATATGACCTGAAATCTCAGCTTCTAAAATTAATAAATGCAATTAAAAGTCACATTTGTAAATTGAGCCTTAAGAATGGCAAGGAAGTTTGATATAGCTTTTTTACTCCACATTTTGGAGCACATTTTTTATTGTTACTAAGCCTAAAATGCATTGATCTGATTTCCATCCCCAAGAACCTCACAACAGTGGTCTGAAGCTTTAAGAAAAGTTCAGAAATGTTCCAACTAGCTTGTAAGCCACTCCTAGTAATACTTGTGAAGCTCTGGTGCTGAATCAATAGTAAATCCTTCTCTGTCCTCAGCACTCCAGGAGAAATATGTGTTACAAGATCTTCATTGGCTTTATGAAGCTTCCACCATTTTCAAACAACTGGACCATACAGCAGCATGAAGGACTGGCACTTGGATTAAGCTTCTTGGGACCACATCAGCTCCCATAGTTTATCACGTAGTGAAGCTCAAGGCCAAAGAAGGTCTCATTATTGGTAAAATTAGAGATGTCAATAAATATTGACCAATAAATATTGGTGGGCTTCTAATTTTACACAGCCAAGTCTGAAATCCTGTCTCATCCCTTATACAAAAATAAATTCTGGAAGGATCAAAGAATTAATGTCATAACAAATCATAAATGTCCTGAAAGGAGAAGGCAGCTGATATATTTATAATATTGTAATTGAGAGAAGCTTTAGCCGTGACAAGTAGGACAAAGACATTACAGAAATTACTAACAATTTGTCTATTTCAAAAATTTTAAATTCCATACATTAAAAAAGAACTATAAGCTTTAAAAAACAGTTCAAGACAGAACCAAGTATATACTAAT
The DNA here is from genome assembly GCA_036184795.1 of Tokudaia tokunoshimensis. Taxonomy (NCBI): domain Eukaryota; kingdom Metazoa; phylum Chordata; class Mammalia; order Rodentia; family Muridae; genus Tokudaia; species Tokudaia tokunoshimensis. The sequence goes on along the minus strand of BTHU01000003.1, from coordinate 153,632,821 downwards.
TAAAATTATCATGTTTTGATTCATTTTGTCTTATAAAAGTACAGCTTTACTCTTCTATTAGGAAACAATTGGAAACACATACAGCAATTTATGTACAGGATATTAAACATAGAAAGAAACTAAAATAACTTTTTTTTTTGAGACAGGGTTTCTCTGTGTAGCCCTGGCTGTCCTGGAACTCACTTTGTAGACCAGGCTGGCCTCAAACTCAGAAATCCTCCTGCCTCTGCCTCCCAAGTGCTGGGATTAAAGGCGTGCGCCACCACCGCCCGGCTTTTTTTTTTTTTTTAAAAGGCTTATTTATTCTATGTATATGAGTACACTGTAGTTGTCTTCAGACACATCAGAAGAGGGCATCAGATCCCATTACAGATGGTTGTGAGCCACCATGTGGTTGCTGGGATTTGAACTCAGGACCTTTAGGAAGAACAGTCAGTGCTCTTAACCGCTGAGCCATCTCTCCAGCCTCTAAAATAACTTCCATGTTAATAGTAAATGCTTATAAAATGACTAGATACATTGAGAATAAGCACAGGCTACAAGCAGGAAAACAGGATATTTAATAACATGAAGGTCTTCCTTCCAGTACTTAGGAGAAAGATGGGTGGAGACTGAGGACAAAGACAAAGACAATTTAATCCTTTACTACCTCATCCACACAGCAAAGGATGAAGAAAGAAACTCGTCATAAAAACCAAGTAAATTAAAGGTGCATATTATCTTCATTTTTGATAATTTAAAATTAGCAAGGTATTTATATGTGATATGTATTTTTGTTCCTTAGGATTTTAAATAGAATGGTATTTCAGTTTTTCCCTACAGTAACTAATAGAAGCAAGTCAGCTATGAAAAAAGCAAACCTAAATGCCAGTGTGGTTGACAGTACAGCATTTGTGACAAACCTTTATACCAGATCTAGTGTTACATGGGTTAAAGTTCAGCTATTGATTTGCTTAGGTTTCCTCCCTCCTCCTTCCTAATGACTCCCTCTCCCTGGTCTAGAGTATTAACTTCCCTTTCCTCAGGCAGGGCATCACACAGAAATTCTTTCAAAAATCACTGCTATGCCTATCTATTCTGAACTGTTGATACTACACAATAGGAAACATGGGTCCAGAAATCAGATCACCTGGTCTTGGCAAGAAGCTTATGTCTTTAATTTGGTACCACTTGCCAGTCACCAGAAACCACCAACAGTAGCACAGGAACTGTCCCCACTGAACTTCCATGGTACCTGTAGGTTTTCTTAATTTCTTCACATGATGCTCCCTTATGCAGACCAAGAATTTCATACAGACTTTCTCCTGATGTTGACATAGTCCGCTGTCTTTGGTTAGGTACGTTACATGCCATTTCTCAATCTGCAAAATCAAGGATGGAAAAATAGCCATGAAGATTCTATACTCCAGATCCCACCCTCTGGAAGGGAAGAAAGTCTATTTTTAACGCTTGTTAAAAGGACCAGCATTTGTGCCTTGGTGTGCTAGATACAATATGAGGAGAGAAAATGACAAGAGCTAAAGGTGGTTTCCAGTCAAAGATTGCAGGAGGCCACGCAAAAAGAACATGGCTCTACACAACTATTTCAGGAGTATTGTGAATCAACTCTCATAGGTTAGAACTATAGGTGTTTGGTTTTGTTTGTGCAAGATTTGTGTGTCTTCTATTTTTGTATATTTTCCGAGCGAGATAAACATGTGGGAACCTCAGCAGTAGGCTGGGGCCTCTGCTGGCGGGGCGTTGGGATCTCGCAGAGCGGGACCCTGCAGGAATCAGAAGCATTGTCCAGTGGTGCTGCTGCAGAGAGTTGGTGGGGAGGGTCTTTTTAAATATTTCCCGCTACACAGTCCCAGTGAAAGATACATAGAGGAGGCAGTTAAAGAAAACGGAAAGGCCCGACACTGAAAAGCAGGTGGTGGGAGGCTTGGCTCAGGAAGTGAAGAGAACAAGAGCATGCTGTGCCATTAGCAGGACCCAACCTGATCATCCAAGAGCTTTGGAGTTAGAACGACCCATCTTTGGAGAGATGTGAGAATATGGCTGGGTCAAAGACTCACAGTTAATGTGGCTACCAGAATCTTTTGGTACACAAGGAAAAGACAGTAAATGAACACAGTTCTGAAGACAACTGACACCTGAGTGGGCTCAGCACTAGCATAAACCATACAACATACAAGACTACACACATCCAATAGATCATTCCTTGCTTATATCTACAGTACCCCCACTGCAATGTTTCTCTGTCAATTTCACTGGACTTTTAGCAGTGTTTCTTCTCTTTTAAAAAGGGAGAGTTTCAAATTTGTGTCATCCCTTCTGATTATGTTGAAACATGTCTATTGGTTACTTTTCTTACTGTGTGATAAAATAATGATAAAAGTCACTTAAGGGAGGCAGAGCCATTTGAGCTCACAGAAGCTACAGTCTATCATAGTGATGAACGCATGGCAGCAGGAGTGTGAAGTAGCCAGTCCTTGGCATGCACAATCAGGGAAAAGAGAACTGTAACACTAATATTTAGCTTACTTTCTCCTTTTTATTTAGCCTAGGAACCCAGTCCAGAGAAAAGTGCTGCCCATGCTCAGGGTGGGTGTGAACTCCCTTACATACACAGCCAAGACTTGTTTCTTAGATGATTCTTGATCCTCTCTAGTTGGTCATAATAATAGCCATCACATGGTGTGATCCTTTTATTTCCTTTCTTTTTTTCCTGTCTCTTTTTCTTTTATCATATCTTTAGTGATATCTTGGATTTATCTTTTTGAAGGTTTTATATATGACTTGCATTCTTACGTTAATTTTGCTTCTGAATTTTTCCATTCTTAGGAAATTTTTATTTTTAAGTTCTAGAACTTTCCTCTTCCTCTCTATAACATTCTTCTTTACTCTTCTTCTTTTCCCTTTATTTCCCCTTCCCCCCCCCTTAACTCATTCAGCTAGTGTTTCTACATTTACCCTAAATGCTCTTTACCACATGCTCTGTTCAACTTTTGCTATTAGCTGTTTTACTGGTATATGACCAGTCTTTAATCAATTTTAAGTATATTTGTATATTTTCTTTAGTTTGATGTTGCTGCTGTAATAGCCACTTTCCCCTGTGGATGGCACCGGGAATTAAGTACTCAAAACAAAACTACTCACTATGATGATCCAATTAAACTGGAAGAGACGTCCAAAGCAATGCCAACCAACACAACACAAAGCTGCACAAACTATAACACAGAAATGCAAGAAGTATGACAAGGCAGGACAATATGAGTCCTAAAATGCCAGATGAATAATTTATATGCTTACTTATAAAAATAATGATATAAGAGAAGATACAAACAATGAAGGAAGGCAGAAAACTCCAGTCCTGAGGAACAGAATTAGAAATATAAATGAGAGCATCAGCAAAATGGATAAGAAATGCAAACTAGAAAATTGAGATGGGGGAAGGGGAGGAAAGAAAGAAAATGTGGACATTGAAAACAATGAATCAAATAGAAAACACAGGGAAATGTGTCACCAATAGACTTGATCAAACAGAAGAAAACATACCAGGGATGTGGAAAAGGTAGAGGGGGTTATACTGACTAGTTTTGTGTGTCAACTTGACACAGGTTGGAGTTATCACAGAGAAAGGAGCTTCAGTTGGGGAAGCGCCTCCATGAGATCCAGCTGTGGGGCATTTTCTCAATTAGTGATCAAAGGGGGAGGGCTCCTTGTGGGTGGTACCATCTCTGGGCTGGTAGTCTTGGGTTCTATATGACAGCAGGCTTAACAAGCCAGGGGAAGCAAGCCAGTAAGGAACATCTCTCCATGGCCTCTGCATCAGCTCCTGCTTCCTGACCTGCTTGAGTTCCAGTCCTGACTTCCTTTGGTGATAAACAGCAATTTGGAACTGTAAGCTCAATAAACCCTTTCCTCCCCAACTTGCTTCTTGGCCATGATGTTTGTGCATGAATAGAAACCCTGACTAAGACAGGGATACTACATTCAAATATCAAATAAAAATCAGCATGGCTACAAATTTCAAATTCTATTGAATATAAATAGGCGATTATATCAACCCTAGATGATGGTATAGAGGAAGCTGAGATATTTTTAAAAACTAAAGGCACAGAAAATTTAATGAAATCACAGAAATTTCCTCAAGTCTAGGGAAAGAAATTAATATCAAAGCAAAGTTTAGAAACAGACAGGACTGGAGAACCTCTCAATGCTACACTGTATGCAAAATGCCATTGAAACAAAGAAATAATAGTAAAAGGTATAAGAGAAAATGCTAACTCACAAAAGTAAACACATCTAAAAAACATCATACTTCTCAAAAATAAAAAGTCATCCAAAGTCAAGATATTAGAAAAGTGTATATTTCAAGCCCCAAAGGCCAATAATTTTCAACCAAGATGGCTATGACCAGAAAAATTATCTTTTTAGAATTGATAGAGAAATAAGAGTACTTCAACATGAACACAAAATGAAACACTGGAAAATTACTTAAAGGATTTCTAAACATACACAAGGAAGTAAAACAGTCTCAAGAAAGCACAGGAAAAAATTATTGAGAAGAATGTCTGGAGAAAGAAAGCTGGAAATAATCATGTTTAGAACAGAAAACCAGCAAAACCTCAACGTAAATAGGGGAGAAAGAGAAGAACAATCATTTAACCATTTTTTAATTACAAGAATTAGAACACCTCTATCAATAAAAACGTTAATTTTCATTGTCTTAACTCTTGTGATGGTTTGAATATGCATGGCCCAGAGAGTGGCACTATTAGGAGGTGTGACCTTGTTGCAATAGGTGTGGCCTTGTTGGAGGAAGTATGTCACTGTGAGGGCAGGGGCTTTGAAACCCTCTTCCTCCATTCTTGGAAGCCAGTCTTCTCTTATGGGCCTTCAAAACAAGAGACAGAACTCTCAGCTCCTCCTCTAGCACCATGTCTGCCTGAACAACTGCCATTTTTCCCACCTTGATGATAATGGACTAAACCTCTGAACCTGTAAGCCAGTCCCAATTAAATGTCCTTTAGAAGTGTTGCCTTGGTCATGGTATCTGTTCACAGGAGTAAAACCCTAAGACAGAAATCAAAACTAAAACTACAGTGAGCACATTAGTCAAAAGATGTATCATCAAGAAGCAAATGGCAAGAAAAAAATGTTGACTAGAATACAGGAAAAGAAGGGCCCTCAGAAGGGAAGTGGGTCTATAAAGTGATACAGCCACTATGGAAAGCTTTATCAAATTTCCTCAAAACACTAAAAACAGAAGTTCCATATGATCTGTTACATCATGCCTGAATACATACCCAGATGAATCTAAGTGTGGAAATACATGGATATTTTTATGACACTCTCTATAGCAGCTGATATCTGGAACCTAGATGTTCTTCAACAGATGAATAGATAAAGAAAACATGGCACAAACATATGCTGTTTCCTTCAGTCATAAAGAAGAATGGGAATTCCATGTGCAGGGGAATAGATGGAACTGGAGACTATCCCATTTCAGCGTACACAGAGACAGTGATTGCCTATGTTCAACTGTATGCACAATCAAGGTTTAAATATAGATGGAGAGGCCTATGACAGAAGAGGAATTGGTCTAGAGGGAGGAGAAAGAAATAAGGATTAGAGAGAGAAAAATCGACAAAATGTTTCAAATTTTTCTTTCAAATGAAATCTATGTTTAATTATTTACACATACACTTATATGGCATGAAAGTAGGTGTGGCACTCTTTAGAGGAGGAAAGAAAACAGCAAGAATAGAAAGGTCTGAGGGAAGTAATAGAGAATATAAACAAAATACAGACAGTGATATATACACAAGGAAACGGCACTCCCTATGTATATGAAACTTCCTAATGAGCATACTAAGTAAACACTAACTAAAAAACATTATAGAGAATAAGAAAAAGATAATAAAATATATGCTCATGCTAAATGAATGATGGAAAATTATCTCTTTAATACACACCATACACACACACACACACACACACACACACACACACACACTCGAACCAGTGATCCAATGTGAATGAATTCATGTACTAGGGCTAGAAAGACCATTTCAGGGCTTTGCAGACAATCTAAAGAATCCCCAGTGAGTGACAGGGTTGACGCTCAGCAGTTAAGAGCACTGACTGCTCTTCCAAAGGTTCTGAGTTCAAATCCCAGCAACCACATGGTGGCTCACAACCATCTGTAATAGGATCTGATGTCCTCTTCTGGTATGTTTAAAAACAGCTACAATGTATTCATATAAATATAATAAATCTTTGACAAAAAAAAAAAGAATCCTCAGTGACAATGGTGGTATCTGTGAGGAGCTGAGAAAGCCCTGGGTACGTGATGCCCTGGGTGAATATGTGTGCTGTTTGACATTTGACATGGGCTAGCCATGTCAAGGACCCTAGCCTCAAACCCATGAGAAATACCAAAACCTTTCAGTTCCTGGTGAGGCTCAGGAGGATGGATCAGCTTCCTTTTGGTCTGTGTATGGATGTTGATAGTGTGTGAAGAAAATGTCCACTGAGCTGCCTCCTCCTGGATGTTTACAGTCTGAAGACTGCTCCCCACAAAGACAGCTCCTGTGAGATTAACCTGCCTCCTTGTTCAGCTATAGTCAATAAACCCCACTTCCTTGTTTATCTGGGTTTCCTTGTTTAGCCAAATTAAGTAATGCTGCCTCTCTGTTCAGCTGTATACAGTAAACATGCTCAGCTTTTGGGGTGCTGTGGTTTCTCTCTCACAGAGTTCAGCACACCCAATCCCATCTTTTCTGGGTGTATGTGTCTATCTTCTTCATTCTCTTGCTGCCATAGTCAGGCCAAGTCACTGAGGCAAGGCTGAGACAGGCATCAAAGAACAACATTACATACGGCTGGTGGTCCTAAGGAATTCAATAAAAACAACAACTTAAGTTCAAAATGTTTTTGTGAACCTTTACATACTTTAGAGAGGAAATGTGATATGATTCTGCAAAAACTCCTAGTGCCCCCAAAGGATCTGAGCTCAAAACAGCCTACCCAAGAATAAGAATATATAGGGTCAAGGGCTTGCCATGTATCCTGGTACATTTCCTTCTCCCTTGAAAGTGGAGTCCCTGGATGCCAAAGGGACATAATTTACAGAGTCTTATACAAGAAAAGGAGAAGAAATCCTGACTGTCCACCACAACATACAGTATGGTACCTATAGGATATAATGAGTTGCCCAGTAGAATTTGGGTGTTCTCACCACAAAAATATGGAGTTTCATTTAAACTATCACACTCCCAAGTGCCTTACACACTCAAACACCTGTGGTGATTCCTGTGGCATGTCCTCCCAGCCAGGTTAATATATTGTACTATACATTAAGAAATAGATTTTTCTTAAATTTATGCTCTTTCTTGTTACATTTGCCTATTTATATACATATACTGTCAGGGTTTCTATTCCTGCACAAACATCATGACCAAGAAGCAAGTTGGGGAGGAAAGGGTTTATTCAGCTTACATTTCCAAATTGCTGTTCATCACCAAAGCAGATCAGGAAGCAGGAACTGAGGCAGAGACCATGGAGGGATGTTTCTTACTGGCTTGCTTCCTCTGGCTTCCTCACCTTGCTTTCTTATAGAACCCAAGACCACCAGCCCAGGGATGGCACTACCCACAGTGCCCTCCCACCCATGACCAGGAATTGAGAAAATGCCTTACAGCTGGATCTCATGGAAGCATTTCCTCAAGACAGGCTCCTTTCTCTGTGTCAAACTGGCACACAAAACCAGCCAGTACATATACATTGTAGTAAATACATAAGTGGAATCGGCTCAGTCTGTACAATGTTATTTGTATCTATTTTAGCTAGCTTTTCATATATCCTAGCTCCAACCACCAAGGGAATGGTGCTGCCTGCAATGAGCTAGACCAGCCTACATCAGTTAACAATCCAGATAACCACCCACAGGTATGCCCTCAGGCAATTCCTCAATTTAGGCATCCTTCTCAAATGACTCTAGGATGAGTCAAGTCAACAATTCAAGCTAATTAGGATATCATAGCTCCCATAAATCAATGGATAGTGCTGGAATACTTAAAAAAAAAAATCTATTCTCTCACTGTAAAGCCCAGGCTGGTCTTGAACCAGAAACTCTCTTTCTAAGCCTCCTAAGGGCTGGGATTATAAGCATACGTCACCAGGCTTGGCTTTTAATGTATGACTTATCAGGGCTTAGAGCTGCGAATTTCTGAGCACTGTCTCCCTCACCAGTTGTGAGTGCTTCCTGCTTTTCTGAGCACTGTCTCCCTCACCAGTTGTGAGTGCTTCCTGCTTGGGGACTTCTGTCACTGATTTGGGGGGGTGGGGAGGGAGGGGGAAGAATTAAAGGTTGCTGAAGGTAATCTGATAAATAGTTTATGGTAGCACCCATATAAGGCAACTCAACTAGTTATTTAAGCCTGAAATGTGAGCAAACTGTTAGAGATGAACCAGGACTAGAGGAGTGATTCTGCTTGGGAGATGTGCTGTCTGAGTCTGAGCATTACAACCCAAACCCGGGTCTTTTATGAAAAGTGACTTGATGACTCCAGAATAGGAAACATCAGTAGGAATTTTCAGGACACTGTCACAGTGAAGGGGAAGCCCGAGCTCTGGCAATCCTGCCCTCTGTCTATACAACTTAGGTGAATATAAGAGTCTTCACACGCTCTCTCTATCTTAGTGATTGGGGGAGGCTTCAGTAGAACCCAGAGCTCATTCACACAGCTAGTCTCCATAAGCACCTTGCTCCGGAGAGCCGTCTCCACCTGCTGAGTGCTGGAATTACAGACTGGCTGTCATGCCCACAAGGATTTAATGAGTTCTGGAGATCCAATTAGGCCTCACGCTTGTGCACAAGTGCTTTAACTGCTGAACCAGCTCCCCAGCCGAAAGACACTCTTGATTATCTACTGAAGGGGACTTCTGGGTTTAAAGGCTAAAACATAAGGGAGGGGCTACTTCAAACTGGGACCTAGCACAGAGAGGATGGAGTCCAGAACACACAGTGGGCACTGATCCACTACTAACCCAAGGAAGTATTTCTGAGCTCCTATGGAGAAAGAAGCTAGACATCAGAGTGATGTATCCCCAGATGCTTGTTAAGAATTTAAAGAGGACAAAGGCCCAGATCCTAGAGACCACTTTACTGGGAGAAGCAGCCTCCCACAGACATAGGCCTGAGTTTCTCTCAGGAGAAGCAGAGGCAGAGGATTGGCAGAGCAGTTAGGCAACACTGCTGCCTGGTCAGGGAAGAAGGATAAGTCTCAGATGACCCACTCTTACTTGTGAAAGCATATGCTGTAGCCCTGGGGATGTTTGGAAATACTTGGGACCATTGGAAGCCAGAAAGATGCAACACTGTACAGGGCAGGAAGGATGAGGGGAGGAAGGGGCATCAAGTTGTATTGCACATGTGTTAGGGGTGATTAAGCAAAACCCCAATGATATTGTTATAAACTAGGAGTGGTTTGATAAAGCTAATGGAGACATTGAGAGTGAAGAGTGGACCTTCAAACCCTAAATTCTTCTTCTGGAAGATGATGATAGATCCTATGGTGCCAAGCAGAACAGTACACAAAACAGGGAGGGCAGGTTTATCTCCATAGCTTGTGAGTTGGGGAACAGTGTGGTTATTGCTCAGTGAAACATCTCTGCATGTGTCATATCACTTGATCCTGGTATCAGCACTGAAGAATGTCCAAGAGGAAGACTGCAGGAATTCAAACTGAGAGGTCAGGGCATGATGGATGTGGGAAGAGCTGCCTTGGATTTAAGTTATCATAAGTAGATAAATGTTTCCTGAGCATTTAAGGCCATATGGAAACCCATAAATGACTGAATAATAAAACTGGTGGAACCAGGTTCCCTTTGTGTTGTTTTTAAGAGAAATAAGTTGTTGTCTTGGTTTTCCTTTTTGTTGCTGTGATAAAATACCCTGACTAAAGCAACTTATGGAGAAAGGATTTGTTTTGTCTTACAGTTTTTAGGGATACAGTCTCTCATGGCAAGGAAGACATGGCAACAGGCAGGGAAAGTTGGCAGGAGCAGGAAACTGCTGGTTGCACTACAGCCATACTCAGAAAGTAGAAAGTGAACAGGAAGCAGGGCCAGTCTACAAAACCTCAAGGCCCACCACCAGTGAGTTACTTCCACCAGAGAAGCTCTACCTCCTACAGGTGCCACAACCTTCCCAAACAATACTGCCAGCTGGGGACCAAGTGTTAATCTGGCTATGGGGGACATTTCTCATTCAAAGTACAATAGACATGTACATGTACAGAAAGGCAGATACATAGGTGAAGACTTGCTGTCCCATCCACACATTATTAAGGGGAACATCCAAAGAATTCAAGTCTCATTGGCCACATGATGGTCTGAGGAAGAGCCAAGGAATTCAAGTCTCCTTGGCCACATGATGGTCTGGGGCTCTGAGACATTTGGCTCACCTCACTTTTTACTCCTCACACATCCTCTGATTCTGATGCGGCTCCACAGTGGGTCTTCTCTGAGGAACAGAAGTCACAGTAAACAACAGATTGGCATCCCAGTGATAAATTGCCAATTCTCTGAAGTCTGCCCACAGGGGAGGGCATAGGTTGGTTATGTCAATGTCAGTTACTTGATTCACAGGCTAGCTAGCTCTCTCTCTCTTTAAAATAATAAACACCCAGAGTTCATGCATCACCGTGGAAAATGGAATTACAGGAAGTCTGCCCTTCAGCAATATCTCCTCTCTAGACACGACCCAAATCAGCAGGTTAAACTCACAGTGGACAGTCTTTTACTGTTTTAATCATAGTAAGTCAATAATTTCTATATTGTATATCAGTTTATGAAGCCTTTTAGAATGAGTTGGTAGCTTCTAAGTGGTCACAAGTGTGAATACTATGTCACTGTCCCAGTTTTTTTTTGAGTGATAAAATTGAGTCTAGTGGAACTAAACATGTTTATACAGATGAGTGTTGAGTTTGGACCACCCTGATCCTAAAGTCAGTGTTCTTTTGTGTGTTGTGCTGGATAAGATGCTTCACAATTCATAAAAGACCTTCACAGCTAGTATTTAATTCATTCCTCATAAGAACTCTGAATGTGAGGACATTGACCCATTGTGGCTTTGTACCTGACCAGGCCCATGAATGCCCTGCAGCTGTGTCCATGATAGCTATTCATGATAGGTTCACTGCTCAGCACATACAGTGAGCCTGTTTGTAGACTAAGAGGGAGTTCCCAGAGGAAGATAGGAGAAGAGATATTAAAAAATAGAAATTCATGAGTCACATGATAACTATCTTGCAGGAACTTCTGCCTGCAAGGCAGTTTGTAAGCCTAGTAAGTAGGAAAGGAGATTCTCTGCATGTCAAAACTCCCTGAGGCATCTCCAAATAGTTCAATGGCTGCTCTTAGGACTCTGGAAGACATATCCCTCCCATCCTGGAAGCCTTTTGGTCTTTGCTAAACTTGCCCCTGCCAGTTATGAAAAAGCAGTCTTCACCTTCCATGCCAAAGTGCCTGGTTCTCAATGCTTCCCCCTGCTGGCCAGTCCATGACAGGAGGTGAGTGTGTTAGATTTCATAACCAGTATTACTTTACCAAGCATACCAGCATCTATATCTGTGAGTAAAGCATCCTAGCCATTAGCATTCACACATTCTACAAGGGATGCCTAAGGTTCTGAGAGATGAAAGTGCTTGCATGAAAGTTCAGCACAATTTCCACTGAGGGTAAGGCAGGCAAGCGATCCTGGCAAAATCTTCAGACACCACTGTAATATTATTTTCTCCTAAGGCTGCTGCCTTCAAAATTGTCCCTGGTAAGAAACAGAGATCGGGCTATTCCTAAGCCTTCCAGAGAAGTCCTGGAAAGATCATCATGGCGAATGCCTGTCTCTGACCCACGCTTTTCCACATTCCTCTTCCCAGTGGAAAAACCAAGACAGATTTCACTGTTCAGTCTCCTACATGGAAATTTATATCCAGGTAGGCATGATGATCCTTCAGTGTATGGGGTTTTTCAAATCATCATTTTCTTTAGAAATTCGTGTTATAATTTATTCTTTCTCAGTTAAATCCAATAGTGGGTTGTTGCCTTATGGTCCCAGTTGATCCATCCTCTCAATGGATGGTGTGGAGTTTGCTGTATTTTATGCCTTTTTTGCTTTATGTCTTAGAGATTTCTCTTTAGGCCTATAATGTCTCTCAATTAAGGTACTGTCAGTGCTCCGAGGCATTTGCACTATATAGAACGTAATGAAAATGTGACCAATGTGGTTGTTTCTTGGCTGGCTCTGAAAGGCAAACCACAAACTTCCTCCGTGCATAAGCAGCTGCAACATCTCTTGCTGGACTCAAAACCAGACTCTTCATATATTATTTATTCAGGTGTCGTTTTGTCTCAGAGTAATACAGAGAAACCCTTATATGAAAATGAAGAAATACTAACTAGATACAGTAGCCAAGATTGCCTATAAAACCTCTTCCCAATGGGCCCATAACAGTATTTAATCCTGTGTGTAAATTTAATCTTCATAAAGTATTTTTCCATACTTCTAAATTCTAATATTCCTGTGCAAAATCCACATCCCTACAGTTTACTCATACTCCTTCAGCTATATGCCATCCAATGGGGGGAAATGTTGCCTTGCGAAGCCATCAAGTAGTTGACATTGGATCATGCAGTACATAATATGTAATCTTCTGAACTGAAATTGACTTTCTGGAAACATTATAATTCTACTAGCATCATAACATCTTAAAGCAGTGACCACTGTCACAAAACTGCATGCTGCTTCTAGACCATAGTTATAACTGAACGGAGATTCAGCTGTGCTGGAGATGGGCGCTGCATCACAATGAAACTAATATTCTAAACGCTCTAATTCCAGGAATCTAAGAGTATTCTTTCACGTCGAAATAAGATTTCTTTCTTAAAGCAGAAACTTTACCTCTCACTAGTATGTGAATTAGGAAAAATATAAAAACAATTAAACTATGCCTTTTATAGCATGGTTCTTTCATAACTGGAAGAAATTAGTGTGGGCCAGGAGAATAGCTGGTCCAACACACAGAACACCCTACAGTGGCTGTCACTGGGGAAATGAACAGGCCTTGCCATTTGTTGTGGCATCTATTTCTTCATTTGAATTCAATTTGGTGGTGCAAAACTCTCACAATCTAAATAACACACCATGTTTTAAGGATAACCACTGTCCCTAGCATAATCATCACTTTGCTATTTGGACATAAACGCTTCTTAATTGCATCAGTATTTATATAGATAGCAACCTGAAGACGGTCAACTCTGCTGCATTTCCAATATCCCACAGTACCTGTTCCTATGACTCCAATTCTGTCCACCGATGGGAAGAACTTGCTGTTTTCACAAAGTCTGTAAACAGATGTGCAGAGAGACAGAAGACAGAGGCAGCGAGCGAGGGACGGAGCTCTACTCCATACCTGTTCTACTGTGGCAAGGCTAAGGGCCCCTCTTTTCCATCCTTCCTGCTGGGTTGCACAGGTCAGTGGAGTCAAGTTACTTTTCATTTGTTACTTTATCAGCCAATTGGTTATCCCTTTGGAAAACAAAGGCCGAATAAAACATACATGACCTTACAGTCTGCTATTACAGAGTATCGTGACACTGAACCTACACAGCATCCACCCTTCATTAGCTGGTGCGTGGCTCAGCCGATTCGACCACGGAACAGCCCTGTGTTTCTAGCAGGGTTTCTCTGTTTGCCTTACCTGCTGAGTGGCTTCCTTTAGAGCTCATTGTCTTTTTGGTGTAAGGTTGAGTTAAAATTACTGGGAAATAATAAAAGGGTATTTTAATGGTTTACTATATTGATACAACCCTATAACACCACATAAACATTTTGTCAAGAGGCACCCAGTTCAACCAGCTGACAATCGTTTAATCTCTAGTCTAAGCAGTCACAAACGCTCACACAAGAAAGTCTCATGTAAAAAACAGCATACTGATGACAATCTCAGGTGGAGTTTACACTGCTCCGCTGCTCCGGAATCGGAACTTGGTTCCTGAGGCTTAAAAGTGGAGTCACCTCCCTAGCACAATGAAACCTAAAGCCACTCTGCAAACTCATTGCAGAACACCTTCCGCCTCTAGGGGACATTTGCATTTTAGCTACCAAAGAACAAAAACCTCATTCATCCTCAGAGTTTAGAAAGCAACTGTCACAGGAGTGCGGACACAACCCTAAAGAGACTTAAGAACTAAATATTCAAACTCTAGTATCACTTCAGCCTAAAAACAATCTCCTTTTAAAGAAAAGAACGTATTGCTGTGTTAACAAGGTATGTATATCTTTTAAAAAGGATTACAGCATGTGTTCCAAATTCAACTTAATAACAAACATTTCAGTAAAATTTAGTATTTTGTCACAATTATTCTTCTTAAGTCACTAATATTTTAGTACTGCATAATTCATTAGCTTTAAACGTGTATTGTACACCAGTCTCCCTTGGCGACCTCTGCTTCTGGGATTGACTGCGCTGAGCCTCCAGGTACGCAGGAACTACCCAATATAACATCACTTGGGACACAGCTTGTTGGGTTTCCATCTGCGCCCAAGAGTGGGGCAGCTCTGTGGTCGTCTGTGTGCCAGCTCTGCTGTGGGCCATCTGCCCTGCAGAGTGATCTGCACTGAGAGGGTGCAGAGTGCACTCCACCATCTTTGCTCCGGCAACAGAGCAATTGGGACCTCCAGGCGCAGGGACAATCAAGCATAATATCGCTTAGGACTCAGCCAGCTTGTGTGCTCCCTGCTCCCAAAAGCTGGGCAGTTCTGTGGTCCCCTACACGCCAGCTCTGCTGTGGGCCATCTGCCCTACAGAGGGACCTACACTGGGAGAGAGCGCACCCGCACAGGGAGGGAGCACACCAGCCTTCCCTTGGCAACCTCTGCTCTGGGGATTGACTATGCTGAGCCTTCGGATGTGCAGGGATTCCCCAATATAACATCACTTGGGGCAAGGCACATCAGGGCTCCAAAGTCACTCAGGAGTAGGGCAGCCCCTCAACAATCGGTGCCAGGGGAATCCCAGTAATGGGGGGGGGGGAGAAATAGCCTTGCAGGCTCACAGGAGGTCCAACCAACAGCCAGTGACAGCAGGACGAACTAACACCAGAGATAACCAAATGGCAAAAGGCAAATGTAGGAATGTTACTAACAGAAATCAAGGCAATATGGCACCATCTGAACCCAAATCTCCGACAGCAGCAAGTCCTGGATACCCCATCACACCCGAAAGGCAAGATCTGGATTTAAAATCACTTCTCATGATGCTATTAGAGGATTTCAAGAAGGACGCAAATAAATCTCATAAAGAAATACAGGAGAACATGAATCAGTGGGTAGAAGTCCTTACAAAGGAAACACAAAAATCGCTTAGAGAAACGCAGGAGAACATGGATCAAAAGATGGAGGCCCATAAAGAGGCAACACAAAAATCGCTTAAAGAAATACAGGAGAACTTGGGTTAACAGGCAGAAATCCTGAAAGAGGAAATGCAAAAATATCTTAAAGAAATACAGGAAAATACAAACAAGTGAAGGATCTGAGCAAATCTATCCAGGATCTAAAAAAGGAAGTAGAAGCAACTAAGAAATCACAAAGGGAAACAACTCTGGAGATAGAAAACCTTGGGAAACTCTGTTCTGGGGATTGACTGCACTGAGGAGACAGGTACCCAGGTTCTCTCCCAATATAACATCGCTTGGGACACAGCCTGTTGGGCTTCCATCTGCGCCCAAGAGCAGGACAGCGCTGCAGTCATCTGGGCGCCAGCTCTGCTGTGGGCCATCTCCCCTGCAGAGTGATCTGCACTGAGAGAGTGCAGAGTGCACTCCACCATCTTTGCTCTAGCAACAGGGCAACTCGAACCTCCAGACACAGGGACAATCAAGCATAATATCGCCTGGGTCTCAGCCAGCTTGTGTGCTCCCTGATCCCAAGAGCTGGGCAGGTCTGCAGTAACCTATGCGCCAGCTCTGCTGTGGGCCATCTGCCTTGCAGAGGGACCCCCACCCCCAGCTCTGAGAGAGATCACAAACCCAGCCCTCCACTCCCCGCACAGGGCGGGAGCCTACCAGCCTCCCTTTGGCGACCTCTGTTCCGGGGATCGACTGCAACTGCACTGAGGATACAGGTACCTAGGGACCCCCCAATATAACATCGCTTGGGACACGGCCTGTTGGGCTTCCATCTGCGCCCAAGAGCAGAGCAGCTCTGCGGACATCTGGGCGTCAGCTCTGCTGTGGGCCATCTGCCCTGCAGAGTGATCTGTGCAGAGAGAGTGCCAAGAGGAAAATTCATAGCCCTGAGTGCTGCCAAAAACAAACGGGAGACAGCATACACTAACAGCTTAATGACACACCTGAAAGCCCTGGAACAAAAAGAAGCAAATACACCCAAGAGGAGTAGAAAGCAGGAAATCATCAAACTCAGGGCTGAAATCAATCAAGTAGAAACAAATAAAACCATACAAAGAATCAACAAAACGAGGAGTTGGTTCTTTGAGAAAATCAACAAGATAGATAAGCCCTTTGCCAGACTAGCCAGAGGGCACAGAGACAGTATCCAAATTAATAAAATCAGAAACGAAAAGGGAGAGATAACAGAAACTGAGGAAATTCAAAAAATCATCAGATCCTACTACAAAAGCCTGTATTCAACACAACTAGAAAATCTGGAGGAAATGGACAATTTCCTAGACAGATACCAAATACCAAAATTAAATCAGGATCAAATAGACCATCTAAACCGTCCTATAACCCCTGAAGAAATAGAAGTGGTCATTGGAAGTCTTCCAACCAAAAAAAGCACAGGTCCAGATGGCTTTAGTGCAGAATTCTATCAGACCTTCAAAGAAGATCTAACACCAATACTCTTCAAACTATTCCACAAAATAGAAACAGAAGGAACAGTACCCATCTCGTTCTATGAAGCCACAATTACACTAATACCAAAAGCACACAAAGATCCGACAAAGAAAGAGAAACTCAGGCCAATCTCTGTTATGAATATTGATGCAAAAATACTCAATAAAATTCTTTCCAACTGAATCCAAGAACACATCAAAACGATCATTCACCACGATCAAGTAGGCTTCATCCCAGGGATGTAGGGATGGTTCAATATAAGGAAGTCCATCAATGTAATCCACTACATAAACAATCTCAAAGAAAAAAACCACATGGTCATTTCATTAGATGCTGAGAAAGCATTTGACAAATTCAGCATCCTTTCATGTTAAAGGTCTTGAAAAGATCAGGAATTTGAGGCCCATATCTAAACATAGTAAAAGCAATTTACAGCAAACCGGTAGCCAACATCAATCTAAATAGAGAGAAACTTGAAGCAATCCCACTAAAATCAGGGACTAGACAAGGCTGCCCTCTCTCTCCATATCTTTTCAATATAGTACTTGAAGTTCTAGCTAGAGCAATTAGACAACAAAAGGAGGTCAAAGGGATACAAATTGGAAAGGAAGAAGTCAAACTATCACTATTTGCAGACGATATGATAGTATACTTAAGTGACCCAAAGAACTCCACCAGAGAACTCCTACAGCTGATAAACAACTTCAGCAAAGTGGCCAGATATAAAATTAACTCAAGCAAGTCAGTAGCCTTCCTATACTCAAAGGATAAGCAGGCGGAAAAAGAAGTAAGAGAAATAATACCCTTCACAATAGCCACAAACCATATTAAGTATCTTGGCGTGACTCTAACCAAACAAGTGAAAGATCTGTATGACAAGAACTTCAAGTCTTTGAAGAAAGAAATTGAAGAAGACCTCAGAAGATGGAAAAATCTGCCATGCTCATGGATTGGCAGGATTAATATAGTAAAAATGAGCATCTTACCAAAAGTAATACACAGATTCAATGCAATCCCCATCAAAATCCCAACTCAATTCTTCATAGAGTTAGAAAGAGCAATTCAAAAATTCATCTGGAATAACAGAAAACCCAGAATAGCTAAAACTATTCTCAAGAGTAAAAGAACCTCTGGGGGAATCAGTATCCTGGACCTCAAGCTGTACTACAGAGCAATAGTGTTAAAAACCGCATGGTATTGGTACAGTGACAGACATGTAGATCAATGGAACAGAATTGAAGACCCAGAAATGAATCCACACTCCTATGGTCACTTGATCTTTGACAAAGGAGCTAAAACCATCCAGTGGAAAAAAGATAGCCTTTTCAACAAATGGTGCTGGCTCAACTGGAGGTCAACATGCAGAAGAATGCAAATTGACCCATTCTTTTTTTTTTTTTTTTTTTTTTTTGGTTTTTCGAGACAGGGTTTCTCTGTGCAGCCTTGGCTGTCCTGGAACTCACTTTGTAGGCCAGGCTGGCCTCGAACTCAGAAATCCTCCTGCCTCTGCCTCCCAAGTGCTGGGATTAAAGGCGTGCGCCACCTCTGCCCGGCAAATTGACCCATTCTTATCTCCTTGCACTAAGCTCAATTCCAAGTGGATCAAGGACCTCCACATAAAACCAGACATACTGAAACTAATAGAAAGGAAACTAGGGAAGAACCTTGAACATATGGGCACAGGGGAGAATTTCCTGAATAGAACTCCAACAGCTTATGCTCAAAGATCAAGAATTGACAAATGGGACCTCATAAGATTACAAAGTTCTGTAAGGCAAAGGACACTGTTAAAAAGACAAAGCAGCAACCAATATATACAAAGAACTCAAGAAGTTAAATTCCAGAGAGCCAAGTAACCCTATTAAAAAATGGAGTACAGAGCTAAACAAAGAGTTCTCACCTGAAGAATATCGAATGGCTGAGAAGCACCTAAAGAGATGTTCATCATCCTTAGTCATTAGGGAAATGCAAATCAAAACAACCCTGAGATTCCATCTCACACCAGTCAGGATGGCTAAGATCAAAAACACAAGAGAAAGCAGTTGTTGGCAAGGATGTGGAGAAAGAGGAACACTCCTCCGCTGCAAGCTGATACAACCACTCTGGAAAGCAGTCTGGCGGTTCCTCAGAAAACTGGGCATATACTCCTGGAGGATCCGGCTATACCATTCCTGGGCATATACCCAAAGGCTTTACCTGCATGCAATAAGGACACATGCTCCACTATGTTCATAGCAGCCTTATTTATAATAGCCAGAAGCTGGAAAGAACCCAGATGTCCCTCAACGGAGGAATGGATTCAGATGTGGTATATTTACACAATGGAATACTACTCTTCAATTAAAAACAGTAAAAGGAGAACTGATGGATGGTTCAGAAGCTCAGAAGCAACTGATCTAAAATGCTTTAGACTGCCCGCGCAGGGAGGGAGCCTGCCAGCTTCCCTTCCTCGACCTCTGTTCCCGCGGACTGCGCTGGAGAGACCGGTACCCAGGCTCTCCCCCCAATATAACATCACTTGGGACACGGCCTGTTGGGGCTTCCGTCTGTGCCCGAGGGCGGGTTGGCGCTGTGGTCGTCTGGGTGCCAGATCGGCGGGCCATCGTGACCACAGGGTGAGCGGCGCCACGGAGAGTGCCCTCCGCCATCTTTGCTACAGTGACCAGGTAGTTGGGACCGCCAGGCTCAGAGACAGACAGGCATAATATCGCTTCGGTTTCAGGCAGCTTGTGTGTAACCTGCTCCCAGGTGCTGGGCTGATCTGCAGTAACCAGCGCGCCAGCTCTGCGGTGGGACCTTCTGCCTGGTGGAGGGACCCCGCGCTGGGAGGGAGCCTGCCAGCTTTCCTTACGCGACCTCTGTTCCAACGGACTGCGCTGGAGAGACCAGTACCCAGGCTCTCCCCCCAATATAACATCACTTGGGACACGGCCTGTTGGGGCTTCCGTCTGTGCCGGAGGGCGGGTTGGCGCTGTGGTCGTCTGGGTGCCAGAACGGCGGGCCATCGTGACCACAGGGTGAGCAGCGCCACGGAGAGTGCCCTCCGCCATCTTTGCTCCAGTGACCAGGTAGTTGGGACCGCCAGGCTCAGAGACAGACAGGCATAATATCGCTTCGGTTTCAGGCAGCTTGTGTGTAACCTGCTCCCAGGTGCTGGGCTGATCTGCAGTGACCAGCGCGCCAGATCTGCTATGGGACTTCTGCCTGGCAGAGGGACGCCCCCTCCCCCCCCCAGGAGAGATCACACACCCCTGCACAGGGCAGGAGCCTGCCAGCCTCCCTTTGGCGACCTCTGCTCCAGGAATCCACTAGGCTGAGCCTTTAGATGTGCAAGGCCTCCCCAATATAAGATCACTTGGGGCAAAGCACATTAGGGCTCCAAAGTCACTCAGGAGCAGGCAGGCCCCAGAAATCGGTGCCAGGGGAATCCTGGTAATCCAGGGGGGCAGAAATAGCTTTGCAGGCTCACAGGAGGTCCAACCAACAGCCAGTGGCAGCAGGACCAACTAACACCAGAGGTATCCAGATGGCAAAAGGCAAACGTAGGAATGTTACTAACAGTAATCAAAGTAATGTGGGACCATCCGAACCCAACTCTCCAACAGCAGCAAGTCCTGGATACCCCACCACACCCGAAAGACAAGATCTGGATTTAAAATCACTTCTCATGATGCTATTAGAGGATCACAAGAAGGACACAAATAAATCTCATAAAGAGTTACAGGAGACCATGAATCAACGGTTAGAAGCCCTTACAAAGGAAACACAAAAATCGCTTAGAGAAATGCGGGAGAACATGGATCAAAAGATGGAGGCGCACAAGGAGACAACACAAAAATCGCTTAACGAGATGAATCAACGGGTAGATGTACTCACAAAGGAATCACGAAATTTGCATAAAGAAATGCAGAAGAATATGGGTCAACAGACGGATGCCCATAAGGAGGCAACACAAAAATTGCTTAAAGAAATGAATCAACGGTTAGATGCCCTTACAAAGGAAACACGAGAACTGCTTAAAGAAATGCAGGAGACGATGGATCAACAGATGGAATCCCATGAGGAGGAAACACAAAAATCACTCAGAGAAATGCAGGAGAACGTGGGTCATCAGGAAGAAATCCTGAAAGAGGTAATGCAAAAATACCTTAAAGAAATACAGGAAAATACAAACAAACAAGTGAAGGATCTCAGCAAATCCATCCAGGAACTAAAAAAGGAAGTAGAAACAACTAAGAAATCACAAAGGGAGACAACTTTGGAGATAGAAAACCTTGGGAAGAAATCAGGAGTCATAGATGCAAACATCAACAATAGAATACAAGAGATGGAAGAAAGAATCTCAGGTGCTGAAGATTCCATAGAAAGCATCGACTCGATCTTTGCTCCAGTGACCAGGTAGTTGGGACCGCCAGGCTCAGAGACAGACAGGCATAATATCGCTTCGGTTTCAGGCAGCTTGTGTGTAACCTGCTCCCAGGTGCTGGGCTGATCTGCAGTAACCAGCGCGCCAGTTCCGCGGTGGGACTTCTGCCTGGTGGCGGGACCCCGCGCAGGGAGGGAGCCCGCCAGCTTCCCTTCCGCGACCTCTGTTCCCGCAGACTGCGCTGGAGAGACCGGTACCCAGGCTCTCCCCCCGATATAACATCACTTGGGACACGGCCTGTTGGGGCTTCCGTCTGTGCCCGAGGGCGGGTTGGCGCTGTGGTCGTCTGGGTGCCAGATCGGCGGCCATCGTGACCACAGGGTGAGCGGCGCCACGGAGACTGCCCTCCGCCATCTTTGCTCCAGTGACCAGGTAGTTGGGACCGCCAGGCTCAGAGACAGACAGGCATAATATCGCTTCGGTTTCAGGCAGCTTGTGTGTAACCTGCTCCCAGGTGCTGGGCTGATCTGCAGTAACCAGCACGCCAGTTCCGCGGTGGGACCTTCTGCCTGGTGGAGGGACCCCGCGCAGGGAGGGAGCCTGCCAGCTTCCCTTCCGCGACCTCTGTTCCCGCGGACTGCGCTGGAGAGACCGGTACCCAGGCTCTCCCCCCAATATAACATCACTTGGGACACGGCCTGTTGGGGCTTCCTTCTGTGCCCGAGGGCGGGTTGGCGCTGTGGTCGTCTGGGTGCCAGATCGGCGGGCCATCGTGACCACAGGGTGAGCAGCGCCACGGAGAGTGCCCTCCGCCATCTTTGCTCCAGTGACCAGGTAGTTGGGACCACCAGGCTCAGAGACAGACAGGCATAATATCGCTTCGGGTTCAGGCAGCTTGTGTGTAACCTGCTCCCAGGTGCTGGGCTGATCTGCAGTGACCAGCGCGCCAGATCTGCTGTGGGACTTCTGCCTGGCAGAGGGACGCCCCCTCCCCCCCCCAGGAGAGATCACACACCCCTGCACAGGGCAGGAGCCCGCCAGCCTCCCTTTGGCGACCTCTGCTCCAGGAATCCACTAGGCTGAGCCTTTAGATGTGCAAGGCCTCCCCAATATAAGATCACTTGGGGCAAAGCACATTAGGGCTCCAAAGTCACTCAGGAGCAGGCAGGCCCCAGAAATCGGTGCCAGGGGAATCCTGGTAATCCAGGGGGGGCAGAAATAGCTTTGCAAGCTCACAGGAGGTCCAACCAACAGCCAGTGGCAGCAGGACCAACTAACACCAGAGGTATCCAGATGGCAAAAGGCAAACGTAGGAATGTTACTAACAGTAATCAAAGTAATGTGGGACCATCCGAACCCAACTCTCCAACAGCAGCAAGTCCTGGATACCCCACCACACCCGAAAGACAAGATCTGGATTTAAAATCACTTCTCATGATGCTATTAGAGGATCACAAGAAGGACACAAATAAATCTCATAAAGAGTTACAGGAGACCATGAATCAACGGTTAGAAGCCCTTACAAAGGAAACACAAAAATCGCTTAGAGAAATGCGGGAGAACATGGATCAAAAGATGGAGGCGCACAAGGAGACAACACAAAAATCACTTAACGAGATGAATCAACGGGTAGATGCACTCACAAAGGAATCACAAAATTTGCATAAAGAAATGCAGAAGAATATGGGTCAACAGACGGATGCCCATAAGGAGGCAACACAAAAATTGCTTAAAGAAATGAATCAACGGTTAGATGCCCTTACAAAGGAAACACGAGAACTGCTTAAAGAAATGCAGGAGACGATGGATCAACAGATGGAATCCCATGAGGAGGAAACACAAAAATCGCTCAGAGAAATGCAGGAGAACGTGGGTCATCAGGAAGAAATCCTGAAAGAGGTAATGCAAAAATACCTTAAAGAAATACAGGAAAATACAAACAAACAAGTGAAGGATCTCAGCAAATCCATCCAGGAACTAAAAAAGGAAGTAGAAACAACTAAGAAATCACAAAGGGAGACAACTTTGGAGATAGAAAACCTTGGGAAGAAATCAGGAGTCATAGATGCAAACATCAACAATAGAATACAAGAGATGGAAGAAAGAATCTCAGGTGCTGAAGATTCCATAGAAAGCATCGACTCAACAGTCAAAGAAAATGCAAAATGCAAAAAACGCGTAACCCAAAACATCCAGGAAATCCAGGACACAATGAGAAGACCAAACCTAAGGATTATAGGTATAGATGAGAGTGAAGATTTGCAACTTAAAGGGCCAGTAAACATCTTCAACAAAATTATGGAGGAAAACTTCTCTAACTTAAAGAGAGAGATGCCGATGAACATACAAGAAGCCTACAGAACTCCAAACAGACTGGACCAGAACAGAAATACCTCCCGTCACATAATAATCAAAACACCGAATGTTCTAAACAAAGAAAGAATACTAAATGCAGTAAGAGAAAAGGGCCAAGTAACATACAAAGGAAGACCTATCCGAATCACATCAGACTTCTCACCAGAGACTATGAAAGCCAGAAGATCCTGGGCAGATCTCATGCAGACACTAAGACAGCACAAATGCCAGCCTAGACTACTATACCCAGCAAAACTCTCAATCACCATAGATGGAGAGACCAAGATATTCCATGATAAAACCAAATTTTCACAATATCTTTCCACAAATCCAGCCCTGCAACGGATAATAGGTGGAAACCTCCAATACAGGGAGAGAAACAACACCCTGGAAAAAATGAGATAATAACCTTCTTGAATCAAACCCAAAAGTAGATAACCACTCAAACATAAAGATAGCGTCAAGAATGGCAGATGGCAATAATCACTATGCCTTAATCTCTCTTAATATCAATGGTCTCAACTCCCCAATTAAAAGACATAGACTAGCAGACTGGATACGTAAACAGGACCCAGCTTTTTGCTGCATGCAGGAAACGCACCTCAGTGTCAAAGACAAACACTACCTCAGAGTAAAAGGCTGGAAAACAATTTTACAAGCAAATGGCCCCAAGAAACGAGGTGGAGTAGCCATCCTAATATCGGATAAAATTGATTTTCAACCCAAAGTCATCAAAAAAGACACAGAAGGACACTACATACTGATCAAGGGAAAAATCCACCATCAAGAACTCTCAATCCTGAATATCTATGCTCCAAATGCAAGGGCACCCTCATTCGTAAAAGAAACTTTACTAAAACTCAAAGCACACATCGCACCGCACACAATAATAGTGGGTGACTTCAACACCCCGCTCTCTGAAATGGATCGTTCAGGAAAGCAGAAACTAAACAGGGACACAGTGAATCTAATTGAAGCCTTGGACCAAATGGAACTAACTGATATATATAGAACATTTCATCCTAGAGCTAAAGAATACACCTTCTTCTCAGCTCCTCATGGTACCTTCTCCAAAATTGACCATATAATTGGTCACAAATCAGACCTCAACAGATACAAGAAGATAGAAATAATCCCATGCCTCCTATCAGATCACTATGGAATAAGGGTGGTCTTCAATGGCAACAAAAACAAAAGAAAACCCACGTACACATGGAGGCTGAACAATGCTCTACTCAATGATAACTTGGTCAAGGTGGAAATAAAGAAAGAAATCAAAGACTTTTTGAAAGTTAATGAAAATGAAGGCACAACATACCCTAACTTATGGGACACAATGAAAGCAGTGCTAAGAGGAAAATTCATAGCCCTGAGTGCCGCCAAAAAGAAACGGGAGACAGCATACACTAACAGCTTAATGGCACACCTGAAAGCCCTGGAACAAAAAGAAGCAAATACACCAAAGAGGAGTAGAAGGCAGGAAATCATCAAACTCAGGGCTGAAATCAATCAAGTAGAAACAAATAAAACCATACAAAGAATCAACAAAACGAGGAGTTGGTTCTTTGAGAAAATCAACAAGATAGATAAGCCCTTAGCCAGACTAACCAGAGGGCACAGAGATAGTATCCAAATTAATAAAATCAGAAACGAAAAGGGAGAGATAACAACAGAAACTGAGGAAATTCAAAAAATCATCAGATCCTACTACAAAAACCTGTATTCAACACAACTAGAAAATCTTGAGGAAATGGACAATTTCCTTGACAGATACCAAGTACCAAAATTAAATCAGGATCAAATAGACCATCTAAACCGTCCTATAACCCCTGAAGAAATAGAAGTTGTCATTGGAAGTCTTCCAACCAAAAAAAGCACAGGTCCAGATGGTTTTAGTGCAGAATTCTATCAGACCTTCAAAGAAGACCTAACACCAATACTCTTCAAACTGTTCCACAAAATAGAAACAGAAGGAACACTACCCAACTCGTTCTATGAAGCCACAATTACACTAATACCAAAAGCACACAAAGATCCGACAAAGAAAGAGAATCTCAGGCCAATCTCTCTTATGAATATCGATGCAAAAATACTCAATAAAATTCTTGCCAACCGAATCCAAGAACACATCAAAACGATCATTCACCACGATCAAGTAGGCTTCATCCCAGGGATGCAGGGATGGTTCAATATAAGGAAATCCATCAATGTAATCCACTACATAAACAATCTCAAAGAAAAAAACCACATGGTCATCTCATTAGATGCTGAGAAAGCATTTGACAAAATTCAGCATCCTTTCATGCTAAAGGTCTTGGAAAGATCAGGAATTCAAGGCCCATATCTAAACATAGTAAAAGCAATTTACAGCAAACCAGTAGCCAGCATCAATCTAAACGTAGAGAAACTTGAAGCAATCCCACTAAAATCAGGGACTAGACAAGGCTGCCCTCTCTCTCCATATCTTTTCAATATAGTACTTGAAGTTCTAGCTAGAGCAATTAGACAAGAAAAAGAGGTCAAAGGGATACAAATTGGAAAGGAAGAAGTCAAACTATCACTATTTGCAGACGATATGATAGTATACATAAGCGACCCAAAGAACTCCACCAGAGAACTCCTACAGCTGATAAACGACTTCAGCAAAGTGGCCGGATATAAAATCAACTCAAGCAAGTCAGAAGCCTTCCTATACTCAAAGGATAAGCAGGCTGAGAAAGAAGTAAGAGAAATAATACCCTTTACGATAGCCACAAACCATATTAAGTATCTTGGCGTGACGCTAACCAAACAAGTGAAAGATCTGTATGACAAGAACTTCAAGTCTCTGAAGAAAGAAATTGAAGAAGACCTCGGAAGATGGAAAAATCTGCCATGCTCATGGATTGGCAGGATTAATATAGTAAAAATGAGCATCTTACCAAAAGTAATACACAGATTCAATGCAATCCCCATCAAAATCCCAACTCAATTCTTCATAGAGTTAGAAAGAGCAATTCAAAAATTCATCTGGAATAACAGAAAACCCAGAATAGCTAAAACTATTCTCAAGAGTAAAAGAACCTCTGGGGGAATCAGTATCCCGGACCTCAAGCTGTACTACAGAGCAATAGTGTTAAAAACTGCATGGTATTGGTACAGTAACAGACATGTAGATCAATGGAACAGAATTGAAGACCCAGAAATGAATCCACACTCCTATGGTCACTTGATCTTTGACAAAGGAGCTAAAACCATCCAGTGGAAAAAAGATAGCCTTTTCAACAAATGGTGCTGGCTCAGCTGGAGGTCAACATGC
Source organism: Tokudaia tokunoshimensis (assembly GCA_036184795.1). Taxonomy (NCBI): domain Eukaryota; kingdom Metazoa; phylum Chordata; class Mammalia; order Rodentia; family Muridae; genus Tokudaia; species Tokudaia tokunoshimensis. Next base: position 153,605,894 of record BTHU01000003.1, on the reverse strand, counting down.
AGAAGAATGCAAATTGACCCATCCTTATCTCCTTGCACTAAGCTCAATTCTAAGTGGATCAAAGATCTCCACATAAAACCAGACACACTGAAACTAATAGAAGGGAAACTAGGGAAGAACCTTGAACATATGGGCACAGGGGAGAATTTCCTGAACAGAACTCCAATAGCTTATACTCTAAGATCAAGAATAGACAAATGGGACCTCATTAAATTACAAAGTTTTTGCAAGGCAAAAGACACTGTCAAAAAGACAAAGCGGCAACCAACTAACTGGGAAATGATCTTTACCAACCTTACATCCGACAGAGGGCTAATATCCAAGATATACAAAGAACTCAAGAAGTTAAACTCCAGAGAGGCAAGTAACCCTATTAAAAAATGGGGTACAGAGCTAAACAAAGAGTTCTCACCTGAAGAATATCTAATGGCTGAGAAGCACCTAAAGAGATGTTCATCATCCTTAGTCATTAGGGAAATGCAAATCAAAACAACCCTGAGATTCCATCTCACACCAGTCAGGATGGCTAAGATCAAAAACACAGGAGACAGCAGTTGTTGGCGAGGATGTGGAGAAAGAGGAACACTCCTCCACTGCTGGTGGAATTGCAGGCTGGTACAACCACTCTGGAAAGCAGTCTGGCGGCTCCTCAGAAAACTGGGCATGACACTTCCGGAGGATCCGGCTATACCACTCCTGGGCATATACCCAGAGACTTTACCTGCATGCAATAAGGACACATGCTCCACTATATTCATAGCAGCCTTATTTATAATAGCCAGAAGCTGGAAAGAACCCAGATGTCCCTCAACGGAGGAATGGATTCAGAAGATGTGGTATATTTACACAATGGAATACTACTCTGCAATTAAAAACAATGAATTCACGAAATTCCTAGGCAAATGGTCAGAACTTGAAAATATCATCCTTAGTGAGGTAACCCAATCACAAAAGATCACACATGGTATGAAGTCACTGATAAGGGGATATTGACCCAGAATCTCAGAATACCCTAGACACAATCAGCATATCAATAGATTTCTAAAAAGATGGAAGGAGAGACCCCTGGTCCTGGAAAGACTGGATGTAGGGGAACGCCAGGACAGAGTAATGAGAGGGGGTTGAACGGAGAAAAGAGGGAGGGAAGGGGGCTTATGGGACTTTCGGGGAGGGAGGAAACGGGAAAGGGGAAGTGATTTGGAATGTAAATTAAAAAAATAAAATAAAATAAAATTAAAAAAAAAAAAAAAAAAAAGAAAGCATCGACTCAACAGTCAAAGAAAATGCAAAATGCAAAAAACGCGTAACCCAAAACATCCAGGAAATCCAGGACACAATGAGAAGACCAAACCTAAGGATTATAGGTATAGATGAGAGTGAAGATTTGCAACTTAAAGGGCCAGTAAACATCTTCAACAAAATTATGGAGGAAAACTTCCCTAACTTAAAGAGAGAGATGCCGATGAACGTACAAGAAGCCTACAGAACTCCAAACAGACTGGACCAGAACAGAAATACCTCCCGTCACATAATAATCAAAACACCGAATGTTCTAAACAAAGAAAGAATACTAAATGCAGTAAGAGAAAAGGGCCAAGTAACATACAAAGGAAGACCTATCCGAATCACATCAGACTTCTCACCAGAGACTATGAAAGCCAGAAGATCCTGGGCAGATCTCATGCAGACACTAAGACAGCACAAATGCCAGCCTAGACTACTATACCCAGCAAAACTCTCAATCACCATAGATGGAGAGACCAAGATATTCCATGATAAAACCAAATTTTCACAATATCTTTCCACAAATCCAGCCCTGCAACGGATAATAGGTGGAAACCTCCAATACAGGGAGAGAAACAACACCCTGGAAAAAATGAGATAATAACCTTCTTGAATCAAACCCAAAAGTAGATAACCACTCAAACATAAAGATAGCGTCAAGAATGGCAGATGGCAATAATCACTATGCCTTAATCTCTCTTAATATCAATGGTCTCAACTCCCCAATTAAAAGACATAGACTAGCAGACTGGATACGTAAACAGGACCCAGCTTTTTGCTGCATGCAGGAAACGCACCTCAGTGTCAAAGACAAACACTACCTCAGAGTAAAAGGCTGGAAAACAATTTTACAAGCAAATGGCCCCAAGAAACGAGGTGGAGTAGCCATCCTAATATCGGATAAAATTGATTTTCAACCCAAAGTCATCAAAAAAGACACAGAAGGACACTACATACTGATCAAGGGAAAAATCCACCATCAAGAACTCTCAATCCTGAATATCTATGCTCCAAATGCAAGGGCACCCTCATTCGTAAAAGAAACTTTACTAAAACTCAAAGCACACATCGCACCGCACACAATAATAGTGGGTGACTTCAACACCCCGCTCTCTGAAATGGATCGTTCAGGAAAGCAGAAACTAAACAGGGACACAGTGAATCTAATTGAAGCCTTGGACCAAATGGAACTAACTGATATATATAGAACATTTCATCCTAGAGCTAAAGAATACACCTTCTTCTCAGCTCCTCATGGTACCTTCTCCAAAATTGACCATATAATTGGTCACAAATCAGACCTCAACAGATACAAGAAGATAGAAATAATCCCATGCCTCCTATCAGATCACTATGGAATAAGGGTGGTCTTCAATGGCAACAAAAACAAAAGAAAACCCACGTACACATGGAGGCTGAACAATGCTCTACTCAATGATAACTTGGTCAAGGTGGAAATAAAGAAAGAAATCAAAGACTTTTTGAAAGTTAATGAAAATGAAGGCACAACATACCCTAACTTATGGGACACAATGAAAGCAGTGCTAAGAGGAAAATTCATAGCCCTGAGTGCCGCCAAAAAGAAACGGGAGACAGCATACACTAACAGCTTAATGGCACACCTGAAAGCCCTGGAACAAAAAGAAGCAAATACACCAAAGAGGAGTAGAAGGCAGGAAATCATCAAACTCAGGGCTGAAATCAATCAAGTAGAAACAAATAAAACCATACAAAGAATCAACAAAACGAGGAGTTGGTTCTTTGAGAAAATCAACAAGATAGATAAGCCCTTAGCCAGACTAACCAGAGGGCACAGAGATAGTATCCAAATTAATAAAATCAGAAACGAAAAGGGAGAGATAACAACAGAAACTGAGGAAATTCAAAAAATCATCAGATCCTACTACAAAAACCTGTATTCAACACAACTAGAAAATCTTGAGGAAATGGACAATTTCCTTGACAGATACCAAGTACCAAAATTAAATCAGGATCAAATAGACCATCTAAACCGTCCTATAACCCCTGAAGAAATAGAAGTTGTCATTGGAAGTCTTCCAACCAAAAAAAGCACAGGTCCAGATGGTTTTAGTGCAGAATTCTATCAGACCTTCAAAGAAGACCTAACACCAATACTCTTCAAACTGTTCCACAAAATAGAAACAGAAGGAACACTACCCAACTCGTTCTATGAAGCCACAATTACACTAATACCAAAAGCACACAAAGATCCGACAAAGAAAGAGAATCTCAGGCCAATCTCTCTTATGAATATCGATGCAAAAATACTCAATAAAATTCTTGCCAACCGAATCCAAGAACACATCAAAACGATCATTCACCACGATCAAGTAGGCTTCATCCCAGGGATGCAGGGATGGTTCAATATAAGGAAATCCATCAATGTAATCCACTACATAAACAATCTCAAAGAAAAAAACCACATGGTCATCTCATTAGATGCTGAGAAAGCATTTGACAAAATTCAGCATCCTTTCATGCTAAAGGTCTTGGAAAGATCAGGAATTCAAGGCCCATATCTAAACATAGTAAAAGCAATTTACAGCAAACCAGTAGCCAGCATTAATCTAAACGGAGAGAAACTTGAAGCAATCCCACTAAAATCAGGGACTAGACAAGGCTGCCCTCTCTCTCCATATCTTTTCAATATAGTACTTGAAGTTCTAGCTAGAGCAATTAGACAACAAAAAGAGGTCAAAGGGATACAAATTGGAAAGGAAGAAGTCAAACTATCACTATTTGCAGACGATATGATAGTATACATAAGCGACCCAAAGAACTCCACCAGAGAACTCCTACAGCTGATAAACGACTTCAGCAAAGTGGCCGGATATAAAATCAACTCAAGCAAGTCAGAAGCCTTCCTATACTCAAAGGATAAGCAGGCTGAGAAAGAAGTAAGAGAAATAATACCCTTTACGATAGCCACAAACCATATTAAGTATCTTGGCGTGACGCTAACCAAACAAGTGAAAGATCTGTATGACAAGAACTTCAAGTCTCTGAAGAAAGAAATTGAAGAAGACCTCAGAAGATGGAAAAATCTGCCATGCTCATGGATTGGCAGGATTAATATAGTAAAAATGAGCATCTTACCAAAAGTAATACACAGATTCAATGCAATCCCCATCAAAATCCCAACTCAATTCTTCATAGAGTTAGAAAGAGCAATACAAAAATTCATCTGGAATAACAGAAAACCCAGAATAGCTAAAACTATTCTCAACAGTAAAAGAACCTCTGGGGGAATCAGTATCCCGGACCTCAAGCTGTACTACAGAGCAATAGTGTTAAAAACTGCATGGTATTGGTACAGTAACAGACATGTAGATCAATGGAACAGAATTGAAGACCCAGAAATGAATCCACACTCCTATGGTCACTTGATCTTTGACAAAGGAGCTAAAACCATCCAGTGGAAAAAAGATAGCCTTTTCAACAAATGGTGCTGGCTCAGCTGGAGGTCAACATGCAGAAGAATGCAAATTGACCCATCCTTATCTCCTTGCACTAAGCTCAATTCTAAGTGGATCAAAGATCTCCACATAAAACCAGACACACTGAAACTAATAGAAGGGAAACTAGGGAAGAACCTTGAACATATGGGCACAGGGGAGAATTTCCTGAACAGAACTCCAATAGCTTATACTCTAAGATCAAGAATAGACAAATGGGACCTCATTAAATTACAAAGTTTTTGCAAGGCAAAAGACACCGTCAAAAAGACAAAGCGGCAACCAACTAACTGGGAAATGATCTTTACCAACCTTACATCCGACAGAGGGCTAATATCCAAGATATACAAAGAACTCAAGAAGTTAAACTCCAGAGAGGCAAGTAACCCTATTAAAAAATGGGGTACAGAGCTAAACAAAGAGTTCTCACCTGAAGAATATCTAATGGCTGAGAAGCACCTAAAGAGATGTTCATCATCCTTAGTCATTAGGGAAATGCAAATCAAAACAACCCTGAGATTCCATCTCACACCAGTCAGGATGGCTAAGATCAAAAACACAGGAGACAGCAGTTGTTGGCGAGGATGTGGAGAAAGAGGAACACTCCTCCACTGCTGGTGGAATTGCAGGCTGGTACAACCACTCTGGAAAGCAGTCTGGCGGCTCCTCAGAAAACTGGGCATGACACTTCCGGAGGATCCGGCTATACCACTCCTGGGCATATACCCAGAGACTTTACCTGCATGCAATAAGGACACATGCTCCACTATATTCATAGCAGCCTTATTTATAATAGCCAGAAGCTGGAAAGAACCCAGATGTCCCTCAACGGAGGAATGGATTCAGAAGATGTGGTATATTTACACAATGGAATACTACTCTGCAATTAAAAACAATGAATTCACGAAATTCCTAGGCAAATGGTCAGAACTTGAAAATATCATCCTTAGTGAGGTAACCCAATCACAAAAGATCACACATGGTATGAAGTCACTGATAAGGGGATATTGACCCAGAATCTCAGAATACCCTAGACACAATCAGCATATCAATAGATTTCTAAAAAGATGGAAGGAGAGACCCCTGGTCCTGGAAAGACTGGATGTAGGGGAACGCCAGGACAGAGTAATGAGAGGGGGTTGAACGGAGAAAAGAGGGAGGGAAGGGGGCTTATGGGACTTTCGGGGAGGGAGGAAACGGGAAAGGGGAAGTGATTTGGAATGTAAATTAAAAAAATAAAATAAAATAAAATTAAAAAAAAATAAAAAAAAAAATAAAATGCTTTAGACTATGTGGCGTGAGTGGTTCACACTGGAGAAGCCAAGGTGCAAAAGAGACCATTCTCAAGGTGACGACTGAAATGAGAGCCATGCTGGTGGAAGGGGTGTGAGATGCTGATTGCTGTGGTTTGAACCAAAATTTCCCAGAGGGACATGTTTTGAATCCTTGGTCCCCAGCTCTTAGTGCCATTGGAGAATCTGGAAACTTCAGGAATGGAAGTAGATCACTATAGACAAACCTCTGAAAGTTATACCAATATGTAGGCTTGGGGTTGCTCATCTGCACCCCTGTCACCAGAAATAACAACTCTGAGACTTATTTATGGATAAATGCCTAGGCCATAAGCTTTGGCTCATTCCCCAACTAGCTTGTAACTTATATATCCCATTTATTTTTGTCTATGTGTGCCTCGTGGCTAGTTACCTCTCTTCAGTTTCATACATCTGTCTCCTCTGAGACCTGGTGGTGATTCTCCCACTCCTGACTCTCCCAGAATTCCTATCTCTCTCAATGCTAGATGTCTCACCTTCTATTTCCTGCCCCAGCTATTAGGCAATCAGCTTTTTATTGGCAGGTGATGCCTCCACACAGTGCACAAGAGATTCTCTCTACATTCAATCCCTGGTTCCTACCCCGAATCTGTTTTGCCATGCTGTGAACAGGCTCTGTTATACTTTCTTGCTGCTGTAGACTATGTTGCTGCCCTGCCCACCCCACTGATGAACTGAGACCATGAGCCAGGAGGAACCCTTTCCCAGGTTGCCTCTGCTAGGTATTTTGGTCACTGTGATACAAAATGAACTAATACACTAATCTTTCTCCTGTGTACCATTGAAAGGAGTCGTTACTCTTCCCTTAGGGGCTCTTCAGACCATTTTTACATCTTTTTCAAACATATGGTTAGGATTATTTGAAGAAATAACTAATATATTAGCCCAGAATTTGCCATGTCATCCCTCAGACAAAGCCCTTCAACATGCAACTAAAACAATCACACAAGAGTCAGAGGCTATGTTGTGAATGGCCCTGGTGCTGTTTGTATTTCCTTAGGAGGGGTTGTCTAGAACAAGGAATGTGTCACCTACTCAGGTGACTTCTTGTGAACCTTCCTCTAATGAATAAAGAAACCAATCTATAATGGGATCTGATGCATTCTTCTGGTGTGTGTCTGAAGACAGCTACAGTGTACTCATATAAATAATAATTAATAGTAAAAAAAAGAAAGAAACCAATCACTAGATGAGTAAACGGGACTTCCAGGTTGGAGGGAGGAAGAGAAGAGGCAGGAGAGAGATAAGGGCTTTTGGACAGGGACAGGGGAGGGGAGGACAAGATGTAGCTACAAGTGACCCCCAGTTTAGAAGGTGAATCCATCAGGATTCACCAGTGGAGGATTTAGAATTAATATGGCTTACAAGATTAGGATTCTAGTTGATAGGCCCAGTGATTGAGCACTAAGTTTGTGTAGCGTTTTCCTTCACACGGCAGCTCAACTGGGTTCCAGAGTGAAAGGTACGGCAGCAAAGAGTGGGTTTACGAGAAGTGCACCCCAAAAGGCTGTGGAAATTTTGAAGCGTGGGATTGGTGTGGTAGCAACCAGCATGTGGGAACATAGTGAGTTGGGGGGAGAGATTTTGGAGCTCTGAGTCAGAGAGTCTCCACCAGATGAGAATAGGCTGGCCATACCCGCCAGTGCATGGCCAGCCAGCCTGCTGGGGCCTACCAGGGTAGCGTGAATTGCATTTTTTTAATACTTCCCACAAGGGTGCATGGTTTTTTCATTTAAATGTCATACCCCACAAGACTCCGATGCCACTTGTGTTAAACATGGTGCAGTAACACAACTTTAGTAACCATCTGCATACAAAGGTTTCCTAACAGCATGAATAAGAGGCAACGAAGCTGTCCCTGTTACAATGTATACTACCTCTAAACATCACTGCTATAGTGTGAATATGAAATGTCCCTCACAGCCCCATGAGTTGAGTCCTTCATCTCCAGGTGGTTCTATTATTTTGAGAGATGACCTAGCTAGAAGAGGTAGATCACTGAAGATGTGGCTTGGAAGGTCATGCATACTCCTCGGTTCCTTTCCCTCTCTGTGAGATGAACAGCCTCCTCCTCCACATAGTACTACTTCCACAGTGCTCTGCCAAAGTGCATGGAGTCAGAAAAGCATGGATGGGATGGAACCCCCAAGACTGTGAGCCAGAATAAATCTTTCCCTCTTTAAGTTCTTTTGTCAGGTATTTTATCACAGAGATGACAAATCTGAGTAGTGACAATTGTTTATATATCATCATCACCATCATTGTTGGTTTGGATTTTGGGTTTCATTTCATTTTGTCTATACAGGGGATGGAATCCAGGATCTCAAACACGCCAGGTAAATTCTTTGTCATTGGGCTACATATCCAGCCACATGCCATTACTTGGAAGTTTCATGGGAATCAACAATCTGGTCAAATTTCATTATGTTAAGTGAATTTGGAAAGGAAAATACAGGTCATTTCTTTGATTCTGCAAAATGAACATGCTGTCAGCCACAACTGTGACAGTTTCTCAACCGTAACTGCAGAATGACTCTATAGAATCAAATGCTATATGTCACAGGAGAGCAATCAGGCTAGTTCCTAGTGTGCTTAGTTATTTTATAAGTTTTATGAGTTTATAAGTCTTTAAACTTTTTTCTTGGTAAGGTTATGTTCAAAGTCTACCAGCCTGGTTTCAAAGTTGAGTATCATTGTCTCCCACATGGAGAATTATCTAAAATGGTGAATCACATTTTTATATATAATTTTAAACTTGCAAGGGGGATGAGATTTTAATTTGGACAAATATACAAATATATAGAAAGTATAGAATCTTAGGAGGCTAAAGAGAAAGAACTAGATTAAAATGCTCAAGAATGGCTGGCAATGGTCCTAGGAGTGCTTAGGCCTAGGGGCACACAAACTAACCCAAAGCAGGATCCTGCAGTGTGGTTGTGCTAAAGAGTTCCCCAAGTGGTTCTAGAGAGCTGCTGTTGACCCCACATCAGAGAGAGCAGAAGCAGAGAGCCCTTCAGCTCAGTAATGTGGAAAACACTTGCCAGCTGGGTGCCTGCCCTCTGGAAGAACTTTCCACAGCTCAGGTTTCCAAAGGAAACATTTGCTGAAGATAACGACATCCACGTGATTCAAAACAACGTCAAGTTCAGTTTCACAGAATTTAGCTCAAGCTCCAGTAACTAAAAAAAATAATATCTCTGTTTTCTTGGATTTACACAAGCTGTTCTCTTTACTATTCTCCTCTGTAAAACATGGAATAGCACATGGGCTCTTTAATACTTCCCATGACTATTATAAGATATCAATATACAGAGTAGAGACTTTTACAGCCCAATGCTTTCTGGGGCTAGTTTGGGCTAATTAAGAAGGTGTGTGTGTGTGTGTGTGTACATGTGTGTGCTGATTACTGTGCTTTTTATTTTTTATTCTAGCTAGGTTTTTTTTTAATGTTTCTAAAGAGAGAGAGAGAAGGACATGGGGTTGGGTGGGTGAGGAAGTTGGAGGATCTGGGAGGAGTTCAGAGAGGGGAAACTGTGATCAGAAGATATTGTATAAAAATTTTTTCAAAAGTAATAATGTCAGGTGTGGTGGTACATGCCTTTAATCCCAGTACTCAGGAAACAGAGTCAGGAGGACCTCCTATGAGTCTAAGACCAGCCTGGTCTAAATAGTGAATTCCAAGGACAATCAAGGCTGTTATGTAGAGAGATCCTGTCTCAAAATAAGAAGTGACAATATAGAAGGAAGAGGAGCAGGGGGAGGAGAAACAAGAGAAGGAAGATGAAGAGCATCAGGAGCAACTTTGTCAGGGTTTCTATTCCTGCACAAACATCATGACCAAGACACAAGCTGGGGAGGAAAGGGTTTACTCAGCTTACACTTCCACGCTGCTGTTCATCACCAAAAGATGTCAGGACTGGAACTCAAGCAGGTCAAGAAGTAAGAACTGATACAGAGGCCATGGAGAGATGTTACTTACTGGCTTGCTTCCCCTGGCTTGCTCAGCTTGCTTTCTTATAGAACCCAGGACTACCAGTCCAGGGATGGCACCACTTACAAGGGGCCCTCCCACCCTTGATCATTAATTGAGAAAATGTCTTACAGCTGGATCTCATGGAGGCATTTCCTCACCTGAAGCTCCTTTCTCTGTGATAACTCCAGCTTGTGTCAAGTTGACACACAAAACCAGCCAGTACACGGAGGAAGAGAGGTTGTTCATTTCCTCCTTCCCCAAATCAGAACCTAGTGCACTGAATGTGCTTTAAGAGTTTGGACATGCAATCCTGACAGATTTTATCTCAAGCCTCTAATTCATCACTAAATTGAGTGATTTATACAAATGGAAACTGCTTCCTGGTCTGTCATGTGAGGTGCTTTACCCAAAGCTTGGTGAGTCAAAGATGGTAGCCCTGAGGCTGGTGGTGTGATAGGACACGGTGACATGGGTGACATCAGTGCTAGAGGTTGGAGTAGCAGACTCTAATGAAACTCACTTAAGTTCTAAAACCATGTAAGTAGGAAAACAATGAGAGAGTTTCTTAGTTTAAAACTCAATGTTGTCTCAGTAGATCGGTGTTATTGCCTTCATGATTACATGAACAAAAAACTCTCTTTGAACTTCAGTCGGGCTCTTCCCTTTAGAACTCCAGCCTAGTGTGCCCCTGTGTGTGGCCTGCACACAGTTGCAGAATGAGTCATGAAAAAACAGGTGGTTTTTTTTTTATTACATTTATTTGCTTACTTTGTGGCAGGGCAGTCAGGTGCATGGTGTGAATGTGGAGGTCAGAGAACAATATTGGGGAATAGGTTCTCTTTTTCCACCATGGGGGGTATGTCCAGGAATAGAATCAAGGTACATTTACCTGCTGAGCCATCTTGCCAGTCATAAGCTTAGAAGAGACTCTACCCTCTTAGTGTCTAATAACCCTCGATATCTTATCAAATTCCCCATTCCTCACACTTGGTACCCTGAGCTCCTTTCAACAAGAGCACTAAGGTCTCCTTCACCACCATCCTTCCCGCTCCTGACATTTCCTTCCTAGTATTTTTTTCCATCTGCTGGTCCAAACTTTGGCCCTGGGCTATGAATCTTGACTGGCTCTGAATGGAACCCAGTTCCATACATGAGATTCCCTTTCGATGTTATAATTATTACTAAATAAAGCATGCTTATACAACTTTTAAAAAGAAAGTATTTGGGCTAGAGAGATGGCTCAGCAGTTAAGAGCACTGACTGCTCTGCCAGAGGTCCTGAGTTCAATTCCCAGCAACCACATGGTGGCTCACAACCATCTGTAATGGGATCTGATACACTCTTCTAGTGTGTGTCTGAAGACAGCTGCAGTGTACTCATATAAATAAAAAATAAATCTTTAAAAAAAAAGAAAGTATTCATTGAGCCATTTTTTATTATAGTTTTATAAAGAAGACTAAGATGGGAGCAGTTAAGAAAGTTACCCAAGGACTTCAGGTAGGAAACAGTGGACCTTGACTTTGAAAAGAGCCTGGATGAGACAAAGTTCTAACTCATAAAGAACTTTGCTTCATGAGCTTATAATTGAAGGGGGAATTGGGGCTTGCTGTTTCCTTTCTTACCAACCCGTGACTGTGGTGGGTGATGAATGAGGTAAGCTCAAGAAAGCTAGAAGTAATGGTTTTAAACATGGACCTACTAATGAGGTCCACCTTACAGTCTAGTGTCAAGGATAATATCCATTTACTTAAGTAAATCTTTAATCTGAGAACTACGTGACTGAGAAAATATTGACGAAGCCTTGTCACCTGCCTGGAAATGCAATATGTATTTCACATGTGTGAAATTTAAGCACCTTGTTGCTTACTTATGATAAGAAATTGCTGTAATAAACCAAGGAGGTTTGAGTTTAACAGATGTCCTTTGTCAGAGTATCTGTAAACAGAACCTTGGTCGGTGACCCCACAGGCAGCCCTTGTCTCCTGTTCAGATAAGCTCAAGTGACTCTGTGTTAGTCTACTACAAAGAAAAAAAAAGAAAGAAAGAAAAGAAAAGAGAAAAGAAAAACAAAACAAAACAAAACAAAAAACAGAGGAAAAGTTCCCTGCTCAGAACAAAAGTCTCTATTAATAGAACATTGGTTATAAAGATTGTTCTCCAAATTCTGGTCTGAATTCAGTCAGGCAGCCTACAAAAGAAAGAGCACATAGAAACTGAGATATCGTATGTGTGGTGGAGGCTTCAGAAGATGACCCTGAAGCCGTATCTTAGCCCCCTTTCAAATGGAGCTTTACCTAGGTAACAGATGTATCCTGGAAAGAGAAGTCGATGCTAAAGAGAAACCACACATATGCCACACTTGGCAACTCCCTAAATGCTTTTTTTTCCCCCACAAGTCACAGACATTTTAGGACATCCCTGTCCATTTAAGAAAGAGATCTGGTTACTTGTGGTCATGTGATTTTTCCCAAAGAAAAACATCAATCATGAAAGATTAAAAGCTAGGATTGAGTGCTCAGCTACCAAATTGCATTTGTATTTTCTTGTTAAATTTAAAGAAGCTGAGCTGGACAAGATAGCTTTAAGTGACAAAGTGTGTCCCTTCTTTGGGTACACATCTGCATCCCCATGTCTAGGTGACTACCAGGGAGGCTGAGTGGTTCTGTCTCCTGGCCTACTATGCTAGTACAGCAGGGACTGCATAAATCTCGAGTGTCCCCAGTGGATCTTTGCAGCAATAGCTGGCTGAATGGGTATTCAGAACTCACTGAATTGCAAGCAGCTTGTGGCTACAGTCCTTGATCTTCCAGTCCTGGCCTGCAGAGCTTAGTCTTACTAAGTGCCTGGAACTGTACATCCACAGCTGAGCAGCATCTTCGAGTGACGGGAGTAGAAAGGCTCCTTTCAGAACATGGTGGGCAATATTTTGCAGATTCTTCAACACTGACACCCATACCCTTGGGTTCCAGTCACTCAGGATCAGATGGGCTCCTACGCTGGTGCTATCTCCTCCAGCTGACCACTCTGCCACCCTTTCACAAGTTCTTATAGCTCTCCATCTCCTGGAGAACAATCCCACTGACCCTCATCACCATCAAGCTATGTGCTACCCACTTACAGCCCTGCTCCTCCTCCTTCCAAACTCTTATGGAAACATTACAAGATTTTCTGGATTGTTCCACATCACAGACACACTGTCCAGCTGTCCCTATCACTACAACTCCACAGATGTAAGAGCAACAAGAGTTCCTCAGCTTTTCTCCCAGTGCCTCCCAGACCAGACCTTACTTTTAGATACTATGTTCCAACCAAGCCAAGTCAGCATGAAGAACTTGCCCCCAGAGGCAAAAACCTCAACCCATGAACTAGGTAGCTCTTATGTGTGACTAGGAATTGACAAGTATAATGTCCTGGCTAGTTAGTTCTATGTCAACTTGACACACACAGAGCCATCTGAAATTGAGAAAACACTTCCATGAGATCCAGCTGTAAAGCATTTTCTTAATCAGGATGATAGGGGAGGGGCCCAGACCATAGTCAGTGGTGCCCTTCCTGGGCTGGTGGTCTTGGGTTCTGTAGGAAAGCAAGCTGAGCAAACCATGGGAAGCGAGTCAGTAAGCAGCACCTCTCCAAGGCTTCTGCATCATCTCCTGCCTCCAGGATCCTGCTCTGTGTTCCTGTCCTGACTTCCTTCAGTGGCAAACAGTACTGTGGAAGTATAAGCTGAGTAAAACCTCTCCTCCCCCCGTTTCTTTGGTCATGGTGTTGTTTTATAGCAATAGTAACCCTAACTAACATCGAGAAGGGTGAGTACCAAGTACTTATCTAGCCATCTCTCTGCCCCAGGCTTCTGAGGCCACTGTGCATGCATGTCCTTAAAAGGCCTTTTCTGAAACTTTCTTAAAAATTCAGCCAGGATATTCAAATACAGTTCAGTCTTAACAGGACGCTGACCTGACATTCTGTATGACTGTGCTGCCCTCTAGTGTTCAAAAAGAGAGTAACTGTAAGCAGTCATTTTCAACTTCAAAATATTTCTCACACCAAATCACCCGTTTCCCATACCCTGCAACCCCAATGGTGATTCTATGTGTACTGACTAGGTTATGATTTAAATCTTGTGTGTGTTTCTGGACACCCCTTCCCTTCCTCTCTAGATCTTCCAGATACTTTTCCCTGACCCTTGGTATCCCTGCTACCTACCGACTCTCATCCTGGCACAGCCTCAGTCCAATTCTTCATTTCCCCAAGTACCCTTGGCACAGATCTCACTCTCTGCATACCATTCACCAGGCTGGAGGCCTTCCTGACCCTGTGTCCCTCCCAGTCACCACTTTCATCCTCCTTAGAGTCCCTTATCCTACACAGGTCCTTCACGTCTTCAGTCTTGTCAGCAAGCTCCAGCCTCACACACACTCTGTCTTGCCAGCCACCTCCCTTCTAAACATACCATTGAATTTGTGACTCACTGACATGTCTGAACTCCCCAAATCTGTCAGCTGGGCCCCTTTCTCCAACCATCTTCCTGTTCAGCTAAGACTCTCAGACCAAGTCTAGCTAGCCTTTGTCAACTTCCCTAACTCTTCAGAGCTCTTCACACTTGGTTGTGTGTCTCCCAGTGGAGTACAGCGTCACCCACAGGAACCTAAGGTTCTTCCTAGGGAGAGCTCACACGCTCCCATTGATCCAATGGAGGCTTGCACCAGTTGGCCTCAGTCTTCTTCCCCATGCCCACCTTGCTTCTAGCAAAACACACCAGCTCTTAACTTGGGGGCAGGAAGAATGGTGTTCTATTGTCAACAAAGCACTTGCTCATGGATATATTTAACCCATGCAACAACTAAGACAAAGTCTTACAAGCCAATGAACAAGGCCCACAACACTTTGATACAGAAATCACAGATGATAGCAGAGCCTGGGTAGGAATCTGCCTCCCAACTCTGAGATTCCCCATCATATATGAACTTGGTTCTCTGTCCATGGGCTGTAGGGAGTCCTTGGTCACCATGGAGCAGCTACTGCCTGGAGTTTTATCCACCTCTGGAGAGTGCTACTTCTAAATAGAGCCTCCACTGTTGGCAAAGCAACGCACCTGCAGTTCCTTTGTTCCAGGCTAAAAGAAAAAGTGCAAAAGCCTTGAAAGCAAGAAGCTTGTCTTCTTCCCATTTGGGAATTGTTAGTACTAAGGATCCTGTTTCCTTGTGTGCCAATTGGTCTGCCATTTTCAGAAGCCTTGCCTGAGGCTGTTCACTTTCAATAATGTGGGTCACAGCTTTGGAACTGGCACCATGTGGAAAGTCAGATCAAGTTCTCCTGGAAGGAAAACTCCATAGAGCCTAGGCACGTGAGTGTGGGTTGTGGCAGTGTGGTGGAGAACTCACTGACCTAAGTGCTGTACACTTAAACCATTAGCCAATTTTCTGTGAACACATGATATTTACAGAAGTAGCTACAGCCACTTTTGCTGGGAATAGAGGACCTAACTGAGTTCCCTAGCATGATTCTAGCTGATAGGACTCTCGACACTGTCTTGGGCCTTCCATTGAAGCAAGACAACCATGGAGCCCTGCTTCTGTCAGTAAAGTGTGTCCTCATCTGTCTCCATTTTCTTCTAATACATCATTCTTTGCACTGTACCCATATTGCTGTACATGATGCTGACCTTCAACAGGAGCCTTCCCACAAATGCTGCCCAGATGTTACCTGCAGTGTGTGATCTGTCCACACTGGATGGGGATGGGAGGATTCCCTCATCCATGCCATCAGAGCTGATATCTATAGGATACACTAGAAGACATGGCCTGGAAGATGTAGCTTGTAACTGGACTTGGATAAGGAAATCATTCTCTGCAGTCTCAGTGTTTCCCTCTGAAAAAATTAGGTGCTTGCTGTTGTCAAAATAAATTCAACAGCACTGTGGGGACCAATTATCCATGATGAATGAAACCCCAGGAGCAACCAGAGGGGGCTATAAGGGTCCAGGACAGAGGAGTCTGTATATATAAGACAGATTCAGGCACTTACAGTTAAGAGTGCTACTAAACAGTGTTTTCTGAAAGTGTAGAGCTGGAGGGGGATGGGCAAAGGGGAATGGCAGCACTGTGTCAGGCCACGAACAAGCACCATCTCCATAGAGGAAGGAGCAGCCCACACTGGGTGAATCGGCAGGCAGCATGCACCTCCAGCATGATTGATGCGTGAACATTTTAAGCTGTTTATAAAAAATTTGTGGGAGGAATGGAACAGGATTGGACTGGCCCATGGGGACCATTTTAAAGAGATGCCTCAGAATCTTTACCCATTCCAGCCCATGGCAGGCCTGGCATGCTGCCCCTCTACAGCTGAGTGAGTAGTGGAGGAGCACAGAGCTGTGGTAAACCCTGAAAGCAGCACAAGGGTGTGGCTCTCAGTAAACAGTAACTGTTAATGTTCCATGGAGCCCTTTCAAAGCAAAGAAGACGGAGGCCCTTCTAGTAGCTGCATGCTGTACAAGTCCAGCGTGTTCACACATGAAGACAGGACACCACTTTCCCTGAGCTTTGAGCAATAGCTAATGCCTTCAGTGCTCTTTCTTCTTAGGGAGTGAGGAACTCTGAGACTCATGGGAAACTGCCCACACCCAACTAAGGCATGTAAGAGAGTTAGGATCCCAGCTCTCCCTTTAACACGCTAAGCTACTTAGATAAACTTACTCAACTCTCTGGACCTCTTTCTGCAATTCTAAAATTTATGAATGTGGTACAGTCAGTGTTTATCAGATGGAGACTGGATGACTTTCCACTTAGGATCATTGATTCAATAAATTGTTCTCTGGTGTAATGGCTAATTCTATGTGCCAACTTGCCTGGCTACAGGGTACCTAGATATTTGTTCCAGCATTACTCTTTTTTGTGTGAATGTGTTTAGGATAAAGTTAGTATTTCAATCAGTAGACCCCCAAAACAGCATCTGCCACTCATCTTCAATTAGAAACCTGAAGAGAACAAAAACTTACCCTCCCTAAGATTAGAGGACATATCCCTCTGATCTCCCACAGGACAGCGCACTGCAGAGACATCTGTTTTCCCGCTTTCCTTGGGTCTCAGGACTGCTCACTCTGGATCTTAGGGTTTGTCAGCTTCCGAATCATAAAAATCAATACCTTATTTTATAAATATATCCTATTGCTTCAATTTCTCTGAGAAACCCAAATATAGTTCATACTAAACAGTGATTTTTTTAAAAAGCATTAACATTAAAGAAAGTAACATCTGCTTATAAAGACATTTGAAATTCTGTTTTTAAGATGCAGAGAAAATAACTGTAATATGCTGTTCAGTGGGTAGACCTGATCTTCTAAACCCAAAATGTACAGCAAGGGTTGGGAAAGGGAGAATGATTCTACGAATAAGACATTTTAGATTTTTATAGTTCATTTCCTCCTCTTTGAAGAGTTCTCCGAATTTTAAGAATCATATTGTCTGTGCGTGGTTTTACAGTACATTTGCTAAGAGGGAATCACTGAAAAGCAAACTTGGTTGTGCTAGAATCAAGAAACTACTCTGTCTGCCTCTTGCTGCAGTGTACATGGATAGTGAGGGGCTCTCACAAGCTTGGGTCCAAGAAGGCAGTCATGAAATCCCAGAGGCGCAGAGGGGAGGAGGGAGGGAGGGAGGGAGTGCAGAAGTCCCATCTCCCCATCTGCAGGGCTCATCCACAGAACAGCATGGGCCAACAAGTGGTGACAGTGCAAGGAAGAGCAACTGCATCCTTGACATCTGTGAGGAGATGCTCTGTATCTTGAGGATAGAAGGATGCCTTAAATACTTTGTAAGGAAGGACTAGAAGGAAATGTAGGACCCGGGCTACAGCTGGTGTTATCTCTTCCTGTCTGTCCAAGTGTGACTTTGACAAGGAAGGATGATGTAGGAAATGGACAGTTGACTGTCAATGAGGTTAAAGAATGTTATTGGTTACTGATTTCCTAGTGTTGACTTTGGTTCCCAAAACATAGACCCTACAAGGAGCATTAAGAAGTCTACAAAGACTAACAGATGACTGGAACAGCCAAAGATTCATTTTCCAGTGAAGACTCAACTGAAATATGAGTTAGAAGGGAAAGAAAGTGGTCCATTACAACTTATAGTATGAAAGATGACCGGGGTCAAGTGTCAACATTTCCCAGGAAAAAGCACCAAGATTGTTAAGAACAATTTAATTCAAGCAGTTATTTATCCACCAAGGTTTATCAGATTCCAGGGTGTCCTGGAGGTTGATAAATGATGTTTAGAATCTGTATCATCAGATGGAAGTTCTAAAAATCAAGGTTTCTTAGATCTTCATCAGCATTGTTAAAATTTTTATCTCGGAAAAGGAAGTAAAATTTTTGTTTCTCTGGAGTTTGATTCTGACTTACAAAGAACTAGTCATTGATTACCTGATTGCAGGAGTGGCGTTGGGGGAGGAGTGTGTGGGCTGTGACAGTTTTTAGCTTATAATTAAGCCCTTGATGTAACTGGATACATACAGGAATTTTTGGAGGTTATTATATATTTGGAAAAAATGATTTCTTATAAGAAGTACATGGATCTAAGACAAGTAGATATTATAGTGATAGGTGATTCAAGAAGAGCTCTAAGCTCATGTGACTGCAGAGACCCCTTCTTGTGATTAACAATGTGAAAATGATGGAAAGAGTACTAGTGACAGAAAGACCAGTGAGTGGTTTGAAGCTATGGGCCTTTCAGCAGCTGAGAGCTATACAAAGAGTAAGGACATGAGGACTTATGAAAACCATACTTCACTGACATGTGCATGCATAAGGGGGGGGGGTCTGCAAAGTAAATGTAGATATGTCCATTGTAGATATTAAGCACAAAGCAGATCTATATAACTAATATAAAAATAGTACAATAGAAATATATTCATGGTTTTTAAAAAATCAAATCATTGGGCTTAAACATAGAAACATGTCTATATCAGAAGGTGCCAGACTTCAAGAGCCTTGCTAAAGGCAAGTACCAGAAGCATTCTCAAGGACAAGAGCTGGACTCATTATAGAACAACTGGAAGGTCTGAAGGTCTTGTTCATGGAGAACCAAAACCCAACCTTCAGAAAGAAATAGCTTCAAAGATGGATACATACCGCATGGTACTGTGCTTGCTTCAAGGACCATAGAGTGTAATATTCCTGCAAACATACTCAGAAAAATGAAGAGCTTGGTCATAGCAATGACTGTGGAGGTATCACCCAGTCCTTGAGAAATATGCAAATGCCACTTACAGTCCTAGTGCATTGAGCCTATAGCCTTAGTATAGATGGATTAGAGCCCTCATTCCAATCCAGAATATACTGTGTTGTTGCTCAAAAAATATTTCCTTTTGACTCAAGTCAATATCTTTTTAAAAATATATTTATCTTGTTTTTAATTTTTTTTGAAATTATAATTGCATAATTTCTCTCATCTTCTTTTTCCTCCCTCCAAGCCTTCCCATGTAACTTTCCTTGTTCTCTTGTTAATTCATGACTTCTATTTCTTTTACACACACACACACACACACACACACACACACACACACACACACACTGCATCCATATAACCTGCTCAATTCATATAATGTTACCTGATAGTAACTCAAGGCTTACCACTGGTATTGGATAACCATTGGAGGCTCTTCCATGGGGAAGACCATCTCTCACACTCTCAACATTTCCCAATTGCCTGTAACTGTTTCTCTAGGATTGAGGCCCTGACATATTTTCCCCTTCTACTTGAGTTTGTCCACTGATATATCTTATGTGTATATGTGTCTTCCTGCATGTATGTGCACCATGTGTGTGTCTGTGCCCATGGAAATCAGAATTGGTCATTGGATCCCCTGGAATTGAGGTTAAGGATGTTTGTAAACCATCCTGTGCAAGCTAGTAACTGAGTCTGGCTCTTCTGAAAGAGCAGCAAGTGCTCATAACCAATGAACCATCTCTTTGATCCCATGCTGTCAATATCTTACTACGTACCACCACTCTTCCATTTTGGCATCTCAAGGTTGCTCCTCAAGCTTCCATTGTAATTATTCTGTTTTCTCGTCTTTATGGAGTAGAAAGAGAAGCTGGACACATAGAATCACATAGCATAATGGCACCTAATGATTTCAACACAGGTATGTTTTCCTCCTACAAGAAACTGGAGATACATGCAGCAGCAAAGATTGCAAACCATCATGTATGAGGGAGGAAAAGAGAAAGTTCATTGTACTTCAATAAAAATGAACATGTGGAGGAATTTGCTTTTAAAAATCTGATCATAGAAGAATAGACATTATTAGTCTCACATGAAAGAAAACTGATCTCTATATATGCATAAGAACAGCACATGGAGAACATGAGTGTAACCATATGCTCAGACACATTTGTGTGTGTGTGTAGACATTTCTGGAGCATATATAAAATGGGAAGTTCCATAGAGGTAGGTTGGGACACGGGGAAGGAGGGGCAAATTGGTTTGTATTAGAATAATATTACATGAAAAAAATTATGTGTACATAGACTTTTCAACAAAATCACATAGCTGATTTTTCATGTGCCTGGACTCCATAGTTATGACAGGCCCACCACTGTGCATTGCCAGCAGTAAGCACCCCACCTCAGCAGCCACGACCACTCTCTCCAGTCGACCCTCCATGACACTTCCAATGTTTTCTTTTACAATTGAAGTTGTGTAGCACAGTATGATGGCACGGACCCCTAATTCTAGTAGTTGGAAAGCTGAGACAGGAACACAGCTGTGATTTAGAGGCCAACCTTTGCTAGCAAGATTATGACTCAAAAAAAGTGTTTTTTTTTTTTTACAAAAGTGTAGGTATTCCTGAGAGAGAGAGAGAGAGAGAGAGAGAGAGAGAGAGAGAGAGAGAGAGAGAGAGAGAGATTCTTAATTTCTGTGAGGTAATATAAAGGCCAGTCTCCACAGTTGGTATTAGAGGAAGTGATTCCACGCCTTTCTGTTATTATGTTTTGGCCACTTGTTGGACTCATCTTCCTTTGGGTCCATACCTGATCACTCAGCCAGGCCTGATCATTTATTCTGATGGTCTGTAAGTCTACCACCCCGCTGCCTTCCCACTGTCACTACCCTAGACCAGACTCGTCTCCGAGGTTTACCCTCCAAGGCTCTAACTGGATCCCTCTCTAGTCTTTTCTGCATGCCTTTCTTATCTGTGCTATCAATACCATTCTTTCAGAATGTAGACATCACTCTTTCCTCACTCTACTCATAATCCTTCAAGCCTTCCCATTAAAGTTAAGCAAACAATGTGGGCTGTTAGCACTGCCCGGCGCTCAGACTTGGCTCCTGCCTCTTTCTTCATGGTAACCTCTTCCCAATTTCTTCCTGTGCACTCAGACTCAGTTTAGCTCCCTAAGTGCATGCTTTTCCCTATGGACATGCCATGCCATTTCCTGTCTAAAACATTATTCTTCTCTCTGTATCCTGTATCTTCCAAACTACTCGGCTCAACCTTTGGAGAGTTGTCTACAGCAAGGATGTCATAAATAATGGAGGTAAAACCGAGAGACGAAAGCCTTGGTAGAGGATATGGCTTAGGAATTCAGTCTCGGAAATGCTAAAAGAAATTATGTGAAGCCCACAGCGATGAGTGATGAGATGACAGGAAGTTGAGTGTAGTCAGATCCATCTGGGTTTTGAGGAATGAAGAAAAGAAATGAGGGAATGGATGGCTGAACCAAGCTAGAAGCATAAAGGGCCTCAAAGACCAAGCAAATGGATTCTCTGTTTTGCATACATCTATTTTTAAACTGGGGAATAACAATTTCTATTTTGGAAAGAGTACCCAGTGAGTTGCAGAGAACTGCAATAAGGAGATGAGCCAACTTAGAAAAAGATGACCAGGTAGCAACAGGTAGAAATGACTAGAAATGATACATTTGAAGACATAGAGCTGTGAGCTTATGGGTGAGATGGACAAAGGCAGAAAGACAGGTAAACCTATGTATCCAAGAATACTCCAGATACCCACTAGGACTTCCAGTACAGTCTCTGGTTGAGACAGGAACCTACAAGGGATGCAAGTTGGTGAAAGACAATAATTTAAATCTGGAGTATGCAGACTTTAGAGTATTTGCTTGCAAGCAAGCAAGCAAGAAAGGTTTAGTTCAGACCTAGCCATAACAGCAGTATGTGACACCTTACAGTTACCTTCTCAAACCTTTCCCATCCTTCCTTGTGTCTGGGTTTCTACACCTTCTGTTTTCTACGTCCCAGTCAAGGGAAGCAAACTGTTTCCTGTGCCTATGGAGCTGTGAAAGCAAAGGGAGAATGAGTGCAAGTGAGGCCAGTCCTGTCAGGGTCAATACTTTCATTAGAAAATGTTTTTCTTCCCCAAGCAAGGGTCAGTCCTGCTGTTTCTCTTCCTCAAGGTTCCTCCCATGGCCCACTGCTCCTAAACACTCCAGACCACTTCACTTCCTCTTTGCTGAGCATCACAGGCACTGTGAAGTCTGAAGGAGGCACATTTTTCACATAGTCAGAGTTTCATCGTTGCCTTTGAACTCTCTGCAGGTGTACATATCATGCTAAATAAATCCTTGAACTTCAAAAAGGTCCAGGTTATGCAGTATTTCATTTTCCTATTGTCCCTGTGCTTGATACAGTTTCAGGCACATACACATTCAAAAATATGAATTGGACTGAAACCGATATTGAATTCTTTAGGGTGAAAATAGCCACAGTGTTACAGTGTGGGAAGGCATATTGGTTAGGAATGTGAAACCATATCAGACCCTAACACATAATTCAGTATAACAAGAAGTCTCTTAAAATGGTAACTCTTCCTTCTTCAAAAGAGGAGAATGCTTGATGTAAGGTGTAGTTTGGTGAATTTGCCTCGTATGTCTGAGACCCTGAGTTCAACTCTCAGTTCTGCAAAAATTTAGTCAACCAATTAAAAGTTCATTTTGGGGGGATTGCTCTTAGTTTATGAACAATACTGGCTCATAAAACACAGGCCTTGCCACTTACAGAAGATGATGCCCAACAGCACATCTGACAAGACTTGGGGTAGATGGCTTCCTTTTGGTTACAGCTCTGTTGGCATGTCCATTGGGATATTTGGACAACTTGAAGGAAGAGTATTCATGACTCAGCTTCTAACACCATTTCTCAGGCAGAGGAGGAGGGGCAGTGTACCTTTGGTGGCCAGAATGTGCAGGTCAAGATGGAGAAAGTTATCTGGGGGTGAGGCGCAGACATATGGTTTGTCTTATGTGCCCTGGCCATCGAGTCTTTATCTTCTGGCACTCTATCATTGAGGCCACTAATTGATGCCCAAATTCTCCATTGGGAACATTCTTCGTCCTCTATGGGCTACATGAGAACTCCAACACATAGCTTGTAAGAGGCACAACTGAGAATAGAAAGAGTGTGTACCGAAGAGGGTGGGTCAAGTTTAGTAGGGAGCAACAAGAGGCAGGCCTCCGGGAGTGGCAAGGGCAGGAGTGGGAAAGGGGGGTTGTGCAGGGACTACCACAGTTGTTTCGAAGGCTTGTTTTAGAGCATACCTTTTCCCTCCTGAGGTTCTCAGGAGGCACAGGGTAAACAGCAGAACTCCTTGTGCCCTTGGTGGCACCAACACCCATTGACTCTGGGTCACATTCCTTTCTAGACTTCACAGTCCTCAGGTTACAAAGGCCTTGTTGCACAATCCATAGAGAAGCAGGTATGGTGGGGGGCTGGGTTGGGTTGAGGGCGTGTGCCCTGCGTGTGTCAGGGAGCTACGTGTGGTCCGATGCCAAGGCACCCAGGTGGTGTCTCATGATCTTTTCAGAGTTATCCTTCTTTCTTACATCCCCTCTGGGGGCTTTTAACCACTTGTCAAGCTGCAACTTTTGCAGTAATTTGAGGGGGAAATATTCCAAATGCCTACAAAGCATACCTGCATTTCAGTTTACCGGAGAGAGCTGGCAATTTAAAACCACATTGCAGAAGCTAAATCTAAACTTCCTTTCTTCCTCCACAATCAGCTCCCTCCTGGCATAGTGTGTGCAAATTACTCAGTGTATTACACAGCTTCTAAAGGTAATATGGAAGTGGGAAGATCAACCACAGCTCTATTCAAGGCCTATGTCACAATAAACTGGTTTTTCTAAAGAATGTTCATAATTCTTTTTACCACAGACAAGTCTGCATGGAAAGCCAGGAATATATGGAAGAGTCTTTTAGGAGTAAGATGTTTCAGTTGGCTTTAAACCAATATGAAACTATAATATTTAAGATCATCTGCATTTACCAGTAGCAGTGAAAGCATTCACTACCTATTTCCAGTGATGGAGCAAGCTGGCAACCATGACAATTAGGATTTATTTATCTTAAACAATTATTGGTTTTATTCCATTTCTTTCAGATTTTAGATCTTTGGATAGACATTAACATATTTGCAAGGAATTCAGTTAGAAACTCTCTGTGTCCAGAGAGCGCCCAGACATAAACTTACAAACTGGAGATGTGAGACACACAGTGCTACAGAAAAACCCTGGCAAGGCAGAAGAGGCACCTAGACTACCAAGATAATTTCCAAGGGAATCTGAAGTCATAGGAAAAGTTCCAGAAGCCTCACTGAACAAATATATTGGATAATAAGGGTGAGTCACTTACCACTTACGTGTCAAGTAGCCTCAGTCACCATACAATGTGACCTACTCATACACACACAGGCTTACACATACACATTCATAAATGAACATGATCTCCCTACACTGTAAAAGGCAAAGCCATAGGAAGACTATATTTATTACAAGGTGAAAGTCTTGTCTAAATGTTTAATAGTATATGTACATGCAGTTTGTACCTGTGTATGTTTGTGTCCATATGTACTTGTGTGTGCATGAACATTTGGAGGCCAGAAGTTAAATCTGAGTCTCTCTATCCATCACCCACATCATCACCATCATCATCATCATCATCATCATCATCGATGTAGCATCTCTTAAGAAACCTCAACTACTGGTTAAAGAAGACTAGCTAGCAAGTAAACAGCACAGATCCTCCTGCCTCCACATCCCTAGCTCTGTGCTTACAGGCGTGACCAACACACCCAGTTTTTCCCATGAGTGCTGAGGATCAGAACTCTGTCCCTTATGTCTGCACGTACATGTTACGATAGAGCCATTTCACCAACCCACTTTTTGTTTGTTTTCTTTGTAATGGGCTGTATCTAATCAGTTTTCAAGATAAGGTAGCTTGCTAACTTCCCTGTGGGTTTTTTTTTTTTTTCATCATTATCTCAAACTTTTGGATGGGTTTGGGGTCTTGAGCACACATCTGTTAGTCTGGAGGCCGTGCAGAAGCTGGGGATGAGCAATGTTACCTCTAGAGACCGTCCGCAGTTACCAATAACCCATGGGGAAACGAGATATGCTCATTTTCTGAGTAGTCTAACTTGGAAATGCAAAGAGGTCGCTCAAATATAAACTAATTCAACATGAGTCAAGGACAGAGTGTACTGGAGCAGCCGCCTAGCTGACAAGACTGGAGCTGTGACTCCCAGCCAACACTCCTCCCTGTGCTCCTCTCCTCAGGAGATGAGGGCCTGGGATCGTTTCCTAGATGATCTCCCTACAACTCTAAAATCCTGTGCCAAGTGACAAAATTCACAGAATATCACAGTCAATAAATGTAAATACAGATGAATTAGGAAATCATATTTTAGGTTTATTAGTTTAGGTAAGCCTAGGCTTGGCTTTTCAGTGTCTATAAAATGAAAGAATTCTAAAAACTGACCAGTGAAAGTTTAGGTTTCAGAGTCTTAAGAAATTGGACCATAATTCAATTGTGAAAAATCATAGAAACTTTCCAGATGGAAGTTGAATGTGTGCTATACAGTGAACAGGCAAGCACTTCCGCTTTTCTCTGGATCCCTCAGTGTCTCACATGCTGTGCGTTACTGCTGCTTTCACAGAGCATCGGGGCACTGGTCTTACTGCTGTGATACCCAAGCGTGACTATTGGAAACTGAGTGTTAAAACTGTGGCCCAGGTGGATTTGGTCTCCTTTTCTATTGTGCCTGGTGTGTCCTGAAGGTAACTGATCCGAATCAGAGCCCCAGGTTGCTCCTTCCACAGGGTCCTAACAGGGCTCTTGCAGGACATGTTCAGAAAAGCCAGCTTGAGAAGTCCTGGGCTCTGACTGTGGAGCTGCTGTGTGTTAAGACCCAAGGGGAGCCAAACAGAAATGAGTCAGGGCCTGGCACCAAGCCTAAGCCCCGCCCTGCTGCCAAACTGAACAGCTATTTGCTGTCACTTAGAGTCTCTCTAGGTCTCCAGGAAGAAACAAATACTTTAGGAATCAAAACCCCAAAGCAAAGTAAAGAAAACAGAACTGTTTACATGTCCAGCAACTATTTCACTGGAGAATCTCTAGACATGGGCAGAGTAGGGCAGGGATAAATGTAGATGGCTTCAGCTGAACTGTAGAACTCGACTCAACCACAAGGCCTCTCTCTCCTCTGCTGTCCCTAGGGGTGGCCTTTTGCCTCTGAAGTCATGGAATTTCAAAACTAGACTTTGGAGTTCATCTCCATTGTTAACCCATAATATGGATTTCTCCTCCTTATATTAATTTTTGCTGTATTTTTAAAAGCATCTCTATTACAATTATTCTATCACTTAAATATTTAAAATATTTACTCTTCTCAATCGTACTGGGAGAAGTCATTAAAAACCAAAACTCATATGAAGAAGAATATCATAGAATGAGTAAATTCCTTTAGAAAATAACCATGAACTGACTATTGGAGATACCATTGCTTTCTGTACTTTCCTAGTAATTGAGGAGAGGCCAGTGGGTATTAGAGAACTTTATAAATGCCTGTGTGTTATGGCTTCATAGCCTCCTCTACTTCCCAGCTCTACTTCTGCTGGGAGCCCCTCTAGATTCCTACAATCCCTTAAAAAAAATAGGTACCTGTAAGTGTCTCCTTTTCCTTTAGACACTAGCAAGCTCTGTGATTAGCTTAGCAAAAGTCATGTACCTTGTACCTGGAGGCATGGCTGGCTGATCCTTCTGGGTCCTTCCAGTAGTGTGCTACCTCTGCTGTGTCAATAACTGAACCTTTTCCTTCTCAGATGCTAAGCTCTAGTCTATGCTGGGTATTGTGATGTCATAGAGCAGAATTCCCCCACCCCCACTAATCAGCTGAGACCTTTCCTGCTCACATCACCGAAAGTCTCTCAATTTTTATTAACTTTAGCACTCAGAACATTTGGAAATCTCAGGGAAGAAACACTGAAGACTGTGGTTGTTTGAATATGCTTGGCCCAGAGAGTGGCACCAGTAGGAGGTGTGACTTTGTTGAAGAAAGTGTGTCACTATGGGGGTGGGCTTTGAAAGAGCTTCCTCCTAGCTGTCTGAGGATGCCAGTATTCTCCTGTTTGCCTTTCTAAACAAGATGTAGAACTTTCTCCTCCAGTACCATGCCTGCCTGGACACTGCCATGCTTCCCACTTTGATTTTAATAGACCGAACCTCAGGAACTGTAAGCCATCCTCAACTAAATGTTGTCCTTTATAAGAGATGCCTTGATCATGGGTCTGTTCACAGCAGTAAAACCCTAAGAAAGCTATAACCTTTCTGGACATATTGCATTTATACCCTGCTCTCCTGTCCAGAGTTCAACAACAGGGGTTTCTGGCAGGCAGCTCAAGAGACTACCTGCATCTGTCCCTGACAAGAAGCCACCCAAATAAAGTGTATTGCAGTAATTGAAAATTCTTAAAAGAAACCACTGGTTTTTCTAACAATCTATAGATTCTAGGAAGAGCTTCTCCTAACCTAGACTCAGAAATCCTGCCCCACCAAACCAATTCTAGAATAGCAAGTAATGTGACTTCTGAGTAATTAATGTTTTCACAGATTTGGTGATGAGCAACAAAGTCAAAGCTACTAATCACATTTATTGCAATGACACATCACTTTCTAGTATTTACTAGAACAGGAATATTAGTAAAGAAACAGATTTCTTTTTTTTTTTTTTTTTTTTTTTTTTTGGTTTTTCGAGACAGGGTTTCTCTGTATAGCCCTGGCTGTCCTGGAACTCACTTTGTAGACCAGGCTGGCCTCAAACTCAGAAATCTGGCTGCCTCTGCCTCCCAAGTGCTGGGATTAAAGGCGTGCGCCACCACTGCCCGGCAAGAAACAGGTTTCTGCTATAATGTACTTCGTGTCCCCATCTCCTTTTTGTAGACATTTCCCCATGATGTTAAGGGATTATCTTCACTGCATAAGATGTCTTGTATCTTTCAGAGTATCTCAGGGGTGAGGGAACATATATCAAGCATTTGTAATACCAACAAATAACATTTTATATCATGCTTCAACCTTTACAAGCCATTTTCACATATATCATTTCATTTAATCACATCTCAGTGAGGTATATTATGTTTAGAACAATTTTATGGATGAGAAAATTATAGCTTAAAGTGGTTATGACTTGCACAAGATCACAGAGCTAATTAAGTAGAAAGGTTAACATTAACTGTAAACCAGATCTTTCAGGCAAGCATTTTCTGCAACATAGAGCTTGCCCTAGGTCAGAATTGCCATTTGGTCCCAGAAAAAAAAATTTAAAGACAACTGCATTAAGGGACCCTTTAAGGAATAAAGAAGAAATCATCCTTATGGGTTATAAATGCTGTTTCATTAACTTCCTAAATGCCTGAATAAAAACTAAAAGAAATGGTTGATGGACACTTAATTTCAAACTTTAATCTGATATAATTACTACCCTTCCACTCAATTCCACATCTGTGAATTTCCTAAGGGATCCAATATGGACATGAACAATATTTAAATGTAAGAGTTGTTTGTAACACAATTTATAACAGGAGAAACATTGAAAGCTCAATAGTAGAAAAGTGGTAAAACAATGAATACGCTAAACTCATGAAAATGTTTTTAAATAAAGTTTCCTGGACCCTGGACTCCATTTTTTGGCCATTTGTTTGTCATCTTTGGAATGTTGCCAGGAACACTATTTACTTGATATTTTCCTTTAACTTCTAGTTTAGTAAGAAAACAATGATTGACAATATTTTATATAACAGGTTGAAGTATAGCATCAAAGGTCATGTCTGGTGAGGATGTCAGGGGAATGGTTGGTATTAATGTCTTAGTTTTGTTCTGACACCTAACTGAAAATATACAACTGACTTAATCAAATCCCAATTAATGCCTTTCATTTTCCATCAAAATGAAACTATGAAAACACAAAACAACTTTTCATCACACATCTATAAAAGGTTCAATATAGAAGTGAAGTATGTGTCTAATTCTATATGGTAGCTAGATATGTTTCTATACACATTGCACTAAATCAACAATCTGCCAAAACTTGTTTTAATAATCACCTTACTTAGATAAGTGTACTCACAGCAATGTGTACAAAGATCAAGGCACCTTTTCCCAAAGTAGCTCTATTCAGCTACTTTGCATGCAGGGAAATGCATGATCCTCAATTGTGTCCCATCTTGACTGAGCATCCAGCAAATTATATCATATGGAGTGTGGATCCCACTGTTTCTCTTTAGTGTGTCTCTGTAATGCAACTCCCAACTACCTGTCTGGGAGTTGGGCACAGCCTTGCCTGGAGCATATGTAGCAGTAAGTCCCTGAGAGAGGGATGCTAAAGCTCTCATACTCCTGTTGGTTGACTCTTTTTTGTGGTAAAGGAGATATGACAGCAAAGGGTTTTGCTCAACTTGAAGGTGGATTTTGTGGGAAAAATACCAATTTTGCTAACACCTAAATGCTAATTCAAGCAAGAATTTCTCGTGTTGGTATAAAGACCACCAAGATGAGACCTACCTACTCTGTGTGTGTGTGTGTGTGTGTGTGTGTGTGTGTGTGTGTGTGTGTGTATGTGCAGTCAGCCCTCTGTTTGCATGGGCTCCCTATCATAGATTCAACCACACTGCAGATGGACAGTTTCTAAAAATCTGTTTGTAGTGACGTGTACTTGCCATTACTCTTTAGAGTATACAGTGTAAGAACTACATCCTGACATTGTCTTCAACATTATATGCACTCTATGAGTAGTTAAAACTATTGGGAGTGTGTGTGTGTGTGTGTGTGTGTGTGTGTACATGAAAATAAAGAACTAGAACCACTAAGGATTTGGGAATGTTGGAGCCAATCTCTTGCAGATGTGAAGGTTGTCTACGGGGCAAGCTCTCCAGGGGGATTACGATCACATAAAAGCTAAAGAAGCAGCCAGAGGTTCTCAAGAGTTTGAGCAAAACTTCAAGAAGGCTGAGACACTTGAAAAAGGCCATCGATCTTTCTAGCTTTAGAGGGAGGCAGTCTGGGACACGATTTCTTTTCCTTTTTGTTTTCTTTTGTTGTTGTTTTGTTTGTTTTCGTTGTTTTGTTTATTTTTGTTTGTTTTATTAAGAAACAAGTGATTTATTTTCTCACACTTCAGCAGATCAGAAGTCCAAGATCAAAGTATCAGCAGGTTTCTTTCTCCTAAGTCTTTACCTTTGAACAGTTCACCTATAATGATTGTGTCAATTAAAATTTTTGAAAATATAAAATTTGAATATACTGAGAAATATCAGGGATTCTCACATACAGAGGAAAGGGCACATTGAAATATGGCAAGAAACTGTTTTCTTTTGTTTTTAAAGATAGTGTCTCACTATGCAACTCTGTCTGTCCTAGAACTTGCTATGTAGTCCAGGCTAGCCTCAAACTCAAAAAGACCTGCCTGCCTCTACCTTCTGGGTACTAAGATTAAAGGCATGTGCTACCACACCTGGCTAAGATCTATTTACTTTTCAATTTTTAATTCTGTGAGTATGTACATGGTATTGGATGACCCTGGAGCTCTGGTTACTGATCTACTGATGTGGTACTGGGAATTGTGGTGCTGTGCTCTCTGCACAGGCAGTAAGTACTGTGCTTTTAACATCTGGGCCATCTCTCCACCTCTGGGATATCTTTTTTAAAATAATATTTTTATTAATACCTTGAAATTTTTACATGTGTATATAATGTATTTTGCTCTTATCCATGCCACAATGTGTCTCCAACTCTCCATGGGTCCCACCAACCTTACCTCTCTGGATTCAACATCGTATATGATGACAGTGACTATGATGATGATGATGATGATGATTAATAGGCCCCTGTGTCTAGCTAGTGCTGGCCATGTGACAGTGGGTGTGGGTCCATCTACTGTGGCTTGAACAACCTACCAGCAGCAACATATCCAAAGAAAAGTAACCCGCTCTTCCTCGGTAGCTATGAAATGCCAACAGCTCCTCAGCTAAAGGCGGGGAACTCAGAAGCCCCTCTCCCAAGCTGGGATGTTTTTTAAGAAAAATGCTGGTTGGCGAAAGACTCCACACTTTGTACATCATTATACTTGGTCCAAGCTACTAAACATATTCTAAGGACATTTTCCAAGGCCTGTGAAATATAGAGACTAAAATAACAATTTGTTCTTTAATGAATTTTATTTCTACTTAGATTTTAAATTTTATTTTCATTTTTTCCTTTTCTTCCTTCCTCTCTTCCTCCTTCTCCTTGTCCCTCTTTCTCCTCTTCCTCCTCCTCCTATTTCTGTGGCATTAAAGATTGAACCCAGGACTTCATATCCTAAGCAAGTGGTTTATTGCTGGGCTATATTTCCATTTTTTAATTGTTTTTTTTCCTTGAAAATTATTTTTTATTTTCCAAATAAAATGTTTGAGTCTATGTCTCTATACTCAGGATTTTCTAAAGTTAAACACAATACTTGTCATTTATTTTACACTCTTTACAATGGAATATAGAGACAATAAATAAAAAAACAAAAAATACATGGTTAAAAAAATTAAAAAGCAAAATTCTCACTTTCGAGCAGTCAGAGTCTAATTTCTTCAAGCCTGAACAAGTGACACAATGTTTTATATTGTGTCCTAAGTCCAAACAGTCGTTCTCAAGAAGGGCAAGAGCGTTACGACTTTATTACCTAACAAGATAGTTACCCACACAAATAGAACTGGGAGACAAGGCCAGGAAACTGTTCTGAACTGCAGGAAAAGGATCCTATTCCCTCCCAGACAGGAGATTCTCTGAAAATTTTTCCAGTGTTTCTGCCAATGCTGTGTTCTCTTTCGTATAACTTTCATATCAATATTAGTCTGGTAAATTCTTTTACTCCCATACTTTGGGCTTGTCCTGGCATGATACCTTAAAAACTTAATACATGAACACAATTGGTGCATGAACTTCTAGGTGCTTACACTAATTTTACTTCAGTGACCCACTGAACAGCATTAGCAACAGTTGCCAGGGCTCAGCCTGCAAAACAGGCTGTAGCTATGAACAAACTGTGTGGTCGAGATTTTAATCAAGTGTTGGTGACGCTAAAGCTGAAGTCTCTTTTAAATCATGTTATGAAAATTCAACATCCTGAGAAGAGCATTGTAAGCCAAGCCTTTTTCCAAGCAAAACTGCTTACTCTTAATAGAAATGTAAGTATGCCAAAAGATATTGGTCAGAATGCGAGATCTACCTCATATACTCACAGAAGTCATACTATTTCCTCAACAATAATGCACCATTGCATACTCAAACAGAATTCAGTGTGTATATATGTTGCAGGTTGGGGCTGAAGGTTTACTTGCATATGGAGGCCAGAGGCTACCATATTCTCTTGAGACAGGTCTTGCAATAAACCTGGAGCTCGCCATTTCTACTAGGCTGGCTAACCAGTGAACTCCCAGAATCCACCTGTCGCTGGCTCCCAGGGCTGGTGTTCTATGTATACCCAGCATCTGGGTCTTTTTCGTTATTATTGTTTTTAACACTGGTGCTAGAGATTCTTGATACCTGCACTGCAAGTGCTTTAGCCCACTGATCCATCTGTTCATCCTTAGAATTTTATTAATTAATTAATTATATCCCAATTGTTGCCCCCTTTTCTGGTCCCGCATGCAGAGTTCTTCCTCCCATCTCCCTTCCCCTTTGCCTCTAAGAGGGCAGCTCCCCCAACTCCCCGCTATACCTTATCCTGGTGCATCAAGTCCCTTTAGAATTAGGTGCATCCTCTGCCAGTGATATTAGACATGGGAGCCCTCTGTTACATCTGTGCCGGGGGCCTTGGACCTGCTCCTGTATGCTCTTTGGTTGGTGGCTCAGCCTCTGGAAGCTCCCAGGGATCCAGCTTTGTTGACACTGTTGGTCTTCCTGTGGGGTTGTCATCTCCTTGAAGGCCTTCAATCCTTCTCCTAACCCTTCCACAGGGGTCCCTTACCTCCATCCAATGCTGGTCTGTGGGTATCTGCATCTGTCTTAGTCAGCTGCTGGGTAGAGCCTCTTAGAGGGCTACTGCTAGGCTCCTGTCTTTGTTGGCTGTCTGAGGCAGACCAGCTAGGGTGGCAGGTATATCTCCTAGAATTTATTTTTAACAGTGTAATGATATTATTAAAAAGTACTTTTAACCATGCATCAATAAAACATTTTAAATCCAATCAATGTATTTTATTTGAAAGATTACAATTCTAAGTGGTCACAGAAATACAATGTTCAAGTTATTACCGAAATACTTTTGCTAGGTCATCAGTAGGGGATAAATGACCCCTATATTCTGTAAGATGACTATATTGGGCCTGGCTGATCTCTACGAAACTGAAGGTCATAGGTGAAATAGAGTACTCAAACACTTTAGGAATGGAGAGATATTTATATTTAGCTCTAATGCCCATCTGTGACATTTCTTGAAACAGGATTGTGGTGGTCTTTTGGAATTGCCTTAAATCAAACCAAGAGACATATATACTGTGAACTTCTACATTTCCTAAACTGGAATTCTCATGGGCCTAATTCTTCCACCAAATTTATCTTCTCCAAACCACCTACTTCTTATCCCCGTGAGAGGACTCTTCCTCTTTGTCCTGTTTATTCCAAAGAGTTAGCACTGTAAAAAAGGAACTCAGGTCACTGGATTGACCATTCCAGTTACAAGTGATCTCTGTTGTGACCTGAAGGTTCCCCAAAAATTCATGTATGAAATCAGAATCCCCACTGTAGTGCCATTGACAAGGCACCTTGGAGAAGTAATTACATCCTTCCAGTGGCTGGAGGGCACTACCTGTGGTTCCTTTTCTCTTCTGCTGCTTTACCTTGTAATGACTCTGATCTCATTGGAGGACAGAGCAACATGGAAGCAGAAAGTAGCCCTCACCAGACACCAAACCTGCTGGCGCCTCACTCTGAGACTCTCCAGCCTCTAGACCTCTGAGAAATATCTCTATTACTTATACATTGTTCTGTCCTGGGAATCATGCCAAGCTGCATAAGCGGATGTGGATACTCTCCCATCTCAGCTCTGTCTTCCACACAAGGCAGCTCTCTACTGTCTCCCACAGTCTCATGCAGCCACTCTCCTAACCCATCCCACCTATTCCATCCTCATTCATAGCAGAGAACTTAAAAGACAGCCAGAATACTCTCTCAGCCGCACTGCGCACTCTTCTGAATGCCCGCATGGCACCTACCTCTTTCCTTCAGCCAGTGGAAGAGACATCACACTTTCAGTTACCCTTTTGGCCAATTTCAACCACAGCCTTTATTATCTCTTTTCTCAGGAAAAAAACAAACAAACAAAACAAGCATTCAGTCTTTTGATTTTTTTATAAAAACCTTCCCCACCAAACCCCTCTCACCAGCCTCTGTCCTTGATTAAGCTGTCCTCATGGAAATAACTGCCTACTATGGTTCCTTTTGAACTAACTATACCACCTATACCTCAGGCAAGTCAAGGAGGGCAGAAGAGCATTCAATCTCTTCTGCCATGCTATCTCTACCACTCTTCTAGGACTTCCTTCAAGCTACCACTAAGAGACAAGCTATCAGAGCCAGTCTGTGCTCCCATTTTACCTGTGTTCAGATCACGACCACCCAACAGCTCCGGACCAGACACTCCCTGACCACTATGGGCCTCAGGACTTCGTGTCTGGTCTTCTTCCCTGTCACTGTTCACCTCTGAATTTCTGCTCAGCTGAGAAGTGGAGAAACATTAAGGATTCTGCCTTTAGAGTTGACTCTTCTTGGAGCAATTTGGATTGAATTGCACTTGTTTGCCTCTGTAAGGACTTGTTTCTAAGATGGTATTCTCTCAGAAATATCTTTAGGAAAAGGAACAAACACTGCCATATACATTAAGACATCATTTTGACAAAGTTTTCAGTTTAAAAGGATTTCTTTTATTGGTTATTTTATTTATTTACATTTCAAGTGTTATACCCCTTTCCAGTTTCCCCTCCACAAATCCCCATATCCCCCTCTCCCTACTTCTATTAGGGTGCTCCCCCACCCACCTGCCCACTCCTGCCTCAGCATCCTAGAATTCCCCTACACTTGGGCATTGAGCCTCCCCTCCCATTGATGCCAGATAAGGCCATCCTCGGCTACATATGTAGGTGGAGCCATGGATCCATACATACTCTTTGATTGGTGGTTTAGTCCCTAGGAACCCTGGGGGTACTGGTTGGTTGATATTGTTGTTCTTCCTATGGGGTTGCAAACCCCTTCAGCTCCTTTAGTCTTTCTCCTAACTCTTCCATTGGGGTCCCAGCAATCAGTCCTATGGTTGGCTGCAAGCATCCACATCTGTATTGGTCAGGCTCTGACAGAGCCTCTCAGGGGACAGCTATACTAGACTCTTGTCAACAAGTGCTTCTTGACATCAACAAAAGTGTCTGGGTTTGGTGACTGTATATGAATGGATCCCCAGGTGGGGCAGTCTCTGAATGTCCTTTCCTTCAGTCTCTGCTCCACACTTTGTACCTGTATTTCCTTTAGACAGGAGCAATTCTGGGTTAATATTTTTGAGATGGGTGGGTGGCCACATTCCTCAACCAGGAGCTATGCCTAACCTCTGGATATGGTCTCTAGAGGTTCTCTCTCCCCTTTGTTGGGAATTTCAGCTAATGTCATTCCCATTGGGTCTTGGGAGCCTCTTGCTTTCCTGGCATCTGAGACTTTCTAGTAGCTACCCCCAGTTCCTCCTCCCCCACTGCTACATACCTCCATTCAATTTCCTGACCCTCTATACTTCTGTCACACGTGATCCTGGCCACCTTTTTAACTCCCCCTCCTCTCTCCCTCCAAAGGCCCTCCCTCCCTCTCCCTTCCATGATTATTTTGTTCCCCCTTCTAAGTAGGACTGAAGCATCCACACTTTGGTCTTCCTTCTTCTTGAGCTTCGTATGGTCTGTGAGTTGTATCATGGGTATCCTGAGCTCTTTTCCTAATATTCACTTATCACTGGGTATATACCATGTATGTTGTTTTGTGACTGGGTGACCTCACTCAGGATGATACTTTCTAGTTCCACCATTTACCTGCGAATTTCATGAAGTCATTATTTTTAATAGCTGAAAAAGGCTCTCAGTTGTAGAAAAAGCTGTTGTCTAGACCATAGGAAATACAGTATCTGTTGACTACTTACTATTCAATTACTACTACTATACTATGGTAGGGGTATGGGCACATATATAAATATATATATGTATATGTATATATATTGAATGGTATTTACCCCAAGAAACATGCCAAGTGAGTTGGGGGCCAAATTCCACACTCTTTGCAAAGGCAAATCAAATATTGAAACTGTGTTGCTAACACTAACATTTTTGGATTTAAAACTATCATTCAAATCCATGCCTAGTTTCTTTGTGGATTGTGGAAATTATATTGACTCTGAAGAAGTTCTGCTAAGAAGAGATGCTGACTGTACAATTAGCATGACTTAAAGCACAGTGGAAATTCTCACTGATAATTTAGTGTGAATTTTAGCACTATTTGCTTTAATAGGTTAATGGGATACAAACTGAATTAAAAGGAGGAAAGAATCACATATGCATGGGTACTCGAGGAAATTTTCATTCAGTTGTCAGTTTTGTGATGAACCTAAAGGATTAGAGATGTTTTTTAGGAACATGATAAAGAATCACTCATTTCAATCCTCCTAATAAGAATAATCATGACTCTGCCAGATGGACAACTTTGGAAATCATAGGAAGAAATAAAGGTTAGTACATGCAAAATGTAGACTACTTATTTGTGATTAAAATTTTTAATTCATTTACCCAATAAATTCTTGTCACACCTTTGCTATAAAATAGGCAATCCTTTCTGAGTTGTTATAAAATAGCCGAAGAATCAAAAATTATATTTTTGAGTAAGTGTTATTGTGAAATGCTTTCAAAAGCATGCACTTGCTATTAATGACAGGTGGGATATCATGTACTTCTTGGTCTGTCATTCTGTCTCTGAAGTACATGTTGTACAGGAAGAAAAGCGGTAATTATATTTCACATGAACGTCAAATTAAGTGTTCCTTCCTGATGGTTTTGTAAAGTAGAACTGTGACATGATTGTCCCCAGTAAATGCTAGCAAGGTGAGAAATAAATATCTTTTTACAAGTGTCTCAAACAAGTTAAACCTGTTTAAAGTGGTTTGTGGTCACTGAAATCAGATTAAGACCCATTTAAACTAACTCCATGGATAAGTCTGAATCATTTTTTTACCTTGATATTTTATTGTATCGTATATTTCTTAGCATGAATTAAATGTAAAGCTCATATTAAACCTGAAGATTGTAAATATCAGTGCTATTATTAATTAAGCTATTGCTGGCAGATTCAAACAATTTTGCTATTAGTTTTTTAAAAATGAATTCAAGAAATTTGAGGTCAGATTCTATTTTTTTAGAGTCCAAGAAACTAAAAAACAATGTACAATTTTGACTGGGATAGGAGGAGCTGACCTTATAGGATAGGGCTTGGAATGGCATACAATGACAGGGACTTCCTGCAGTAGGCCAGGATGGAGACATCTCAGAAGCCCAAGGCAGCTCCTTATAAAAAAAGATAGTGTTTGGGACCCTGAGAAGCAGGAGATACATCACTCCAGGGGACCCACCATCTGAAATAAGGGACCAGTAGGCCTGGATGGAGACATCTCAGTAGCCCATGGCAGCTCTTTGTAATAACAGTTGTTCCCATTTCTCCTAACCTTAGCCCTGGACAAAAGCCCTGGACAAAAAGTATAGATTTCATTTGTGCGTGACTGCTTTTCAGTTGGCCTTGGTGTGTATAATTATTCTATTATATATGACTTCTTCTTTCTCCTGCTCTGGTGAGTTCTGTGAAACTAGATGTTCCCTGATGTAATGATTCTTAAACAATTAAAAATTGAGGCATGGGACACAGCACAGCACAGTCCTTATGGCCCAGGTGCATGCTGTGTGTTCTCATCTTGAAAGCAATGTTATAACTGCACAATGGTAGGTCCAGATTAATGCTTGACTTGCAAAGAAAGTTTGAAGAAATTATTAGAAAATGAAATAGAGCCAACACTGAGACCCCATGAAAGAAAAAAAACTACTGAAGTTATGAAATAAGTTTTGCACAACATTTGAGAGTGGTTCCTGGGTAAGCAAGTATAGAATATGTAAAATCTTATATTAGTAAAACTAAGTCAAAACACTGGGACTCTTAGGGGAGTCATTGTGTGCAATGTACAGAAGCAGAAAGTTAGTAGAGATGCTGAGTTAAGGGTTAACCTGATTCTTTCTGGCCACTGCCTGGCAGCTTTGCCCATGTCATTTATCATTAGAGCTTCACAAGAAAAATGCAAGTAGTTGGCCTCAGAGCTCTGAGCTCTGAAGTATATTAAGTTAAGGTTTAAATAATGATAAGTTTGCAATTATTATTATTTTGGCTATAGGCCTTGGAATAGGGAAGCTTGAAACTTTGGTGAGCAATTGTAATTCTTGATTCTTTGTGATGTGGTTATTCTTCTGAATTTGATTTGTCAATGATTATACAATGTATTTTTTTCTACCAGCTTTTGGAGTGTCAGTAAAAGACTGGAGCAAAAAAAAGTCTAGAGAGCATGTAGAAAGCAAGTGAGGAGTATGTGAGGTGAATGTGGAGAGTGAATGAAGAGTGAGAGAGAGACCATGAGAAGAGCATGTGAACAAAGAGTGAAGAGAGCATGTGAAGAGTGAGTGAAGAGAGAATGGGAGGTGTGTATGGAGAGTGTGTGTGTGAGTGAAAGGAGAGTGCATGTGGTGTATGTGTGAGATGTGTGTGAAGAGTGTGTGTGAGAGTGAAAGGGGAACACACAGAGTTGTGTATGCGTGTGAGAGTACAAGAAAAGAAAAGCACACAGGAGAAAAGCAGAGTGTGCAGGAAAATGCAGAGTGTGTGCAGCCTCAAGCTACAAGTGAATGAGCGCGCGTGCGTGCGAGAGAGAGAGAGAGAGAGAGAGAGAGAGAGAGAGAGAGAGAGAGAGAGAGAGAGAGCAGAGAGTGAGAGAGAAGAGAAACTATAAGCATTGAAAAGTTGCCTGTCAGCTTGTACCCAAAAAGTAGTCTGTGTATATTTATTATGTGCCTTCCAAATATTCCTGCTTCCTGTTGAGAACTCTGATCCTGTGTCAAGGCTGGAATATCAAAATATCACCATATTTGATTGCAACATGTACTACAAAGCCACAGTAACAAAACCAATATGGTACTGGCAAAAAAAAAAACCATGCAAATTGATAGAATGGAATAGAATAAATGTACACCCACACAGTCCTAACCATCCGATTCTTTAACAAAGATGGCAAAAATTATCCTGGAGGAAAGATATCCTCTTCCACAAATGGTAGTGGGAAGCTAGATACCTATATGTATAATAGACAAATAAAACTAGATCTCTATCTCTCATCCTGCTCAAAAAATCAAATGTATCAGAGAACTTAATATAAGATATGAAACTTTTAGAGGGAAAAGTTGGGGAAATACTTTAAGAAATAAGCACAGGAAGGCACTTCTAAATAGAAATTACTCAGGAGATTATGCCAACAATTGGCAAATGGGACCTTGTACAATTAAAATCTACACAGTAAAGGAGTTAATCAAGTGAAGACAAACCAACAACATGAGAGAAGTTCTTTGCTAACTGTACATCTGAATGACGACTGAGTTCTATGATATTCAAGGAACTAAAAAAAAACCCTAATAAACCAAGTAGCCCCACTGATAGATGAGATAATGAAAAGAATTCTCAAAAGAGGAAACCAAAAAAACATTTAAAATTGTTGATCCTCACAAGTTGTAGCGATGAGTTTAGCTACACCGCTTTGGTGCCCAAGGAGTTGTGCTCCTAGCTCCCTGTTCAGGAGCTCTTTGGATTCAGTGTGTGCGCAAATAAATAGTACTTAAACAGAGAATATGAGACAAAAATAACATAAAAACCAATGATTTCACTTTGTGTTAACTATCTTCTGCTACAAAAGTGCCCTGTCCTTAAGAGTGGTTTGTATACCCAGTGAGAGACTATTTAAGAAAACTAAGTTTTCCTTTGCAAGAAGCTGTCAATTAGAGGTATTTTCTGGGTTAGGGTTGGGAGTTCATGTCGACTTTTCCCTATCTGTACTGATACCACACCTTACTTGAACCTATCTAAGGATATCACCAAAGAATTGAGTCTTATGAGAATTATTAGTGCTTATGAGAAAACAAGAAAACAAGACAAGAGTCTTGTGACCTCAGTTTCTTCAGAACACAGAATTGTTTCTTGACCATTTGTATTTCATCTTTTACGAATTCTATATTTAGATCTTTACATCATTTTTAAATTGGGTTACTTGCCTTGATATCTGGGTTACTTTGGTTCTTTTTATATTTTATATATTAACTCTAATGGAAATATAATTAATAAAAATCTTTTCCCATTCTGTAGGCTGCCATTTTGTCCTTTTGACAGTATCTTTTGCCTTACAGAAGCTTTTCAATTACATCAGATTCCTTTTATTTTTTATTAGATATTTTATTTACATTTCAAATGTTACCCCTTTTCCTCGTTTCCCCTCAGAAAACACCTTATTCCAACCGGCCTCCCCCTGCCTCATCAACTCACCCACTCTCACTTCCTTCTCCTGGCATTCCCCTATACTGGGGCATCAAGCCTTCTCCGGACCAAGGGCCTCTCCTCCCTTTGATATCCAACAAGGCCATCCTCTGCTGCATATGAATCTGGAGCCGTCGGTCCCTCCATGTGTACTCTTTGGTTGGTGGTTTAGTCCTTGGGAGCTCTGGGGATACTGGTTGGTTCATATTACTGTTCCTCTTTTGGGACTGTGAACCCCTTCAACTCCGTGGGTAATTTCTCTAGCTCCTCCATTGGGGACCTTGTGCTTAGTCCAATGGTTGGCTGAGAGCACCCACCTCTGTATTTGTCAGGTACTGGCAGAGACTCTCAGGAGACAGCTATATCAAGCTCCTATCAGCAAGTGCTCTTTGGCATCCACAATAGTGTCTGGCTTTAGTGACTGTTTATGGGATAGATCCCCAGTTAGTGCAGTCTCTGGATGGTCTTTCCTTCAGGCTGTGTTCCACACTTTGTCTCTATATCTCAACCCATGGGTATTTTGTTCCCCCTTCTAAAAAGGACCAATGAATCCATACCCACACTTTGGTTTTCCTTCTTCTTGAGCTTTGTTTGGTCTGTGAATTGTATCTTGGGTATTCTGCGATTCTGAGCTAATATCCACTTATAGGTGAGTGCATACCATGTGTTTTCACTTGTGATTGGGTTACCTCACTCAGGATGATATTTTCAAGTTCAATCATTTTGCCTAAGAATTTCATGAATTGATTGTTTTTAATAGCTGAGTAGTACTCCATTGTGTAAATGTACTGCATTTTCTGTATCCATTCCTCTGCTGGGTTCTATCCAGCTTCTGACTATTATAAATAAGGCTGCTATGAACATAGTGGAGCATGCATCTTTATTTCACGTTGGAGCATCTTCTGGGTATATGCCCAAGTGTGGTAGAGCTGGGTCCTCAGGTAGTACTATGTCCAATTTTGTAAGGAACTGGCAAACTGATTTCCAGAGTGGTTGTACCAGCTTGCAATCACATCAGAAGTGGGGGAGTGTTCCTCTTTCTCCACATCCCCACCAGTACCTGCTGTCACCTGAGTTTTTCATCTTAGCCACTCTGACTGGCATGAGGTGGAATCTCAGTGTTGTTTTGATTTGCATTTCCCTGGTGACTAAGGATGATGAACATTTTTTAGGTGCTTCTCAGCCAATTGTATTCCTCAGTTGTAAGTTCTTTGTTTAGCTTTGTACCACATTTTTTTCACAGGGTTATTTGGTTCTCTGGAGTCTAATTTCTTGAATTCTTTGTAAATGTTGGATATTAGCCCTTTATTGGATGTAGGATTGGTAAAAATCTTTTCCCAATCGGTTAATTGCCATTTTGTCCTATTGACAGTGTCCTTCGCCTTACAGAAACTTTGTAATTTTATGAGGTCCCATTTGTCAATTCTTGATCTTAGAGCATAAGCTATTGGTGTTCTGTTCAGGAATGATACCTTTGTCAAGGAAGAAATAAGGAA
Organism: Tokudaia tokunoshimensis; assembly: GCA_036184795.1. Taxonomy (NCBI): domain Eukaryota; kingdom Metazoa; phylum Chordata; class Mammalia; order Rodentia; family Muridae; genus Tokudaia; species Tokudaia tokunoshimensis. Next base: position 153,563,390 of record BTHU01000003.1, on the reverse strand, counting down.
CGAAATCAAAACCTTTTTAGAATTTAATGAAAATGAAGGCACAACATACCCAAACTTATGGGACACAATGAAAGAAGTGCTAAGAGGAAAACACATAGCTCTGAGTGGCTCCAAAAAGAAACTGGAGAGAGTGTACACTAACAGCTTGACAGCACACTTGAAAGCTCTAGAACAGAAAGAAGCTAATACACCCAAGAGGAGTAGAAGGCAAGAAATCATCGAACTCAGGGCTGAAATCAACCAAGTAGAAACAAAAAGAGCTATACAAAAAAAAAAAAATCAACAAAACCAGGAGTTGGTTCTTTGAGAAAATCAACAAGATAGATAAACCCTTTGCCAGACTAACCAGAGGGCACAGAGACAGTATCCATATTAACGAAATTAGAAATGAAAACGGAAATGTAACAACAGAAACTGAGGAAATTCAAAAAATCATCAGATCCTACTACAAAAGCCTATACTCAACTGGAAAATCTGGATAAAATGGACAATTATCTAGACAGTTTCTTTTTGGAGGCACTCAGAGCTATGAGTTTTCCTCTTAGCACTGCTTTCATTGTGTCCCATAAGGTTGGTTATATTGTACCTTCATTTTCATTAAATTCTAAAACTTCTTTAATATTTTTCTGTATTTCTTCCTTTACCAAGTTATCATTGAGTAGAGTGTTGTTCAGCTTCCATGTGTATGTGGGCTTTCTGTTGTTTTTGTTGCTATTGAAGACCAGCCTTATTCTGTAGTGATCTGATAGGAGGCATGGGATTATTTCAAATTTCTTAGATCTGTTGAGGTCTGTTTGTGACCGATTACGTGGACAGTTTTGGAGAATGTACCATGGGGTGCTGAGAAGAAGGTATATTCTTTTGATTTAGGATGAAATGTTCTATAGATATCTGTTAAAGCCATTTGGTCCATAACTTCTGTTTCACTGTGTCTCTGTTTAAGCTTGTGTTTCCCTGATCTGTCCATTGATGAGAGTGGGGTGTTGAAGTCCCCCACAATTATTGTGTGATGTGCAATTGTGTGCTTTGAGCTTTAGTAAAGTTTCTTTTATGAATGAGGGTGCCCTTGCATTTGGAGCATAGATGTTCAGAATTGAGAGTTCTTCTTGGCAGATTTTTCCTTTGATGAGTATGAACTGTTCTTCCTTATCTTTTTTGATGACTTTTGGTTGAAAGTTCATTTTATCTGATATTAGAATGGCTACTCCATCTTGTTTCCTGGAACCATTTGCTTGTAAAATTGTTGTCCAGCTTTATACTCTGAGGTAGTGTTTTTCTTTTGAGGTGCATTACTGGTATGCAGTAAAATGCTGGGTCCTGTTTACATATCAAGTCTGTTAGTCTATGTCTTCTTATTGGGAACTGAGTCTATTGATGTTAAGAGATATTAAGGAATAGTGATTGTTGCTTCCTGTTACTTTTAATGCTATTTTTATATTTGTGTGGTTATCTTCTTTTGGGTCTATTGAAAGAAGATTATTTTATTGCTTTTTCTAGGGTGTAGTTTCCCTCCTCATGTTGACATTTTCCATCTATTATCCTTTGCAGGGCTGGATTTGTAGAAAGTTATTGTGTAAATTTGGTTTTTTTCATGGAATATCTTGGTTTCTTCATCCATGGTAATTGAGAGTTTTACTGAGTATAGTAGCCTGGGCTGGTATCTGTGTTCACTTAGGGCCTTCATGACATCTGCCCAGGATCTTCTAGCTTTAATAGTCTCTGGTGAGAAGTCTGGTATAATTCTAATAGGTCTGCCTTTATATGTTACTTGCTTTTTCTCTTACTGCTTTTAATATTCTTTCTTTGTTTAGTACACTTGATGTTTTAATTATTATGTGACAGGAGGAATTTCTTTTCTAGTCCAATCTATTTGGAGTTTTGTAGCCTTCTTGTATGTTCATAGGCATCTCTTTTGGTTAGAGAAGTTTTCTTCTATAATTTTGTTGGAGATATTTACTGGACCTTTAAGTTGGGAATCTTCACTCTCTTCTATTATCCTTCGGTTTGGTATTCTCATTGTGTCCTGGATTTCCTGGATGTTTTGGCTCAGGAGATTTTTGCATTTTGCATTTTCTTTGACTGTTGTGTCAATGTTTTCTATGGTATCTTCTGCACCTGAGATTCTTTCTTCTATTTCCTGTATTCTGTTGGTGATGCTTGCATCTATGACTCCTGATCTCTTTCCTAGGTTTTCTATCTCCAGGGTTGTCTCCCTTTGTGATTTCTTTATTGTTTCTATTTGCATTTTTAGATCCTGGATGATTTTGTTCTGATCCTTCACCTGTTTGGTTGTGTTTTCCTGTAATTCTTTAGAGGATTTTTGTGTTTCCTCTATAAGGTCTTCTACCTGTTTACCTGTGTTCTCTTGTATTTCTTTAAGGGAGTTATTTATGTCCTTCCTAAAGTCCTCTATCATCATCATGAGATGTGATTTTAAATCAGGGTCTTACTTTTGTGGCGTATTGGGGTAACCAGGGCTTGCTGTGGTGGGAGAAGTGGGTTCTGATGATGCCAAGTAGCCTTGGTTTCTATTGCTTATGTTCTTGTTCTTGCCTTTCACCATCTGGTTATCTCTGGTGTTATCTGGTTTTGTTGCCTCTGACTGTGACTTGTCCCTCCTGCAAGCCTATGTGTCAGTACTCCTGAGAGACCAGTTCTCTCCAGGAGGAATTTAGGTATGGAGAGCTGTGTTATAGGGTCAGCTCTAAAGTACAGACAGAAACTAGATGGATCCTGTTCCCAGCTGATCCTTGGTTCCTGTGTCCTGATGGCTCTGAGCAGGTTGCTCTTGGGCCAGAAATTTGAAGAAAAGTGGTGGTCTTACCTGTGCTCCCAAGTGTGTAGGCACTCCTGGGAGACCAGTTCTCTCCTGGCAGTATTTGCATATGTAGCTCTGTGGCCCAGGATCAGCTCTGAGCACAGACTGAAACTGGAAGACTCCTGTCCCAGGCAGCTCCTCTGTTCCTGTGTCCTGAGGGTTCTGGGCAGGTTCCTCTGAGCAGCAGGGGTGGTCCAACCTGTGCTCACAGACCTGTCTGCACTCCTGGGAGGCTATTTCCCTGTACCACCTGGGTATGGAGCCCTGTGGCAGAGGATGGTCTCCAGCTACAGACAGAAACCGGAAGGCTCCAGTCCCTGGCTGCTCTGGGTTCCTGTGTCCTGAGGGTTCCAGGTGGGTTCCTCTGCACAACAGCGGTCCATATTCCATTTATTAGCTGTTATTCTTGGTGTCTATGTTTTGGTCTTCAGTTCAGAAAGTCCTTTCCCATACCAATGAGCTAAAGATTATTCCTTATTTTCTCTTTCATCAGGTTCAGTATGTCTGGTTTTAAGTTGAGGTCTTTGATACATTTAGAATTGAGTTTTGTGTGGGTGAAAAACATGGATCTATTTGCACTCTTCTACATATAGACATCCAGTTTGACCAGCACTATTTGTTGAAGATGCTGCCTTTTTCCAGAATATATTTCTGGCTTCCTTATTAAAAATCAGATATCCTTAGGTGCATAGGCTTGTATCTTCAACTTAGTTCCATTAATCAACATGTCCATTTTTATGACAATACTATGCTGTTTTTATTACTATAGCTCTGTAGTACATCTTCCAATTGGGGATGGTGATACATCCAGCAATTATTTTATTATTCAGGATTAATTTTGGGCTATCCTGGGGTTTTGGGGTGTGTGTGTGTGTGTGTGTTTCCATATGAAGTTTAAAATTGTCCTTCCAGTTTCTGTGAAGAATTGTATTGCAACTTCAGTAAGAATTATACAATGATATTCTTGAAAAAATAATGAACAATAAAATACAGCTCTGCTTCTTCCTTCAAATAATCTTTGCTCATGAGCAAATTAGAGTCCTCTTCTATAATGAAATTACTATTATCTTTTGAGACCATTTTAATAAATACCTTGGGCTTTTCCCACGTAATATAAATTCATATCAAACTAATGCAAGAAAATATTAGTGGGTATCTTAAAATTTCTGGAATATCATAAAAATCAAAAGCAAGAAAGTGGGCCTTATGCTGACTCTATCTTGAAACACTCATGCTAACTGTAGGGTATGTACTACTGTTCAATTTTAACATGTCTCCACACACCCCTATACCCTTACTTAAATGTTAAATTTTTTTCTTAGTAAGCTCCAACTTTTTAAAGAATGAATAGTAAATTAGGGCTTGTGAATAAGTAGGTGATCTGGATCTGTAGTAAAATTGCAGCCAAATGTATACACAATATGTTGGCATGCTAGTTATCTCCTTGATGCTGTGACCAAATATTTGCCAAAAATCAACTTATGGGTAAGAAGGGTTTATTTTAGCTCATATTTTGAGAGCTGTCAAGTAGGTAGTAGAAACTGAACTTAGGTCTTCTGGAAGAGAAGTCAATGTTCTTAACTACTGAGTCATCTATCTAGCCCCTCATGTCATATTTGAAAGGATACAGTTTGCTATAGTGCAGAAAGCATAGCAACAGGACCATCATACACTGGTCACATTCTTTCTATAGCTAAGAAACTGAGAGCAGAAGGGAAGTAAAACTGGGTTACAAAACCCCAAGGCCCTGTCCCACTGACCCACTTTCTCCAGAGGCTCCACCTCCACATCCTTCCAAACAAGTACAAGTTGGGCACCAAGTGCTCAAGCGGATGGATCTGTAGTGGCCATTACACATTCAAACCACCACAGTTGGTGTTGATGCTTTCACACAATTTCTAATGCCACTTACCCAGAGACCAAGTGGCTGGAATTGTCAAATGCCAGCTTCGTCCTTCATCTTTTTCATATTGAAACTGAGCACAAGAAACTCATCTAGAACTGCAATATGTTTGAAAAGTATTCATTACATAGAATTTGTGTTCAATACATGCTAGTACACATTTGATGGAATACAAATGTCAATAATCATGATGCTGGAACTCTGTGGGAAGAATTTTTGCAATTGGCTAATAAAGTTTGCTGAATCTGGAGGATACTTTCCCCTTTCTAGTCTTCATTGTGATCTTTATGAGTGACGACTTATGATTATTAGCTTCTCGTTTGTAGAGATCTATATTTACACCTCAAATACTGCTTCTCTCAGAGTTCTGAATTATTTTGTAAACTCTGCTTATTTGCTCTCATTAGACCACAGTTACGAATTTCTGGCTTGTTTGTACATATCACCAAGTATTTTTAGACCAATTTAGCAAAATACCATGGAAGAGGCAATAAGTTAAAGTAAGATGAGAGAATGTTTTACATTTAACTTCCAATAAAGCTTAAAAAACTCTGCTCATTAAAAGATGACTATCAATGTTGCTAAGAGCTGTTTACTAAACTGATAAAATGAATATTGTCTTTTAAAAGTCAAAGTACTTTTATCTGATCTCAAAGGTGAGTTTGAAAAGCTAATCCTTCTGGTATTTGCTTGTCACTCAAGCATAACTTTCTCTCTACCCATACCTGCTGGCTTTTTGTTCAGCTCCAGCAAGTTTTGGCAGTGGCTCTATCAATGGCTTTGAACAAGAAATCCTGCTGATGGCACTTAGACAACGTTTTTCAGAATTTGGGCAAGAGGTTGGATTGGTCTAACATTTAAATAAAACAAAATTCAAAAGTAGAAGAATCATCATTGCTACAGTTTTGGTGTCATTGAAACCTTCAAAAGAGGAAACTCCTCCAATATGTAGGCTCATATGTTTGAGAGTATAGATACTTTCATCTGTTTTCCCACCAAATGTTTACTAAAAGCCTGTTCCATAGAAGGCTCTCTATAGGAGAGGAATAGAGGATTCTGATGTTGTGAAATGTAATCTAGCATGGGGAGCTCCAAATGCACTGTCAGCATCTTCAGGCACATGTGTGTAAATGCAGTAACTCACTGTGTATGCTTGTCCTTGCACAAAGCAATGACAGTAAGAACTTCTGGGAAAGGAAGAGAGAATGCCTAGGATCACCAGACCCTAAGCAAAGACAATAAGCAATGTAGAGAGCTCCTCAAATCTCACCCCTTGGCTTTCAGAATACATGATTCACTTTGGAAGCAGAGTGTTAAATGTCTCTTACTCTTAAACAAGCATTCTCTGTGTCTGAACTCCTGACTCTTCTATTAGCCTTTCTGGTTATTCCAGTTCAGAAAGGTCTTACTGTTTCCTTGGTCCCAACTCTTGTTGTGCGTGAAGTTAATTACATATTCCCTCATAGTAGTGTCAGATTTTTGTATGTTTCCTTATGCTTCCTGAGGAAAGGGACTTCAGTTAATGTTTCTTAATATGCTCCCTGGCCCATTATCTGGGGCAGACAGAGCTCTATAACCACTGACTAAATTGGCACAGTTGCTTTGCCCAAGTTAATATTAAGCTTAGTTTGCATTCTCAGGCCATAAACCACCTAGTAATTAGAGGGCCATTTAGTAAGAGCAGCCCTGCTTGTAGCAGCAATGGAATAGAGCTTGTCTGCTGGCTGGAGGAAATAGAAAAGATCTAATAAAAATCTGATTAACTATATCAAAACTGACCTAGAATCAGAGTTGGAAGTATATACAAAAATTCTTAGTGCATGTCCCTTGTTTAGCTAAAAGTATACTTGTGTTGAAGCTTATTCTAGGTCACACTGAATTAGTGATGAATTGGGAGCTCAGGCTTGGAACTTCAGCTATTAACCAAGCCCCTGTTGGGTAAAGGGTTGAGCTCAGAAGCCAACTATATGACAGTTCAACCTGGTGCTTGCGAAGTCCTCATAAGAAGGAGCACTGAGGGTTAAGATGCTTTCCTGAGCTTTTAGCACTGAGTGAGCTGGTTCCTATGCTATTTCACTTAACGTTCACAATGCACGGCACAGAATTTAATTCAACCCCCACCTGAGGAGCAGCATATGATACGTGTGTGTGTGTGTGTGTGTGTGTGTGTGCTGCTGTTGTTTTTAGTCAGTAGGTTTCTGTGATATAAGGCTTGACTAGGAAAATCTGAGTCCTATAACCAAGGTTATCAGGAATGAAAAATGAGGATTTGGGGCTCAGGGGAAAACTGTTGTTCACACATGGAATTTCCTCTTTAGCCAAACTTCAGGCCTGCTTTTTACCCAGTTTTTATCTACAATCGCACTATAAAACATGTTTACAACATTGAAAATAGCATTCAAAATACCACTACTCTAGACTAGTTCTCCAAATCTCAGCTGGTAAGTGGCAGAACTGGATACCCCGACTGGAATGCCTATTTCTGTAACACATGCGTGAGCTACCTAGTATGATCTCTATATGCAAAACTCACGCATGTTCTTGTGCTGCTGTGAGCCCTGCATGTAAGACACCATGCTAATATGTGAATGCAAATGAGAAATGGTGAGCTGTTGGTTCATACTCAGAACTCAACAAATGTTAGTTTTCTTCCCTTCCCTTGTGGGCTACCTCACACTCAAGACACATAGGATCTGTGGGATTGCCTCAAGCATCTGGGCTTACCTGTGGGCTTCCCTCTGAAATGTTCCATAACCATTACAACTGCAAGGAATAGCACATCGGTCTTCTCTCCACATACTCTTGGACAACCTTTCTGTTGTGTTACACATCCCTTTCCTGCCTTGTGCCCTCCAGCACCCACCCACCCCCACTTCTGTGGCTAGAAGTTTGATTAGCCAGGTGAGGACAAATCAGCTCATTTAACTCTTGTCCTTCACTAGTGCTTCTGCTGTATCGAAAGAGAGAAAGAAAGAAAGAAAGAAAGAAAGAAAGAAAGAAAGAAAGAGAGAGAGAGAGAGAGAGAGAGAGAAAGAAAGGAAGAAAGAAAGAAAGAAAGAAAGAAAGAAAGAAAGAAAGAAAGAAAGAAAAAGCAAGAAAGAAAGAAAGAAAGAGAGAAAGAGAGAAGAAAGTAGAGGGAGGGAGGGAGGGAAACTGTTGCTGCCATTGCATAGCAAGTGTAAGAAAGTATTTCTGCTGTTTTCCCTCTTTCTGTTTTATTAAAAGACAAGTTTTGGCTGAAATATCTTTTATGCTTAAGCAAATTTCATATGGAGTAAGAGTAAAATGTTTCTTCCCAAATAGAATAAATAGAAATGTTTTCAGGTATGATAGTACCTTATTAATCTTACTAGTATCAAAATAGTTTCACTATACATTACATTATTTTTTGTATTATTATGTTTTTTTTAATCAATAAGCTTTGTACCAATACAATGAAACCCTTGAGGGAGAATATAACACCCCACAGGGTGTCTGACTTCTAATGAGCACTCAATAAAGAAACATTTTGATATTAGTGAATGAATGAATACTAAATCAAGGAGGTAGTTAGGAGTCCAAATTTAAATTAAGAAACATAATTTGGTCCAAGATATGTACTTAGTGAAGAATCAGGAATTGAAGCTGGTTTGTTGTTACTATGCTCATGTATAAATTTTAAGCTCTTAAAATTTTTTTAAAATAGAAAATCTGTACAATATACTCTAATCACAGTTTTCCCTCCCCCACTTCCTCCCAGATCCTCCCCACTTTCGCGCCCATCCAATTCTAACTTTTTCTCTTTTACTTTCTCTTTAGAAAACAAACAGGCAAATTTTAAAAAATAATTTAATTTAAAAAATTGGCAAACATTCACAAGACACACACATACAAACAAAACATAAAAACACAAAAACACAAAATCGGAAACCATAGTATACAAATGAAAGACCAGTCAGATAAAAAGTGCTCAAAGCTATATGAGACAAAAAAAAAAAATCTAGATTACCTTCCTTTTGTATTGACTATCACCAGTAGGGGTGATGACTTTAGTTAGACACCAAATTATTTCTCCATGTTAAACAGGATATGTACATGTTTTCAGCAATATGGCCTCACCATCAGATGTGGAAAGAAACCAATAAGCTATTTTTGAAAATATTATTTATGTAAAGGGGGCAGGGCATGCCAGGGCACATGTGTGGAAATCAGAGGAAAATTTGCAGGAGTCAGTTCTGTCCTGTCATGTGAGTTCCAGGGATCAAATTCAAGTCATCGGGCTTTGTGGCAAGCATCTTTACCTGCTGAACCATCTCACCAGTCCTAAGTCCATATATCTTTCTATTCACAGCAGCTTCATTGTCTCATGGCTAGTCACAGCGCTTCAAATACTTTAGAAGTTTATGTTGAAACGTTCTTTGTTAGCATAATCTCTCTCTTAAGGATGACAGTTTTAGGACCTCTCCTCAAAGGCATCTCAAGGACACAGGACACATTTCAATGGTTCTGTTCTCGTGTGATAAATATGCTCATCTTTGAAGCTTTCCCTTCAAAATTTATTTGGCAAACCCTGCACACTAACATTAGGAGAAAGTAGATCAAACTTCAAAACTTTCAGATGTGGTTAATGGGTCAGTTTTCAATGCCAAAGGCCATCCTGGAGCCAAGGTAGGTGAAATAGTTAATTCTGAAGAAAATCATGTGATGCCAAAGAGTGATGCTGGATACATGATTTGCCTTCAACAGTCCCTCACAGTTCACCCGTAGCTAGCTGTGGGTTTCTGGAAGCAATGGAAGACAGCTGTTGATTACTGTGCTGTTGGTTTTCATTCACTTCTGAACATATATACTGTTACATGCAGTGCTGGGGATGGAACCCAGGGCCTTATGAATATAGACAACTACTCATCTTCTGTAATTGCTACAGAAAATTATAAAAGGCCTGTATGTATTATATCAGAAAATAGATAAATAAGTGTCTATTTAAATCAATTAATCCTCCCTTTTCCCCTCTATTCCCTTCCTGCCCCGATATGTTCCTGGCTGACCTCTCCTCTCCTCTCTTCTCCCCTCCTCCTCTCCTCTCTTCTCCTCTCCTCTCCTCTCCTCTCCCCTCCCCTCCTCTCCCCTCCTCCTCTCCTCTCCTCTCCCCTCCTCCTCTCCTCTCCTCTCCCCTCCTCCTCTCCTCTCCTCTCCTCTCCTCTCCCCTCCCCTCCCCTTCCTCTCTGTGTCTACCTATCTTTCTGTCTGCCTCTACTTCCTTCTCAACTCCCCTTCCCATGCCCTAAATAAAGTCTATTCTACATTATACCTGTCATATGGCTGATATCTCAGGGGGAAGGAATGCCTTAACTTGGGCCCACCAAGGCACCCCTCCCACCTCACCATAATGCACTCTACAAATCAATTGGTCTTTTTTAAAAACATAACACTGGTGCCATGAGACTTGGAGTTAGAAACTCCCAGACTCGCATTTCCCATGACTCAGATTTACAAACCTGCTGCCACATGAACTTTCCAGCCATAGGATGGCTCACTAGAGGTATCCATCCAAACAGTGGTGATTTGGTAAGCTTCCTGCCCAAGTAGGCATGGAGAGTCGCTGGTCCCAAGGGAGGGCTGGCCACCCTCTCTCTAGTGGTCCAAGGGACGGAGTTATACAGGATCTTTATGACTGGCCTTCTTGCTCACTCCTCATTCTAGGATGCTCTCTCGGGTAAGGTTTTTCTCTCTCTTCCCAAAGGTGGTTCATTTTTCGCTGCTGCAAAATCCCAGGCCTGGGTAAACCATTCTCCTCTTTACTGCTCAGGCGCTGGCCTATACTCAGCCCCCTAGTTCACTGCGTGACAACCCTGTGATCTGGCTCAGCTATTTTCTAGCTACTGCATTTGTCCTTGGGACACCGGAATGGACAAATCACTAGCTTCTACTCACCCAGTGGGTGCCTTGTCTATGACCATGTGTCCTGGCTCCCCACTGGGATGTCTCCTGGAAAACCTCAAACCTCTAAAACTAGCACCTGACTTAAAGGCCTCCAAACGTATCCACATTTACAATCAGGTCTGGCCCCACTACTCGTTACATAACACCATTCTAAAAGATCTTTATAATTATCATCAGTGATCCAAAGGGAGGGGAGGAAATATTCCTATGTACAGGCTTTACTCTAACCAACTTGCTCTCCACTTTCCACCCCAACTCCTTACTCTCTTGCCTCCTGCTGCTGCTGTCCAGTTGCCTGCTGGACTAGTTTCTGCCCTCTGCTTCCTGCCCTGTCACCTCACTCTCCCCATGCTTTATCCCTTTGCTCTCTGCTCCTGGCTCTCTACCCCTTTGACTTTTAACAGTACTCTCCAGATCTTGCTTCACTCTGCCTCTACGCTCCCACACTCTCTTAGCCCACCCGCTTACAGTTCTCTCACCCTGCACTGCTCTGGAGGCTGCCACTGCTTGCTTGCCTGCTCTCCACTGCCCAGCACTGAGTGCTCCTGCAGCCACCGCCCACCACAAAGCCATGCCATGCACCCCTCAAATCCCTCGCACTGTGCCTCTTAGATTCATTTTTATGTTTGTCTCTGCCATGTTTCTGCTGTTCCATTTTTAAGATACGCAGCCACGCTTCTGCCGTTCCATTCTAAGGTATAACACATCAATTTTCCCCACATGTAGAGCTAAGGCTTCAGCGCCATCTTAGCTAAGGGTAGTCACATGACCAGCTGTAGCTTCAGTGCCATCTTGGTTTAAGGCAGTCCCATGACTACCTGCCATCTTTGTTATGGGCAGTTCCCACTTCGCTGCCTCCTAGCCTTAAAACATCCTGACTTAAGGTTTCATCCTGACTTAAGATTTCTATCCTGTCTTGATGAATAATGATTTTAATGTTAATTTAAAGATTTACAACAGTAAAAAAATTAAAGATCACTGCCTTAAATATATGCATAGCCTTGGTTTTGCTACTATTATTAAGTTACAATGTACTCTATTTACTAGAAACATTCTAGGAAAAATACAGATTGTCTAACTCAGATATGCTTAATAGATACTAGTTTTCAATCTTGTCAGAAACCTACTAGATATAACATTAAATATTTAAGCTTATTATGACAGACAGAGAGTCCTAAAGCTTAACAGTGACCCACCCCAAGATCTCCAAAAAGACATGGGCACAACAAGAAGACTGCCCAGACTGTGGTCTGATAACCACTAAGAAACACTGTTCCATTGCCTTGCCTGCAGCCAGGGCTTGGCCTAAACTGTGGACAAACAGAGGATACTCAGAGAGTTAAATGTCTCATATTGCCTAAGACAAGGTGAGTCATTTCTCCCATGTTCCTACTGCACAGTAAATACTTTCTTATCTTCTGACAGCCAGACTGACTCTGCCGGAATTATGATAGAGGCTACAGGGACCTGGGAAAACTGTTTGAGTAGTGGATTATCGACCAACATCTGTCTCAATTAATATATGAAATCTAGATTATAATTTATTCTTCCCAGATTTCTGACCACATTGCCAGCTAAACTAATTGCAGCTTGACAGCTTGAAAACATACCTCTAGCACTTTACAATAAGGTAATCCAGCACTGTATTAGCTCATTAGTCAATTTGCTAACTAGTTAAGACTACCAAATCTCTGAGAAGCACCTAAAGAAATGTTCAACATCCTTAGTCACCAGGGAAATGCAAATCAAAACAACCCTAAGATTCTGCCTCATACCAGTCAGAATGGCTAAGATCAAAAACTCAGATGACAGCAGATGCTAGTGAGGATGTAGAGAAAGATGAACACTCATCCATTTCTGGTGAGATTACAAGCTGGTACAACCACTCTGGAAATCAGTTTGGCAGTTCCTCACAAAATTGGACATAGTACTACCTGAGGAGCCAGCTCTACCACTCTTGGGCATATACCCAGAAGATTCTCCAGCATGTAATAAGGACACATGCTTCACTATGTTCACAGCAGTCTTATTGATAATAGCCAAAAGCTGGGAAGAACCCAGCTGTCCCTCAACAGAGGAATGGATATAGAAAATGTGGTACATTTACACAACAGAAAGTTACTCAGCTATTAAAAACAATGAATTCATTAAATTCTTAGGTAAATGGATTGAACTTGATAATATCATCCTGGGTGAGGTAACCCAATCACAAAAGAACACACATGGTATGCACTCACTGATAAGTGGATATTATCCCAGAAGCTGGAATACCCAAGATCCAATTCATAGACCACATGAAGCTTAAGAAGAAGGAAGAACAAAGTGTAGATACTTTGGTCCTTCTTAGCAGGGGGAACAAAATACCCATGGGAGGAGATACTGATACAAAGTGTGGAGCAGAGACTGGAGGAAAGGCCATCCAGAAATTGCCCCACCTGGTGATCCATCCCATATACAGTCACCAAACCCAGACACTATTGTAGACGCCAACAAGTGCTTGCTGACAGGAGCCTGATATAGTTGTCTCCTGAGAGGCTCTGCCCGTGCCTGACAAATACAGAGGGGAATACTCTCAGCCATCCATTGGACTGAGCACAGGGTCCCCAATGGAGGAGCTAGAGAAAGGACCCAAGGAGCTGAAGGGGTTTGTAGCCACATAGGAGGAACAACAGTATGAACCAACCAGTACCCACAGAGCTCCCAGGGACTAAACCACCAACCAAAGAGAACACATGGAGGGACCCATGACTTCAGCCACATATGTAGCAGAGGGTGACCTTGTTGGACATCAATGAGAGGAGAGGCCCTTGGTCCTATAAAGACTCATTGCCCCAGTGTAGGGGAATGCCAGGACAGGGAAGCAGGAGTGGGTAGTTTGGTCAGGAGGGGGAAGGGGGATAAGATAGGGGGCTTTTGGAGGAGAAATGAGGAAAGGGGATAACATTTGAAATGTAAATAAAGAAAATACCTAATACAAAAAAGAAAAAAGAAAAAGACTACCAGATCTCTTATCAAGATGATAGATAGGTTTGCCTTCATGATAAAGAGTACACAAATTCAGATATAACATTTCACAAATGTAACCTTCTGCTACTTCCTTATAAAAACCCAGTTTCCAGTTACTAAATGCTTCATATTTCTTCCCTTTGTTTTGCCAATATCTTAACATTTACCAACAGAGTTCTTATAAATTGGCCTAATAAGACATTCCATTATATGATCCAACTTTTATAATCACAAGTTCAAACTTTAAGTTTCCTTTGGTTGTCTTCTAACCATAAGGTGTTTGTCATGCTAAATCTATATGATCAACTATCATATTCAAAAGGTCAAGGTTTTGGGTTTCCTTTGTTTTTTAAATGTAAACTTAAAAATGTTTCTAACTTTGCTAAATTTATATATATTCAGTCTCCTCGACAGAAAAAAAAAAGCCCTTCTTGCTCCTTCTGCTCCATGGAAGGTTTTCGTCTTCCCTAAGTTCATCTTAAAGAATGTTCATGCTGTTGACAACTTTATCTCTTTTACAAACTTATTAGTCCCAAGAAACACTCAGATTTACTTCTCAGAGATTCCATCTGCATAAGGACACCTGCCAATTAATAGCTTACGTTCCCACTTATTACCTATTCCATAGAATGTGCCTCCCCTGTTCCCCAGGATTAGGAATCCCCTCACCCCAATCACCAAGACTTTCAAATGTACACCTAAGAAAAATTTTTCTCTCCCAAATGTAGTTAACTTTATTTTGGGCCACTAATATATATGTATGTGTTTCAGCATCTTGCCAAATCCAATCATTTACTCAAAATCTTCATCTAGGCTAGCTCTAGAAAAGCAACCCACAGATGCTTCAATCTACTCTCAAAGACACAGAAGTTTCTACCAGACCTTCTCCTTCCTACCTAGGGACTCTACACAGAAAGGAAACATCCAACTCTCCTAAAACTGGACGATCAACCCCATCTCCATTTTCTTAGGTTTCCCAGAGCCATGTCCGTAGCCTCAGATCATGACACCCCGGTTCCTGCTTCACCATCACCTCTTTCTGGTTTTTCCTTTTTAATTAAACCAAAACAGAGGAATGCTGGAATTCCTTCTAAGCTCTGCCCAGCAGTTGTCTGGAGATAGCCAGGTAGGCTTGACTTTCTATAAAACGGGCTGTTGGCCCCTCCTCTCTCTCTTTCTCTTACTCTTTCTGTTCCCTCTCTCTCCCTGACTTTCTTCTCTCCGTCTCTCCCTGATCCATTTCCCCCCTCTCCCCTTCTCCCACTCCACATGTTCCTGGCTGGCCTCGACTCTTGTCTGTCTGTCTGTCTGTCTGTCTGTCTTTCCCTGTCTCTATTCCCTTCTCAACTCCCCTCTGTATGCCCTAAATAATTTCTATTCTACACTATACGTGTCACATGGCTGGTACCTCAGGGGGAAGTGATGCCTCAGCATGGGCCCACTACGTCACCTCTCCTACCTCACCATACCACCCTCTATGAAACATATTTTGGTCTTTTTAAAACTACAAGCTCCACTTTCCTAAATGGTAACAGGCACCTGTAATCTCTATAAGCAAACACTAGAAAAGATGTGTTGATAACCATGTATAGGATTATATTCATTCTAAAATATGCATTTGACTCTATTTATTGACAAACACATATCTTTCTAGTACCTCTGGGAAAAGGCAAATGTACACTTTTTAATTCTGTTTTATTTACCTGTCAGTAACTTACTTGCTGGTGGACTTTGTATGGCAAGAAGTAATGGAGATTCTTTAGCATTTGTTCCTTAAATATCTGCTAAGCACTTCCTTAGTACCTCCTCCTTTTATTTTTAGGACAGTCTCCCTGTGTACCATGTGGCCTCTTGATTACTAAGTGCTTACTGTGCAACTGGAACCATGCTATGTGTCAGGGACTCTGAAAACAAACATGGCCTCCATCCTCGGCAAACTTATTTGGGAGCAGGAGTTCAGGTATGCACAGTCCAATATCATGCATATCAGAGCCCATTGAGAGCCACAGTGTCCACAAGCCCTGAGACCGCAGAATTCACTGGACAACTAGGGGATGGAAGGAAGGAAGGCTGTCTCTGGGTGGCACTTGGCCTGGGTCTTGCAGACAAGTAGGAGACAGGCTAATATGAGTCTTAAAGGCAGATGGAGCTGTCCTGCTCTCAGTCAACATAGAGGGAAAAAGCTGTTAGGAAACTGGAAGGACTTTAGTGTGGCTACAATAGACACTACAGGCGTGGAGAGTTAGTCTCATGAAGGGCATGGTAAAACCAGACAAGGGTCTGAGGGTAGTCAATACAGAAGGAGTTCCCAAAACAGCCCCCTGGGTCCTTTTCTACTGTAAATGTATCCAAATGCCTCTGGAGACCTAGCTCTCAACAACCCTGAGATAATCATCACCGTGAGAGTCCACAGAGCCTATTGCCCTCTACCCAGGGACTATACTATGGCATGGAAACTCCCCTCCTCCCACCTTTGCCAAAGAACTTGCCCATGAGCCTTTGATCCTAAATAAGAGTGGCTGTCCTAAGAATCCACACACAGAAGACCTTTACTGTCCCCTTATGCCACTGAGACCAGTCCTCAGAGGTAATCCAATGTCACCTTAAGCTGTGTAATGACAACCATCTTGTATCACTTTGTGGTTGGGTAATCAGTTGATCAGGGAGTAGACACACAGATTCTGATCTATATCTTATGGTCCACTGTTTCTGATATTTGCTTAGTAAATTTTCCCATACATTTTAACTCCCCTCTGCTATTATTTCATGATAATGGTTAGGTGCTTTAAAAACATTTACAAATAATCATTACAATGGGGTTCAATGGCCAGGGAAAAACAAAAGAAGTATAATAGCACAGAGTGAGTGTGCAAATGTTACTTTACTGAGTGTTGATGAATCACAAGGCCTACGTATAGCACTTTATGTGTATTATCATGTTGAATATTTATGACAACTTGTGGTATAGATTATTGCCTCAGGTAAGGAAACTGAACCTAGAATATGCTGAATACAAAGAGTCGTTTTCTGACCACAGACAACCTCTCTCCTTTGTTACAACTGAGGCCCAAGAGAGAGTAGGAGACTCTGTTCAGTTTAAGTACCTAACAAAAATTTAAATCCGGCAAGGGAAAATTCAGTCTGAGCCAGTCACTATTTGATGGCTCACAATGTTTGCCCTACACATTCTAACCACCATGCCTACCCTTGTATCCCATACCGCTCTGCACCCTCCACACTTCTGGTCCTTGCTGAATGGTTTTATATCCACTTTGTTCACCAATATCCCAGGAATGTGCTCTGGCTTAGCGAGAAGAAAAGAGACTAGACTTCAATGTTTAGTGTGAACACAGTTAGTGTGTGCTTTCCCACAGCACACTCTTAAGACTTCCTATTAATGATGAGGATTCTTTTTCAATGGGGTTATTCATGAATGACTACTTGGTATCTTTAAAGAGCACTGATGTATTTGTTTGACTATCATATTTTCAGAAGCTCCTCTTTAATGACTAAACACAAATGTGTTTTTAAAGCCTTGTTTTGGCTACACCTGATCTGGGCACACACTTCTGTAATTTGTTATGTGTAATGTAGAGGCAGGTGTTCTGGTATATTTAGTCTATGGACAAAAATATTGCCAAATAAGTTTAGCACATTTTGAAAGAGGTTAAATGAAGATCAAAAGGATAAATAAAAAGTGAGGAAAATGTATTTATTTTCTTGTGTCATACTACAAACATAAGTTTATAGTAAAATATAATAAACAAATACACTTGGCTGCTAACTTTTGCAGTATCATTATGTTACCCAATAACAATGGTTGAAATGAAATCCAGGCATTTTGTCTGGGTCATGGGGCAAGAGCTCAGTCAGCCTGTGAGTGAAAAGGGTAAAACTGGGGAGGAATATAACTGTAGAGTTTAGCAAAGTGTTTGAGTCTGTGCATGTTTGAAGAAGAGTTGATGCTTCTAGGTGCTCATCCAATGCCCCATCAGCTTCCCATCACAGTGTCCTCCTTACCTGCAAAGTTCTTGTACCATAGTCAGTAATGTCAGTAATAGTCTGTAATGTCAGTTGCCACTGGTACCCACTTTGTAGCCCTTTTCTACCCAGACCTTTAAGCAAAAAGGACTCTCATTGTAGGAGCTGCCAGAGCATAAAACAAAATTTCTTCAACAAATCCAGTATCAGCTGGACTTTTATGTATTTCTCCACATAGTAAAGTACCTAGAAAAATCCAGAAAATGTGGCCTTGAATTGTAATCTCCAATCTGGGTAATGAGAACTTTAGTGTTGTTGTTTTGGGGATCTACTCTCCTTAGCAGTTGATTCCCCAACAGGTACTTTTAGACTTTATTACCCACACAGATAATATGTTTTACATCATTAATTTTCTCTCCCTCCCCTTCCTTCCATTTTTTTTCCAGTGTTGGAGAGCAATATTTTGCATACCTTTTACATAGACAGTGGATCATGTAAGTCCCTAAAGTATCATATATGTAATATACAGTAATAATCATTATCTGCAAAATGAAACCTATTCAAAATAATAGCAGGACCAGATGAAAGTTGTCTGCTTAGAACATCACATGGTACATGTGAAGAAAACATGATCACTAGCATTCAGAAGTCATTCTGATTATTTGACTAATATTGAATTGCTAGCAATGCTATGTACAGATGAACTCTGAGAAGCTCAAAATCTTGGAAAAAAACTCAAAAGCTGACTTTACAAATCACACTATTATAAGGAAGATTATATTTACTTAATTGAGTTCCTATACTTTTTTTAAAATTTAAGAATATTTCCGTTTCCAGTTTTTGTCTTCACCCAGAGCTGATCCTGTGCCACAGTGCTCCATACCCAAATTCCACTGGGAGAGAGCTGGTTTCCCAGGAGTGAGGACACACCTGTAAGCACAAGTAAGACCACCACTTCCACTCAAAGGGACCTGCCCAGAGCCCTCAGGACACAGGAATCAAGGACAGCTTGGAACAGGATATTTCTGGTTTCTCTCTGCACTGGAAGCTGATCCTGTGCCACCCCATACCCAAATTCTGCCTGGAGAGAGCTGTATCCCAGGAGTGCCATCATACCTGTGAGCACAGGTAAGACCACCACTGTAGAGAGTCATATTGAAGTGCTTTATCACATGGCAGCTATCAGCTCCAGATGCCAGTGAGCTACACCTCCCCCCACCTGGAACAAGCCTTTTGTCACACCTCAGCCTCCCGCAGAGCAACAGACCCTATGGGGTCAACTTCCTCAAGGAACAGTGGAGCTAAGGGCCTGCTGAGAAGTGCTGAAAAGACTCTGCAACCCTGGGAGGGAGGGTCACGCCCACAGCGCATATATTGTCGCTCTTATCCCCCAAGTAAACTAATGTCTCAGTGTGTTCTTTTTCTTTCGACCCCCATCGTTTCACTCCACAGCTCTTCTTCCATGGAAAACCCGCTCGTGTGCAATTCCCGGGAAGCTTCACACCACTTCTGCTCAAAATTCCTGGCCCAGGAGGGACCTACCCAGAGTCATCAGGACACAAGAACCAAGGAGCAGCAGGAAACTGGATCCTTCCCTTTTCTGTCCGAACCCCAGAGCTGACCCTGTGCCACAGCTCCCCATACCCAAATTCCTCCTGGAGAGAACTGGTCTCCCAGGAGTACTGACATACAGGCTTGCAGGAGGGACAAGCCACAGTCAGAAACAGTAAGAGATAACTAGATGGTGAGAAGCAAGGGCAAGAACACAAGCAACAGAAACCAAAGCTACTTGGCATCATCAGAACCCACTTCTCACACCACAGTGAGCCCTGGATACTTCAACAACACCACAAAAGTAAGACTCTGATTTAAAAATCACATCTCATGATGATGATAGAGGAGTTTAAGAAGGGCATAAATAACTCCCTTAAAGAAATACAAGGGAACACAGGTAAACAGCTAGAAGCCCTTAAACAGGAAACACAAAAAACCCTTAAAGATTTACAGGAAAACACAACCAAACAGGTGAAAGAATTGAACAAAATCATCCAGGATCTAAAAATGAAAATAGAAAAAGTAAATCACAAAGGGAGACAACACTGGAGATAGAATACCTAGAAAAGAGATCAGAAGTCATAGATGTAAGCATCACCATCAGAATACAAGAGATAGAAGAAAGAATCTCAGGTGCTGATGATATCATATAAAACACTGACACAACAGTCAAAGACAATGCAAAATGCAAAAAGCTCCTAACTCCAAACATCCAGGAAATCCAAGACATGATGAGAAGACCAAACCTAAGGATAATAGGTATAGAAGAAAGTGAAGGTACCCAACTTAAAGGGCCAGTAAATATCTTCAACAAAATTATAGAAGAAAACTTCCCTAACCTAAAGAAAGAGATGGCCATGAACATACAAGAAGCCTACAGAACTCCAAATATATTGGACCAGAACAGAAATTCCTCCTGACACATAATAATCAAAATACCAAATGCACAAAAAAAGAAAGGATATTCAAAGCAGTAAGGATTAAACTCAAGTAACATATAAAGGCAGACCTATAAGAATTACATCAGACTTCTCACCAGAGATTCTAAAAGTCAGAGGTTATTGGGCAGATGTCATACAGAACCTATGAGAACACAGATGCCAGCCCAGACTACTATACCCAGCAAAACTCTCAATTACAATAGATGGAGAAACCAACATGACAAAACCAAATTGAAACAATGTCTTTCCACAAATCCAGCCCTACAAAGTATAATAGATGGAAAACTCCAACACAAGGAGGGAAATAACACCCTAGAAAAAGCAAGAAAGCAATATTTCAACAAACCTAAAAGAAGATAGCCACACAAAGATAATTCTACCTCTAACAACAAAAATAACAGGAAGCAACAATCACTATTTCTTAATATGTCTTAACATCAATGGACTCAATTCCCCAATAAAAACACATAAACTAACAGACTGGGTATATAAACAGGACCCAGCATTTTGTTGCATACAAGAAACACACCTCAGTTTTGGAGACAGACACTACCTCAGAGTGAACAATTTTCCAAGCAAATGGTCCCAAGAAACAAGCAGGAGTAGCCATTCTAATATCAAATAAAATCAACTTTCAACCAAAAGTTATCAAAAAAGGTAAGGAAGGACACTTCATGCTCATCAAGAAAAAAAATTGCCAAGAAGAAATCTCAATTCTGAACAGCTATGCTCCAAATGCACAGCACCCACATTGATAAAAGAAACTTTACTAAAGCTCAAAGCACACAATTGCACATCACACAATAATTGTGGAGGACTTCAACACCCCACTCTCATCAAAGGACAGATCATGGAAACACAAACTGAACAGAGACCCACTGACACTAACAGAAGTTATGGACCAAATGGATCTAGCAGGTATCTATAGAACATTTCATCCTAAAACAAAAGGATATATTTTCTCAGCACATCATGGTACCTTCTCCAAAACTGAATATATAACCGGTCACAAAGCAGGCCTTAACAGACATAAGAAGACTGACATAATCCCATGTATCCTATCAGATCACCACAGACTGAGGCTGGTCTTCAACAGCAACAAAAACAACAGAAAGTCCACATACACACAGAAGCTAAACCATGCTCTATCAGTGATTATTTGGTCAAGGAATAAATAAAGACAGAAATTAAAGATGTTTTAGAATTTAATGTAAATGAAAGCACAACATACTCAAACTTATGGGACACAATGAAAGCAGTGCTAAGAGGGAAACTGATAGCTCTGAGTGCCTCCAAAAAGAAACTGGAGAGAGCATATACTAACAGATTAACAGCACACCTGAAAGCTCTAGAACAAAAAGAAGCTAATACATCCAAGACAAGTAGATGCAGGGCAGGGGAAATAATCAAATTCAGGGTTGAAATCAACCAAGTAGAAACAAAAAAGAACTATATAAAGAATCAACAAAACCAGGAGCTGATTCTTTGAGAAAATCAACAAGTCAGATAGAACATTAGCCAGACTAACCAGAGAGTACACAGACAGTATCTAAATTAACAAAAACAGAAATGAAAAGGAAAATATAACAACAGAAACTGAGGAAATTTAAAAAAATCAGACCTACTACAAAAGTCTATATTCAACAAAACTGGAAGATCTGGATGAAATGGACATTTTTGTAGACAGATACCAAATACCAAAGTTAAACAGAATCAGATAAAGCATCCAAATAGTCTTAAAACCCCCAAAGAAATAGAAACAGTCACTAAAAGTCTCCCTACCAAAAAAAGTCCATGACCAGATGGGTTTAGTGCAGAATTCTATCAGACCTTCAAAGACCTAATACCAATACTCTTCAAACTATTCCACAAAATAGAAACAGAAGGAACACTACACAATTCATTCTATGAAGCCACAGTTACACGGTGTATTCTCCCTTCGAGATGGAACAGTTTCTGTCTAATCAGGAACTTGTCACAATTTCCTTTCATAGAGGATTTCATATGAGATTTTTTTCTACTTTTATCATGTTTAATGTTCCAAATAGATTTTAAAAACTGGCTGAGTGCATATTACTTTTAGTTTCAGAAGATATTATATATATTCAGAAGATATTATATATATTTAAGAGGCATTTAACTTATAAATTATTTTGATGACTTAAAAAATGTCAATATTGAGTTGTATATTTTAAAATAAATTTCATAAATAAGTTTAATAAAAGGAAGAAAAAAGAAGTCCAAGTATCAAATGACAAAACCTACATGTCAATATATAGACATATTTTTTTATACCAAATAATGTGAGGCAGAGTTACTGTGAGGAAAGGAGCCTACTATCTTGATAAGATGCCTCTCAATAGGTTTATTGTACTAGTACTTTTAAGTAAGGAGCATAGGCTCAGGTAGATCTTGAGTTCCTGAATGTGCATTTTTTTCAATCTCCAATACATTCATAGGCCAAGTTATAAAGCTTGCATCCTTCTTGTAAAGCTGTGAAAACATAGCTGAAATAGAATTGGGATACGGGACCATATCTAGAACCATCTACATTTGTTTGGACCCCAGTGGAAGAGCTAGGGGAAGGACTAAAGGAGCTTAAGAGGATGACAAACCCATAGGAAGAACAATATCAACTAACTGGACTACCCAGAGCTCCCAGGGACTAAACCACTAACCAAAGAATATACATGGAGGGATTTATGGCTCCAGATACATATGTAGCAGAGGATGGCCTTATCTGACTTCAACAGGAGGAGAGGCCCATGGTCCTGTGGAGTCTTGATGCCCCGGTGTAGGGGGATGCTAGAGCACTGAGGCAGGAGTGGAGGAGTGTGTGGAGGAGCACCCTCATAGAGACAAAGGAGGGCATGGGATATGGGGGTTGTGGAGGGGCAGCCAGGAAGGGGAATATCATTTGAAATGTAAACAAAATGATTAATTTAAAAAAAAGGAAAGAAAGAAAAAAATATTTCCTGGGCTTATAAATCTTTTGCTAAGAAAAAGAAAAGTTTTATTAGGTAGGTAGTGGTAGCACACACCTTAATTCCAGCACTTGGAAAGCAGAGACAGGTAGATGTCTTGTGATGCCTACAGAGCAAATTCCAGGACAGCCATGGCTACACAAAGAACCCCTGTCTCAATTATTGCACTAGGTCAAAATTAATTATTATCTATAAAGAAATTTTGATAGAAACAGATATGCCTTTTTTTCTCTTAAGATTGCATCCTCATACCCTCAGTTTGAAGAACACATGCAGAGATTTCCCCTTAGCTTAGTTCAAGCTACAGATAGCCTTAACTCTCAGCTCTGAACTGCAGACATGCCAAAGCAGACCTCACTAACAAAGTGCAGTGTCCATGACAGCTTGTTAGGGCTATGAACTTGTTCCTTAAATATCCACTAAGCACTTCCTTAGTTCCTCCTCTTTTTATTTTCAAGACAATTTCCCTGTGTAGCATGTGTCTCTTGCCTTGGCCTCTTGATTACTAGGTGCTTTCTGTGCAACTGGCACCATACTTTGTCAGGCTCCTGATTATGCTAGTTAGTTCCTGTCTGTCCAGATTAGCTATTTATGCATGCAATTTATATGGAAGATTGTTAACCAAGTGACCTGGCAAAAGATCACAGGGGAGGATGGGGTTAGCCAAAACTGTTTTGAGTTAACTGTAACTTGGCTATAAACCAGAAAGTGACTCTGGATAGTTGGCGATGAATGTGCAAGCAATTCAGAATTTCTGGTTGTTTCCATGAAGAACCAGGCAGTAACAATGGGTATGGTTGTAGGATTGTTTACACTGTGACACAGCCTGGATTCTCATCTCCCCAGTCTGGATTATGCTGCTGGGTGTTTCATTCTGCTTGCCTTGGATTGTTCAATTCTTGTTGAGGAGCTTATAAGAAAGTTCTTAGTCTTCATGTCTCTGAAATCCTGTCAGCCCTACTCTTAGGGGGAGAATTGTACTTTCTGTGCTGAATATATTGGAATTGGGCCAAGGGAACAATAATCCTGTCTTTAGTGCCTCATGGGTTCTGCATCTGTTATCTGTCATTGCTGTGCATTTGCTGGTCTCCTGCTGCCTCAACCTGTGACTCAGCACTTAGATGTGCTTGCAGAAAAAGAGGAGAGGAAGATAGAATTTGATAGAAGATCAGAATAACTTAAGCTGTCTTCTTTCCTGCTTCTGAAAACACACTGTGGCCCTGTTGAGTTCCAGTAGGCTGCACTGTAGCTGAATGCAATGGCTACCACAGAGCACCACAAACGAGGACTCTTAAAACTGCAAAGAGGTTCACCTGGATTTCAGCAGTCTACCTCATGGAGATCTTCTGCCATGTCACTTTTTTTATATAATGTGATTAGGAAGTTACTAATTCAAATTGTTCAACCCACAAACTATTGATGGCAGAACCCAGAATAGTGTATAGAAACTGCAAAAGGCCATGTGGTTAACACACACACACACACACACACACACACACACACACAGAAAGAAAGAAGAAAGAAAGAAAAAAAAGGAAGGAAGGAAGGAAGGAAAGAAAGAAGGGGAAAGGAAGGGAAAGGCAGGGAAGGGAGGAAAGGAGAGGAGAGGGAAAGGGAGGGGAGGGGAGGGGAAGGGAGGAAAGGGAAGGGAAGAGAAGGCAGGAAGAAGAGCTGTTAACCCTCAGCCTACTTCTAAACAGCAGAGTCTAAGCCAGCATCTCAGTAAAGTGACTCTGAGCAAAAGAATCAGTCATGTCACTGATGAGTCATGCCTATCACCCCTGCCACTTTAGATAGGCAAATGGTAGCTGACATCTTTGCATATTTGAGCAATTTGTTTTCATTATTAGTAATTTTGTAAAACTTATTTTAAAAATAAAATTCTTCCCTGAGAGATAATTGATTCTGGCATTTATAAGCAAACATTACTTTCTAAAGGGAAATAGAGTCACATTTGCTTTGCAATACAACACATGTCACATGGTTAGCCATGCTAAAGCTATTCCTTCACTTCCAGGCACGTGCTCTTAAAAGCCAAAGTCCAGTCTTAGATAACACGGCGAGTATAAAGAGAGCAGCCACAGTCACAGCCAACTCATTGCAAACAGGAATAGGAAGAAGGATGGGAAGAGAAAGCAAGTGAGAGTGTGTAGAGTGGGGAGGGAGGCTCTAAGGTGGTGAGTGAGTCATCACTCTTCCATTAGCTCTTTAAAGGCCACCACATCCCAGAAGCAAGCACGAGTGTAGTTGTGAGTGTGGGCAGGTGGGGGACAAAGTGCTCAGAACACATGACACTTTAACCCCTCACGGTCTGGTGAGGAAGGCTGGTGGTCAGTGGGTCTGGTGGGAAGCATACTTGTAGAGGTATAGTGTTCTGGTACTGCAGAGTCCTCAGACAGACAGAGTGCTTCCTTCCACTTAGACAAGCTGGAATGTTCTCATGGAAATGCTGGGACCTGCAACGGGTCGTAAATGATTCATAGGACAGATGCAGATGAGACATTCCAGAAAAGCTGTGATCATTACTACCAATAAGCACAATTAAAAGAATCAATTATGAGAATAGACACATGCGGTGTTCTGAGGAAGAGGAAACAGGCTATGTTCTCGGAACACAGTTTGCAGCAGAAAAGCAGACACCAAAAGCTAGTGGAAGAAAACCTCTGCTCAGCTGTTCCTTTTCCAGGCTGCCTTCCCCAAGCCCCTAAACTACCTTCTGAGAAAGAAACTTGGGGCTTCTGTTTCTGTTTTCTTGTAATTAGGACACTGGATGAATACCAGTGGATGTAATGCTTACATTAGACCACATTAGATAACAATTAAGATAAAGGGAAATTAAGTACTCTTTGAGAGTCGCAGCATAGGACCAGGCAGCACCTTATCTCTGTGGACATGAACTGTTCCCTGATCACACCACAGTGAATTCATTAGTGATATGAATGATCCAGTGGACAGTATCAGGCTCATAACTCTGAGAAGTATATGTGGTCAGTTAGAAACAGAAAATCTAAAACATTTCCTTTGAAATTACAAAGAGCCTAGACATGTTTATCAAAGAATAAGCTCCTAAATAGCAGACTAATAAATTAAATAAAGTCATATTTCATTGCTTAGCTCTCAGTAATTCTCAAAGTAAAAAATTAGAGACAAAATTAATCTCCTAAAGGAAAACATTTTAGTGTATCTTTTTCTGTTAAATTTATCATTGTAACTATAGTTCTGAGTTTCTTGACTTAAAAAAAACTGCTATCCAATCACACAGATCTCTTTTCTTTTTCTTAACAATTATTAGAGACTGAGCCTAGAACCTTATTGCACCTTAGAAGAGCTATATCCCCAGCTCTGGCTTTCATACCCCTGAATGGGCTCTGAATTGTATATACCAACTGTTTCAATACTTGTGTTTTTACTTCAAGGACAATGGTGCTATCAAAGAAGTACGAATAAGCCGCAGGACCACTTACATCTTGTAAAATGAAATGTCGTAACTGATCTAGATGCATCAACTGTTGCTGGGCTCTCGATGGTCATCTGCTCTCTGCATTTTGACCAGTTGTAAATCTCTGTAAAGCCTCCATCTACTGTAAAAAAAAAAACAAAAAAAAACCAAAACACAGCTCTTTGATGAGAATGAGAGATATCTGTACTTGTGGATATGAGGGTAAGTATTTAGAATACAAGTGCTTTTTGAAAGGTTAGAAAGATGGCTCAGAAGTCCTGCTTGTTCTTACAGAAGTCCTAAGTTCAGTTCCAAGCACACATACAGTAGTTTACAACTATCTATAACTTCAGTTCCAGGGTGTCTGATGCCCTCTTTTGACATCAATGGGCACCAGATATATAGCTGGTGCACACACATACATACAGGCAAAACACTCATCACATGAACTAAAATAAATCTAATTTCAAGTTTTAAATGCTTTTGATGAACACATTTAAATAAAAACAATCAAGAAATTTTAATAACAGTTTTAATAATTAAAAAATAATACTATACTCTAAAAAGCTACACAAAAGATTTTTTCAATTACATGTCCAAAACTTATACAAAGTATGAGTCTTCTTGAAGCATTCAGATGGTCAGTTATCTGAAGTAAAGAGGTCTCCATTCAGTCAGGGAATAAAAGAGATCATGACTACACAGAGAATTATTAAGATTTATTATTCTTTTGGATTAAGTTACCATGTATCAGATGGTCCCAGTTAACCCACAATATACACCAGGCAGCTATAACATCAGCACTTAGCCTTCTGATAGCTGCTGTGACTCAAATAAGTGTCTCCCAAAGGCTCTTCCCAGCCAGTACTGCTGAGAGATGGGAAAGACCTGAAGTGAGGCCTACAAGTCGGGAGATGATTAGGTTACCAGGCACATCCTCTCAAAAGAATATTGGAACCTCAGTTTCCTCTTCTCTCTTTACTTTTGTATCACTATGCAATGAAGAGACCTCTATGAAATTATTTTAAGAGGAGGGAGTCACTCTGTTATGTTTTTAATAAAGAGAATAAGAAGCATTTTTATTTTCCTGTCTAGAACCAACTTTTGGTGTCCTTCAATAAGATATATCATAGATAATTATGGCCAAGACAAAAAGGCAATGGGAAGAAAAGTATATAGTTTTTCAAAGTATATAAGTTTTTAGAAGTCAAAATGAAATTTCTTCATTAATTCTTCCTTCATTATTACTTACCAGGAAATTATCACAAGAAGTAAAACACTTCAAGGAGTTAACATCCTTTCTGAAGCAAGGCCCAGCTTCAGAGACTTCTCTGTTTGCTGTCATGAGTCATTTCTCACACCAGCCATGAAAAAAAACATTTTTTCTCATATCCACAAGTACATAAGAACCTGGCCCACCCACTTTCTCCTGAGGGAAGAAAAGATAAAAAAAAGAAGAAACCTACCTCCTCCTTTCACAGTTAGGGGAAAATTTTTCTTGATGTGATTTAATCCATACCTGGAAAGTGTGACTTAAACAGGATACGAGGTATACCCAACAAGTTTTAATTTCTGTCCCCCTGAACCTTTTCGTTTTTTCTCCTACCAGCAGATCACTGTATTGTCTGAGCAATCCCTTGATGTGATTTCTATTGGCCATAGTGTAACCTTTGCTTGCTTGTTTGCCCTTGTCTTAGGGACTAGATGGAGGAAATTAGACACAATAATTAATTCAGATTTAATACCCAGAGGTGCGTCAAGAAACCTGAACTTGACTCTCAAGTTGCAAAAAACACAGTTCAGGGAAAATATGATATGCTTTCTCCCTTGGTATTTAATGATAGGATTATAAAGGCAAATGGAAATTACCCCTGCTGTATTACATTCACTTTAGACACTCCCTACCACAAGCAGCAGCAACACTACAGGTAAAAACCATATACTTCCTGGATTGTTGACACTACCAGCTCAAATGCATTGTAGACATTTGAAATGGTCTTCCTGTAGGAACAAAAAGGTCCTACTTCTACTCATTACACGTCCATGTAGCTTGGTGTTCTTGTGGGACTCCTAAGAGTCGGAGTAGGGGGCTGTCTCTGACTCTGTTGCCTTTTCCTCCCACCGGGATGCCTCATCCAGCCTTGATATGAGGGAAGGTGCCTAGTCTTATTATACCTTGCTGTTTGATTGATATCCCTGGGAGGCCTGCTCTGTTCTGAAGGAAATGGTGGAGGAATGGATCTTGGGGAGAGTGAGGGTATAGCAGGATCGAAGGGGCTACCTCTATGTAAATGCCCAGGACTGCTTAGCCCCAAATGCATCTCCTGCAGGAAGACCTAATAATTGAGAACTGCTTGAGAGCCAAGGATTGCTGGTGCAGACAATGCCAGCCATTCAGGAACTATTTTGAAGCGCTCCTTTCTTGGGACCAATGGGGCATGGGTGGAGGATATTAAAGGAGTGCGCAGCACTGTTGAAAAGAGTTTGTGCGATGTTTCTCACCTGTTCTCACCACCTCCCCTTAGGGCAGGTATGGCGGGCAGCGAGTAGTCCAGGGCACACAACTGGGATGGACTGGGAAAAAAGAAGGAAAGGAAACTGTGGTCTGGGTGTAATATATGAGAGAAGAATCAATCAATCAAAACAAAACAAAACAAAACAGTGGATGGCAAAACAGCTAGATTTTCTGCTTATTTGATTTCCTTTCCAATTAGTAATTTTATAATGGAATGAATGCCATGAACTTAGTCATATGAAAGGTTGGGAAGACAGAGGCATACATATGTTAAAGATAGACTAGGCTGGCTTCATGACCAGTGAGCATTGGGTGAGTTTGTAAAGCCTCACAGTGTTTCACAACTATGACCACATGGGAAATTTTCTCCTGCAGGTTGGCACTTGGCTTCCATCTATGGTGGCATTGTCATCAGCTCTCAGCAGGGTCCTGGCTTCTTCTATAATCATCCAGCTGTGCTTTTGGAGTGTGTAGTCATTCCCATGTGGATGATCACTTCATGAACTCTAGGTGGCATTTATTAAATCTTTGTGCAGAAAACACTTCCAGTCAACTACAAACATCATCTCTCCTCTTGATTTTTTTTTAAATCATAATGTCAATATATTTTTTTAAATTTGGAAAAATAGGGAAAAAATTCTTTAGAGAATCTCTCATTCTGTAACACTTACATCTGTTAACATCCTGGTGAATAATCTCCTGGCTTGTTTGTTTCTTCTGTGACAGTGAGCTGTAATTACACAAGGCGTGCAATATTGTCCTGTACTTGTTGAGGCTTTTACCCTCCCCTTTGTTCACATGTGACCCCCATTTTAACGTCTGCCTACTACTACATAAAGTGCTATTGCTAGAGTTTGCTTGGCCACAGTATTTAGTTTTTGCTTCTACCCTGACTCCAGCACAGATATTGCTTTTATTATTATGAACACTTTTGTAATGATCACCTTTGCATTGGAGGACTAGTCAATCCCAAAACATATTCATATTTATGGGTCAGATTATTTATGTGAGGCAAATTTGCCTCATAGAGACATTCATATAGGGCTAGTCTACAACACCTTCATCGATATTGAGTATTATGATACTGCTAATTACATTTGCAGCTCAGCAGATATCTTTGACTGCCGAGACTTACGATTTCCATCTAATTTCCTTGAAGACTGGCTCAGTGTTTATACCTCTTCTCTCGTTATTTCTCGTCTCTTATAAACACATTGTCCTTCTCCCACACCTCTAGTTATTTTTCATCTTGTTTTTTGAGAACTCACTACCTATCACGTTTCATATTTGCTTTATGTTTTACAGTTACACACAGAGAATTGTGTGTTTTTACTGTATCTACATCTGTATGTTTTCTCCTTATCGTTCTTCTAACCTTAAGAAACTTTCCCATAAATAACAAATGCAATCTTCTTTCCTCTAATTTGAAAGTTATCTAAAAGTATTATCCATAAATGGTGTATGGATCCAGACAGCTATGCTAATTGCAGGAAAATAATCTTATTGGTTTGCTGAATAAATAACTGTGACATTACATAATATAGACATAATTGTGTATTACATAGACAATTGTAGGACAACACACCATCTTACTATTATCTATTTATAAAGTTATCTATTTATAAAGACTTAATAGTTAAAATGATTATAACTTTTATAACTTCAGTATAAAGGCACAATCCATATGTCTCCATAATTTACATTTATTAGACTGTCTCTTGGATTTTACCACACAGCATACTTTTCTCAGTATAATTATCTTGCCATTTTTCCTATAGAACAGTGTTAAAGTTTTCCTTTAAAACTCAATACCATACTTAAAACTCATCTAAGATGAGGCATAAGTTATAAAGAATAATGAATAAGTCTCGAATCAGATAACATAAGCAGAAGGTCATACTTGTCACATGCAAACCATTCTGAAATAAACAATGACAACAAAACCAGTTGTATCTGGCTTGCTACATGCCATACTACATGTTTGGTCATCAAAGCATGATGTTTAAACATTTTATATACTGTCTATCTACCTATATATAGGATATTTCTGACTTGTAGTCATTTTATTGTGTTTGGTTCCAGGTTAAGAAAGCTGACTAAGTGCTTCAGTTTGACATGCCTATTAGGATTTTTCTTACATTTTTTAAACAATGAAGAGAACTGTAATCCCAGTACCCATGACACTGCCCCTCCCCCAAATAAGGCAAAACAAAACAAAACCAATAAAATAAGTAAATGTGAGTGGGAAAATAATTGGAAATAAGACCCTAGGCACTATTTAAGGTCAATAAGTCTGATAATCATAAACAAGTTACTGAAGTAAAGAAGAACTTATTATTATTATTATTATTATTACTATTATTATTTTATCATCATCATCATCATTATTATCTTATGGGACCATAACTACCCTGGTATTAATATTTATTGTTTTTAAATTTTGTTTTTATTTCTAACTTTTCTCAGTTGAACTATTGACAAACAAGTCAAGTCCATAAAACCAGAAAACACTTGAACACATAATCCCTTGTTTATACAAGAATATTTCTTACATAGTCACAATCCAACCACACATGTCCTGCTGTCATTAATCATGAGCTCTGCCCATATTTGTTCATATTCCCAAAATATTCTGTATACTAAAAAGATCCAGTGTGGACGCCTATGCCGCATTTTGCTATCACATGTCCTTGGTTTGGGCCTTGCTGCTCTCCCCCACTGTCTTTATAACCCTAACTTAATTAAAGAATATCCTTAAACTTGGATTTCCTTATTTTCTAAATTTTATTACATTTACTTATTGTGGGGTGTGTGTGTGTGTGTGTGTGTGTGTGTGTGTGTGTGTCTTCCACCACAGTTTCCATTTGGAGGTCAAAGGACAACTTACGGGAGTCAGTCCTTTGAAACCCAGGTACTGAATTTGAGTTATCAGGCTTAGCAGCAAATGGCTCTACCCACTGAGTGAGCTATCTTCAGGCCTTGTATTCATCTATTGTCTCATAATTGAATTGAGGGTTTAAATTTATATTAGAAATGCCACAAAGTATTAAGCTGCAAATGTCATTAGCAATATAATAATACTCAATGGGGATGAAGGTGTGGTGGACTAGCTCTACGTGAATGTCTCTGTGAGGTAAATTTGCACACTGACCCATAAATATGAATATGTTTTGGGATTAACTAGTCCTCTAATGCAAAGGTGATCATTACAAAAGTGTTTATAATAATAAAAGCAGCATCTGTGTTGGAGTCAGGGTGGAAGCAAAAACTAAATACTGTGGCCAAGCAAGTTCTAGCAATAGCACCTGATGTAGTAGTATTTTCACAGAGAAAAATAATCAGTTATTTTATTGGTTTTATTCTCAGAAATAAAAAATATAACCTCATTCTCTATAACTGGACAAGACAACCAATATTTCCTAATTTTGCTTTTGGTTGGCAGCAAATAAAAATATGGCCTCTGTAACAGTAACTATTGTTTCACAAACCATTTCAAGACACTGCAGCTAGAGCCATTTTCTAGAGCAGGGTTCTCTAGGTTGGCAGTCTGAGGCCAACTGGGCGGGGACCACTGGGCTGGGCTGATGTCAGCTGGGCTGCTCAAGTCTGTGGTCGGCTGTGAGGCCAGAGGGATGAGTCATGTCTTCACAAACACCAGACTCTTGAGACCGAGGCTCAAAATGAAGACATCATCACTTCTACTATATTCTATTGGCTGGAAGTCAAAAGGTCAGACAGATTCAGACTTTGTATAACTAACAGTTTCCATAAGTATAAGAGCAAGTGCATGTGATTAAATAATTAATTCAAAGAAAACACTGTTGTATTTCCTTGCTGCTGAGCAAGAAACTAGCTCAATCTTAGTAGCTCAAAAGCACCAATTTCTCTAGTGATTGTATTTATATCATGAATTGTGATGCAAAAATTAGACCCATACTTTATAGTTTTATAAATATTCCACGAAATAAATGAGATTATTGGATAGCCAATGGGAAAACATCTTAGACTTGTATGCCATTATAATGCTAATTTCAGACAGCACATAAAATTAACCAGTTAAAATCCAGAATATGGAATTAATTTATCCTATTTATCCATGGGGAAAGTTTCTTATCCTTCCACAAATATTTTTCCAGTATAACATTACTCTTGGAAAAAAAATTCAACAGTCTTACTTTCTGATATGTTTTAAAAATGCTTTATATAATCATGGGAGGCAGAGAATGGGAGGGACCTGGGTGGGGAAGGGGAAGGGGAAGGGAAAAGGTGGATAGGATCAGGTATGAGGGTGGGACAGGAGAGAGGCCCAGAGGGTCAGAAAAATAGATGGAAATATGCAGCTGCCAGGAGTGGAGGGTAGGGGGAACCTTTAAAACGTCCCAGAGACCTGGGATGGGGAGGCTTCCAGGATTCAACGTGAGTGACCTTAGCCAAAATGCCCAACAGAGATATGGAACCTGAAGAGACCACCTCCAGTAAACAGAAAGGACCCCTGGTGGATGGATGGGGACATCAACCTACCTACAAAACTCTCAACCCAAAATTGCTCCTGTCTAAATTCAAGAACAAAAATGGAAGAGAGACTGAACGAATGGCCAACCAATGACTGTCCCAAATTGGGATCCCTTCCATGGGTGGGCACCAAACCCTGACACTATTACTAATGGCATGTTGTACTTGCAGACAGGAGTCTAGCATGTCTGTCCTCTGAGAGGCTCTACCTACTAGCAGCTGACTAAGACAGACGCAGATACTCACAGCCAAGCATTGGATTGAGGTCAGGGACCCTTATAAAGAGTTAGGGAAAGACTGAAGGAGCTGAAGGGGATGGCAATACTGTAGTAAGACCAAAGGCATTAACTAACCCAGACTGGTCAGAGCTCCCAGAGACTGAGCCAACAGCCAAAGAGCATACTTGGACTGGTCTGGAGCCCAGGCACATATGTAACAGAGGACTGCCTTGTATGGCCTCAGTGCAAGAGGATATGCCTAATCATGTAGAGACTCGATGCCCGAGGAAAGGGGGGTGCGGGAGGGTGCATCAAGTCTCAGAGCAAAAGGGGAAGGGGGATGAGGTGCAGAACTCTGGGAGGGGTGACAAGGAGGGAGAGCAACATTTGGGATGTTAAATAAATAATTAATTAATAAAAATACATTTATTAATTCTTTAAAAATTTCATTAAATGTAGTTTGAACATAGTCACCCATCTCAACTCCTCTTCTCACCATGTTCTCAACTTCCCATACTTTACTACATCTCTGAGGTTTCCTATTCCTCCTCTTCTCCTTTTCTTGTCCCATCAAGTCCATTTTGCACTGTCCAGATAGTCTTGAGACTGGGCCCTGCCTTGTCTATGGCTAACCTACCAGAGGTCACATCATTAAAAAAACAAAACAAAACAAAACAAAACAAAAACCAACAACAAACTGATTCTCCTCTCTCCCAACAAGTATCAAGTACTTGGCTAGGGATTACATGCTGCCCCACCCACCCTCACTTCCCCACTACTCCTACCCCACCCCATGCAAGGGGACTTTGTCTTGCTGGAACTTGCACAGCACTTGTGCATGTTGTCACAATCACTGTGAGTTTATAAGTGTATCTGCCCTTCTGTGCCTTGAAGGTTCAGCAGCACCTCTGACTCTTATAATTTCTTCTGCAAAGGTTCCTGAGCTCTGGGGTGAGGGTTATGATTCAAATGAATGCCTGAGTTAGGGATGAGTACCCCACAGCCTTGTTCTCTGTACACTGACCTTGAGGGGCCCAATGTTAACTGCCATCTAGTGTTGGTAGAAGCTTCTCTAATGAGGGCTGGGAGATGAACTGACTTATGGGTATAGTTAGCAAGAAGCCATTTCCAATACGTCACTTGAAATTTCTTGATTTTTGAGATTATAATATAATTACACAATTTCTACCTTGTCCTCCCTCCAAATACTCCCATATGCCCTTCCTTGCTCTTTCAAATTCCTGCAGATTCATGGCCCCTTTTTTCATTGATTGTTGTTAGATGCATACATATCTATTACATACATATTTCTAAATATAACCTACCTATTCTGTATATTATTATTTATGTATGTTTTGAAGTCTAACCTTTAATATGTGAGTCTGCTTTTTGATTATTAGCAGGTGAAAGGATTTGGAATATTTGCCCAGACAATTTAAGGCCCAAGTCTATTGTCCTTCACTAAGGAATTTGTAATCCTGAGTCACTTTCTGTCTCTGATGGTCTTTTTATCTGTAAATACTGTGGGCTTTGGTACTTGTGGCATTCAAGGTTCATGACTACATTTACACTATAACCATCCTGAAGGGCCATGATATGAACTAAACCATTGTCTGGACCAGTAAAATCTGCCTACCCCAAGGCTTCTCTTCCTAGCTGACTTAATAGCTACCTGAATTTTTCCAAGAAGTTCTCAGGGCCTTTCATCTCATAACGTTCAACCTTTCTTTTATCAATATGGATGGTGTGGGATTTTATTTGTCAGTTTTCAGTCAGGTGATAATCTCTGTTCAGTTAAGTATGGCTTAGAATTAAAGAGTTTGTTATTGATCTAATTGAAATTCATTTTTCATTATAAACGAATTCACTATTTTCAGGGGTTGCATAAAGGCACAGTAGGGGTCACATAAAGGCACAGTAGGGCTTCTGGTGATCTGAAGTCAAGAAACAATACAGTGGGATAGTTTCCAGAGAACATAGTTCCATAAATTTTCAAGAACCTTGGCATTTAATAAAAGGTTACTTAACAACTGTCTGTTATTTCATATCTTAGTCCAGTAATGCACAGTAAATATCAACTGTGTCAAGGTCCACTAAGGCCTTAGCCATGGTTGCACAATCAGACACATTGCATAATCAGTACCATTAGCACAGTTACCACATAACTAGCTCCTACCACATTATGGCAAGCAATGGTAAAGGTCAGGTGCTGGGGACTGCTCTCCAATATGAAGGCAAGACAGAACTGATAAAATCAGAATCTAGAGGCTTACTGATAAAAATAAATGAGGATCAGGAAATTATGTTTCACTGTTGTTATTCGAACACCCCTGTAATGCTTAGGCTTCTGGACTATGTTATTAGAGCTGACTCTGCTAACTCAGGAACATACTTCTCTGTTTACTACCACTTGCTCAAGAAATATTTGTTAAGTCTCTAAAAATCATGCTCTCCAGGAAGAGTTCACCAGTCTCTTCTTCCCAGTGGTCACTGGCTTTGCTTTCTAAAAAGATTTATTTAAGATGCTTGGGTGGGATTGGTGGTATATGTCTGTAATCCCAGTACTTGAGAAATGTAACTCCTCTACCTTGTCTTCAATTATATAAGCAAAAAAAAAAAAAAAAAAAAAAAAAAAAAAAGAAAAGTACATAAGGGAAACATGCAAGAATGGTGGAATACCATAAAAAGAACAATCTTTTGAATTATAGGCATAAACATCAGAGAAAAAAATCCCAGGTCTTAGACTAGATCTCCAATAAGATAAAAGAAAACTTCCCTCAAATTAAGGTAAGATATACCCATACAGATTCAAGAAGCATACAAATCAAGAAAAATAAGTAATCATAAAAGATACTCCCTATAGCATATTATAGTTAAAACACTAAATATTCAGAACAAAGGAAGAATACCAAAAGTTGCAAGAGAAAAAAATTTATATAAAGGAAAATCCATCAGAATAATAACTAATTTCTCAACGGAAAGTTTAAAAGCCAAGAAAACCTAGGCCAGTGTACTCCAAGTTCTAAAATATCACAGTTGCCAAGTTAGACTACTGAACCCAGCAAAACAATCTGCCACGGCCAACTGAGTAAGAATTTTTTTTTCCATGATATAAACAGGCCAAAAGAATTTGTGTCTAGAAAACCAGCTCTCCAGAGAATATTGGAAGCCAAGAGACTGTAGGAAGAAAACAAATGAAGCCATAGTCACTGAAATACAAAGAATGTACAATAAACAAAGACAACCAACATGAACTTTTTAATAATATTTCTTTAAATAATAATTTTACTAATGGCCCCAGCTCCCTACTCAAAAGATATAGTTGGCTGAATAGATAAGAAACAAAATAGGTCTGTAAGAGATTAAAATTAACTTTGAAGACAGGTACCACTTTAAATTGAAAGAAAGTTAAATTTCAAGCAAATGGGACCAGGGAGTATGTAGGTGTCACTATCCTAATAGCCAACAAAATAAACTTCAAACTGAAACAAATAAAAGATAACGGGCCTTCTATTCTAATCAAGGGAAGAGTTAACCAAGAGATATTGCCATCCTGAACATATGCAACAAATTCTGGTAAAATCGATTTCATAAGAACTGCTCCACTGGAATATAAAACAGATGATCTCAATACAGAAACAACAGTTGATTTTTAATACTATACCTTCTCCATTAGACAAGTTAACTAGACCCCCCAAAAAATCAGAATTAAATGACATCATGCATCAAATGAACCTAACAGATATCTATATAATATTCCATCCAAACATGTAGCAGCTAATGGAAGCATTTTTAAAATAGACCACATATTGGGGCATAAAACAAATCTTTACAAAGTAAGAAAAATAAAATAACTCTATGTATCATTTATGGTCACAAAACAATAAAGCCTAAAATCAACAGCAAAAGAATCTCAAGTAATAAAACAAACTTATGATGATTAAATAACACAATCCTAAATGATGAATGGCTAAAAGAAGTAATCAATAAAAAAAGTTGAAATTTTTCTAGAATTAAATGAAAATGATAATACAACAAAATCTCTAGGAGGTATTAAGAGTTGTAAAAGGAAATGGATAACTTTAAGTGCTTACATTAAAAAATCAGAAAAATCACAAACAAATAACTTAATAACGCTATTCAAGAATTTGGAAAAAACAAGACAAGCTCAACTCAAATTCAGTAGATAGTAAGAAACATTAGAAATTTGAGCAGCAATTAAAGAAACAGAAACAACAGCAATGAAAACAATACAAAAAATAACAAATATAAGAACTAGTTCTTTGAGATAAGACTAACAGGCCCTTAGCCCAATAACCAAAGGCAAAAGATAAGCCAAATTAACAGAATTAGAGATTGACAGGAACCCATTAAAACAAACAAATAAATAAGTATAAGATAATCTTAAAAGCCTATACTCCACTAAAACCTGAAAGAAATGGATGAATGTCTAGATCCATTCAAATTACTAAATTTAAAGTGAAGAGATATCACAGCTTAAACAAACCACTAACAAGGCAAATGGTCAGAACTTGAAAATATCATCCTTAGTGAGGTAACCCAATCACAAAAGAACACACATGGTATGCAGTCACTGATAAGGGGATATTGACCCAGAATCTCGGAATACCCTAGACACAATCCGCATATCAATAGATTTCTAAAAAGATGGAAGGAGAGACCCCTGGTCCTGGAAAGACTGGATGTAGGGGAACGCCAGGACAGAGTAACGAGAGGGGGTTGAATGGAGAAAAGAGGGAGGGAAGGGGACTTATGGGACTTTCGGGGAGGGAGGAAACAGGAAAGGGGAAGTGATTTGGAATGTAAATTAAAAAAATAAAATAAAATAAATAAAAAAAAAAGACAAACATTAAAAAAAAAAAAAAACCAAACCACTAACAAATGCAGAGAAAGAAACAGTGATAAAAGTTGGGTAGAATTCAAAGAAAATCCACAGCCAATATTTCTTAAATTGTTTTTTTAAAAAGAAGAAAGAAACAGAAAAGACACTTCCAAACTCTTTCTATAAAGACAATGTTCTTCTTATACCCCCAACACATAAGGATACAACAGCAACAAAGAGAACTTCAGGTTAATATTCATGATCAACATAGATGCAAAAACTTCAACGCAATACTTGTAAGCTGATTACAGATATACATCAAAAAGATTACCCGCTGTCATCAAGTTGGCCTTATGCCAGAGATGCATGAATGGTTCAAAATGTCTAAGTCAATAAATATGATAAATCATATAAATAGACTTCAAGACAAAAATCACATGATCATCTCAATAAATGCAGGAAAAGTTTTGGGCAAAATCCAATGAACCTTTTGATAAAAGTCCTAGAGAAAGCAGTACTGAAGAGAATATATTAATTCCATTAAAATCAAGAAGGAAACAAAAGCTATCCACTTTTGTACCCTTTTCCTCAATGTGAACCTGAAATGTTGAGACTGCCCAAAGAAAACAGAGGCAGGGCCCTACAGAAGGTAGGACATAACCCTGTGGCCATCAGTCATATAGGGTCATGCCCCAGGCCCCTACTATTCTAGCTGGCCTCCACCCCCACAGTCACCTGGCTACAGCCAGGTTTGCCCCGCCCCACAGTTACCTGGCAACAGCCAGGTAGCTGGCCCACTATAAAAGGGGCTGCTTGACCTCTCCTCAATCTCTTGTCCTAGCTCTCTCCCTTGTCTCTTACCCTCCTGTTCCTCCTCTCTCCCCATTCTCTTTCCACATGGCCATGGCCGGCTCTCACCTCTCTATCTCTTCTTTCTCTCTTTACTTTTCTATCTCTTTTCTTTTCCCTTACTTTTCAATAATAAAGCTTTAAAATCATGGGCAGTCTCTTATCTAAACCTGCCACGTTGGAGCAATGGAACAGGCCTCTCAACGTTCCCAGCCAACAGAAAGGATCAAGGACTCACACCCTCCCCACAGCTGGGCCTCTCTCAGCAGGTATACGTGCCTGCATCAGATCAGGCCTGCATCAGATCGGGCCTGCAAAAAACAAAAAGTAAGAAAACCAGTGACTAAATTAAAAAACAGGCTATGGATATGAATAGAGAGAGAGTTCCCAAGAGAAGAAATAAGGTGGTTGGAGATATGGTTTTGTGGTTAAAAACATTTGATGCTTTTCTGAACATGGGTCCATGTTCAGATTCCAGCACCTGCAACAGATGACTCAAAACCACCTGCATCTACACAGCTCCAGAGTGTCTGCAGGCATCTGAACTTATATGCACATACCCACCAGTACACACACACACAATGAGAAGTAAGTTGGTAAATAGCATCCCTTCATGGTCTCTGCATTAGATTCTGCCTCCAAGCTTCTAATCTGTTACTGCCCTCACTGAATGAGATCATAAACTGCTATATGGAATTATGAGTAAAATAAATTCTTTCCTCCCAACGTTGCTATTGGTCATGGTATGTCAGCATAGCAATAGTAACCCAAACTAAGATATGCACCTGCATACAATTAAAAGTAAAAATAAAAATAAATATTTTTTTAAAAAATATTAAAATGGCCATAAACTATCTCAGTTTATCTCATCCTTATCAATTAGGGAAATGCAAATTAAAATTACATTGAGATTTCATCCTATTCTAGTCAGAATGGTTATGATCAAGAAAACAATTGGTAACAAATGCTGGATAATATGGAGAAAAATAAGTCCTCATTCATTATTGGTGGGATTGCAAACTGGATCAGCCACTCTGGAAAACAGTGTGGAGAGTTTTCCAAAGTCTAAAAATAGATCTACGAGATGACCCAGCTAAACCATGCCTTCGCTTATGCTCAGTGGGCTCTACATCCTATACCACAGATACTTGCTTAGCCACTGTTCAGTGTTGATCTATTTATAATAAGCTAGGAAATGGAAACAACCTGAATGCTTAGCAATAGCTGTGAAGGATAAAGCTATTCCAGATAAGAACATCTAATCATGCTAGTAGTCTATACAGTAGAGCAGCAGTTTTCAACCTGTGGGTCTAGACTCCTTTGGGGTCAAAGGACCCTTTCATAGGAGTTGACTAAGACCATTGGAAAAGATAGATGATTACTTTACTATTCAAAACCATAACAAAATTACAGTTATGAAATATCAATGAAAATTTTATGGTTGGGGTCACTACAACACGGGGAACTGTATTGGACTGCAGTATTAAGAAGGTTGAGAACTACTTCAATAAAGAGTAGATTAAAAAGTATAAATAAATTATGCTACAAGCAAGAAACTCAGCGTACTTTAGTTTTCCAGAATGATTCTATGATCATGAAAGGATCTTCCATACCACCTTTTAGAAGCTTCATTTTTACCTTAGCAGGAATAAAGAGCCCTTAAAAGATTTCAATGGCAAGAGCATGTTTCCAATGTTATGAAAAACAGGTCTGGTTGATATGAAGAAGGTAGATACATTAGGCACTAGTGGTGAGATATCTACTGCAGGTTACTGAGTCTAACTATAATTCATACAGTGCTGTGGTCCTGCTGGGAATGGTATCTGAAAGGAGCTATGAAGTGAGAAACATAGCAGTAGCCAAGATAGATAAATGTGATTTAAAAATTTATGGCTTAAGCAATTATAAAGAGATCTAATTGCTTATCCACGGCTTCTCTTTACTTCTGTCGCTATATATACCATCTTTCAGCAAGCCTAATGGCTTCTTTTCATGGCTTCACATTATCTCCCCACTAATATTAGGGATAGTATGACAGCTCTAGAAGTCACCTTCTAGGAAAAACGTTGTCAAGGTCCTATACTCAGGGTAGAGAAGGCACCTTGATAACCTCTTATCTTCCTTGAATATATTAGAGACTATGCTTTCTATAGGGACTCACCTCCGACTCAGCACAAAGACATGATTGTTTCTCTTAGTCTTGAAATCACATGCTATTTGTTTATTGCCAATCAAACTTTGTTTTCTCAGTTCTGCAGGGTTTAGAACCAAGGATCAAGGTCTTATCAGGTGTGGTCTCTCTGAAGGGGATCTCTTTACCTGTAGTTGCCTGTGCTTGGTAGAATCCCTCCTGTGGACATGAACCTCGCTGATATTTATATGTTCTAATTTCCTCTTATGTGTGTGTGGGGGGGTGGGGGGGTCATTCCTTATCCATCTGTGTGCCACACTAAACATCCTTGTATACCCATTAAGAAGTTTTATGATGCATTGACTTAACAAAGACCTATTCACCCCTCAAAGGGTTAAGAATGCTCTAGATCTCATGTGAGGCCTGTCTGCCTGGCTATGAACTTGTTCTCTGATGGTTGCCTTGTTCATGGTTTTCTTTTCCTACTTCAACATCCTGGACTTGCTTCCATGGAGGAATGTGGAACCTGGGGTAATCCAGATCCATGATCCTAAGTTATGGTCACTCACATTTTTTTTCTTCAGAATACATTATCTCATACTTAAAAAGCAAAAACAAACCAACTTTCCTTCTGTGGGACCACCCATTCATTCAAGTAACCTTATTTAATCTTAACCACATCTCCAAAAGTCCTGTGTACAAATACAGCCACTTTCTAAAGTACTACGGCTAGAGTTTTAATACATGAATTTGTAGAAAAAGATATAAACCAACCACATAACACCATATAATTTAATAATATGAGAGGAGGAAAGGCTATTGAATAAGGAAGTCAGTTAAAACCAAAACCCAAACCAGCAACTGGTGATCATCTTGTCAAAGGTTACTTGGGATTCTAGAGCAAAGGCTCTGTTCTCTGGTTTCAGAGTTTGAGTTCCTTGGAATGGAGATTACAGAGTATTTATAGTTCATGATAATGCCATTATCTAAAATATTTCTCTGGAATAAAACAAATGACACAAAGAGGAAGAACTGCTGGGTGGCTGTTATGATTTCAAAATGAAATGCCCCATTGGCTCCAGTTTCGAACATCTGGTCCCCAGGTGGTAGCACTATCTTGGAAAGTTGTAGAGAATTAGGAGGTGTGGCTTCCTGAAGGAGGAAGATCTGGGGCCATGATCTGGGGTCATCCTGGGTTCACAGTCTATTTCTTGCCCAGTGTCAAAGGAAGAAGCTTCTCCACCACACATTCCCAGTTATCTACATGGTTCCTAGTCAGGTGACCACAGCCTGAACATAAATGTTACAGAAATAAAAAAAAAAGAAAAGAAAAGAAACAACAACAACAAAAAAAAACCCAACTTCCTCCTTTTAGGTTTTAACCTAAACTTAAACATATTTGCAACTGGCTTGCTGAAGGAATTTAGAAGAATTAAAAAATGCTGACTAGGAAAGCCATGGTGTTAATGTTCTCATTTGGGATTTACTAGAAAGTAAGTACATTGCTGCCATACAACAAGCATAGACAAGTTCTATTTCCTTTTATTTTACTTTTAAAAACCAATTATCCTTGGAGATGATTTTTTTCCTTGTAATACTTCAACAATGCAGATAACAGCAGCTAACATACAGTACTAAATACTCTTCCATCCACCCCTGTTTCTGAATATACAAGGACTTTGAATACTGTTTTGGTTAGGATTTCTATAGCTGTAAAGAGATAATAAGATGATGGCAACTCTAATAAGGGAAAATATTTAATTGGGGTTGACTTACAGTTTAAAATTTTAGTCCATTATCATCATGGCAGGAAGTATGGCATTGTGTAGGCAAGTGTGGTGTTAGAAAGGTGGCTGAGAGTTCTACATCTGGATCCCCAGGCAGCAGAAAGAGGCAGAGGGCTGATACCCAAAATATATAAAGAATTCAAGAAATTAGATACCACCAAATAAACAATCCAATTAAAAAGTTGGGTACAGAGCTAAATAGAGAATACTCAACAGAGGAATTTCTAGTGGTCAGGAAGCACTTTAAGAAATGTTCTATAGATATCTGCTAAATCCATTTGGTTCATAACTTCTGTTAGTTTCAATGTGTATCTGTTCAGTTTGTGTTTAAATGATCTGCCCATTGATGAGAGTGGAATGTTGAAGTCTCCCACTATTATTGTGTGAGGTGCAATATGTGCTTTGAGCTTTAGTAAAGTTTATTTTATGAATGTGGGTGCCCTTAAATTTGGAGCATACATGTTCAGAATTGAGATTTCTTCTTGGTAGCTTTTTTTTGTTGTTGTTGTTGATGAGTATGAAGTGTTCTTCCTTATCTTTTTTTGATTACTTTAGGTTGAAAGTCAATTTTATCTGATATTAGAATGGCTACACCAGCTTGTTTCTTGGCACCATTTGCTCAGAAAATTGTTTTCCAGTCATCTACTATGAGGTAGAGTCTGTCTTTGACACTGAGGTGTGTTTCCTCTATGCAACAAAATGCTGGATCCTGTTTACATATCCAGTCTGTTAGTCTATGTCTTTATATTGAGGAATTGAATCCATTGATGCTAAGTGATATTAAGGAATACTGATTGTTGCTTCCCGTTATTTTTGTTGTTA
The DNA here is from genome assembly GCA_036184795.1 of Tokudaia tokunoshimensis. NCBI lineage: Eukaryota > Metazoa > Chordata > Mammalia > Rodentia > Muridae > Tokudaia > Tokudaia tokunoshimensis. Next base: position 153,519,165 of record BTHU01000003.1, on the reverse strand, counting down.
GAGGTAGAACTATGCTTGTGTGGCTATCTTCTTTTTGGTTTGTTGAAATATTACTTTCTTGCTTTTTCTAAGGTGTAGTTTCCTTCCTTGTGTTGGAGTTTTCCATCTATTATACTTTGTAGGACTGGATTTATGGAAAGATAATCTTTAAATTTGGTTTTGTCATGGAATTTCTTGGTTTCTCCATCTATGATAATTGAGAGTTTTACTGGGTGTAGTGTAGTAGCCTGGGCTAGCATTTGTGTTCTCTTAGGGTCTGTATGACATCTGCCCAGAATCCTCTGACTTGTAGAATCTCTGGTGAGAAGTCTGATGTAATTCTGATAGGTCTGCCTTTATATGTTACTTGCCCTTTTTCCCTTACTTATTTTAATATTCTTTGTTTTGTGCATTTGGTATTTTGATTATTATATGATGGGAGGAATTTCTGTTCTGGTCCAGTCTGTTTGGAGTTCTGTAGGCTTCTTGTATGTTTATGGGCATCTCATTCTTTAGGTTAGGGAAGATTTCTTCTATAATTTTGTTAAAGTTATTTACTGGCCCTTTATGTTGTAAATCTTCACTCTCTTCTATATGTATAATCCTTAGGTTTGGTCTTCTCATTATGTCCTAGATTTCCTGGATGTTTTTGGTTACATGATTTTTGCATTTTGCATTTTCTTTGAGTGTTATGTCAATGTTTTATATTGTATCTTCTGCACCTGAGATTCTCTCTTCTATCTCTTGTATTCTGTGTGTCAGCACTCCTGAGAGACCAGCTTTCTCCGGGGAAGAATTTGGGAATGAAGAGCTATGGCACAGGGTCATGTCTGGGGTGCAGTTACCCTTCACAATACTCACAAATAATATAAAATATCTTGATGTGACTCTAACCAAAGAGGCTAAAGATCTATATGACAAGAACTTCAGAGTCTCTGAAGAAAGAAATTGAAGAAGACCTCAGAAGTTGGAAAGATCTTTCATGCTCGTGGATTGGCTGGATTAATATAGTAAAAATGGCCATCTTGCAAAAAGCAATATGCAGACTCAATGCAATCTCCATCAAAATCCCACCTCAATTCTTCGTAGAGGTAGAAAGAGCAATTCTCTGGAATAACAAAAAAACAGGATAGGAAAAACTACTCTCAAAAAATAAAAGAACTTCTGGGGAAATCAGCATCCTTGACCTGAAGCTGTACTACAGAGCAATAGTAATAAAAACAGCATGGTATTTGTACAGTGACAGCCAAGTAGATCAATGGAATAGAACTGAAGACCCAGAAATGAACCCACATACCTATGGTCACTTGATCTTTGACAAAGAAGCTGAAAGTATCCAGTGGGGAAAAGACAGCATTTTTAACAAATGGTGCTGGCTCAACTGGCTGTCAACATGTAGAAAAATGCAGATTGATCCATTCTTATCTCCCTGTACGAAGCTCAATTCCAAGAGGATCAAGGACCTTCACTAAAACCAGATACACTGAATCTAATAGAAAAGAAGGTAGGGAAAAGCTTTGAACACATAGGCACAGGAGAAAAATTCCTGAACAGAACACCAAAGGTATATTGTCTAAGATCAACAATCGACAAATGGGACCTCATAAAATTGCAAAGCTTCTGTAGGACAGATGACACTGTCAATAGGACAAAATGGCAATCAACAGATTGGGAAAAGATCTTTACCAATCCTACAACCCATAGAGGGCTCATATCCAATATATACAAAGAACTCAAGAAGTTAGACTCCAGAGAAACAAATAACCCTATTCAAAAAAATGGGACCTCATTAAATTACAAAGTTTTTGCAAGGCAAAACACTGTCAAAAAGACAAAGCGGCAACCAACTAACTGGGAAATGATCTTTACCAACCCTACATCCGACAGAGGGCTAATATCCAATATATACAAAGAACTCAAGAAGTTAAACTCCAGAGAGGCAAGTAACCCTATTAAAAAATGGGGTACAGAGCTAAACAAAGAGTTCTCACCTGAAGAATATCTAATGTCTGAGAAGCACCTAAAGAGATGTTCATCATCCTTAGTCATTAGGGAAATGCAAATCAAAACAACCCTGAGATTCCATCTCACACCAGTCAGTATGGCTAAGATCAAAAACACAGGAGACAGCAGTTGTTGGCGAGGATGTGGAGAAAGAGGAACACTCCTCCACTGCTGGTGGGATTGCAAGCTGGTACAACCACTCTGGAAAGCAGTCTGGCAGCTCCTCAGAAAACTGGGCATGACACTCCCGGAGGATCCGGCTATACCACTCCTGGGCATATATCCAGAGGCTTTACCTGCATGCAATAAGGACACATGCTCCACTATGTTCATAGCAGCCTTATTTATAATAGCCAGAAGCTGGAAAGAACCCAGATGTCCCTCAACGGAGGAATGGATTCAGAAGATGTGGTATATCTACACAATGGAATACTACTCTGCAATTAAAAACAATGAATTCACGAAATTCCTAGGCAAATGGTCAGATCTTGAAAATATCATCCTTAGTGAGGTAACCCAATCACAAAAGAACACACATGGTATGCAGTCACTGATAAGGGGATATTAACCCAGAATCTCGGAATACCCTAGACACAATCCGCATATCAATAGATTTCTAAGAAGATGGAAGGAGAGACCCCTGGTCCTGGAAAGACTGGATGTAGGGGAACGCCAGGACAGAGTAACGAGAGGGGGTTGAATGGAGAAAAGAGGGAGGGAAGGGGGCTTATGGGACTTTCGGGGAGGGAGGAAACGGGAAAGGGGAAATGATTTGGAATGTAAATTAAAAAAAATTAAAATAAAATAAATAAATAAATAAAAAACAACGACTTCATGAAATCCACAGGCAAATGGATGGAACTTGAAAATATTATCCTGAGTGAGGTAACCCAACACAAAAGAACACACATGGTATGCACTCACTGATAAGTGGGCTTAGCCCAATAACTCTGAATATCAAAGATAGAGTTCACAGACTGCATGAAGCTCAAGAAGAAGGAAGATCAAAGTGTGGGTGCTTCGGTCCTTCTTAGAAAGGGGAACAAAATACTCATGGGAAAAAATACGGAGACAAAGTGTAGAGCAGAGACTGAAGGAAAGACCATCCAAAAACTTTCCCACTATACATCCCATATACAGTCACCAAACCCAGAAACTATTGTGGATGCCAGGAAGGGCTTGCTGACAAGAACGTGACATAGCTGTCTCCTGAAAGGCTGTACCAGAGTCTGACAAATACAGAGGTGGATGCTCTCAGCTAACCACTGGATTGAGTGAGGGGTCCCAGGGGAGGAGTTGGAGAGGGACTGAAGGAGCTGACGGTGGTTGCAGCCCCACGTGGGGAGCAACAGTGTCAACTGGCCAGACTCCAGGAGCTCCGGGGGACTGGACCACCAAAGAATACACATGGAGGGACCCTGGGCACCGGTCAAATATATGGCAGAGGATGGCCTTGTTGGACATCCGTGGGAGGAGAGGCCCTTGGGCCTGAGGGGATTTGATGCCACAGTATAGGGGGGAATGTCAGGGCGGAAAGGCAGGAGTAGGTGCAGTGATGGGGAGGCAGGGGGAGGGGAGAAGGGGAAGGGAGTTTCCAGAGGGGAGACCTAGAAAGGGGATAACATTTTAAATATAAATAAAGAAAATATCAGATAAAAGAAAAAATAATTCTTAGAAGGGGGAACAAAATACCCATGAGAGGAGATACAAAGTATGGAGCAGAGACTGAAGGAAAGACCATCCAGAGACTGCCCCACCTGGGAATCCATGCCATATAATCACCAAACCTAGACACTATTGTGGATGCCAACAAGAGTTTGCTGACTGGAGCCTGATATGGCTGTCTCCTGAGAGACTCTGCCAGTACCTGACAAATACAGAGGTGGATGTTCTCAGCAGGGAAGCAGGAGTAGGTGGGTTGCTGAGCAGGGGGAGGGGGGATGGGATAGTGTGTTTTCAGAGCAGAAACTAGGAAAAGGGGTAACATTTGAAATGTAAATAAAGAAAATATCTAATAAACAATTAAAAAAAAGAAATGTTCAATGTCCTTAGTCATCAGGGAAATGAAAAATGCACATCAAATGAGATTCCATCCTTCAGAATGGCTAAGATCGAAAACTCAGGTGATAGCACATTCTGGCGAGGATGTAGAGCAAGGGGAACACTCCTCCATTGCTGGTGGAAGGGCAAAGTTGTACAACCACTCTAGAAATCAATCTGGTGGTTTCTTAGAAATTTGGGGACAGTTCTACCTGACATCCCCACTATATCACTCCTGGTCATATACCCCAAAGATACTCAACCATACCACAAAGACATGTGCTCCTCTACGTTCATAGGAGTTTTCTTAGTACTAACCAGAAACTAGAAACAACCTAGAAGTCCCTCAACAAAAGAATGGATAAAGAACATGTGGTATATTTACATAATAGGATACTACTCTGCAATTAAAAACAAGGACATTATGAAATTTGTAAGCAAAAGAATGGAAATAGAAAATAACATCCTCAGTGAGATAACCCAGACCCAGAAAGACATACATGGTATGAACTCACTGATTAGTGGGTACTAGTCATAAATTGGGTGGGTTGGTGTCCCTCTGCCTCCACTTACTGTCTCACCTAGTTACAGGAGGTGACTTCAGGCTCTATATCCCCTGCTGCTAGGAGTCACAGCCAGGGTCACTCCCATATCCTCCTAAAAGCTTCCCCATCCCAGGTCTCTAGGTTGCCCCAAAAATGTGCCTCCCCTCCACTGATTTCCGTTCTCTTTCCCAATCCTCCATCCTCTACCCCCATCTGCCCTTCCCACACCTGATCTCCACTGTACCCTATTTCCCACCGAGTTCCCTCCATCCATCCACTTCTGATGTCTATTTTATTTCCCCTTCTAAGTGAAATTCAAGCATCCTGTCTTGGGTCCTCCTTGGTACTTAGCTTTTTTCAGTTTGTGGATTACAGCATGGTTATCCTGGTCTAGATGGCAAGGGCAGGAGAAATCATAAGTCTGAAGCGAGTCTAGAATCCACAGTGAGTTCCAGACTAGCTTGTATCATGAAGCAAGTTCCTATCTCAACCTTTTTTGGGGGTAGGGGGAGTCAGGGGCAGAGTCTCTCTACACATCCCTGTCTGTCCTGGAATTCATTATGTAAACCGGGCTGGCCTCAAACTCAGAGATCTGCCTGCCTCTGCATTCTAAGTGCTGAGACTAAAGGTGTGCACCACCACACCCAGCTAAAATAATTGTTTAAGCCAAAACAACCTATAAGAAAACATGTGGGCATAGTGATGTATGCCTATACTCCCAATACTCAAGAGGCTGAGGGGGATTCTGTATTTTGGATCAATTTTTGATATATATTAAGGTCCTGTACAAAGCAAATTATTTAAATGCATTATACAGTATAAAAACTACTTACCCTACATTTAACTGTGTTAGGTATTATAAAGTCATCTGGAGATGAGTAAATATACAGGGGAGTCGTTTGACATATGCAAACCCTCTGCCATAGTTATATGAAGGACTTGCACACCTGCAGATTTTATCTGCTGGCCTTGCTGGAACCAATTATCAATGGATACCAAAGATAACTGTAGTCATTAGCCATATACACCTATTAGGCTGAAATGTGGCTCATTTGGCTAAAGAAGTAATTGTGAAATATACATTAAATCTTACATTTAACATGAAAGGGTAAAATGTAGTAAATAGCTTATTACTTATCTGTTGAATGATTTTTTAACTAGGCTGAATAACCTATACTGTTAAAATTAATTTTGTCTTTTTCTTTTGAAGTATAACTACTGAAATGTTTTAACTTCATACATGATTTATATTGGATTTCTGATGGATGGCACTAGCCTTGGAAGGAAAAAGAAAGTATGCCAAAGCCCACAATGGTTGTTCAAGTCTCCATTCGGTGGTAATAATGTCACTTCTGTTCATGTTTTATTGTGCAAAACAAGTTCCATGATCATGTCAAAAATTTTAGAAAGAGGAAGTATTATTGAACCCAAGAAACCCAACTAAAATGTCACAAAATATATAAAAACATAAAACGAAGTATAACCACAGCAACTGAGCATGCAAAGCAATCACACCACGAGAAGCAGTTTTTGCATAAACACATCAAAAGTCTGCAGAGAAGCTGTGGAGGTGTGGCTCAGAATACAGACAGGCAGGAACCCAGTCAGGGACAGCAAAGAGTATACAGAGAGCCCTGTGGGTTTGTGCTGGACTAGGGGTCTGCTATCTCACAGAAGTTTGGATGCTCAAACCATACAAGCATAGGGGCAATGAAGCAGACCACTTTTCAAGCAATGCAGCAGTATCATGTTAGACACAGGCTGAGGAAAAGCAAAAATAACATAGACACTGTAGAAAGGGGCTGGGAAAGGGGCCTCACACTGCACCAGAAGGAAAGAGGCAGGGTCAGTGTACCGTATGCAGAGACACACGAGGTGCACAGCCCTACACGGAAACCTCAGTGTTGTGGGTAACCTACAGCCCTGCTGAAGACATTGCCTGTTCACTTCTCACTCCAGAGGGAGCTGGCTCCCGGCTTACTCTGGGGGCTATGAGTGGGAGAGATATGAGGATGAGTTTGCCAGCACCAGGAAGTATTCCCAGAGATGTAAGAGAAAAGTCCAACCACTTAAAGAAAAGCAGGTACAATCTTCGAGTCTCCTGCACCACAGACCTGATATCTGGAGGTGCATACTGACCTCATGACCCATTTTCAATGGAGCACTCTCTTGTCTAGAAGTCATTGTAGTTGACACAGAAACAGGAAGTTCTCTTGTCTCTGCCTTACTTCCACAGAGCCACACACCCAGGGGCAAGTCTTAGCAAAGCAGACTTAAAGCATGATTCATCACAAAACATGGCCAGAAGGGTAGTCTTTCTGAGTGTTCACACGGTTGCTGTTTCTTGGTATTTGTTTGGGGGCAATGTTTGAAGTTTATTCCTTACTTTTATCTTACAGATAGTTTCTCAACCTTATGTGGGGGAAGGAAAGATCATCAGAAAGAAGATGTGTGGGAACCCAGTTTCCTTTGAGTTTTAGGTTTCAAACAGATCCTCAATATATAGTTCTGGATCTCCCAGAATTCACTACGCAGACCAGGCTGGCCTCAAATGCACAGAGATACAGTTAGGCCTGCCTCCCAAGCTCTGGAAGTAAAGGCGTGCACCACTACAGCAGGCTGGAACCCAGCTTTCTAATATGAATGAGACAGAATTGACTCATCTGCTGAGGGCCATCAGGCTGCTATGTGAAAGAGAAGCAGGGAAGTGTATTTTTTTTTTCACATGAGGCCTTAAAGAAAGACCAGGAAATAAGGTGAAGGCTGGAGGTGGAGTTGGGAAGAAGGGCCTCTGCCCTTCCCTTTCCTTCCCAGACTCATTCAATGCTAAAACCATGGCCCTGTCTCTTGGGTAAAAAACCTGAGTCTTGCTTTCTCTGTATCTCACATTTCACACCTACTCTAATAAGAAATTCACTGGAGCTGGAGAGATGGCTCAGTGGTTAAGAGCATTGACTGCTCTTCCAGAGGTCCTGAGTTCAATTCCCAGCATCCACATGGTAACTCACAACCCTCTGTAATGAGATCTGATGCCCTCTTCTGGTGTGTCTGAAGAGAGTGACAGTGTACTCATATACATAAATTAAATAAATTAATTTTTTAAAAATTAAAAAAAAAGAAATCCTTTGGAATCAGTCTCCAGATGAGTGAAAGAACACTGCATTCTTGCCCAGGAGGACTACACTCAGCCACACCCTGCACATGGCTTCAGCAATCAACTCTGCACTCTTAGACATAACAAAGACCTTAGGGTTTCAAACTTCTCCTGAAGTTCTCTGACTTCAGCAGCTTCATTTGTCACATAGATTTACATCCAAACTCTTCAAGGTCTCAAGTCTTATGCCCTCACTGCTTTCTACCTTAAGCTCTACTGATTTTCTTTCATTTCCTTGATATACCTTAGGGATTCTTCACGTAAGGTTCCTTTGGGGATAGTAACATTGTTCCTACCTTCATCACCTTCTCCTGTTTGTTGTTTTGTAATTTTGTTTAGTCATTGCTCTTTGATGTTTTTCATCCCATATCCTAGCTTACATATAGATGGACAATTTATTTTCCGAGTGTTGATATACATTCTATTGTTTTGTCTACCAGAATTCTACCATCCAGTTGCCTAAGAAGTTTCTGAACTGTAGCTTCTGTATGAGCCACAACACAGGTCTAGAAATTGCTCAGGTGAATGGGGCTAACTTGTCAGACAGAAGTTGCCCCATTGCATGAACAGGAATATTTTTCAGCTTGTGCATTATGGTCTAACTCAGATGCTGGTCACTCAGTCTCATAAACAAGAGACAGATCCTTCAGTGTGTTTAGATCATAAAACTAATGTATCTCTGAGAACACAGTGTGATAGACATTCTCTGGAGCAGATGTTCCCAACCTTTCTAATGCTGCAACTCTTTTAACACAGTTCCTCATGCTGTGGTGACACCCAGCCACAAAATTATTTTGTTGCTACTTTATAACCAAAATTTTGCTTCTGTTCTGAATCATAATGTAAATACTTGATATGCAGGATAACTAGGTGACCCTGTGAAAAGGTCATTTGACTACCAAAACAGGTCAAGACCCACACGTTGAGAACCACACGTTTAGATACCTGGCAGGAAAGGTGCTTCCACCCCTTCCCTAATGCTGATCCTGGATCACATCAGAATAAACAACTCTATTTTACAATATATCCTGCACTACAGAAATACTGTAGTCAGAGACACCATATTTTATAAAGGAGATGAAAATTTCTTATCACCTAGTGATATTATAACCACCTCTACCTATCACAGTGCATTGCTTACTGATGTGTGGTGATGCAGGATAATCAAAGCGATTATGCTGTCCATCACATAAAGTATAGTACAGGGGTAGGAGAGGTGGCTGAGCAGTTAAGCACTTGCTGGACAAGCACAGGGACCAGAGTGTGGATTCCAACACTCATGTAGAATCCAGGAATGATCTTCAGGGCATCTGTTACTCCAGAACTTCAGAAAGCAAAGGCAAAGGGATCACTGGGGTTTCTCGGCTTCCAACTTAGCCAAAGATCTCAAGCCCGAAATTCAGGAACATACCTTGCCTCAAAGGAACACAGTGGGAAATGACAGAAGAACAAGCAACGCCTTCCTCTGATCTCCATGCACACACAAGTGCACAACAAATGTATAAACACCCATAAGTGCATATATGTCACATATACATATATATAAACATATAAGTGAAATAGAATAATAAAAAATAAATTTTGAGACAGTATACAGTTATATGCAGTACATAGTATTCTATAATAAATGACTATATTACTGTTGAGGATTTTCTGTTCTATACTTTTTTCTATCTTTTTTTTTGTTTGTTTTGTTTTGTTTTGTTTTGTTTTGTTTTTTGTGTGTGACAGGGTTTCTCTGTATAGCCCTGGCTGTCCTGGAACTCACTCTGTAGACCAGGCTGGCCTCGAACTCAGAAATCCACCTGCCTCTGCCTCCCAAGTACTGGGATTAAAGGTGTGCGCCACCACTGTCTGGCTGTTCTATACTTTTTAATCATTTTAAAGTATATTCCTTACATGAAAACATTTACTGTAAACTAGTAAGTGTGATGTTACAGCAGCGAATGGCTTTATATCTTATTCCCACGCTCCCTGGATACATCAAGAGGCCATATGGAGTGACTGAACTAGAGCATCTAAGTGTGTAACAGAGCCGAGTTCTCACGACAATTACTCAACTGCAGGACTGTCAGAACATCTCCTACTATCAGAAGGCACAGGGGTCTAACTAGATCTCAGTAATGTCCAGGTTCTGCATATTGTACTGGTCCACAACTAATGAGTCTTGTGCTGTTTTAACTGACATTTCAGGGCAGGGGGCAACCTGGAGGAAAATGGATGCTCTGAAGGGCCAAGGGAGCATGAGGAATGTTATCCAGGGCCAAATGAATGTTTGAAGCCAAAATGTAGAAGTAAAACTGTATTAGGAAAAGAGTTAGGAAAGGCAGGGACATGAGTCAAGCAGAAAGAGTAAGTCTAGAAGCAGGCCTGGTAAGACTGGAAAGTACCTCAATACCACCCCCCAACTCCCCCCCCCACACACACACATAACTCAGCATGGGACCTCCAGCCTTTCCTTCCGGTCTGGTAGAGTGCCAGAAACTGCACCTGCTCTGCTCTACTTAAGAAGTATGAGCCTGAATGCCCAGAAACGTTCCTGACAATGTGAAGAATTTGAGAAGTTGCATCATATTGTTGGCACCACACCCAGACAGGAACACAGGTCAAAAGGGAAAAAGAAGAGGCAAGATGTGACAAGACCGGCAGGCAGGGCTGTGCAATGGCTGGTTGAGAAGCAGATGTGAAGTACGTCTGCCTTTGGTGACAGTAGCCTGAGCCACCACTCCACCAGATGACTCACGGAGCTTTTCCAGCCTTGCTGGAGGGGAAGAGCTGATGAGCGAGCGATCCGTGTTCTAGTGAAGCCTTCTGTGTGTTTTGCTGAGAACCAGGCTTTGCTATTAATGCCCAGAGCTCAGAGACAGGCAGAAGCATACATGTATTTATGCTTTCTGTTTCAGAACAGAGAAACCGGGATGAAATTTATTCACTCAGAAAACCCAAAGGTTTGAGGCACAAGTGGATTCCCTGTCTCCAGATGCCACCTCTTCAATCCATCTGACTTTGTTCTCAGGCAAACTCTGAGTTCAGACTCACCTACTTTTCATTCTCTTTCAAGCAGAGAAAGAGAGTTTTATTCTCAGTAGTTTTACATAGAGCTCAAAACTAGCTGTTTGTACTGATCCAGTTACAAGCCTATCTCCAATCTAGTTCCTGTGACTAGGTGAATGGAATCTGCCATTGGCCCAGATCTGGGTGCTGTAGGAAGTTCAGTCTTACCTGAACCCTGTGTACTAATGATAAAAGGAATCTCTCCAAAGAAAAAGCAAAATGGGAAGGACAAAGTTTGGAAAAGGAAACACAAGATAACAAGGAGGTTCTGATAAACCAAGATGAGGATGAATCCATGGAACCAAACTGAATCATTATCAGGAGAGTACTAAACTAAAAAAAACCTGCCACATGTATAGTCACGTATTCCAATGCATTTCATGTGCATGCCACATGTATGGGTATGAAAAGGGCCAGAAACAACCTCACAGAACAGTAAGTAGAAGGGTTAGTAACTGAGATGAATAAAGATGTAGGCATATGAGCAAGGATTACTGCAGCTTCCTAGAAAATGAAATCTAATATAGAACTTCATACCTAATGTCTACTTGGTTGTAGAATCTAGGACAGCAAAACTGAGAGAGACAAAGGTTGGAAGGATGGGAACCAAACACAAGGTATGACTCCATCAGGAAGAGACTTAGAGGGCGTCTTCCATAAAATGTCATATCTAGACATAACATACAGGAATTCCATAACCCAAAATATCTCCTTAGAGGGAGGGATGGAGAAGACTAATCTACTATATATTCTGGGCTGGATGGTTTTATATGAGCTTGGCATATGCTAAAGTCATCTGAGAGGAGGGAACCTCAATTAAGAAATTGCTTCCATACACAGAGCTGTAGACAAGCCTGTAGGGCATTTTCTTTTCTTTCTTTTTTTTTTTTTTACAGTGCAACCTATTTTTTCTTAAATTTTATTTTCTAAGTTTTTCTTTTATTTACATTCAAAATCATTTCCCCTTTCCCGTTTCCTCCCTCCCCGAAAGTCCCATAAGCCCCCTTCCCTCCCTCTTTTCCCCATTCAACCCCCTCTCGCTTCTCTGGCCTGGCATTCCCCTACATCCAGTCTTTCCAGGACCAGGGGTCTCTCCTTCCATCTTCTTAGAAATCTATTGATATGTGAATTGTGTCTAGGGTATTCTGAGATTCTGGGTTAATATCCCCTTATCAGTGACTGCATACCATGTGTGTTCTTTTGTGACTGGGTTACCTCACTAAGGATGATATTTTCAAGTTCTGACCATTTGCCTAGGAATTTCGTGAATTCATTGTTTTTAATTGCAGAGTAGTATTCCATTGTGTAAATATACCACATCTTCTGAATCCATTCCTCCGTTGAGGGACATCTGGGTTCTTTCCAGCTTCTGGCTATTATAAATAAGGCTGCTATGAACATAGTGGAGCATGTGTCCTTATTGCATGCAGGTAAAGCCTCTGGATATATGCCCAGGAGTGGTATAGCCGGATCCTCCGGGAGTGTCATGCCCAGTTTTCTGAGGAGCTGCCAGACTGCTTTCCAGAGTGGTTGTACCAGCTTGCAATCCCACCAGCAGTGGAGGAGTGTTCCTCTTTCTCCACATCCTCGCCAACAACTGCTGTCTCCTGTGTTTTTGATCTTAGCCATTCTGACTGGTGTGAGATGGAATCTCAGGTTTGTTTTGATTTGCATTTCCCTAATGACTAAGGATGATGAACATCTCTTTAGGTGCTTCTCAGCCATTAGATATTCTTCAGATGAGAACTCTTTGTTTAGCTCTGTACCCCATTTTTTAATAGGGTTACTTGCCTCTCTGGAGTTTAACTTCTTGAGTTCTTTGTATATATTGGATATTAGCCCTCTGTCGGATGTAGGGTTGGTAAAGATCATTTCCCAGTTAGTTGATTACCGCTTGTAGGGCATTTTCTTAATAAGCGATTGATGAAGGAAGCCCTAGTCCAGGGCTGGTGGTCCTGGGTTTTGTAAGAAAGCAGGCTGAGCAAACTGTGAAGAGCAAATCAATAACCAGCACCCGTCCATTGCCTCTGTATCAGCTCCTGCCTCCAGGTTCCTGCCCTGAGTGAATTCCTGCCCTCACTGCTTTTGGTAATGAACTTTTACATGAAACTGTATGTGAATTAAACCTTTTCCTTCCCACATTGCTTTTGGTCACGGTGGTTCATCACTGCAGCAGTAACCCTAACTAAGACATTTGCTGATCAGTTTCCTTTCTTATTTAACTCTCCTAAACTTCTGTGGTGACTCCAGGTTGCTCCACTATATGAAACCAGATTTCTCTATCCTGTGATATGGTATATCATCCAACAGTATGTGAGGAAGTTATTAGCATTCCTTCTTTTTTTTTATTATTTTCTATATTTTTTATTTACATTCCAAATGATTTCCCCTTTCCCATTTCCTCCCTCCCCGAAAGTCCCATGAGCCCCCTTCCCTCCCTCTGTTCCCCATTCAACCCCCTCTCGCTTCTCTGTCCTAGCATTCCCCTACATCCAGTCTTTCCAGGACCAGGGGTCTCTCCTTTCATCTTCTTGGAAATCTATTGATATGCGAATTGTGTCTAGGGTATTCTGAGATTCTGGGTTAATATCCCCTTATCAGTCACTGCATACCATGTGTGTTCTTTTGTGATTGGGTTATTAGCATTCCTTCTAGGCTCTGCCTCACAGTTATCTGGCAATAACCAGGTATGCCTGACTCAGTATAAAAGGGGCTGTTTGTCCTCTCCTCACTCGCTTACCTTCTTACTCTTTTCCTTTTCTGTTCCTCCTCTCCCATTCCCCTCCTCCTCCCCCTCACATGTTTATGGCCAGTCCCTCTCCTCTCCTCTCCTCTCCTCTCCTCTCCTCTCCTCTCCTCTCCTCTCCTTTCCTCTCCTCTCCTCCAACTCCCTTCCCCATGCCCTAAATAACTCTATTCCATCCTATATCCATATATGGCTGGTCCCTCAAGGGGAAGGGATGTCTCAACATGGGTTTGCAAAGGTACCCCCTTCCACCTCACCATACCATGTCTCTACCAAACATATTCCTGGTTCTTTTCTTTTTTATAAAACAGAAGTAATGGGCAATATCAAACACCAGACATTTCCTGGAGAAGTAAAATAAAAAATTAGCAGGAAACTGGATCGTGGGAAGAAAAAGGCCCAGGGAACTGATGAGTCAAGAAAATGTAGGCTGGAACACAGAATGTGCTCAATGCTGGAATCTTAGTTTTGATTGGTACTTTATTCTAAATAGCTAGCAGTCCAGTGCTAAGCACATTGCAGGGATTTAGAAAATATTGGTAACCAAATGTACTATGTGCAAGGCGTTAATGAGCAAAGGCTGTATTTGTATCTATATAATGTGACATGGAATTTCACTCACAATTTTAATTTTTACCTTATAAATTGTCATATATTTGTAGATTACATATCATGTTTCAATATGTACATATATTTTATGAGACTTAAAACACGGAAAGTATATGTTCTCAAACATTTATCATCTTGTTGCATTTAAAATGCTCACAAACCTTTCTTCTAGCTTTACTGTAATGAGACATACATTACCATTATCTCTAGTCACCCTACTACCAATCATTTTTGGAATATAATTTCTAAAATGTTAAACTATAGAACGTACCCATACAAGAATTAAATTAACGATTATGTAGTATGCATATGTTCAGACCCCTGGATGTTTTGCTTCTATGAACTCATTTAATTGTCATAGTCCTAGGAGATAATGAATGACCACAAAGAAGTCTTTGTAAGCTCAACCAAATGCACGGACTCAGAGTGCCCCTGAGCCACCAGTCTGCTCAGACACAACGAACCGAAGCCAGAGCTCTGCAGATGAGCAGCTTTAGCCTTTTCTTTCTGTGGCAGTTCTTTTATATGTATTTCATTTCATTTTTTTCTCTTGAGACAGGCTCTCACTATGCAAGTCTGGCTGTCCTAGAACTCATTTTGTCCATACAGGTCTTGAAGCAAACCAGTAGTAGGTCCATGGGAATGAGATCCATGCGTAAGCACAGCATTTTCCCTGGCTTAGTCAGATTCTATAACAAAGCTAATAAAACCTGTAGATTTTTATTTTCTTTTGCTGGCTAGACTTCATAATTTAGAGAAGTTTCAAGTTTCAGAAAAGAAAGTTGAATGAACAGAGAATTTCTGTATGCACTAGCCCTCTGTGGGCACACAGTTCTCTTATTATTAATATCAGGCCATAGTGTGGTTCACTTGTTATACTTGATTAGACAATATTGCTAACACATTATTACTTAGCAACATACAAGATCTACAGTCTTTGTAGTCTGCATTCTACACATATTGATAGATGATACATGTATATGTATGTGTCCACTAATACAAATAGCATCATGTAAAACAGTTTTAGTGCATTAAAAGTTCTGTGTGCTACCTGTACATCCTTCCTACTGCCTCATCAGACCTCCTACCGGGCACCCACTAATGTACTCAATCCCTCTGCAGTCTTTTCTTCCCCAGAATGCCATATCTGGAAGCATGCTGTGCTTAGCTCTCAGACCATCTTCTTTCGCACAGTGACCTGCATTTAGCATTGCTTCATATCATATGCAGATATCTGGATGCATGGGTGCAGACCCATGCAGGCCCTATGCATGCTCCTTCAGTCTTTGTGAGTTCCTGTGAGCTTTGCTCAGTTATTAAATAGGTTCTGTTCTCTTGGTGTCCTCCATCCCCTCTGTCTCCCAAACTCCCTCTGCCTCCTCTTCCTCAGAGTTCCCTGAGCTCTGAGGGGAGGGATTTGATAGAGACATCTTGTCTAGAGCAGTGTGTTCTAAGGTGTCCACACAATGTCTGCTGTGGGTATCTTAGTCCCATCTGCTGCAGGAGGAAAGTTTTCTGATGATGGCTGAACAAGGTACTGATCTATGAGTACAGCAGAATATCATTAGGAGTCATTTTATTGTTACTTATTTTTTAGGCCAGTAGTATTTGGTTTTACCATATGTCCCTGGACTATCTAGTTTCTGGTTCCTGATCACACAAGCAATGTCAAGTATGGGTCCCATCTCATGTAGTGAGCCTTGAGTTAAATCAGATGCTGGTTGGTTACTACCATAAACTTTGTATCACCATTGCCTTAGCATATTTTACTGTCAGGACAGATTGTAGATCAAAGATTTTGTGTTTAGACTGGTGTTTTATGAAGTGGAAACATAAAGGTTTTTGGAAAGTCAGTTGTGTTGGATGGTATTTTGCTGGTGTAAATAGATGAAGGAGTGTTTTCATGAAGTGGACACAGGTGAAAGATTAAGACAGACTCATGAAGGAATGCTTTACTGAAGCAGACACAGGGGAAAGGATATTCTGCTAAAACAAGCATGTGAAAGGACATGTGATGAAAGATTCTTTGCTAACAACATGCATGTATTGTTTCACCTTACATTACGTAGTTAAGCTCCATTTGTCCGGACTCCATAAAGAGAAATGCGCCCAAAAGCTTATGGGGATGTGCTACATTTTCTTGCCGTTTCTGAGGACTCCGGCTTGATTGGCAGAGTGATATCAGCTGACAGACACACCTGCTGAGGCAAGACCTGTGGAGGACACATGATGTTTGAAGGGAGTATAAAAAGGACTTGATGGACAGTGACAGGGGCTGGCTGGGCTTGGTTTGCTTATAGAGCTAGCTGCGCAATGCTTGTGGATCTCGTGTCTTCACTGATCTTCACTTCTCTGAGAAATGCACAGCTGAGGACTTCTCCTGGTATTCCTGCTGGTCCCTCCTGATGATTTGTGCTGAGGCTTAGGCCTGTCTGTCTCTTCTAGGTAGTGCCACCACTGCTGACTCTACTATGCTGACTCTACCGAACTGGACTGCTGATGTATTCATGAAGGGTTTGCGAGTAGATCGAGCTGCCACTCAACCTATGAACTGAACTGCCGATTTCCAGATAGAATAAATAAACTAAAATAAAATGTTAAATACATGAAATTTGCAAATCTATTTGAAATATTGGAAGAAATGACTTAATAACTTGGAGGAACTAATTGTTTCTAAGTAAGAATGATTATTGCAAAGTATTTGGCCTATTTAGTATGAATTAGCCAAATGTTAGTAAAAGAATAACTAGTGATTCATACTTCATTAGAGCCTAAAGTAGAAGAGCATTGTATGTTAATTGCATATAAAATGTGAGGATCTAGGTTTAAATTTTCCACATTAAGTAAATATTAATTTAAAACCAAAGCAGCTGTAAATTGTTCTTTCTCTGCAAACCCCTTGGGCTTGAAAAGGCAGCACATTAGCACATTCCCGTTCGGGATGAATAGAGGCTTTGTGCAGCCATTCACTGTTTACGCAGCCCATAGCACTTGTCTAGACAAGGACAATGAGCCACTTAGTGCCAAATATGAAGGGAGCAGCAGGTTCCAAGAACTCGTGGTGTGTTGTGGTTAGTGGAAGCCGGCTTCCACTAAGGCCCCCACTACTCCATCCCTTGCATAACAATCTTATTTAAACCCATGTTTTTGTAACTGAAAAGTGAAATGCCATTGGAATAGCGCAGACAGAGAGTGTTCCATCTAACAGCTTTAGTTATCCGACAATAAAGCCAAAAAGTATTGCTCACAGGATTCCTGACTGCTGAGCAGCTTGGACATGTGCTTTAGTGCAAGGCTGTTAGACTCTCCTGGAAAGGGAGAGTCTTATGTTTTCTGCAGGGCTTTGTTGATAGCAGTTGGTTTGTTGTTGCTGTGCTAAAGCCACAGGGTTGAACATTTACCTGAATTCCTGCAGTAGTTCTTGTCCCCAGAAGGCAGCCCTCTTCTCATGTGTCTAGTCTAGATCTATGTTCAAGGCAATGATGTGCCATTTTTTACAGGTGTCTGTGTGTGGCAGGGGAAGGGGTTGGAGGAGCTGCTTTCCATGTGATGCTAATTGGGAGGTAGTAGTCCAGCTGGTAGACTCTGTGAGTTTGACATTTTCAGTGCATATGTGTCTTGAAGCAGCAACCAGCAGCTCCTTCTTTGATAATGCTCTGTCAATTCCATGGTGAAGTCGACTTCCTGTGGCTGAGAAGGAACTGGTGTGCCCTTTCCTTAACCCTTCTCTATTGCGATGCAAGTTTCCTGAATTAATTTAGGTATTCTTGCTTGGTCAATGGATTTTAGCTTTGCCTTTAATATTATTTTTATTTTATGTGTATGGCTGTCTTGCCACATGTACCATATGTGTGCCAGGTGGCTGTAGAAGCCTAAAGAGGGTGTCAGATCTTCTGTAACTGGAGTTACACTTGTGGGACACTATGTGGGTGAGGGGACTCGAACCTGGGTCCCCCGGAAGAGCAACAAGTGGTTTTAACTCAGGGATACATCTCTCCAGTCTTATTTTTTTAGTTGATTACATTTATTATGGATTTTGTGATACTAGGGAAGAATCCAGAGCCTCCCACATGCCACACAAACCCTACCTCTGAGCTACATCCTAGCCCCTCAATTGACTTGATTATAATTTAATATTACATGCCATTTTCAAAAGTAGCCTCAAGTCCAAATCCCAGAAACAGAGTGATAGTATCTGGAAGACTATAGAACATACAACAAAAGTGTCACTGGACCCTGTGGTTCCCAGGGGCGACTTTAAATCTGAGTGCTTGAACTGTCAATCACTGAGGTTACTTGCCAGCCAGTCCTTACTGAAAGTTAATCCTTACCAACTAGTACATGTTGGGTCTCTGAGCAGCTGCAAGGTATCTGTGAGTCACCTCTAGATGGTGTGGAGTATTGCTGTGCTGTGCTGCTGATTACATCCTGGAACTAGAACTCAGTAGGTTAGCATGTAACTACAGCATCATAGTTGGTTTGGGTACTTGGTGAATTCAGAATTCTTGAGTGATCTTAAGAAGGGTGAGACAAGAAGGGGGCCCATGGATTAAATTCTTATGAATCAAGAGGGTGAGACAGAGGAATACATTTAGTTTTAATTTTAGAAATAATGGAATGTGACTTTTTTTTTTTGCACCTGAGTAATGAAGGGTAAAATTCCTGCATGTTATACAAATAAACAAGCAATTACAACAGAGTGGTTAAAAAAATGCTTGGAGAAGCATCTGGTTCACAGAGAGCTTTAGAGAGAGAGAGAGAGAGAGAGAGAGAGAGAGATTGAGAGAGAGAGAGAGACAGAGAAAGACAAAGACAGAGAAACAGAGACAGAGATACGGAAACCATTTCAAAGAAATGTTTTTATAGAGCTGGGCAATGTTCCATTATTTGGACTTATGGTCAGTTTATCAACTCATTTGTTGTGTGAAGTATTGATTACTTCTTCCATGTTTTCTCTGTTAGGACTAAGGCTTCTGTAAACATGCACACACAGGGTTTCCTGTGGACATACATTTTCAATTCATTTGTATAAAACATCAAAGAATGTGATTCTTGAACAATATATTAATATCCCCTGTAGGGTTTTTTCTTTTCTTATTTGTTTACTTGCAGTTTAAAGTTGTTTACTATGAAAGAAAGTATATACAAGAGACTTTTTATAGGCATGCTTTCATGGATACTACAAGGTGAATGTCTGGTCGACAGGGTTACCACCTTCACAACAGCCTCAAGCAGGACACCCCATCACCTATTTATGGTTCACTTCTTCCTCTCAACCCAGATATAATTTACTATCTGAGGCTCATTTTTACTACGAGTATGTGGTAGCAACATACTTAATATGTTTATCTTTTCCAAGTTAGTCAAATGTGTTTGAGACTCCCAGAAGATTAACTGTAATTTTGTTGAATTCATTACTCACAAGTTTTATCACTTACAATTTTTAAATGAAAAATGGACGCATCAGGTGTCATCAAGTCACTTGCTGAGGTCACTGAGCTAATACATAATGGAACCAATATTTAGACTCAGGTGTCTAGCCTCAACATGTCTGTCTAGCAATGCTATATTCCACTGTTTCAGAGCTCCCCTGTGTAACAGCGGATATAATATTTATGTAAATAACTCATTGGCTGATATACCTAGAATATAGGATGATGAGTCTGTAGCAACTAAAGTATCACTGATGCTTTTATTTAGAAGGCCTATTTCTATGCTCTGAGGGGAAATTTTTCAAAGCACTGATTATCTTGGGTGGGGGAAGTCCCTAGTACTCCTGGGTGTCCCCAGGGGCTTCCAGCAGGTCTCTGACTCAGGCCCTTGTGTCACAGCTTATGTTCTCTACGTTATTTCCCATAGGTTTCAGACAATGGTTACTTGGTCTCATGGCCTTCAGGCTATGGAAAGGCAGTAGATCATGGTGAAAAGTGTGTCAGTGTAGGAAACTTGTTCATTCCATAGCAGCCTGCAATTAGAGGTAAGGACAGGGAGAGAGGTTGGCATCTCAGTGACCTCTTCAAGAACATGCTTTCATGACCCTACCACCTTCCAACAGCACAACTTTCTGGGGCACAAACCTTCAACCATACCTTTGGGAGAGATTTAGTATCTAGATCATAGCATGGACTTAAGGGGGAGAATCAATCATATTAAACTGTGAAGATTATGAAATGGCATTAAGCTTTTGTCTTTGAAGACTAAATAGAAATTTGATAAGCTTGGATGGTGTAGAGAATAGTCAAGATGGAAGGCCATTAAAAAAAAGGCTAATGGAAAGTAGGAAGTGTGATCTAAGGTCAGCATTGTGCTCTGCTTGCAGAAGCATAAAATTAAAAAGGGTAGGCTTTTTGTTCAGGACTCTGGGGAGGGCATGTTAGAAGGACACAGTCTCTAACCTACTGTGATGCAGAAAATCTACCACAAATTAGCCAAAAAAAAATTAAAAAAAACAAAACAAAAACAAAAAAACCAAAAAACAAAAAATTTGTTGAGACTGGAAAACATTCAGATCCAAGTGGCTCCATCAGTCGTTGTAAACACCATTTCAACAGGCCTTTCAATTGTGTAGGTTTAAGGGCAAGAACTTACAATGTTTCTTTTAAAAAGGCAAATGGCAATAAAGTAACCCAAATACAATATGCTTTGGACAGTCTGTTTAGTAACGTAAATTGGGTGAATCTTAAGTTCAATTATGCTCCTGGGAAGTTATAATTTTTCCTCAATTTGAATTTAGAAATTGTTTCTGAAAATTACTGGTTCTTTGTGAGAGAGGTGTTTATAGGTTTGTGTCCAGATATATGTTTACAGATCAGGAATGAAAACCTGTCTGTAGGGGGATTCTTGTAGGAGGCTGTCTTAGTTGAGGTTTTTCTGCTGTGACAAGACAACCTGATGAAAGCAACTATTATAAAGGACAACATTTAACTGAGGCTGGCTTAGTTTCAGAAGTTCAGTCTATTATCATCATGGCAGGAAGCATGGTAGTATCCAGGCAGACATGGTGCTGGAGAAGGAGCTGAGAGTTCTACATTGTGATCAGAAGGCATCCAGAAGGAGACCCTCTCATCTGGAGGCATCCAGAAGGAGGAAATCTTCTACACTGGGCAGAGTTCAAGCATAGTACCTCAAAGCCCACCCCTACAGTATCTCACTTCCTCCAATAAGGCCACACCTCCTAATAGTGTCACTACCCGTGGGCCATGCATATTCAAATCACCACAGAGGCCATTCCCTGTGTGCTTTAAGGGGTTGTATTTGACTTGGGTCAGTACATCCAGGCTAGATTCTTGTCTCACATACACCAGCATGTCCTAGCATTAATAAGCATGGTCTGGAGGTGAAAGTATAGGGTTAAACTCCTTAGTCAGAAACTGCATTAATTATGAGCAGTGGATTAGCAGGTAAAGAGATGGATGGTAATCAGGTTAGTGATCCTGAGAAGACAGGGAGAAGATTAATCAACCACATGGAAAACATGGGCAGCAGCTAGACAGAACTTAGGTATCTCTTTCATATCATACTTGGACCTGGGGAATTCTGAAAAGCAACCTGCAGAAATAACCAGACAGAGCCAAATGAAGCACTGCTACAAAAAAGAGTGTGAGATTCCTCACTGACACAGGGAAGGACTGTTCTAGAGTGAGGAGACAACGGAGCAGCAAACAAGTGCTGTGTGTAATTTGCACTAGCTTCTGGGTCTGACAAGATTGTCATCTTGGATATTAGTAATTGAAGGAATTGAATAAATGTGACTAGAGAGTCAATGCTATTATACACTTAGAGTGTCATCCATACCTGCACAACCTAACATCAGTAAACGTCTAAGGCTGTGAGTGGGGGCTTAAATCCCTCTTAAACAGGAATATAGATTGCTACTAAAATTCTTGAGTCTTACCTTTGCCTTATACTTTTGCCTTTAAGAGGTGCTTAGCAAATATAACCAGGGATTTAGGAATAAAGGGTCAAGTGAGTCAAGTAACTTATCCCTCAAATAGTGTGTTGGTAGGAATAATTTGAGAAATATAACAACTGTGACAATTAAGAACAGTAATTTTGCTTGTAAGGAGTCAATGCAGAATACTTTATTATCAATAGTATGATTTAATGATAATACCTACCATAGAAAGTAGATATTTGCACATATCAAACAGTGTATCTTGGGAAGGCCTAAGGTAGAAACACAATGTGTTTTCCTACTTAATGATGTACTCAGGGGCATGTTTATAAGCATGCATTAAACTTGCATCTTGTGATGGTGACTAAGAGCTAAAAAAAAGCCTTCTGTTGTCTTAAAGGTTATGGTGAGAAGCTATGCTACTTGACACAGCCACTTCTCTTACTACTTGAAAACTTGTTGACATAAGCCATTTATTTGGTGTTCCTAATACATAGCAGTATTATGATGGTAAATGATTAAATAAAAGAAATTAATCAGAATATCTGTATAAATAGTACTTAACAGAAGGTCAGAGCACTTTAAGAAATATGGGCCCTCATAGTATTAGCAGGATCTCTGAAACCAAGGCCACTAGTGAAGAACTGTTAACAACAATCTCACTCAGCTCTGGATCTTGCATGCAACATTATCAACAAGTCAAGCAAGATGTAGCCACAGGGACAAGAATGGCAACATCCAAGACGGGCTGACCAACTGCTCTCTAACTGGAACTGAAGCCTGTTCCCCGGGAAGGAGTCCTCCTCTGGTACTCTAGTCAAACTCTAGTCAAAAGCCCATGGCTGAGTACGTCATAGACCCAAGTAGAGAAGTTGCTGCTGTTATTTTGATAAGCATAGATGATGTGGTCATCAAATTGCTTTCTATTTATCTATGTTTATACCCACAAATTACTGCTGCTATCAACTTTGGTCAGAGAAGCTTCTTTGTTTTAGTAGTCTGTCATAACCTCCCAGGCTCATAACTGATCAGTGTGAGGAGAATAAGTGACAATTGAATGCTCATCCATAAACTGGGCTTCTATATCCCAAAGGAACAGGAAACAGTGTGGAAAGGGGGACAGAAAGAAGTTCAGGGGTGGAGAACAGGTGGGGTATATATAGAACATCAACTGCTAAGGATGACATACATGGCCTTTGCACACTTGAACTCATGGCATCTGTGATTATCTGCACAGGACTGGGCCCACCCACATCCTAGTCTAGAGGAGGGAGGAGCTCATGGGATCCCACTCCTCCTTAAGGACTTACACTGTTACTAGATGATGGGAAAAGGAGAGAAATTTTCTTCAGTGGTATAGCAACTGATAAGGTGCCCATGTCTCTATATGTAACCCGTCACTTATGTTCCTATAAGTAGTTCTAGTGTAAACGTAACTCACTGGGTCATCAGAGGAGCAGTGTTAGGAAAACTGGTAGGGAAGAAGTGATTAGGAGGAATAAAGGGAGATGAGAGAAGGTAAAGTGAGTGAATGTGATGAAAATACATTATATATAGATGGGAAAATTCCACCATGAAACTCAGTTATAATTAACAGACACTTTTTTACAAGAGGTGTACAAAGGATACCATTTTTAAGTAGATAGGCTCCTTTTAATGGGCACTTGAAAGATTTCAGCTAGTATCCTCTCCTTACAACCATGCTTTAGTGCCCTCTTCAGTGCAGATCTGGTTCCTCTAGAGCCTCACTATGGCCAACCTGGACCTGCTTTAGCCTGTCCCTTCCTGGTGGCATCTAGGTGAAGGATTCCGCTTCTGAGTTCAACCTCATTTCTTGCATGTTAGTGCATTGGTTTTTATCTAACTACAGTCCAGTACTCTGCCCAGGAATAAACAATTTGGAGAATATATTATATCAAATGTCAAACACATTTCAAATTATCAACAAAAACTCTACATTCTTGGCTGGAAAGAGATAATCCTTAACTATACTAGTTGGAAATGTCTCAAGTAAGTGTATGTGTGTGTGTGTGTGCGTGTGTGTGTGTGTGTGTGTGTGTGTGTGTACTGGAGGTAAAGTAAGCAAAGAATAGAATTTGTATATATTAGACAAAGACTAAATAAATTATCTGTCAATTAAATTATCATTTTTCTTTTCTTCCACTTTTGAGGTTGCCATCAACACAATTCAAAATTCCTCAAATATTAGGAAATTCTCATTCCAGTATTTTGATGTGACAAAAATTATGCTGTGATTTCATGAATGAATAAACAAACGAGATTGAAGGCTAAGAAGTACTGTATACATTATTGATTTAAATTTTGCCACTTTATAATGGAAAAGGTCATGGCAATAAGAATACTATGGAAATCAGTTCTTTAGAAAGATGGGAATCAATCTAACTCAAATTCCAGTTATACTACCCTTGGGCATATCCCCAAAAGATGCTTTAGCCTAACGCAGGAACACTTACTCAACCATGTGAATTGTTGTTCTATTCATAATAGCTAGAAATTGAAAACATTTAGATGTTCCTTATTAGAAGAATGGGTAAAGAAAATGTGGTACATTTACACAATGGAGTATTATCAGCTCTTTAAAAAAAATTAAATCATGACAATTTCAAGCAACTGGATGGAACTAGAAAACAAAATCATCCTAAGTTAGGTAACTGTGAACCAGAAAAACAAATGTGCTGTGCATTTGCTTTTATCTGGATATTAGCCATTAAATAAATGATAACAAAGCTATAATCCAGGGAGGTCAGAGATAAAGGAAGGGTCTAGGGGGAGAGATGTTGTGGGACCTTAATGAGACAAGGCCACACCCCAAGTTCTAGACTGACTCCGCCTCTGCAGTCACCTGGCTGCAGCCAGGCTCTCCCCACCCCTTGGTTACCTGGCAACCCAACTTACTATAAATAGCTCCCCTCAGCGCACTCTTGCACTCCTGCTTGTTCTCTCCCGCCCCCCCCTTTTTTTTTAATCTATCTCTCTGTCTCTCTATTTTCTCTCCTCTTCACATGGTCATGGCTTTTCTTATCTATTTTCTCTTTTTTCTTTATCTTTTTATCTCTTTTCTCTTTCTATTTTCTTAATAATAAAACATTAAAGCTATGGGCCATCTCTTACTAAATTCATCACATGGAGCTAGCTGCAATACGTCATCAGAGACTCAGTCACACAGCCATGTGATCAGCGAGCCCAGGTACTGCAGAGGAATCTACTCAGAATGGCCCCTCGCGTTAGCTGCAGGCTGGCGGTGTAAGCGCTCTGCTCGCCTGAGGCACGTGTGTGTCTTGCCTGCTTCCCCCAAACACCACGTGGGTTCCTTGCCCGCCTGTATCCTTTGCAAGATGCCCGCTGCCTCAGCCTGAGTGAGATTTACACGTCGGCACGTACGCACCCGGCCCAGCGCTTTTCTTTTTTCCCCCCACAAGATGTGGCTCTCATTGAGAGGAGGAAATAGATATTTTATGGGTGACATGTAGGGTGGGGGTAAGAATGAAAGAATCAGACAGGAAGGGGAGAGGGGAAGTGAATTTGAGAGAGGGAATGAGAAGAGAGACAGCTAGAACTGAAGTGCATTAGAGGGGCAATATGTAAGTCTAGTGCAGTAGAAATTTCATATACTACATGAAGGCAATTCTAATAAAGTTTCCAAATAATGAGGGAGATGGAGCCCCAACTGGCCACCTCTTTTCACCAAATGAAGTTTCGAGTACCAAGATTTCATCTAGTATTAGTTTTCATCCAATTGAGTCGTTGGCTGAAAGGGTCTCATCTAAATCCCCAAACAACACAGACCATTGCCAAGACAATAGGTTGTTCTCCACAAACTGACAGCAAGGCCCATTTTGGGTGATAACACCCACAAAACTCATTGAATATAAAGAGGTTAAACTGGTGGCTACATAGAACCTTCACCCTCATGTTCTAGTGTCTTTGACACAAAAAGGGACTTTGCAGGCTACCTTAAAAGAAATGTAAACTGTAACTTTAATTTTTTTCAATGTCTACTTTTTTTTTTTTTGTTTTTCGAGACAGGGTTTCTCTGTGTAGCCCTGGCTGTCCTGGAACTCACTCTGTAGACCAGGCTGGCCTCGAACTCAGAAATCCGCCTGCCTCTGCCTCCTAAGTGCTGGGATTAAAGGTGTGCGCCACCACTGCCCGGCCCTCATAGTAAACAGACACAGATTACTTACTTTTCAGGTACAAACTGACAGGCAATTTTTCAAGGCTCAATTTTTCAACGCCCCGCACCTCTCTGCTCTCGCTCTCTCTCTCTTGCTCACTTGCTCGCAGCTTGAGGTTGCACACACTCTGTATTCTCTTGCGCACTCTGCTTTTCTCCTATGCGTTTTTCTTTTCTTGAACTTCCACACTCCTACACACTTTTCTCTTTCATTCACACACACACTTCACACACACCACATGCACTCTCCTTTCACTCACACACACACTCTCCATACACACCTCCCATTCTCTCTTCACTCACTCTTCACATTTCTCTCTCACATTATCTGGACTCACTGTCCACTCACCTCATGCGCTCCTCAAGCTCACCTCACTTACTTTCCACTCACTCTTCTCATGTTCTCTCGCCCTTTTTCTTGCCCCAGACTTTTATTGATGCTCCAAAAGCAGGTAGAAAAATAAGACATTGTATAATCATTACCAAACCGAATTTAAAAGAATAACCACCTCCCACAAAGAATCAAGAATTACAATTGTTCCCCAAAGTTTCAAGTTTCCCTATTCCCAGGCCTATGGACAAAATAATAATAATGCAAACTTATTGTAGCAGAGGATGGCCTTTTTGGACATCAAAGGGAGGAAAGGCCCTTGGCTCTGAGAAAGCTTGATACCCCAGGATAGGGGAATACAAGGACAGGGAAGTGGGAGTGAGTGAGTTGGCGAGTAGGGGTAAGGGGAATGGGATAGGGTATTTTCAGAGGGGAAATCAGAAAGGGGATAACGTTTGAAATGTAAATAATTAAATATCTAATAAAAAAAGAATTACAATTGTTTCCCAAAGTTTCAAGCTTCCCTATTCCCATGCCTATGGCCAAAATAATAATAATTGCAAACTTATCATTATTTAGTTTAACTTTTGAGCTTAGAGCTCTGAGGCCAGCTACTTGTATTTTTCTTGTGAAGCTCTAATGATAAATGATAAATGATAATGATAAATGGGCAAAACTGTCAGGCAGTGGCCAGAAAGAATCACGTTAATTCTTGACTCAGCATCTCTGCTAGCTTTCTGCTTCTGTATAACGCACACAATGACTCTCCTAAGAGTCCTAGTGTTTTGACTTAGTTTTACTAACATATAATTTTATGTATTCTATACTTTCTTATCCAACAACTCTGAAATGTTGTGCAAAACTTATTTCATAACTTTGATATCTTCTTCCTTTCTTGGGGTCCCAATGTTGGCTCTACTTCATTTTTGAATAATTTCATCAAACTTTCTTTGCAAGCTAAACATTAATCCAAAACTAACATTGTGCAATTATAACATTGTTTCCAAGATGAGAACACACAGCATGCACCTGGGCCATTAGGACTCTACTGTGCTGTGCCCTTTGTGTCAATTTTTAATTGTTTAGGAATCATTACATCAGGGAACATCTAGTTTCACAGAATTCACCAGAGCAGAAGGAGAAATAGGAAAATCGGATATAATAGAATAATTATGCACACCAAGGCCAACTGAAAAGCAATCACACACAAATGAAATCTATACAGCTTGCCACAGTGCATCATACCCAAGTGGCGCAGGGAGGAAGCTAACCACCCAGGAGTGGGGAGAGGCCAGACAACACAGAACCACCCCCGCAGCTCAGAGGATCACTTCCGGAACCCTCTGGCAGAAGCCTTCCAGTTTCTGTCTCCAGCTTAGGACCATCCTCTGCCACAGTGTGCCATATCCAAGTGGTACAGGAAGGTAGCTAACCACCCACCTGTGCAGAGAGGACAGTCAGCACAGGTGAGACCACCCCTGCCATTCAGAGGAAGCAGCAGGAAACCCTGTGGACAAAAGAGTCTAAGAGCAGCCTGGGAGAGGAGTCTTCTGATTTCTGCCCACACCCAGAACTGATCAGGACCACAGAGCTATATACACAAAAACAACCAGAAGAGAGTGGGTCTCACAGGAATACCTACATACCTGTGTACACAGAGGGAACGGGTCTCCCAGGAGCACAGATACAGAGGCTTGCATGACAGATAAGTCACCACCGTCAGACACAGCAATACCAGCTAACACAAGTGATAACTAGATGGCAAAAGGCGAACACAAGAACATTACCAACAGAAACCAAGGCAACATGGCACCATCTGAACCAATTTCTCCCACAACAGCAAGTCCTGGATACCCCAAAACACCAGAAAAGCAAGATCTGGATTTAAAATCACATCTCTGTGATTCAGAGTATATGTTATATTTTGGGATTATATCTTGAATAAGTTACTATAATCAAATATACAACAAAATATTCTAGTTTTTAGAATCTGTTAAAAAAATAAAATAAAATCACATCTCATGATGCTGATAGAGGATTTCAAGAAGGACATAAAAAACTCCCTTAAAGAAATACAGGAGAACATGACTCAACAGGTAGAAGCCCTTAAAAAGCAAACACAAAAATCTCTTAAAGAAATACAGGAGAACATGAGTCAACAAGTAGAAGCCCTTAAAGAGGAAACACAAAAACCCCTTAAAGAATTACAGAAAACATGAACAAACAAGTGAAGGAACAGAACAAAATCATCCAGGATATAAAAATGGAAGTAGAAACAACAAAGAAATCACAAAGGGAAACAACTTTGGAGATAGAAAACCTTGGAAAGAAATCAGGAGTCATAGATGCAAACATCAACAACAGAATACAAGAGAGAGAAAAAAGAATCTCAGGTGCTGAAGATACCATAGAAAACATTGACTCAACAGTCAAAGAAAATGCAAAATGCAAAAAACGTGTGCCAAAACATCCAGGAAATCCAGGATACAATGAGAAGACCAAACCTAAGGATTATAGGTATAGAAGAGACTGAAGATTTCCAAGTTAAAGGGCCAGTAAATATCTTTAGCAAAATTCTAGAAGAAAAATTCTCAAACCTAAAGAGAGAGATGACCATGAACATACAATAAGCCTACAAAACTCCAAATAGACTGGACCAGAACAGAAATTCCTCCAGTCACATAATCATCAAAACACCAAATGTACTAAACAAAGAAAGAATATTAAAAGTAGTAAGGGAAAAAGGCCAAGTAAGATATAAAGGAAGACCTATCAGAATTACACCAGACTTCTCACCAGAGACCAGGAAAGCAAGAAGATCCTGGGCAGATCTCATACAGACCCTAAGAGAACACAAATGCCAGCCCAGGTTACTATACCCAGCAAAACTTTCAATCACCATAGATGGAGAAAGTAAGATATTCCATGATAAAACCAAATTTATACAATATCTTTCCACAAATCTAGCCCTGCAAAGGATAAGAGAAGGAAAACGCCAATATAAGGAGGGCAACTACTCCCTAGAAAAAGGAAGGTACTAATCTTTAAACAAACACAAAAGAAGATAACCACCAAACCTAAAAATAACCTCAAAAATAACAGGAAGTAACAATCACTATTCCTTGATATCTCTTAACATCAATGGACTCAATTCCTCCAATAAAAAGACATAGACTAACAGACTGGATACATAAAAAGGACCCAACATTTTGCTGCATACAGGAAACACACCTCAGTGTCAAAGAAAAACACTACCTCAGAGTAAAAGACTGGAAAACAATTTTGCAAGCAAATGGTTCCAGGAAACAAGCTGGAGTAGCCATTCTAATATCGAATAAAATTGACTTTCAACCAAAAGTCATCAAAAAGAAACAAAACAAAACACAGAAGGACACTTCATAGTTATCAAAGGAAAAATATACCAAGAACAACTCTTAATTCTGAACATCCTTGCTCCAAGTGCAAGGGCATTCTCATTCATTCATAAAAGAAACTTTACTAAAGCTCAAAGCACACATTGCACCTCACACAATAATTGAGGGGGACTTCAACACCCCCTCTCATCAAAGGGCAGATCACGGAAGTACAAACTAAACAGAGACACAGTGAAACTAACAGAAATTTTAAACCAAATGGATTTAACAGATATCTATAGAACATCTCATCCTAAATCAAAAGAATATATCTTCTTCTCAGCACCTCATGGTACCTTCTCCAAAGTTGAACATATAATTGGTCACAAAACAGACCTCAACAAATATAAGAAGATTGAACTAATCCCATGCCTCCTATCAGATCACTATAGAATAAGGGTGGTCTTCAATAGCAACAAAAACAAAAGAAAGCCAACATACACATGGAAACTGAACAATACTCAAAGATACCTTTGTCAAGGAAGAAAAAAGGAAAGAAATCAAAACCTTCTTAGAATTTAATGAAAATGAAGGCACAACATACCCAAATTTATGGGACACAATGAAAGCAGTGCTGAGAGGAAAACTCATAGCTCTGAGTGCCTCCAAAAAGAAGCTGGAGAAACCATACACTAGCAGCTTGACAGCACACCTGTAAGCTCTAGAACAGAAAGAAGCTAATACATCCAAAAGGAGTAGAAGGCAGGAAATCATCAAACTTAGGGCTGAAATCAACCAAGTAGAAACAAAAAGAACTATACAAAGAATCAACAAAACCAGGAGCTGGTTCTTTGAGTAAAATCAACAAGATAGATAAACCTCTAGCCAAACTAACCAAAGGGCAAAGACAGTATCCAAATTAACAAAATCAGAAATGAAAAGGGAGATATAACAATGGAAACTGAGGAAGTTAAAAAAATCATCAGATCAAACTACAAAAGCCTATACTCAACACAACTGGAAAATCTGGATGAAATGGACAATTTTCTGGACAGATACTAAATACCAAAGTTAAATTAGGATCAGATACACCATCTAAACAGTCCCATAATCCCTAAAGAAATAGAAGCAGTCATTGAAATTCTCCCAACCAAAGAAAGCACAGGACCAGATGGTTTTAGTGCAGAATTCTATCAGACCTTCAATGTATACTCTTCAAACTATTCTACAAAATAGAAACAGAAGGAACACTATCCAACTCATTCCATGAAGCCACAATTACACTGATACCAAACTACACAAAGGTCCAAAAAAGAAAGAGAACTTCAGACCAATTTCCCTTTTGAATATCAATGCAAAAATACTCAATAAAATTCTTGCCAACCAAATCCAAGAACACATCAAAACGATCATTCACCATGATCAAGTAAGCTTCATCCCAGGGATGCAGGGATGGTTCAATATATGGAAATCCATCAATGTAATCCACTACATTAAAAAAAAAACTCAAAGAAAAACCACATGGTCATTTCATTAGATGCTGAAAGAGCATTTGATAAAATTCACCATCCTTTCATGTTAGAAGTCTTGGAAAGATCAGGAATTCAAGGCTCAGACCTAAACGTAGAAAAAGCAACATACAGCAAACCAGTAGCCAACATCAAACTAAATGGAGAGAAACTTGAAGCAATACCACTAAAATTAGGGACTAGACAAGGCTGCCCTCTCTCTCCATATTTATTCAATATAGTACTTGAAGTTCTAGCTAGAGCAATTAAACAACAAAAGGAGGTCAAAGGTATACAAATTGGAAAGGAAGAAGTCAAACTATCACTATTTGCAGATGGTTTGATAGTATATTTAAGCGACCCAAAAAACTCCACCAGAGAACTCCTACAGCTGATAAACAACTTCAGCAATGTGGCCAGATATAAAATTAACTCAAACAAATCAGAAGCCTTCCTATACTCAATTGATAAAGAGGCTGAGAAAGAAATTAGGGAAACGACACACTTCACAATGATCACAAACAATATAAAGTATCTTGGTGTTACTCCAATCAAACAAGTCAAAAATCTGGGTGACAACAACTTCACGTCCCTGAAGAAAGAAATCGAAGACCTCAGAAGATGGAAAGATTTCCCATGCTCATGGATTGGCAGGATTAATATAGTAAAAATGGCCATCTTGATAAAAGCAATATACATATTCAATGCAATCCCCATCAAAATTCCAGCTCAATTCTTCATAGAGTTAGGAAAAGCAATTCTCAAATTCATCTGGAACCCAGGATAGCTAAAACTATTCTCAACAGTAAAAGAACTTCTGGTGGAACCAGTATCTCGGACCTCAAGCAGTACTACAGAGCAACAGTGTTAAAAACTAATGGTATTGGTACAGTGACAGGCAGATAAATCAGTGGAATAGAATTGAAGGTCCAGAAATGAACCCAAACACCTATGGTCCCTTGATCTTTGACAAAGGAGCTAAAATCATCCAGTGGAAAAAAGATAGTCTTTTCAACAAATGGTGCTGGTTCAAATGGTGTAGAAGAATGCAAATCGATCCATTCTTATTTCCCTGTACAAAGCGCAACTCCAAGTGGATCAAGGACCTCCACATAAAACCAGACACACTGAAACTAATAGAAAGGAAACAGCGGAAGTGCCTCAAGCACATGGGCACAGGGAAAATTTCCTGAACAGAGCACCAATAGCTTATGATCTAAGATCAAGAATTGACAAATGGGACCTCTTAAATTGGGGAAAGATCTTTACCAACCCTATATCCGACAGAGGGCTAATATCCAATATATACAAAGAACTCAAGAAGTTAGACTCCAGAGAACAAAGTAACCCTATTAAAAACTGGGGTACAGGGCTAAACAAAGAATTTTCACCTGATGTATATTGAATGACTGAGAAGCACCTAAAGAAATATTCAACATCCTTAGTCATCAGGGAAATGCAAATCAAAACAACCCTGAAATTTCCATCTCACACCAGTCAGAATGGCTAAGATCAAAACCTCAGGACACAGCAGGTGCTGGTGAGGATGTGGAGAAAGAGGAACACTCCTCCACTGCTGGTAGGATTGCAAGCTGGTAAAACCACTCTGGAAATCAGCTTGGCAGTTCCCCAGAAAACTGAGCATAATACTACCGAAGTACTCTGCTATTCCACTCCTGGGCATATACCCAGAGGCTTTACCTGCATGTAATAAGGACACATGCTCCACTATGTTCATAGCAGCCCTATTTATAATAGCCAGAAGCTGGAAAGAACCCAGATGTCCCTTAACGGAGGAATGGATACAGAAAATGTTGTATAATTACACAATGGAATACTACTCAGTTATTAAAAACAATGAATTCATGAAATTCTTAGGCAAATGGGTGGAACTGGAAAATATCATCCTCAGTGAGGTAACCCAATCACAAAATAATACACATGGTGTGCACTCACTGATAAGTGGATATTAGCCCAGAAGCTTGGAACACCCAAGACACAATTCATATATCAAATGAAGCTCAAGAAGAAGGAAGAACAAAGTATGGATACTCTGGCCCTTCTTAGAAGGGGGAACAAAATACCCACAGGAGGAGATACGGAGACAAAGTGTGGAGCAGAGTCCGAGGGAAAGACCATCCAGCAACTTCCCCACCTAGGGATTTATCCCATATACAGCTACAAAATCCACACACTATCATGGATGCCCACAAGTGCTTGCTGACCGGAGCCGGATATAGCTGTCACCTAGGAGGCTCTGCTAGTGCATGACAAATACAGAGTGGGCCACTTTCAGCCAGCCATTGAACTGAGCACCAGGTTACCAATGGAGGAGCTAGAGAAAGGACCCAAGGAGCTGAAGGGGTTTACAGGGCTATAGGAGGAACATTAATATGAGTCACCCAGTACTCCCAGAGCTCCCAGGGACAAAACTATCAACCAAAGAGTACACATGGAGTTATGCATGGCTCCAGATGCATAGACAGCAGAGGATGGCCTTGTTGAACATCAAAGGGAGGAGAGGCCCCTGGTCTGGGGAAGGCTCCATGCTGCAGTGTAGGAGAATACCAGGACAGGGACTCGGGAGAGGTTT
Source organism: Tokudaia tokunoshimensis (assembly GCA_036184795.1). NCBI lineage: Eukaryota > Metazoa > Chordata > Mammalia > Rodentia > Muridae > Tokudaia > Tokudaia tokunoshimensis. The sequence goes on along the minus strand of BTHU01000003.1, from coordinate 153,485,160 downwards.
GATTGGGGAACAGGGGGAGGGGAGATGGATTATGAGACTTTCGGGGGGGGGGATTCAGGAAAGGGGACATTTGAAATGTAAATAAAGAATATATCTAATAAAAACATTTAAAAAGAAAAAGAAATCTATACAGCTGTTGTCCAGGGCTAAGGTTACAAGAAATGGGAACAACTGTTGTTACAAAGAGCTGCTGTGGGTTACTGAGATGTCTCCATCCTGGCCTACTGCAGGTAGTCCCTTATTTCAGATGGAGGATCCCCTGGTGGGATGTGTCTACTGCTTCTCATGGTCCTAGATACCATCCTTTTTTACAAGGAGCTGCCACAGACTTCTGAGATGTCTCTATCCTGGCCTTTAAGATCTAAATGTCTTCATGATATGGTACAGTACTTATAAGAAAAATGACCTGGTAACTGACTAATTGAATATGTAGCAAGAGGCAGACACAGTTATGAGTTGAATATATATATAAATATTTATTTATAAACATATATATATATTAAGCTATCTTCAAACTTTCGAACTAGGAAGTCTAACATCAAGAATGTAGCAAAGCAAAAAATCACAAGATTAATGCATCAGATCCTCTTAGGAGTTATACTCTAACAAACAAATATGACAGCCATCCCCTGTATCTTACTCAGAGGAAGTACTGGTTGGCTGGTTGAATTTATTTTATTTAAATTTAATTTGGAATTCCATATTATTGAGGTACTGGTTTCCTGGACAGAAGTGGAGTTAAACATGCAGGCAAGTTGACTGGCCTGTGCTGCCCATGATTTGTGATCATGAGACAATCTTCATCAGTCAGATGTGCAATTGATGAAGGGCCTGGTTACATGTGCTTACAAAAGGAAGCAGCAAGCCAGACAGAATCTATATCTGCATGTTTCTGGTGGGTTCAATTTTATACTAGGTGCCCCTTGGCTTCGCTTTCTCCCCTACGAGTTTACCTTGAGTCCTCCCTCCTCTCTCTGGGTGAGCTGAACTAATCTTATGATTGCATGACTTCATTGTACTGAGACCTTTCTCAGAGCACAGCCCTCACACCCTCTCAATATCATCCTCTGCACCACTAAGTCTCCTGATCTTCCTCAGACGTCTGTAACCACAGTGTAAAAGTTGTTCTGCTGGCAAATGTTACTTATATTACTGGGTTAGTGCACCCCAGAACCTCTCAACACTTATAGGCAGATTATTAGAGTTATTAGAACTTAGAAACTGTGCTATTGATGACATTAGGACCTTGAGCTCTGTGGCATAAGATAAAATGTGAAAGCAAAAACAAATCCTGAAAACAATAACAGACCTTGAATATCTAAACCAATGTTGTTCAGGTTTCCTGTCCAGGTCTCTAAACACAATTAAATGAGGAAAACATGAAATATAAATAAATAAATAAATAAATATGTATACTTTTAAATATACATATATATTATATGTATTTCATTAAATTTAGTGTCTATTGCTTAGAGAAAAATGGTTTGATTCAGTAAATACTCAGATTTGCCAATCACCATCATCATAATAGGTAAGAGACATAACGGCCAGGCCCACAACAGCCCACACCTGTAGTCCCAGCACCTAGAGACAAAGAATTTAATTTAGTGCCAGGCTAGAATACATAGCAGGTTCAAGACAGAAACAATGGAGGAGGAAGGAACAGGGAGAGATAGAGAGGAAGCAGAGAGAAAATTGGAATAAAGTGTAATTATGCCCCCAGTGTTCAGAGTAGGCCAAATTTGAATCTTTGTCATTTGATTAATAAAAATATACCATCCAGTGTGACTACTACTGTTATCATTCATCAGAGATTCTGCCAGAGAGAGTACCTGAGATGCACAAACACTTGTACAGCACTTCTGATCCTTAATATGACTGCAGTTCCCCAACAAGGTGTGTCAGAAGAAGCATGCTTGTGCTAAAAGCACCAAGACATTGTAGCTCATCTTAATTTTATTTTTTAATTATACTACTAATATATACTCATTAAAGAGAACCTGCGGGCTGGCAAGATAGCTTGTACAAGGGGAGTATTCGAGGGCTTTCCCAATTGAGGCAGCCCCACCAACTTTTCTCATTGCCTCCTTTGGTGCACAGACTACACCCCTGATGAGCATGGCTAAGGCTCCCTTCCTTCACTTGGTACAGTGGAAATTCTACTCTAGGCATGGTAGGATGAGAATAGTGGGACCTCATCAGAGTTGTCATTCTCCCTACCCCATGTCCAATTTATAAACCAGGAGCATCATTTTGAGAGAAGTAAACCCTTTCCCTATCCCCAAATCTAGAACAGTGATCAAAGATTCTGCCTACGGGTAAGCACTCTATGAGTAAAGAGAATTCTGAGGTTTTCCCCCAATGGAACAGACTTTACTGAAAATGGAAAGTTAAAGGTTTCAGTATAAAGGCGCTTTTGAAAATAGTACAATTCAGTAGTGATCAACTGAACAATTAAGGAGACTTTTAGTCTGAGAAACAAATTGGGTTTTTGCCTGCTACTTGATCAGAGAAAATCAAGGCAAAAGCAAACAAAACAAAACAAAACAAAGAGCTAGCTTGGTCAGCAAAGTGCTTACCTTGCAAGCCTGAGTTCGATCCACAAAACCCAGTAACATAATGGAACTGCCTGTAATTCCAGTGCCTGGGAGGTGGACACAGGTGGCTTCCTTGATTCCTTGACCTCTGGCTTTCACACACACACACACACACACACACACACACACACACACACACAAATACTAAGTTTCAAAATAAATCCACAAAAATACTCCCACAGTGAAGGGACTTATATATATAATATAAGTCAATCAAATTATAGAGCAATGACATGGTGCAAAACAGCCAGCGTTTAATGGAGTCTATAGCTAAGCAAGATGCCAACTGAAGCAGACGGCATAACAGAGAGATTAGAGAAGAAGAAGCCAAAGGAACCTTTGCTAAGTCCACTCTTCCTTGTGGTGACTGTGCATTTGGAGGAACAGCACCATAGCCGTGTGTTGTGGGAAGATGGGCTTCACGAACGTAATCCAGCCAAGTCACTAAGCAAACAAACCAAGCAAACAACAATAAAGCAAATCTTGTGGAAAGAAACAAAAGTGTTCAGAATTGTCATGTTATCTAAAATGTCCAATTTCAACAATTATCACAAAAAGGAAACATGCAAAACAAAATAAGAAAGTGTGACATGTACACTGAATGAAAGAGAATGATCCAGAGACTGCTTAAGATAATACTCTGTTTTTAATAGATAAAGACTGTAAAAACTTCCCTTTGAGACAGGGATGGTGATGCATAGATTTAATCCCAACATTCAGGAGACAGATGGGTGGGTCTCTGTGAGGTTGCTCTGATCTATTCAGTGAGTTCCAGGCTAGCTAGAGCAACACAGTAAGAACCTGTCTCAAAACAAGCAAACAAAAAATTCTTATGCTCAGGAAATCTAAAGGGAACTTTGATGGAAGAAGGAGGGCAAAGCATTGGAAAGAATGTCCTAAGTAGATAATTAAAAGAACCAGATAAAAAGTATGACTTTGAAAAGAATAGTCACTGAAATTAATTAAATTCACTGAAGGAATTTGGAAGAATATTTGAAATAGTAGAAGGTAGACTCAATAAATTGAAAGATAAACTGATAGATATTATGTATGTAAAAAACAGAGGAGGAAAATAAATAAAATGAAAGACCAGAGCCACAGAGAATTGTGGGATATAATAAGGCATAGCAATATACCAATCTATACAGGAGCACCAGGAAGAGAGGAGGTGGGACAACAAAAAGCTTTGTCAAACAGATGACAACCTGCACTGACAAAGACACTAGTCTATGCACTCAAAGAAACTTCGTTAAAACCATTTTAAACAGAAACAGAGAGATCTACAAGTAGAAATATCAGTAAAGTACTGAAAGTCAAAAAGACAAAGAAGATTTGAAAGCACCAAGAACAGGATGTAATATCAACCCTAAGAGCAACAGCTGACAACTCAGGGCAGAAGACAGTGAGGAAATAGATTGAAAGGTCTGGAACTTTCAAAAACCTGACTATGAATTTTATATCCAGAAAAACTAGTTTTCAATGAGGAGGTCAAAATAAATTGTCCTCATAAAAATAAAAATGATTTATTAGTAGGCACACTAATGAAGAAGTACTAAGGAATTTATTCAGGATAAAAGCAAGTGACCCCAAACATTGATTCAAATCAACATAAGAAGCAAAGAGCAGATTCTGGGAGATAGCTCCATGGATAAAAGTCACACATATATGATGACCTTGTTGAATATCTGTAATGCAAGGTAAAAGGAGAGAACTGATAATACAAGTTGTTCTCAAACTTCCATATATGTACTGTAACATACACATTAGAGTAAGCAAAAAAATGTTTTTAATCATAAAAAATAAACATGATAAAGAAAATTAATGAAATAAAAAACTGGTTCTTTGTAAAGTTCTATGAAATTGCCACAGGACTGACTAAATGTCCAAGTGACAAGATTCAAAAACTAGACTCAAAAAGAAAAACATGGACATTACTGTAAATCTCATAGATGTAAAAAAAATTTAAAGAAGCAATATGGATTATTGTACATTAACAAATTATGAATGAGTAAATTCTTTAAAAGACACAAACTAACAGGAAGTGAGACAAGAAGTGAGACAGTGGTGGTCAATGCTGTAGGAAGGAGAGAGAGGAGGACTACCATCAGTCTGAGGCCAGCCTGGTCTGTATGGCAAGTTCCAAGTCAACCAAGGGTATAATGTGAGCCCTGAATAAAAAGAAGGAAGTAAGGAAGAGATTGTTTGAATGAGCCTACAATGAATGAAGAAAATAATCAGAAGCCAAACACTACCCAGAAAGAAAGAAGAACCTGGGCTTATATCTAAACCCCACAAAGACCAAACCAAGAAAGAGAATGTCAGACAAATTTCCCTTATGAATATAGATGCAAAAATACCCAATAAGATTCTTGCCAACTGGATCCAACAACACATCAAAACAATCATTCACCATGATCAAGTAGGCTTCATCCCAGGGACACAGGAATGGTTCAATAACTAAATGGAGAGAAACTTGAAGCAACACCACTGAAATCAGGTACTAGACAAGGCTGTTCACTCTCTCCCTACCTGTTCAATATAGTACTTGAAGTCCAGGCCAGAGCAATTAGACAACAAAAGGAGGTCAAAGGATACAAATTAGAAAAGAAGTCAAAATATCACTATTTGCAGAGGATATGATAGTATACTTAATTGACCCCAAAAATTCCACCAGAGAACTCCTAAACCTGATAAACAACTTCTGCAAACTGGCTGGATATAAAATTAACTCGAACAAACCAGTAGTCTTCCTATACTCAAAGGATAAAGAGGCTGAGAAAGAAATTAGGGAAACTACACCATTCACAATAGTCACAAATAATATAAAATACCTTGGTGTGACTCTAACCAAGCAAGTGAAAGATCTGTATGAGAAGAACTTCAAGTCTCTGAAGAAAAAAAGTGAAGACGACCTCAGAAGATGGAATGATCTCCCATCCTTGTGGAGATCTTAATATAGTAAAAATGGCCAACATGCCTAAAGCAATCTACAGATTCAATGCAATCCACATCAAAATTCCAACTCAATTCTTCATAGAATTAAAAAGAGCAATTTCCAAATTTATCTGGAATAACAAAAAACCCAGGATAGTGAAAACTATTCTCAATAATAAAAGAACTTCTGGCAGAATCACCATCCATGACCTCAAGCTATACTACAAAGCAATCGTGATAAAAACTGCATGGTATTGGTACAATAATAGGCAGGTAGATAAATAGAATAGAATTGAAGACTCAGAAACAAACCCACACACCTATGGTCACTTGATCTTTGACAGAGGAGTTAAAACCATCTACTGGAAAAAAAGACAGCATTTTTTAAGTTAATTTTTTTTGTTGAATATTTTTATATTTACATTTCAAATGTTATCCCCTTTCCTGGTTTCCCCTCTGGAAACACACTATCCTATCCCCCCTCACCCTGCTCACCAACTCACCCACTCCCTCTTCCCTGTCCTGGTATTCCGTTATATTGGGACATCTAGCCTTCTCAGGACCAAAGGCCTCTCCTCCCATTGATGTCTAAAAAGGCCATCCTCTGCTAAATATGCAGTTGGAGCCATGGGTCCCTCCATGTGTACCTTTTGGTTGGTGGTTTAGTCCCTGGGAGCTCTGAGGGTACTGGTTGGTTTATATTGTTGTTCCTCCTGAAAACCCCTTCAGGTCCTTGGGTTCTTTCTCTAGCTCTTCCATTGGGGACCTTGTGCTCACTCCAATGGTTGGATGAGAGCACTCACCTCTGTATTTGTCAGGTACTGGCAGTGCCTCTCAGGAGACATGTATATCAGGCTCCTGTCAGTAAGTGCTTGTTGGAATCCACATAAGTATCTGGGTTTGGTGACTGTATATGGGATGGAACCCAAGATGTGGCAGTCTCTGTATAATCTTTTCATCAGTCTCTGCTCCACACTTTATATCTCCTCCCATGGGTATTTTGTTCTCCCTTCTAAGTATGGATATTTTGGTCTTCCTTCTTCTTGAGCTTCATTTGGTCTGACAGCATTTTCAACAAATGGTGCTGGTTCAACTGGTAGTCAACATGTAGAAGAACACAAATTGATCCATTCTTGTCTTCCTCTACAAAGCTCAAGTCCAAGTGGATCAAGGACCTCCACATAAAACCAGATACACTGAATCTAATAGAAGATATAGTGGGGAAGAACCTGGAGCACATTGGCACAGGGGAAACATTCCTGAATAGAATAGCAACAGTTTATGTTCTAAGATCAAGAATTGACAAATGGGACCTCATAAAAATCGCAAAGCTTCTGTAAGGCAAAGGACACTGACAACAGGACAAAACAGCAACCAACAGACTAGGAAAAGATCTTTACCAATCCTACATCTGATAGAGGACTGATATCCAATATATACACAGAACTCACGAAGTTAGATTCTGGAGAAACAAACAACTCTATTAAAAAATGGGATACAGAGCTAAACAAAGAATTCTTAACTGAGGAATAGAGGATGGTTGAGAAACACCTAAAGAAATGTTCAACATCCTTAGTCATCAGGGAAATGCAAATCAAAACAACCCTGAGATTTCCACCTCACACCAGTCAGAATGCCTAAGATCAAAAACTCAGGGAACAGCAGATGCTGGAGAGGATGTGGAGAAAGAGGAACACTTCTCCATTGCTGGTGGGATTGCAATCTGGTAAAACCACTCTGGAAATCAACTTGGCAGTTCCTCAGAAAATTGAGCATAATACTATCTGAGAACCCAGCTATATATATAGTTGGGCATATACCCAGAAGATGCTCCAACATGTAATAAGGACACATGCTCCACTATGTTCATAGGAGCCTTATTTATAGTAGCCAGAAGCTGGAAAGAACCCAGATGTTCCTCAGCAGAGGAATGGATACAGAAAGTGTGGTACATTTACACAATGGAGTACTACTCAGATATTTTTATTTATTTATTTTCTAAGTTTATTTTATTTACATTAAAAATCATTTCCCCTTTCCTCCCTCCCCGAAAGTCCCATAAGCCCCCTTCCCACCCTCTTTTCAACATTCAACCCCCTCTCGCTTCTCTATCTTGGCATTCCCCTACATCCAGTCTTTCCAGGACCAGGGGTCTCTCCTTCCATCTTCTTGGAAATCTATTGATATGCGAATTGTGTCTAGAGTATTCCGAGATTCTGGGTTAATATCCCCTTATCAGTGACTGCATACCATGTGTGTTCTTTTGTGATTGAGTTACCTCACTGAGGATGATATTTTCCAGTTCTGACCTTTTGCCTAGGAATTTCATGAATTCATTGTTTTTAATTGCAGAGAAGTATTCCATTGTGTAAATATAACACATCTTCTGAATCCATTCTTCCCTTGAGGGACAACTGGGTTCTTTGCAGCTTCTGGCTATTATAAATAAGGCTGCTATGAACATAGTGGAGCATGTGTCCTTATTGCATGCAGGGGAAGCCTCTGGGTATATGCCCAGGAGTGGTATAGCCGGATCCTCCGAGAGGGTCATGCCCAGTTTTCTGAGGAACCGCCAGACTGCTTTCCAGAGTGGTTGTACCAGATTGCAATCCCACCAGCAGTGGAGGAGTGTTCCTCTTTCTCCACATCCTCGCCAACAACTGCTGTCTCCTGTGTTTTTGATCTTAGCCATTCTGACTGGTGTGAGATGGAATCTCAGGGTTGTTTTGATTTGCATTTCCCTAATGACTAAGGATGATGAACATCTCTTTAGGTGCTTCTCAGACATTAGATATTCTTCAGGTGAGAACTCTTTGTTTAGCTCTGTACCCCATTTTTAATAGGGTTACTTGCCTCTCTGGAGTTTAATTTCTTGAGTTCTTTGTATATCTTGGATATTAGCCCTCTGTTGGATGTAGGGTTGGTAAAGATCATTTCACAGTTAGTTGGTTGCCGCTTTATCTTTTTGACAGTGTCTTTTGCCTTGCAAAAACTTTGTAATTTAATGAGGTCCCATTTGTCAATTCTTGATCTTAGAGCATAAGCTATTGGAAATAAGCTAAGTTCTATTCAGGAAATTCTCCCCTGTGCCCATATGTTCAAGGTTCTTCCCTAGTTTCCTTTCTATTAGTTTCAGTGTGTCTGGTTTTATGTGGAGGTCCTTGATCCACTTGGAATTGAGCTTAGTGCAAGGAGATAAGAATGGGTCAATTTGCATTCTTCTGCATATTGACCTCCAGTTGAACCAGCACCATTTGTTGAAAAGGCTATCTTTTTTCCACTGGATGGTTTTAGCTCCTTTGTCAAAGATCAAGTGACCATAGGAGTGTGGATTCATTTCTGGGTCTTCAATTCTGTTCCATTGATCTACATGCCTGTCACTGTACCAATACCATGCAGTTTTTAACACTATTTCTCTGTAGTACAGCTTGAGGTCTGGGATATTGATTCCCCCAGAAATTCTTTTACTCTTGAGAACACTTTTAGTTATCCTGGGTTTTCTGTTATTCCAGATGAATTTGAGAATTGTTCTTTCTAACTCTATGAAGAAGTGAGTTGGGATTTTGATGAGGATTGCATTGAATCTGTATATTGCTTTTGACAAGATGGTCATTTTTACTATATTAATCCTGCCAATCCATGAGCATGGAAGATTTTTCCATCTTCTGAGGTCTTCTTCAATTTCTTTCTTCAGAGACTTGAAGTTCTTGTCATACAGATCTTTCACTTGTTTGGTGGAGTCACACCAAGATACTTTATATTGTTTGTGGCTATCGTGAAGGTAATCATTTCCTTTATTTCTTTCTCAGCCTGATTATCCTTTGAGTATAGGAAGACTACTGATTGGCTTGAGTTGATTTAAAATCAACTCAAACCACTTTGCTGAAGTTGTTTATCAGCTGTAGGAGTTCTCTGGTGGAGTTCTTTGGGTCACTTAAGTATACTATCATATCGTCTGCAAATAGTGATAGTTTGACTTCTTCCTTTCCAATTTGTATCCCTTTGACCTCCTTTTGTTGTCTAATTGCTCTAGCTAGAACTTCAAGTACTATATTGAAAAGATATGGAGAGAGAGGGCAGCCTTGTTTAGTCCCTGATTTTAGTGGGATTGCTTCAAGTTTCTCTCCATTTAGTTTGATGGTGGCTACTGGTTTGCTGTAAATTGCTTTTACTATGTTTAGATATGGGCCTCGAATTCCTGATCTTTCCAAGACCTTTAACACGAAAGGATGCTGAATTTTGTCAAATGCTTTCTCAGCATCTAATGAGATGACCATGTGGTTTTTTTCTTTGAGATTGTTTATGTAGTGGATTATATTGATGGACTTCCTTATACTGAACCATCCCTGCATCCCTGAGATGAAGCCTACTTGATCGTGGTGAATGATCGTTTTGATGTGTTCTTGGATTCGGTTGGCAAGAATTTTATTGAGTATTTTTGCATCGATATTCATAAGAGAGATTGGCCTGAGATTCTCTTTCTTTGTCGGATCTTTGTGTGCTTTTAGTATTAGCGTAATTGTGGCTTCATAGAACGAGTTGGGTAGTGTTCCTTCTGTTTCTATTTTGTGGAATAGTTTGAAGAGTATTTGTGTTAGGTCTTCTTTGAATATCTGATAGAATTCTGCACTAAAACCATCTGGACCTGTGCTTTTTTTGGTTGGAAGAATTCCAATGATGACTTCTATTTCTTCAGAGGTTATAGGATGGTTTAGATGGTCTATTTGATCCTGATTTAATTTTGGTATTTGGTATCTGTCAAGGAAATTGTCCATTTCCTCCAGATTTTCTTTTTTTTTTTCTTTTCTTTTTTTTTGAGACAGGGTTTCTCTGTATAGTCCTGGCTGTCCTGGAACTCACTCTGTAGACCAGGCTGGCCTCGAACTCAGAAATCTGCCTGCCTCTGCCTACCAAGTGCTGGGATTAAAGGCATGCGCCACCACTGCCCGGCTCCTCCTGATTTTCTAGTTGTGTTGAATACAGGCTTTTGTAGTAGGATCTGATGATTTTTTTGAATTTCCTCAGTTTCTGTTGTTATCTCTCCCTTTTCGTTTCTTATTTTATTAATTTGGATACTGTCTCTGTGCCCTCTGGCTAGTCAGGCTAAGGGCTTATCTATCTTGTTGATTTTCTCAAAGAATCAACTCCTCGTTTTGTTGATTCTTTGTATGGTTTTATTTGTTTCTACTTGATTGATTTCAGCCCTGTGTTTGATGATTTCCTGCCTTCTACTCCTCTTTGGTGTATTTGCTTCTTTTTGTTCCAGGGCTTTCAGGTGTGCCATTAAACTGCTAGTGTATGCTGTCTCCCGTTTCGTTTTGGCGGCACTCAGGGCTATGAATTTTCCTCTTAGCACCACTTTCATTGTGTCCCATAAATTAGGGTATGTTGTGCCTTCATTTTCATTAAATTTTAAAAAGTCTTTGATTTCTTTCTTTATTTCCTCCTTGACCAAGTTATCATTGAGTAGAGCATTGTTTAGCCTCCATGTGTATGTGGGTTTTCTGTTGTTTTTGTTGCCATTGAAGACCACCCTTATTCCATAGTGATCTGATAGGAGGCATGGGATTAGTTTGATCTTCTTATATCTGTTGAGGTCTGATTTGTGACCAATTATATGGTCGATTTTGGAGAAGGTACCATGAGGTGCTGAGAAGAAGGTGTATTCTTTAGCTCTAGGATGAAATGTTCTATATATATCTGTTAGTTCCATTTGGTCCAAGGCTTCAATTAGATTCACTGTGTCCCTGTTTAGTTTCTGCTTTCATGAACAATCCATTTCAGAGAGTGGGGTGTTGAAGTCACCCACTATTATTGTGTGAGGTGCGATGTGTGCTTTGAGCTTTATAAAGTTTCTTTTACGAATGAGGGTGCCCTTGCATTCGGAGCCTAGATATTCAGAATTGAGAGTTCTTGTTGGTGGATTTTTCCCTTGATCAGTATGTAGTGTCTTTCTGTGTCTTTTTTGATGACTTTAGGTTGAAAGTCAATTTTATCTGATATTAGGATGGCTACTCTGGCTCGTTTCCTGGGACTATTTGCTTGTAAAATTGTTTTCCAGCCTTTTACTCTGAGGTAGTGTTTGTCTTTGACACTGAGGTGCGTTTCCTGCACGCAGCAAAATGCTGGGTCCTGTTTAAGTATCCAGTCTGTTAGTCTATGTCTTTTTATTGGGGAATTGAGACCATTGATATTAAGAGAGATTAAGGAATAGTGATTATTGCCACTTGCCATTCTTGACGCTATTTTTATGTTTGAGTGGTTATCTACTTTTGGGTTTGATGCAAGAAGGTTACTATCTCGTTTTTTCCAAGGTGTTGTTTCTCTCCCTGTATTGGCGGTTTCCACCTATTATCCTTTGCAGGGCTGGGATTGTGGAAAGATATTTGGAAAATTTGGTTTTATCATGGAATATCTTGGTCTCTTCATCTATGGTGATTGAGAATTTTGCTGGGTAGAGTAGTCTAGGCTGGCATTTGTGCTGTCTTAGTGTCTGCATGAGATCTGTCCAGGATCTTCTGGCTTTCATAGTCTCTGGTGAGAAGTCTGATGTGATTCGGATAGGTCTTCTTTTGTATGTTACTTGGCCCTTTTCTCTTACTGCTTTTAATATTCTTTCTTTGTTTAGTACATTTGGTGTTTTGATTATTATGTGACGGGAGGTATTTCTGTTCTGGTCCAGTCTGTTTGGAGTTCTGTAGGCTTCTTGTACGTTCATCGGCATCTCTCTCTTTAGGTTAGGGAAGTTTTCCTCCATAATTTTGTTGAAGATGTTTACTGGCCCTTTAAGTTGCAAATCTTCACTCTCATCTATACCTATAATCTTTAGGTTTGGTCTTCTCATTGTGTCCTGGATTTCCTGGATGTTTTGGGTTACATGTTTTTGCATTTTGCATTTTCTTTGACTGTAGAGTCGATGCTTTCTATGGTATCTTCAGCACCTGAGATTCTTTCTTCCATCTCTTGTATTCTATTGTTGTTTGCATCTATGACTCCTGATTTCTTCCCAAGGTTTTCTATCTCCAAAGTTGTCTCCTTTTGTGATTTCTTAGTTGTTTCTACTTCCTTTTTTAGATCCTGGATGGATTTGCTGAGATCCTTCACTTGTTTGTTTATATTTTCCTGTATTTCTTTAAGGTATTTTTGCATTTCCTCTTTCAGGATTTCTGCCTGTTGACCCAAGTTCTCCTGTATTTCTCTAAGCGATTTTTGTGTTTCCTCCTCATGGGTTTCCATCTGTTGATCCATCGTCTCCTGCATTTCTTTAAGCAATTCTCGTGTTTCCTTTGTAAGGGCATCTACCCGTTGATTCGTTTCTTTAAGCACTTTTTGTGTTGCCTCCCTATGGGCATCCATCTGTTGACCCATATTCTTCTGCATTTTTTTATGCGATTTTTGTGATTCCTTTGAAAGTGCATCTGCCCGTTGATTCATTTCTTTAAGGGATTTTTGTGTTGCCTCCTTGTGGGCCTCCATCTGTTGACCCATGTTCTCCTGCATTTCTGTAAGCGATTTTTGTGTTTCCTTTGTAAGGGCTTCTAACCATTGATTCATGGTCTCCTGTAATTCTTTATGAGATTTATTTGTGTCCTTCTTGAAATCCTCTAATAGCATCATGAGAAGTGATTTTAAGTCCAGATCTTGTCCTTCGGGTGTGATGGCGTATCCAGGACTTGCTACTGTTGGAGAGTTGGGTTCGGATGGTGCCATATTACTTTGATTTGTGTTAGTAACGTTCCTACATTTGCCTTTTGCCATCTGGTTACCTCTGGTGTTAGTTGGTCCTGTTGTCACTGGCTGTTGGTTGGACCTCCTGTGAGCTTGCAAAGCTATTTCTGATCCCCCTGGATTACCAGGATTCCTTTGGCACTGATTTCTGGGGCCTGCCCTGCTCCTGAGTGACTTTGGAGCCCTGATGTGCCTTGCCCCAAGTGATGTTATATTGGGGAATCCCTGCACACCCAAAGGCTCAGCGTTGTGGATTCCCAGATCAGAGGTCGCCAAAGGGAGGCTGGTAGGCTCCTGCCCTGTGCAGGGGTGTGTGATCTCTTCGGGGGGGGTTCCCCTCTTTCCCTCTGCAGGGCAGAAGTCCCACAGCAGAGCTGGCGTGTCGGTTACCACAGACCTGCCCAGCTCTTGGCAGCAGGGTGCACACAAGCTGCCTGAGACCCGAGGGATATTAAGCTTGTCTGTCCCTGTGCCTGGAGGTCCCAATTCAACTTTTAAGTTTTAACAAGTCTCACTCTTCTCAAACCCTCCTCCTGTCTCCCAAAGGTATTCATAGCTCCTCTGCACTCCAAATCGTTAATTCATTACATTTACTTTTTTCATTAACCAAAAGAAAAACTTGGACTGGCAGGTGTAGTCCAGTGATAGAGCATTTGCTAGCATGCATGGGGCCATGGGTTCAGTGCTCAGAACCACAAAATGAAGAAAAACACAAAGACTATCCATGCTGCAGCTACTGGAACACTGGAAAGAGCACAAATGTGTTTCAATTGTGAACTTGATGGAACTGAAGAGACAGAGTCAGCTTTTGTACTTTGGCATAAACTTTGGCATATTTCTTCCTCTTAGAAACTTTCCAACCTCTTTGTCACAGAAAAAGAGAATGAGAAACAGAAACTTAAATCCCATCTTTGCTGAACCCAGGAAACATCTCTAACCCCAAACCACACTGTATTAGGAAGGAAGTCACATGGAAGGGGAATAAACATTTATGAGGCTGAGTAAGGTCATTCTAAGTGTCTGCAGGTGTGATACCACACAGAAGCAAGCTAATTACACCCATAGGATCCAGAGTGGCTCAGAAAAAGGGAGAGTTCAGCAGTCTGAAATGGGGTGGATTGAGGTGTGGGGGAGCATAGATGTTAATAAGCAGATTACTTGAAAGATCTAAGACTCTAATGTGGACCCTCATTCCTGCTCTTTTCAACTTGGTGACAGCTCCCCAAGAAGAACTTGGAGCAGATAGAGTATAAATGAAGAGTAGAAAGTGTAAAAGGATACAGTGAAGATTTTAAAGCAAAAGTCTGCATACTAATGCCCACCATCTTTGTCCACCTTGAACCAGGAGCAGCGGAGATATGTTCTCCAGAGAGACCCTGGAGCATCCTTCTCTGCAGAAACTGCCTAGCAACCAGAGAAATGACCATCTTCTACTGATTATGGCATCCACAGTGAAAACACACACTGGCTAGTCACCTGGAACAGGGTTTCTCCCCTTGGCACAGCTGACATTTTGTCTCAGATAACTTTTTGCTGTTTCTTATAGAATCTTTAAAAACATCTTTAATGTACGGCACTTAGGTACCAAGAGTCTTTTAGCCTCTTTAGAATAAAAAGTGTCTCTAGTGAATTCAAGGCTATCACCTCAGTTTGAGAGACACAGCCGTTCAGTAAAGCAAGCCACTTCCTCAGAGCAGCTTTAAGTGTGTTCTAAGCATTATGAGCCCTCCCCAAGTCAAAAGACAAGAGATGAGAAAATAAATGAGAAAACCCTAGAGCTAACAGTCAAAAGGATTAGAAAAGAAGTTGCATATCGAAACAAAGCCAGCATGGTACATAAGATATGAACATAGAAAAGGATGACAAGCCCTTCCACCACCAGGCATTTCTGCTGCAGCAGATTCTTGGTAGATCTGCTACAGTGAAGACACCATCTCCTGATCCATCCTAGAGAACCCACTGCACTCAGAGCAGTTGGTAAGAACCCCCTCTCACCTCCGGAGTCCCAGCACTGCTTCTGGGGGCCCTGCAGGACTCACTATCCAGCAAACACAGAAACCCCCACCCTCCCAAATACCACTCCCCTTCCATTCCTTCCGTCCCTTCCTCCACCTGGCCTTTCTCCTGCAGCAGACTCTTGGCACCCCACACAATAATATTGGAAGACTTCAATACCCCACTCTCAGCAATGGACAAATCATGGAAACAGAAACTAAACAGAGAAACAGTGAAACTAACAGAAGTCATGAACCAAATGGATCTAACAGATATTGATAGAACATTCCATCCTAAAACAAAAGAATATACCTTCTTCTCAGCACCTCATGGCACCTTCTCCAAAATGGACCATATAATTGATCACAAAACAGGCCTCAACAGATACAGGAATAATTGAGATAATTCCATGCACACTATCAGATCACAATGGTCTAAGGCTGGTCTTAAGTTCAAACAAAAACAACAGAAAATACACATACACATGTACTTTGAACAATGCTCTACTCAATGATAACTTATTCAAGGAAGAAATAAAGAAAGAAATTAAAGACTTTTTAGAATTTAAAGAAAATGAAGACACATCATATCAAAACTTATGGGACACAATGAGAGCAGTGATAAGAGGAAAACTCATAGCGCTACATGTCTCCAAAAAGAAACTGGAGAGAGCTTACACTAGCAGCTTGACAACACAACAGAAAGCTCTAGAACAAAAAGAAGCAAATACACCCAAGAGGAGGAGATGGCAGGAAATGATCAAAATCAAGGCTGAAATCAACCAAATAGAAACAAAAAGAACTATACAAAGAATCAACAAAACCAGGAGCTGGTTCTTTGAGAAAATCAACAAGATAGATAAACCCTTAGCCAAGCTAACGAGAGGGCACAGAGGCACTACCCAAATTAATAAAATCAGAAATGAAAAGGGAGACATTACAACAGAAACTGTGGAAATTCAAAAAAAAATCAGATCCTACTACAAAAACTTATACTCAACAAAATGGGAAAATCTGGAAGAAATGGATAATTTTCTAGACACCTACCAGATGCCAATGTAAAACTGGATCAGATAAACCATCTAAATAGTCTCATAAGTCCTGAGGAAACAGAAGCAGTTATTAACAGTCTCCCAACCAAAAAAAGCCCAGGACCACATAAGTTTAGTGGGGAATTCTACCAAATCTTCAAAGAAGACCTAATACTCTTCAAACTATTCCACAAAATAGAAATACAAGGAACACTACCCAATTCATTCTATGAAGCCACAATAACCCTTATACCTAAACCAAAAAAAGACCAAACAAGGAAAGAGAACTTCAGACCAATTTCCCTTATGAACATTGATGCAAAAATACTCAATAAAATTCTGGCCAACCGAATCCAAGAATACATCAAAACGATAATTCACCATGATCAAGTAGGCCTCATGCCAGGGATGCAGGGATGGTTCAATAAACGGAAATCCACCAATGTAATCCACTATATAAACAAACTCAAAGAAAAAAAACACATGATCATTTTATTAGATGTTGAAGAAGCATTTGACAAAATTCAGCATCCCTTCATGTTAAAAGTCTTGGAGAGATCAGGAATTCAAGGTCCATACCTAAATAGGTGAAAACAATATACAGCATACCAGTAGCTACCATCAAACTAAATGGACAAAAACTTGAAGGAATCCTACTAAAATCAGGGAACAGACAAGACTCCCCACTTTCTCCCTATCTATTCAATATAGTACTTGAACTTCTAGCCAGAGCAATTAGACAACAAATGGAGGTCAAAATTATACAAACTGGAAAGGAAGAAGTCAAAATATCACTATTTGCAGATATGATCCTATACTTAAGTTACCCTAAAAATTCCACCACAGAACTCCTAAAGCTGATAAATAGCTTCAGCAAACTGGCTGGATATAAAATTAACTCAAACAAATCAGTAGACTTCCTATACTCAAAGTACAAACAAGCTGAGAAAGAAATTAGGGAAATGACAACTTTCACAATAGTCACAAATAATATTACACACCTTGGGGTGACTCTAACCAAGCAAGTGAAAGATGTGTATAACAACAACTTCAAGCCTCTGAAGAAAGAAGATCTCAGAAGATGGAATGATCTCCCATGCTCATGGATTAGCAGGATTAATATAGTAAAAATGGCCATCTTGCCAAAAGCAATCTACAGATTCAATGCAATCCCCATCAAAATTCCAAATCAATTCTTCATAGAGTTAGAAAGATCAATGTGCAAATTCATTTGGAATAACAAAAAAGCCAGGACAGCAAAAATTATCCTCCACAACAAAAGAACTTCTGGGGAAATCACCATCCCTAACCTCAGGCTCTATTACAGAGCAATAGTGATAAAAATTGTATGGTATTGGTACAGAGACAGGTAGGAAGATCAATTGAATACAATTGAAGACACAGAAATGAACCCACACACCTACAGTCACTTAATATTTGATAAAGGAGCTAAAAACATCCAGTGGAAAAAAGACAGCATTTTTAACAAATGGTGCTGGATCAACTGGAGGTCAGCATGCAGAAAAATGCAAATCAACCCATTCTTATCTCCTTGTACAAAGCTCAAGTTCAAGTGGATGAAGGACCTCCACATAAAACCAGATACACTGAAGCTTATAGAGGAGAAGTGAGGAAGAGTCTTGAACACATGGGCACAGGGGAAAATTTCCTAAACTGAACACCAACATGAACATGACTTATGTTCTAACTGAACATGGCTTATGTTCTAAGAACAAGAATCAACAAATGGTACCTTATAAAACTACAAAGCTTCTGAAAGGCAAAGGACATTGTCAATAGGACAAAATGATAACCAATAGACAGGGAAAAGGTCTTTACCAATCCTACATTTGATAGAGGGTTAATATCCAATATATAGAAAGAACTCAAGAAGTTAGCCTCCAGAGAGTCAAATAACCCTATTAAAAAATGGGGTAAAGAGCTAAACAGAGAATTCTCAACTGAGGAAACACAAATGGCTGAGAAGCACCTAAAGAAATGTTCAACATCCTTAGTTATCAGGAAAATGCAAATCAAAACAACCCTGAGATTCCACCTCACACCAGTTAGAGTGGCTAAGATGAAAAACTCAGGGCACAGCAGATGCTGGAGAGGATGTGGAGAAAGAGGAACACTCCTCCACTGCTGGTGGAATTGCAAGCTGGTAAAATCACTCTGGAAATCACTTGGCGGTTCCTCAGAAAATTAGACATAGTACTACCTGATGACCCAGCTACACTACTCCTAGGCATATACCCAGAAGATGCTCCAATATGTAATAAGGATACATGCTCCACTATGTTCATAGCAGCCTTATTTATAATAGTCAGAAGCTGGAAAGGACCCAGATATCCTTCAAGAGAAGAATCGATACAGAAAATATGGTACATTTACACAATGGAGTACTAATCAGCTATTAAAAACAATGAATTCGCCAGGCGGTGGTGGCGCACGCCTTTAATCCCAGCACTTGGGAGGCAAAAGGCAGGTGAATTTCTGAGTTCGAGGCTAACCTGGTCTACAGAGTGAGTTCCAGGATAGCCAGGGCTGCACAGAGAAACCCTGCCTCGAAAAACCAAAAAAAAAAAAAAAAAAAAAAAACAATGAATTCATGTTCCTAGGCAAATGGATGGAACTAGAAAGTGTCATTCTGAGTGAGGTAACCCAATCTCAATTAAATACTCATGGAATGCACTCACTTATAAGTGGATATTAGCCCAAAAGCTCAGAATAAATAAGATACAACTCACAGACCACAAAAAGCACAAGAAGAAGGAAGATAAAAATGTGGGTGCTTTGGTTTTTCTGAGAAAGGGAACAAAATACTCACAGGAGCAATTATGGAGACTAAGTATGGGGCAGAGACTGAAGGAAAGGCACCCAGAGACTGTCCTACCTGGGGACTCATCCTATAAACAGTCACTGAACCCGATACTATTATGGATGACAAGAAGTGCTTGCCAGAAAAAAGCCTATTAAGGCTGTCTCCTAAGAGGCCAGAGGCTTACAGATACAGAGGCAGATGCTAGCAGTCAACCATTGGACTGAGCATGGGATTCCCAATGGAGGAGTTGGAGGGAGGACTGGATGAGCTGAAGGGGTTTGTAGCCCCATGGGATGAACAATGATGTCAGCCCACCAGACCCCCCATGGCTCCCAATGACTAAGCCATCAACCAAGAGGTACACATTGTTCCAGCCACAATTGTGGTGGAGGAATGCCTTGTGGGACATTGGTGGGAGGAGAGTTCTCTGGTCCTATGAAGGCTTGATACATGCACCAGTGTGGAGAAATCGAAGGGGGGTAAGTGGGGGAGTGTTGGGTGGAGGGGCATCTTCTTGGAGGCAAGGGGGTGGGAGGATGGGTTGAGAGTTGTCTGGGAGGGGAGGAAACTGGGAAAGCGTATAACATCTGATTTGTAAATGAAGAATATAGTCAATAAAAAAATGTTAAAAAAAGAAAAGCATATTATATGGCATTCAAAGGATGGAGGAAGAAAAGAAGATATAAAGGAGACAATTTCTTCTATGTCAGAAAGGAAAATGAGAAAGAATTTTCATTCCTGGGGATAAGATGGTTGCATGGCTGAAAACAACTGAAAGTCATGATAAAAAGCTAAACGATGTAAAAGCATTAATGGACTGAGAAAGGTGTTCTCAGATCCAGATCTCAGCGCAGGCTGGACTTCAAGCCATCACCAAAGCTGGGTGGCTTTGGTGTTCTTTGCTGAATCTTGTGAGCCTGACATACAGTTTTGAAAGACTTTCAGGATGTAAGGATTAAGAGATAAAGCCCAGCTTCTAATCAAGGTGACTATAAGTCGCCCCCTTCCTCCATGAAGCTAAAACTTCAAAATGGCATGTTCTAGAGAAAGCATGAAGTTTATAATAAAGCCTCCTCACATGCCCTGGCTCTAAGGAGGATCCTCTGTTCTGAATCTTGACAACAAACACAATGGGATCTCAGTAGCCCTGAGATCACAAAAGGAAACAGGAACACTCATCTGGGGGCACTGAGCCAAGTATGACGGGTGGGTTCATAAAGGAATGACCAGGGTTGGAGAAGCCAACAACGGATGGGAGAAAAACTAATGCTAGCAATTTTAACAAGCTATTATCAGCTCTAGAAGGGCACAATGAGCGTTGAGAAACATCTATATGAAGAGATTTGCTCAAGAGCAAGAACACTCCATAGCCACTTTGAAAGAGAGACTAGGAGCTGCGTGCGTCGTGTCCCACCCCACCCCACCCCACCCCACCCCACTCACCCCACTCACCCCACTCCCCTCTTTGATGCTCAGCAGGTACCTTTCTGTCCAATCCCGAGACGTCCACATTGAGCTCTTCCAGGGAAGTGCTGAGCTCACACTGGAATTTGCTCTTTTCGGGAGCCCAGTGCTTTTTTTCCCAGAAGGCCACATAAAAAGCAGTCTGCCTCCTGGGCCCAGAATCAGATTTGTACTTTAACTTTAAATTCCATGCTAGCTTCTGGGAAATGCCCATCTAATGTCAGCTTCTGGTGTACAGTTCTCTCACGGAGCTGAGATCAGTGAGATCTTTAAACCAAAAGCCCTGGTTTTCAGGCTTATGGTTGCTCCGGAAACTTCCGAGGTGAAAGGGAACAAACTTCCTCCATCACCTGCCATGAAACAAAGATCTCTTTAAACATGTCCTCTGGCTATAAAGACAGTTGAACAAGAGACCTTTTCCCAGGAAAGAAAAAGAAGAGTCATTTTCCTTTACCTGTATTTTATGTCACTCCATTTACCTACATGGCCTCTCTGTGAGCTGGAAAGCTGATAGCCTTAACAACATAAACATGCCTCTAAAACAAATCCTCCACTAATAAGTAGATATGATAAGACAAATATAAATGTTGGTACGCACGTATGTGTAACATACATACACAATTGCTAAGTGATTAAAGTTATTTTAAAACTTGTTTGTTCTGAGACAGGGTTTCACTAAGTAGTATAGGCTGACCTGGGGTGCTCAAAACTCAGTCTGCCAAGTACAGAGGGCCATCACTCTGGCTGACTACAAACTAGCTTTCTAATTCTCCAATGGCAGAGGCACTCTAGAATAAAGGAAGATAAAATAGAATCTAGGTACCATCCAAATGTTAGCCACTAGTCATTTTTGGCAATTAACTTAGAATTGTGATGTTTTTAGGGCACTATGAAATGTGCTAAAATGAACAGTTGGAGTTTGAGAGATGTCTCAGCAGTTAAGAAGAACGACTGATCTTTCAAAAGACCAGGGTTCAATTCCCAGCACCCACATGGCTGCTCAAAACTGTAAGTTCAAGATCTGACATTCTTACACACACATACATGCAGGCAAAATACCAATGCACATAAAATAAAAATATTCTTTTTAAAATAGGCAGTAATATTACTTCTAATTTTTAAAAATGTTTCCAAATATATTTACTACCTCTTTCTGCTTTAACTAGACTGGGCATTTTATAACTATTTATTCAATATAATGCAATTTATGTTATGAGACTAAAGCAATCTACACCTAGTGAAATTAGAAAGCACAAAAGCATTTCAATTTTAAGGCAATTAAAAACAATCTATTTTGTGGAGGATGTGGAAGTTTTAACAAAGTTGATGGTATATGGGGACAAAATGGGTCTTAGCTGGTGCAGGACATCTGACTTCCCAGTGCACTGCTGCCTGCTGCCAACAGTCAGCTCTACTTGGTCCTCACGCATGCTCCCACCTGCAGATGTCACTCACAATTCTATACAAACAAGAAAAGGGAGCATTTATAATATACATGACATAATATATTATAATATAATATAGAAAGGCATTTTCAAGTTTGGGACTTGAGTCTTCTTCCAAAACTTCATTCTCCTCCTCTCAAGGTAGAGTGAGTCACATCATGTGACTTCACACAACATCCATACTCAGAGAAAGACTGTAAAATTCAAGTAAAATAAGCTTTGTCTTCTCCATTTTAATGCAATTTCCCCCTGATAATTTCCCATGGAAGCTGCATCTGATATTATGACATCCTTCTGCCACTTAATGACTTCCTGTACCAGCCATTTATCAAGATCTGTAACTGACAGAACAACTGGTCACACTGTGACTTTTAATAACCACATTCACATAGATGTTGTCTCCCCAGTAATCTTGCAGGAAGAAAAAAATTGAGATGAATAAAAAATGACTAGATTCTTTTGTAATTCCCCTATAAGCACAGCAGATTAAAGATACTTCAGAGCACTGAAAGAATTAGTGGTGTGTCCTCTACACTTACTTAGACTTCATGTATTTAAGTAGCTATTTGAGTAGTTTGGATGTATGATATCACAGTGAAGATTCTTCTATCTGTGCATACCTTATGCTGGACTACTATTAACTTTTTCTATAATTACCTCTTTCGTGATGAATTTCCTAAGGAGCCCTTGTTTATCTCTGTCTCTCTAAAGATAACATGTTTCTAATTCTCAATGATTTCCCAATATATATTTATTAGATAACTGATTTAGGTACTCATGCTAAAATTTATATGGAAATGATGTATATGTCATCATTTGTCAAATAAAATATTGTCACTTACAGTATATTTCAAAGTCACTCACTCATCTCTAGGAATCCTGTTCTCAGCACATTATATTATAGCCTTCTTTTTCAAATCTCAAAATTACATCATGCATGCACACACACGTGTGTGTGTGTGTGTGTGTGTGTGTGTGTTTTCTTGGAATTCAAGGTTGAAAGCAAGCATATTTATTCACTGAGTCTTTTCAATAGTACAGTTATCCTAACTTTCTATTTCCATTAGATTTTTCCATCAGTATAATGATTTCTTTCATCTGAAGCTCATTTCTCCCTCCAACCACTGCCCCAGGTTTTGATCCCTGCATAGAAAGTACTTCTAAAAGCTTTCTATATTGATGTTTCTAACTCCATTGAAACAATACACAGTAGTAACTGATCTGACTGGTTGCCTGGGGCCTGGAAACAGCAAAGTTGAAAATTCAAAGACTAGGTGGTCAGGTGTGACGGTTGGCCTTAATGGTGTCAACTTTATGGGATTCAGACTCACCTAGGGAGCACACTTCTGAGTGTGTCTGTGAGTACAGTTACAAATTAAATGAGTGGTAAGATTGACTCTTTTTTTTTTTTAATTTACATTCCAAATCACTTCCCCTTTCCCGTTTCCTCCCTCCCCGAAAGTTCCATAAGCCCCCTTCCCTCCCTCTTTTCTCCATTCAACCCCCTCTCGTTACTCTGTCCTGGCGTTCCCCTACATCCAGTCTTTCCAGGACCAGGGGTCTCTCCTTCCATCTTTTTAGAAATCTATTGATATGCGGATTGTGTCTAGGGTATTCCGAGATTCTGGGTCAATATCCCCTTATCAGTGACTGCATACCATGTGTGTTCTTTTGTGATTGGGTTACCTCACTAAGGATGATATTTTCAAGATCTGACCATTTGCCTAGGAATTTCGTGAATTCATTGTTTTTAATTGCAGAGTAGTATTCCATTGTGTAGATATACCACATCTTCTGAATCCATTCCTCTGTTGAGGGACATCTGGGTTCTTTCCAGCTTCTGGCTATTATAAATAAGGCTGCTATGAACATAGTGGAGCATGTGTCCTTATTGCATGCAGGTAAAGTCTCTGGGTATATGCCCAGGAGTGGTATAGCCGGATCCTCCGGGAGTGTCATGCCCAGTTTTCTGAGGAACCGCCAGACTGCTTTCCAGAGTGGTTGTACCAGCTTGCAATTCCACCAGCAGTGGAGGAGTGTTCCTCTTGTAAGATTGACTCTTAAAGTGTGTGTCATCTGCCAGTGATCCACCCAGATATAAAGAGGTCTGTGGGAAAAGCAGTGCTTCCTGCCTGCCCTTGCTCATGGTTTTATGTGAGTAGATCAATATTAGTTTGCTTTCTATTGCAATTAAAAAAAAAGATGCAACACCATGACCAAAAGCCAACTT
This sequence comes from Tokudaia tokunoshimensis, assembly GCA_036184795.1. Lineage (NCBI taxonomy): Eukaryota > Metazoa > Chordata > Mammalia > Rodentia > Muridae > Tokudaia > Tokudaia tokunoshimensis. The sequence goes on along the minus strand of BTHU01000003.1, from coordinate 153,460,913 downwards.
ATGATAAATGGATTTATTTATCCTTTATGCATCTCATCACAGTTCATCACTGAGAGAAGTCAGGGCAAGAACACAAGAAGGGCAGGAACCCGGAGGCAGGAGCTAAAGCAGAGCCCATGGAGGAGTGCTGGTTACTGCCTTGCTTCTCCTGGGTTGCCCAATTTGCTTTCTTATACACCCCAGGACCACCTGCCCAGGGAGGGCACCATACTCAGTGAAATGGTCCCTTCTACGCCTATCACCAATTGAGAAAAGGCCTCCTCAGAGTTGCCTACTGACCAATGTGGTGGAGGCATTTTCTCTATTGGATTCCCTCTTCTCAGATGACTCTAGCTTGTCTCATGTTGACAAAATAAACTAACCAACACATTTGAGCCCTTGACAACATGACATATTTATCTCTACTAAACCATAAACTTTCCTTTTTTGTTTGTCCCTCATATTTCATGCAATATTAATATCACAATATAAAATATAGTATAGCTTTAAAAGTTCCACGGCCTTTACACATTTTAACACTTTCAAAGTTCCATCTTTTGAAAATATCAAATTCTCTCTCAAAATCCAAAGTCTCTCAACTGTGGAATCTTGTAAAAGAAAAAAAAACTAAATTAAATATTTTCTCACTACAAGAGGTAAGAACCAGGGCAAAGTTACAATCAAATCAAAATAAAAACAAATTTCAACAGTATAAATACTCAGTGCCCACATTCTGGGATTCAGTTATGATCTTGGATCCAAAGGAATTTCAACGTTCCACTTCCCCAGTTTTGCCATCTGCAGCACACACCGCTTGTCTCCTAGGCTCAGGCCAATTCCAGGCAGCCTCAGTCAGCTCCATGTAGCACTGCCACTGTCCTTCCCGTGGTAGTGGTATTTCCAGTGTGCTTGGGTCCCCATAGGCTGCACCAATGGTCTTTTGGTCTCTCCTCAAGAACTCCAACTCTGCCATATGGTGCCAAGCCTCAGCTTCTCTCCATGAAGCTCTCATGATCCCAAGGCCACCTGGGAGACTTACATATTATGAACTTAGGCTACCAGTATGAGATGCACGCTTGACTCCCGCTGAACCACAGGTTCGGTGCTGACCCTGAAGAAACACTCCCCACAAGATTTTATATAAGTCTCTTATTAATCACAGCCCCAGCTGACCAGTACCTATTGTCTCAGTGAAGCATGGGTTTCATTTCTATGGATGCTTTAACACAAAATGTCATATGAACATCCCTGACAGAGTATTTGCTTCTCTCTGAAACTTTATGAGCCAGGTGTCCATCCTCTGCATTTTTCTCAGCATTCCTATCTTCCAGACTCTCAGAAAATAACCTAGTAAACAGTCAACATATTTTCAAGACCAAAGTTCTAGAAATTTCCACCATCCTCCAAAAGACAGCACAGTTAGGTTTATCACAGCAATTCCACATAATCCTTGTACCAATTTCTGTAATAGTTTGTGATGGGTTTCTCTACTGACAAAATGAACCAACTGAAGCTGAATCAGAAGTACAAAGGCAGATTTAATGAGAGGCAGCTCTCAGGTGAGTTCGCTGATCTCACAGGTGGAGGTGAGAGAAATCACATGCCTGGGCTAAAGCAAGGGGGTTTTATGGGTTTTGAGGGGGTGGTAATGACACATGAGCTAGGGCTTTGAATCATGCTACATTATAAGGGAAAGAAGCTGATCCCCTGGGCAGTCACTCATGGGTGGGCAGCTGGAAAGTTTTTGAAGGCAGGGTTTGGGAAAGAAGAGCAAATGGGTTTCTTAGCTTGTATAAGGGATGAGCAGGAGTTCCAACCAAAGAGTTTGTTTCCTATTGCTATGATAAAACACCATGACCAGCCAGGCAGTTGTGGCAGAGGCATTAATCCCAGCACTTGGGAGGCAGAGGCAGGCAGATTTCTGAGTTCGAGGCCAGCCTGTTCTACAGAGTGAGTTCCAGGACAGCCAGGGCTACACAGAGAAACCCTGTCTCAAAAAATAAAAAATAATAAAAAAACCAAAAACACCATGACCAAAAGCAACTTGAGTAAGGAAGGATTTATTTTGCTTACATGTTCCAAGCAAAGTTTATCACTAAGAGTAGTCAAAGAAAGAACTCAAGGCAGGAACTAAAGCAGAAGTCATGGAGGAATGCTGTTTAATTGCTGGCTCCTCCTCGACTGCCCAAACTGCTTTCTTATGCACCCAAGACCACCTGGCCAGAGGTGGCATTGCCAACAGTGACCTGGGCCCTTCCACACTGTTGTATGACTCCATTGCTGGGGAGATATGAAGAAACCTCACATAGGGAACTGATGACAGACTAAGTACAGATACCAGAAATATGGGTGAGGAGTTACTTAAAGGAGCAGAAGTGACTCAAAGACAGCCCCCCCCCCCCCATGGATGACAGTCCATGGATGCTGGGAACCTGCAGTGCACTGCTTAGCCTGCAGGCAGCCCGACAAGCTGGAGCCTGTCTTTTCCTGGTCTGAGATTCATTCAGGATGCTAGCCTTGTCTCTGCTTCTTCCAAGATGCTGAACTTGACTGAGTCTTCTCTCAGTGCTCTTTATTGCTAATATACTCTTGGAGAGGGAGACAATGAGTGAATCTGGTCAGTTTCAGGGATTCCCAGATGCTCTGTTGAGTAGCTTAGTTCTTGTCTTAGTGAGCTTCCCTAAGTGGCCTGTTTCAATCTTAGGGGAAACTGCTACACAACACACACCAATTATGAATCAAGAAAATGCTACACACACTTGCCTACAAGGCAGTCTTATGGTGCACTTTCTCATTTGAGATTTCTTTCTGTCAGATGACTGTAAGTTGGATCAAGTTGACAAAAATAAAATTAAACCATGCAGTGACTATACCTGCTACTGTCATTCTCCGCTGACAAAAAACTCCTTTTGCCTTCAGATGAGAAGTCTCCAGCGTGGTACAAGCATTCAGTGTTGCATTGGAACTGCTTAGACACTCAACTTCATGAGCTGAGAAGGCACAATGTTCTCTCTCTCTCCAGCATACAGATGGTTAATGTTGGGATATTCAACTCCTATTGTGTAAGCTGATCTTTTAAACCAATTTCATAAATACATTCATTCTGTTTACTCCAGAATCCTGCCTAATACATCTGGAGAAGAAGAATGTAAGTCAACTTTGGAGAATGTGCACAAAGTATGGATGAATTTGCTGTGTCTAAATGCTTACACTCCCACCCAAAAACAGAACCACCCCTGCAGAGGTGATAGTAAACCACCAGGTGGACATTGTGACTCTTAGCTGTCCCAATGTTTGCACATGTAATACATATACTGGAATTCTGGTAACAGGATTGGATGTTCTTTATGGGCTCAATACCACAGGATCTCTTTCACTACAGCTGACGCTGCTGCTCCTTCTCCTGACTATCAAATGGAAAAAGCCAGAAGAACCATGTCTGTATTCTTAACATTGTATCCCATGAAAATATCAAATAGCATCTTGAATAAATTTCTCTCTATAGATCTTCTCAATGCTAACAGAGGATAGTCATTGGCACTGATTATAAATAAAGTGTGACTACTCAATATGAAGTGACTACCCAAGAGCTTATAACATGTGAATTACCAATATGGGCTTCTGTATGACAATTGCCACAGAACAAAGAAGCTACTGTATAGCAAAAAGGTATGTTCCAGTAGATATATGCCCATGAAATTCTCTGGTTTTCCCACATATCAAGCTCCTGAAAGCACTAACCTGATGGGACTTGAAGTGCAATTAAGTTAACACCCTGAAGGTTTGTCACTGTCATTCACGATGTTGCACTTGCCTTCCACAAACACATGGTACACAGTGCCACTTCCCAAAAAGTGTACTGCACAGGATCAGTAATAGGGCAGAGATAAGACTAGTTCCTCTCAACATGACTCCCATGAGTCCACTTGCATAGATTTCCTACCCCTGTAGTTCTGAGATATAAGTATCTGGGTTTGATGCTTCAGCTTTCAAGGAAGAAAGAATACTTTTACCAGGAATATAATAATGTTTCACTGAACCCAGAACAACAACTAATGCTGGATCACGATAGACTCCCCTAGTTCACTAACCAACAGGTGGAGACTGTTACTGTATAGGAAGGCTCCCTGGCTCTGATTACAATAAAGAGCTAAGGTTGCTGCTGTTTTCTGGGTCAGAGAATGCAGCTTCAGAGACTCATTGGAACAACCCTTGGTTCTTCCACTCCCACTGAATAGCAGTAAACAGGTGACTGCAGTAACTATGACTTGGCAGAGGCAAGGCCAGTGTCCAGAAAAGTCTTGGATGGAGTATCCACTAAGGGTTAAAAAAAGTAGAAGATTGGTCAAGGAATGAGATGAAAAACATCACATAGGGACTTCAGAACTGCTGCAAAAAGTAGGAACTATGGTTTGTTCTACTGTTCCCTTCAGATTATATTGAATCCTCACGCTTATCCATTACACAGTTTTTTGGCCCTTTGGAGTATTTTGTGTATTGTTTTTAAGAATAATACTTCTACAAACATTCATTTGAAAGGTTTTGTATAGATACATGTTTTCAAATCTCTTGAAATGGAAATGCTGAGTTGAAAAGTAGTGTGTGTGTGTATATATACATACATACATATATACATACACACATACACACATACATACCCTGTGTATTGCTTGCCTGCTTTTTGAGACAAGGTCTCATTATGTAGTTTCGCTAATAAAGGGATTCCTAGCAAGCACTGCCACATCTGGATTTTCTATGTTTATTCCCTTGAGAAACTATTAGACATTATCCAAAGTAGATGAACTATTTTACATTCTCACAGGCATCATACATGATCCCCTGTCAACATTAGTTATCATATAACTATTATAAATATTATATTAGACATGAAATGATGTCTCATGCTGTTTTGATTTGCAACCACATAGTAGCTGAAAGTTATTGAATATCTTTTCTGATGCTTATTAGCTTTTTTGAGGAAATACTAATTATTGCATATGATGTAAGAATCTAGTCCTGTTATTGCTGTTTTCTATTGCTGCTATAATAACCTATACCACCACTTTGGTAGCTCAAAACAACATCAATGTATCCTATATTATCTGTCAGAAGATTTGCATGGGCATCACTAAAACATCAAAGTGTTCTTTCCTATACATCTTTAGTAGGATTAATTTCTTCTCCTTTTCTAGCTTCTAGAGTGTATCTACATTCCATTGCTCCTTGGACCTCCTTCTCACTGTCAAAGATAGCACGTAGATCCTCACATCTCATTTCTCTGACCTCTGGTGCCTCATTCACTCTCAGTGTTAAAGAACCCTTTTGATTACATTGTATTTATCCAGATATTCTAAGTATAGATGACTAGCAACTTCAGTGCCATTCTGATTTTCCTTTACCATATAATATAGCATGTTAGCAGGTTCCAGAGATTGGACTCTGGAACATTTTGGGGATCTGATGTAGTTTAGATCAGGAATGTGGACCTTTGGGATTCTCAAAGGTCCACATACAAAAGAATTGGCTACCAAAGGCGGCAGTGAAATGTTTAGACAATGGGACCTAGGGTAAGGAAGTGAACTCAGTGGGGATATGAGCATCTCTTTCTTTAGGTTAGGGAAGTTTTCTTCCCTTTGAGTTGGGAATCTTTCCTCGCTTCTATACTTATTATTGTTAGATTCGGTCTTTTTTTTTTTCTTGGATTTTTTTTTTTTACATTCAAAGTGATTTATTCAAGGGGATTCATCACAGACTTACTCTACAAAAATGCTTAAGGAAGTCCTATGAGGTTAAGAAATGACACAGGGTAATACCTTCAAGTTATAAAAAATTTACATCTCAGTAAAGGTAAATAGGTGGGAGATAATACAAAAGAATATCTTGGAAATAGAAATTTTAAATTCTTTGTTTCAATGTGATTTAATTACATTGATTAATTGTTAAAAACAATTATAAATGTGAAAGCTAATAACATTTTAACTTTGTCTGACGATTCCATTTTGTGTTCTCTTTGACTATTTAAGAGAACAATATATTGAACTTAGAATGTTGACTAAACATGAGGAAAACATCAATACAACCTCAATTTGGGGACATGATATAAAATACCAGATCTATACTTATAAAAAACATCAAGGTAATAAAACAAATGAAAATAACTGAATTAAAAAAATAAAAATAAAGTGTGAGAAACTGTCATAGGCAAGAGGAGCATGAAATAATATGATCATTCAGTGTAACGTGGTAAATTGTTGTGGATCCTAGATCACAAAAAGGACATTACACAAAAACCAAGTAGAATTCAATGGGCTATGATTTCCCTCAATAACTACATCAATACTATTTGATTAATTTGACAAATTTTCTGTCTTAATATCATATGTTAATTAGGGTAAACCATACTAGATTGAGTAGAATAACTTCAGAACTATGAACTGTCTACCAAATCGCTTATTATATGTAACACTGTTCAAAACTTAAATTGTGTTCACAAAAGCATTTGCAGGTTTGAATTTTAGTTTTTAATTACTTGCTATAACTGATAGATTTTTGTGTGTGTATATATATGTATGTATATATATCAATAGTAGGTATTATGTTGCCTGGGTTCTTTTTTTTTATTTTTATTTTTTTGTTATTTATTTTCTAAGTTTTTTTTAAATTTGCATTCAAAATCATTTCCCCTTTCCTGTTTCCTCCCTCCCCAAAAGTCCCATAAGCCCCCTTCCCTCCCTCTTTTCCCCATTCAACCCCCTCTCGCTTCTCTGTCCTGGCATTCCCCTACATCCAGTCTTTCCAGGACCAGGGGTCTCTCCTTCCATCTTCTTGGAAATCTATTGATATGCGAATTGTGTCTAGGGTATTCCGAGATTCTGGGTTAATATCCCCTTATCAGTGACTGCATACTATGTGTGTTCTTTTGTGATTGGGTTACCTCACTAAGGATGATATTTTCAAGTTCTGACCATTTGCCTAGGAATTTCGTGAATTCATTGTTTTTAATTGCAGAGTAGTATTCCATTGTGTAAATATATCACATCTTCTGAATTCATTCCTCCGTTGAGGACATCTGGGTTCTTTCCAGCTTCTGGCTATAATAAATAAGGCTGCTATGAACATAGTGGAGCATGTGTCCATATTGCATGCAGGTAAAGCCTCTGGGTATATGCCCAGGAGTGGTATAGCAGGATCCTCCGGGAGTGTCATGCCCAGTTTTCTGAAAAACCTCCAGACTGCTTTCCAGAGTGGTTGTACCAGCTTGCAATTCCACCAGCAGTGGAGGAGTGTTCCTCTTTCTCCACATCCTCGCCAACAACTGCTGTCTCCTGTGTTTTTGATCTTAGCCATTCTGACTGGTGTGAGATGGAATCTCAGGGTTGTTTTGATTTGCATTTCCCTAATGACTAAGGATGATGAACATCTCTTTAGGTGCTTCTCAGCCATTAGATACTCTTCAGGTGAGAACTCTTTGTTTAGCTCTGTACCCCATTTTTTAATAGGGTTACTTGCCTCTCTGGAGTTTAACTTCTTGAGTTCTTTGTATATCTTGGCTATTAGCCCTCTGTCGGATGTAGGGTTGGTAAAGATCATTTCACAGTTAGTTGGTTGCCGCTTTGTCTTTTTGACAGTGTCTTTTGCCTTGCAAAAACTTTGTAATTTAATGAGGTCCCATTTGTCTATTCTTGATCTTAGAGCATAAGCTATTGGAGTTCAGTTCAGGAAATTCTCCCCTGTGCCCATGTGTTCAAGGTTCTTCCCTAGTTTCCCTTCTATTAGTTTCAGTGTGTCTGGTTTTATGTGGAGGTCCTTGATCCACTTGGAATTGAGCTTAGTGCAAGGAGATAAGAATGGGTCAATTTGCATTCTTCTGCATGTTGACCTCCAGTTGAGCCAGCACCATTTGTTGAAGAGGCTATCTTTTTTCCACTAGATGGTTTTAGCTCCTTTGTCAAAGATCAAGTGACCATAGGAGTGTGTACTCATTTCTGGGTCTTCAATTCTGTTCCATTGATCTACATGTCTGTCACTGTACCAATACCATGCGGTTTTTAACACTATTGCTCTGTAGTACAGCTTGGGGTCCGGGATACCGATTCGCCCAGAGGTTCTTTTACTCTTGAGAATAGTTTTAGCTATTCTGGGTTTTCTGTTATTCCAGATGAATTTTTGAATTGCTCTTTCTAACTCTATGAAGAATTGAGTTGGGATTTTGATGGGGACTGCATTGAATCTGTATATTACTTTTGGTAAGATGGTCATTTTTACTATATTAATCCTACCAATCCATGAGCATGAAAGATTTTTCCATCTTCTGAGGTCTTCTTCAATTTCTTGCTTCAGAGACTTGAAGTTCTTGTCATACAGATCTTTCACTTGTTTGGTTAGAGTCACGCCAAAATACTTTATATGGTTTGTGGCTATCGTGAAGAGTATCATTTCTCTTACTTCTTTCTCAGCCTGCTTATCCTTTGAGTATAGGAAGGCTACTGACTTGCTTGAGTTGATTTTATATCCGGCCACTTTGCTGAAGTCGTTTATCAGCTGTAGGAGTTCTCTGGTGGAGTTCTTTGGGTCGCTTAAGTATACTATCATATCGTCTGCAAATAGTGATAGTTTGGCTTCTTCCTTTCCAATTTATATCCCTTTGACCTCTTTTTGTTGTCTGATTGCTCTAGCTAGAACTTCAAGTACTATATTGAAAAGATATGGAGAGAGAGGGCAGCCTTGTCTAGTCCCTGATTTTAGTGGGATTGCTTCAAGTTTCTCTCTATTTAGATTGATGCTGGCTACCGGTTTGCTGTAAATTGCTTTTACTATGTTTAGATATGGGCTTCAAATTCCTGATCTTTCCAAGACCTTTAGCATGAAAGGATGCTGAATTTTGTCAATTGCTTTCTCAGCATCTAATGAGATGACCATGTGGTTTTTTTCTTTGAGATTGTTTATGTAGTGGATTACATTGATGGATTTCCTTATATTGAACCATCCCTGCATCCCTGGGATGAAGCCTACTTGATCGTGGTGAATGATCGTTTTGATGTGTTCTTGGATTCGGTTGGCAAGAATTTTATTGAGTATTTTTGCATCGATATTCATAAGAGACATTGGCCTGAGATTCTCTTTTTTGTCGGATCTTTGTGTGCTTTTGGTATTAGTGTAATTGTGGCTTCATAGAACGAGTTGGGTAGTGTTCCTTCTGTTTCTATTTTGTGGAACAGTTTGAAGAGTATTGGTGTTAGGTCTTCTTTGAAGGTCTGATAGAATTCTGCACTAAAACCATCTGGACCTGTGCTTTTTTTGGTTGGAAGACTTCCAATGACAACTTCTATTTCTTCAGGGGTTATAAGACGGTTTAGATGGTCTATTTAATCCTAATTTAATTTTGGTATTTGGTATCTGTCAAGGAAATTGTCTATTTTCTCGAGATTTTCTAGTTGTGTTGAATACAGGCTTTTGTAGTAGGATCTGATGATTTTTTGAATTTCCTCAGTTTCTGTTGTTATCTCTCCCTTTTCGTTTCTGATTTTATTAATTTGGATACTATCTCTGTGCCCTCTGGTTAGTCTGGCAAAGGGCTTATCTATCTTGTTGATTTTTTCAAAGAACCAACTCCTTGTTTTGTTGATTCTTTGTATGGTTTTATTTGTTTCTACTTGATTGATTTCAGCCCTGAGTTTGATGATTTCCTGCCTTCTACTCCTCTTGGGTGTATTTGCTTCTTTTTGTTCCAGGGCTTTCAGGTGTGCCATTAAGCTGTTAGTGTATGCTGTCTTCTGTTTCTTTTTGGCGGCACTCAGGGCTATGAATTTTCCTCTTAGCACTGCTTTCATTGTGTCCCATAAATTAGGGTATGTTGTGCCTTCATTTTCATTAACTTTTAAAAAGTCTTTGATTTCTTTCTTTATTTCCACCTTGACCAAGTTATCATTGAGTAGAGCATTGTTCAGCCTCCATGTGTACGTGGGTTTTCTTTTGTTTTTGTTGCCATTGAGGACCACCCTTATTCCATAGTGATCTGATAGGAGGCATGGGATTAGTTCTATCTTCTTATATATGTTGAGGTCTGATTTGTGACCACTTATATGGTCGATTTTGGAGAAGGTACCATGAGGTGCTGAGAAGAAGGTGTATTCTTTAGCTCTAGGATGAAATGTTCTATATATATCTGTTAGTTCCATTTGGTCCAAGGCTTCAATTAGATTCACTGTTTCCCTGTTTAGTTTCTGCTTTCCTGAACGATCCATTTCAGAGAGTGGGGTGTTGAAGTCACCCACTATTATTGTGTGAGGTGCGATGTGTGCTTTGAGCTTTATAAAGTTTCTTTTACGAATGAGGGTGCCCTTGCATTTGGAGCATAGATATTCAGAATTGAGAGTTCTTGTTGGTGGATTTTTCCCTTGATCAGTATGTAGTGTCCTTCTGTGTCTTTTTTGATGACTTTAGGTTGAAAATCAATTTTATCTGATATTAGGATGGCTACTCCGGCTCGTTTCTTGGGGCCATTTGCTTGTAAAATTGTTTTCCAGCCTTTTACTCTCAGGTAGTGTTTGTCTTTGACACTGAGGTGCGTTTCCTGCATGCAGCAAAATGCTGGGTCCTGTTATCCAGTCTGCTAGTCTATGTCTTTTTATTGGGGAATTGAGACCATTGATATTAAGAGAGATTAAGGAATAGTGATTATTGCCACCTGCCATCCTTGACGCTATTTTTATGTTTGAGTGGTTATCTACTTTTGGGTTTGATTCAAGAAGGTTATTATCTCATTTTTTCCAGGGTGTTGTTTCTCTCCCTGTATTGGTGGTTTCCACCTATTATACTTTGCAGGGCAGGGTTTGTGGAAAGATATTGTGAAAATTTGGTTTTATCATGGAATATCTTGGTCTCTCCATCTATGGTGATTGAGAGTTTTGCTGGGTATAGTAGTCTAGGCTGGCATTTGTGCTCTCTTAGTGTCTGCATGAGATCTGTCCAGGATCTTCTGGCTTTCATAGTCTCTGCTGAGAAGTCTGATGTGATTCGGATAGGTTTTCCTTTGTATGTTACTTGGCCCTTTGCTCTTACTGCTTTTAATATTCTTTCTTTGTTTAGTACATTTGGTGTTTTGATTATTATGTGACGGGAGGTATTTCTGTTCTGGTCTAGTCTGTTTGGAGTTCTGTAGGCTTCTTGTACGTTCATCAGCATCTCTCTCTTTAAGTTAGGGAAGTTTTCCTCCATAATTTTGTTGAAGATGTTTACTGGCCCTTTAAGTTGCAAATCTTCACTCTCATCTATACCTATAATCCTTAGGTTTGGTCTTCTCATTGTGTCCTGGATTTCCTGGATGTTTTGGGTTACACGTTTTTTGCATTTTGCATTTTCTTTGACTGTTGAGTCGATGCTTTCTATGGAATCTTCAGCACCTGAGATTCTTTCTTCCATCTCTTGTATTCTATTGTTGATGTTTGCATCTATGACTCCTGATTTCTTCCCAAGGTTTTCTATCTCCAAAGTTGTCTCCCTTTGTGATTTCTTAGTTGTTTCTACTTCCTTTTTTAGTTCCTGGATGGATTTGCTGAGATCCTTCACTTGTTTGTTTGTATTTTCCTGTATTTCTTTAAGGTATTTTTGCATTACCTCTTTCAGGATTTCTGCCTGCATTTCTCTGAGCGATTTTTGTGTTTCCTCCTCATGGGATTCCATCTGTTGATCCATCATCTCCTGCATTTCTTTAAGCAGTTCTCGTGTTTCCTTTGTAAGGGCATCTATCCGTTGATTCATTTCTTTAAGCAATTTTTGTGTTGCCTCCCTATGGGCATCCGTCTGTTGACCCATATTCTTCTGCATTTCTTTATGCAATTTTTGTGATTCCTTTGTGAGTGCATCTACCCGTTGATTCATTTCTTTAAGTGATTTTTGTGTTGTCTCCTTGTGGGCCTCCATCTTTTGATCCATGTTCTCCTGCATTTCTCTAAGTGATTTTTGTGTTTCCTTTGTAAGGGCTTCTAACTGTTGATTCATGGTCTCCTGTAATTCTTTATTAGAGTTATTTGTGTCCTTCTTGTGATCCTCTAATGGCATCATAAGAAGTGATTTTAAATCCAGATCTTGTCTTTCGGGTGTGGTGGGGTATCCAGGACTTGCTGCTGTTGGAGAGTTGGGTTCAGATGGTGCCATATTACTTTGATTTCTGTTAGTAACGTTCCTACGTTTGCCTTTTGCCATCTGGTTACCTCTGATGTTAGTTGGTCCTGCTGTCACTGGCTGTTGGTTGGACCTCCTGTGAGCCTGCAAAGCTATTTCTGGCCCCATTGGATTACCAGGATTCCTCTGGCACCGATTTCTGGGGCCTGCCCTGCTCCTGAGTGACTTTGGAGCCCTGATATGCCTTGCCCCAAGTGATGTTGTATTGTGGAATCCTTGCACATCCAAAGGCTCAGCGTAGTGGATTCCTGGAGCAGAGGTCGCCAAAGGGAGGCTGGTAGGCTCCTGCCCTGTGCAGGGGTGTGTGATCTCTCCTAGAGTGGGGTGGGAAGGGGTGTCACTCTGCCAGGCAGAAGTCCCACAGCAGAGCTGGCACGCTGGTTACTGCAGATCTGCCCAGCTCTTGGGAGCAGCGTACACACAAGCCGCCCGAGACCCAGGCGATATTATGCCTGTCTGTCTCAGAGTCTGGCAGTCCCAACTTCCCGGCCACTGGAGCAAAGATGGCGAAGTCTTTTCTTGGTTTTTTGAGACAGTTTCTCTGTGTAGCCCTGGCTGTCCTGGAACTCACTCTGTAGACCAGGCTGGCCTGGAACTCAGAAATCTGCCTGCCTCTGCCTCCCAAGTGCTAGGATTAAAGGTATGCGCCACCACTGCACAGCTAGGTTCAGTCTTTTCATTGTGTTCTGGATTTCTTGAATATTTTAACTTAGGAGCTTTTTTTCTTTTTGTATATTCCTTGACTGTTGTGTCAATGTCTTCTATGGTATCCTTTACACTTAAGATTCTCTCTTCTATCATTTGTATTCTGATGGTGATGCTTGCATCTGTGACTCCTGCTCTCTTTCTTAGCTTTTCAATCTGCTGGATTGTCTCCCCTGTGTTTTCTTTCATGTTTCTATTTCCATTTTTATGTTATGAACAGTTTTGATCAATTCCTTCACCTGTTTGCGTTTTTCTGTATTTTTAAATGGATTTATGTGTTTCCTCTTTAAGGGCTTCTATTTGTTTACCTGTGTTATCCTGTATTTATTTAAGGGAGTTATAATATCCTTCTTAAAGTCCTCTATCATCTTCATGAGATGAGAATTTAGATCTGAGTCTTGCTTTACATGTGTGTGTGGGTATCCAGGGCTTACTGTAGTGGGAGAACTGGGTTCTGATGTCACCAAGTATTATTGGTTTCTGTTGCTTATGTTCTTGCACTTGCCTCTCACCATCTGGTTATCTCTGGTGTTAACTGTTCTTGCTGTCTCACTGGAGCCTGTTCCCTCCTGTGAGCCTATGATCTTATGATCCTAGATGTGCCAGAACCCCTGGGGGGGGGTTGAGCTGCAACTGGGGTGTGGGCTGAGTGAATTGGAATTCAGAGTCTCTGCTTCCAGCACAGGTGCAAACACAAAGGAGCCCAGGTCTCAGACTGGGTGGGGTATCTGTGTCCTGGAGCCCCAGGGGTCCAGGTTACGACAGGTATTAAGGCTGGGTTTGGGGTCTCACCTGTAATCGCGGGTGTATCAGAATATCTGGGGAGTTGAGTTGCAACTAGGTTATATGCTGAGCAGGTGGGGATCCAGAGCAGAGGCTCTGCTCCCAGCACAGGTGCACACCAGAAGGCCAAAGCACTATATATAGAGTCCTCCTACAGCAAGTCAAACATAAATGTCCTCTTTTGTGTAATTAAATGAGAACATCTGAAGATGCAACTTGGACAAAGCCATTTTATTTCACAGGTTAAGTAGTTATAGTTATTACACAGAAGCTTCTAGAAGAGCTAACTCAGTAACGTGGAAGAGCAGTGCACTCTCTTAGCACTGCAGGAAAGTGAGAGAACCCAGCAAGGAGCAAGGTAGCATGCCAGTATTGCTTGTATTGACCTCCCTCCTTAGTTCTTGCTGTTCCACTTACCAGAATGTCAATAGTTGAAGAAAAGACACATAAATATGTGGTATCTATGAAGGTAAGTAGGGCATGTGGTCAAGTGGTTAAGGTGATAGACTGCTATGAAGATAAATGCAGACCAGGATTCTGATGGTTTGTATATGCTTGGCCCAGGAATTGGCACTATTAGGAGATGTGGCCTTGTTGAAGTAGGTGTGTCACTGAGGGCGTGGACTTTAATACACTCATCCTAGCTGCCTGGAAGCGTAGTCGTATCATAGCAGCCTTCAGATGAAGATGTAGAACTCTCCGTTTCGCTTGCACCATGCCTGCCTGGATGTTGCCATCCTCCTGCCTTGATGATTACGAACTGACCCGCTGAACCTGTAAGCCAGTCCCAATTAAATGATGTCCTTATAAGAGTTGCCTTAGTCATAGTATATGTTCACAACAGTAAAACCCTAACTAAGACAAGGATCTACCTTCTTAATGTCCATTAAACATAAGCCTCTGGAAGCCAGACTGTTATACAGCTGATGGACTATGAATGAAAACAAAACATGATACTTACCACCTAACTTGTGAAAAAAAACACTTCTTCAGCAGAATGTAACAAATGTAGATTTTCCAGTAACAGAAGCAACTTATAGTGTAGTTAACATTTTCAACTGTTCTATCAACAGCTATTTTAACTGACAGTTAACACTGCCTGAGTAAAACACTATATCATAAGTAAACTGTGAAAATCATTATAGCAGCAGTAGTGTCTTCTACAGCTATGTGTTCCCCCCAAGAACCACAAATACATGTGAATATAATTACAGCATCACAATTATACAGACATCAGCACATATTTGAAAGACATTAATTGGGGCACACCTTTAGCTTTTACTGAATGAGCAGTTATATTCCAACAGCAATAGCAGCAATTCATCTAATTACATATTTATGTATAGGGTTTACTTAGCCTAAATTATTTGACAGTTCAAATACATTTTATTGCCTTGTAAAGTTTCAAATTTCAGACTATCACCATGCCACCAGAATAAAAATAATGTCGATTCAACCAGACATGCTGTGTATATAAAGGAAGTTGTGTAGCTTTTAGGAATGGCTCTTATCAACTTAAAGCTCCTACAAAGTCAATCCCCATGCTGCCTCTCTGAATTCTGCTGATGAGAAACAGAATTTAACAAGAGATTCTAAGAAGATAAGTGACTCCCTCAGGATCACCAGACTTCTAAAATCATAACCAAAACCAAGTCTCTGATCTGCCAATTCCAGGATCCAGGAAGAAACATTGCACCTTACTTGTTCCTGTTCTGTGTGGAGGGACTAAGAGCACCTGCTACAATCACTATCTGCTCAACTGGAGTCCCAGCCTGAAGCTCATTTATTTAGGCCTTACAAGGATTATGAGGTTTGATCACAGATACGATTCAGAGAGCGGGCCATTTCTCAGTCTATCTGATCCTCTCCTGTGACTCCAGATCCCACACACAATTCAGGGACAAGAGAGAATATTTCATATTTTTGTGTTGTGCATGTATATATGGTAGATGGACATGTATATGTGCATGGGTGTGTGCTCATGTACACACACACACACACACACACACACATACACACACACACACCAGAGGAGGACACCAGGTGTCTTTGTCTATGACTTCACATCTTATTTTGTGACAAGGTTTTCACTGAACCAGAAGCTTGTGGTTTTGAGGAGATTGGCCAGGCAGCAATCTCCAAGGGCCCAGATGTCTCTGGCCTCCAATGTGGGGATTACAGGCACCTGCAGAAATGTGGGACTTTTATGTGGGTGCTGGTGATTTAAATTCAGTCCTTCTTGCTTTCACAGGAAACCTTTTTAACCACTGAGCCATCTTTCCAGACTCTATTCTCTTTTAAGAGAGAGAGAGAGAGAAAATCAGCATGTCCTATTATTTGGAAAAGAATTGCTTGAAATGGTTTGCAAAAGGTTCCCAATACAATACCAGGCCTTTCATAAGTCCTCAATAAAGTAATATAACTAATTATTATTACTATTATTTTTGTTAGAATATAGGTTCTTGAAAGAAGGTGCTAAGTCTGTTTTATATACTACTGTACCTAATCCCAAAATACTAGTTTAGTGTCTTGAATATTATATGCTCAATTAATAGATATTTGGTAAGAGAACAACAGACCAGCAAGATTCCCTTTGATTTTAAAGGAAAATGGCAAAGGCTTTCTTTGTCTGTACACTTAGACCCTGTAAATAGTATTTGATTAAACTTGAAACATGACCTTAGATGTGCAGAGCTATTTGAGATGCTCAAAATACACAAATTTAAGATTTGAGACAATTACAGTTTAAATAATCTTTATATAATTGCAGTGAGAAAAAGTATACCCATTGTTGGATGGAAGACCTGCTAAGTGTTGTAAGGTGTTTACCAAGAGCTTTTAATTTGATAAAACCTAAGTAAAACTTAATGTACAAACTATTTCTCCACCTCAATGCCACTGTGTTGATTTTCATCTCTGTATTCAAAGTAACAACTTTGCTTTTGTTCCTTCTCTATAATGAGGTTACTCTATAACAACTGTGGCAAAAGGCATACATTTCTAAAAGATGTGTACCATGCCTGCAAAATGATCTGAAAGTGCTTAATATAACATATAACAGAAAATTAGAGATAAAAATGGAACAGGAAGGTTTATATCCATAGGTCTAGGCTGTTCTCATCAACTTTGGCCAGAGAAGCTTCTTTTGCAGTGGTCAGCAGTTGGCAGAGAGATGCAAAACTAGTCAAACACTGAGGATAAGTATGCTGGCTAGGTTTATGTCGACTTGACACAAGCTATAGTCATCTGAGTGGAAGTAATTCTGACTGAGAAAATGTCTCCACAATATTGAATTGTAAGCAGACCTGTACAGCATTTTCCTAATTACTGATTGATAGGGGAGGGCCCACCCCATGTGGGTGGTTCCAACCCTGGGCTCGTGGTCCTGGAGTCTATAATAAAAAGCCGACTGAGCAAGCCATGAGTAGCAAGCCAGTAATCAGCACTCCTCCATGGTCCCTGCATCTATTCCTTCTTCCAGGTTCCCGACCTGTTTGAGTCCCCATCCTGACTTTCTTCAATAATGAACAGTGGCCGTGTAAGCCAAATAAACCCAACTTGCTTCCGGTCATGGAGTTTCATCACACCTATAGTAACCGCAACTAGTGGTCAACTCCAAATGGGATGTCTACATTATTACCATCACTATCATAACCAACTCTCAGGAAACACTGTGGACGAGGAATAAAAAGAAACTGCAAGAATCAGAGGATGGGGAGAGGTACAGAGAAATGCTGCCTTCTGCACATGGCATGGCTATTGCAATCATGATCACACAGCAGCTGTGGTTAGCAGCTCAAGATCTACACAAGAGCAAGCCACTCAACATCTTGATATAAATGGAACAGACAATTTCCAGTCCCTACTCTGTCCTGGGGAGCTGTTGACAGTGGTTGGTTGCAGGGGAAGGAAAACTATTCTTCACTAAGTATGTGGTCACTGGTAGGTTTCCCATGCTCCTGTGGATGACCCTTCACCATGTTTGGGTAGCACTCACACAAGTGGGATTGAATATGTTGGAAAGGATATAGTAAAAGGTGCTCCTCTGGGAAAATAGGGGTAAATGCAGTCAAGTTTCGTTATATACATGAATGCAATTTTCAAAAGTAAAAATAGTTTAAAACAAGAAAAGTAGAATAGAAGATACCAGTTTTAAGAAATTAAAAATTTAATACTGTATTTATAGTAATTTATAGTAGTATCTTTGAAACTATAGCAGAAATAGGAGAACCTTGCATAACATGGTGTGTGTTTTTCTGACCCCCGCCTTCAGAAAAGAAGCAAACATAGTTGTCTGCATATACATATTTTTCCTGGGAGCAAGTAGTACCAGAAGGATTTTAAACTTTTCTGGTTTGAATGTGAATCTATTGTAAATCAAGACATCTTAGGTCAAGAGGTCAGGTGAGGAATTTAGAGCTCTCCTGAATGGTGAGGATTCCTGTTTCAGTCATGTGAAAAATCTTTCTGCCTGTGCCCAGTAAAATTAGGCTCTGTCTCTGCACGTCATACCAAACCACAAAGTAGGCCAAAGTCAGCTTAGATAGTAGAGTAAATGAAGGTGTACTGCAATTAATTTAACACACACAGACTTGTGGACATCTTTCAAATACCATTTGTATAAAACTTTACCATTTATAAAAATTGTTTTCACACATATTACTGAAATACACTGGATCCTTCAACACACAGATTAGACACAGATGAGTAGGCATGAGGAGAGAATTGTTTAAAATGTAATTTGATTCCTGTACTCCACAGCTTAGCTTTTAGTGGAATACATAGTATGTGGGGAAATTCCCAAATAATTATGAAATCAGATCTGTGTTGAGTGATGGAGATGGAGAGAGTCACAGTTGGGTCTTGAGTGCACCCCAAAATCTACATGTTAAAGGTCTGGATCTTAGCCCATGTCATTTCTGAGAAACTGTGGAATTGTTAAGTCTGGGGTAAATGAAAGAAGTTTATGTCACTGGAAAAAAATGCCCTTAAGGAGGATGTTGGAACTCTTGTCCTTCTCTTTCACTTCCCCTTTGCTTTTCCTCTGTCATAAGGTGACCAGCTTCTTCAACCACATCTACAATGATGCCCTTGCTGGCCCCAAAACATAAGGCCAACAGATGATGGGCTGAAACCTCCAGAACTGTGGCTTAGAAGAAACTTGTCATCTTTTTAAGCATACTGCCTATGTGTTTTGTTATAGTATGCTTAACATACTATACTAATATATTGAGTAACACAAGTGCAGGAGATTATGAGTACCCAACAGCAGAGCATGACCTAGTGAATGGTTAGGGAATGAGAGCTGACAGCTAAGGAGTGTCTGAGATGGGAGGCACCCAGCTCATGCTAGGAAATCAGAGCAGGCTTGCTTTAAGTCTTTGGGTACACATCCTAGACAGAATTTCTCTATCATGGCATAATTATACAATTCATTTTAAGAGACCTGGTCTATATTGTTTTCTTTATTGACTGCACAATTTTATATTTCTACAAGCAATGCCCTTCTCTTCTTAGAAGAAGAAAAAGCAATGCTGTGGAGATGGCTCAGTGGATGTGGGTGCTATTTACCCTGATGACCCACGATCAATTCCTGGGACCCACATATAAAGTCTAAATATGAACTACAGCAGCGGAAATGAGAGACCTTGCTTTAACAAGGGAGGAGGAAACCAATTCCTCCAAATAGTCCTCTGACTGCCACACATGCACTGTGGCACACACACACGCACACACACACACACTCACGGAGAGGGAAACTGTGTCAATCAATACAATTTTAAGAAAAAAAAAGAACACTTGTGCTTTGCAGTGAGGAGTTCAATTTTGAAATATGCTGTGAACTTTTGCTGCCTCCTGAGATATACTATACAATGGCCCAGCATCTGGAACCAAAAGGCAAGTTGTGTGAAATGAGAAAGGAAAGACAGGAAGACCGAGATTCACTTCAGGGTAAGCCTCCTCTAAGGATTCCATCATAATGTTTCATGTATTAATAAGTTTTTGTCAACAGTCTCAGGCAAAGCCAGAACAGTGGGCATGATCCATATGGCTTCAATCATTCACATCAGGAAAAGGTGAATGTCCAAAATGTCAAACAGTCTGGTTCCAGAAGACAGCAAGCACATCTGTAAAAAGGAGTTTCCTTGGCTCTCTAAGTATCCTGATGCAGCTGGAGCATCAGCAGTTGGCACATACACATCCCCAGCTGTTCCTGTTCTGACTTACTGCTCTGTAACTGTGTGCAGACCTCTAGTTACAAAGAATTTCAGCTTTTTGTTTACAGAATAGAAGGACCTTTTGCCCCACCTGGTTTTTGGGAGGATTAATGAAGAGAAGCTCTTTGCAGCAATAAATAACAGTTCAATGCTGACAATTTTATGGTCTTGAGTCATGTTATATTTTCCTCAGTGAGTCTCTAATTAATTTCTCATTCCAAAAGAATTAGAATGCTTTCTTTAATATGCATGAAAGGTGGGGTAAGTTATGTTTAAGGATGCAGTGGGTTTGAAAAAAAACACATGAAGTTAGGAAAGTAAAGAGTTGGGATAGAAGAGGAATTGGAGGGGAGGCAATAGAGGGGTTGATTTAATCAAATTGCATTATATGTTTATATAAAATTTTCCAAAACATTAAAGGTGGGTTAGTATAATAGAAAACACTTTGTAGTTGGCATACCTGAAGTCAAATGCCAGTTCTGGTACCTACTGGCTAGATGTCAGTGGGATGACTGAGCTTGTTTCTTCACCTAGATGGGAACAGTTCTTTACAATTTTATTATTATTTTATGTATTAAATAACACAGGGGAATTCATACATTAGTATGTATTACAGAGAAAATTTCCAAGTAATATTTCTTCCCTGCTTTAAACTCCCTTTCTTTGAAAAGAAAATGTTTCTGTGCTATGCATAAGGAAGTGGTGTGAATTTACAAGTGTGATTAGAGATCTGAGCTTCACGGATGCTGGTGTGCATAAGAAACACTTGGACACATGTTAGGCTACAGACTTGGACTCAATGGGTCTGGGATTGTACCCAAGATTAATCATTTTTAGCATGTTTCCATGTGATACCAGCACAGCAGGTCCATGAACCACAGTGAGCTGCAGGGTTAGAAGGGAGATGCAGCTAGCTTATTGGTGTTTGACATTTTGGACATTCATCTTTTCCTGATGTGAATAAGTGAAGCCATGTGGATCTGATCTGTATCACAAAGACTGAGCTAGTGTTAGGTATGAGTGGGAAGGCTTTCTTGCTTTCAAAAGGAGAATACAAAGTGTAGGATCCAAAGTTACTGCTTGGTTTCATTTACATTTCTTGATCCAAAAATAAGGATCATATTTCTACTGTAGAAAAATCTAAAATTATTCTTAGCAGAGTGGGATTGGTAACAACTCATTCAAGGCTGTTGTGAGAATACTAAGAAAAAAATATAGGTAAATAAGAAATAAAAAAAGAATGACAAAACAATGCCTTTTCAGATAGCATGGTGATTGTGGAAGCCAAGATGTCATAGAGATGTGTACAAAAGAGGCCATGAGGGCAAATAAGCCTAACCGAAAGCTTTAGCCTTTCCCAGGTATGTAGGCCACTGTCACTAAGGACGACCTCACTGTTGTCTATCCAGCACCACTACGAGTTTTCAGAATGTTATCCTTCCCCAACTGCAACTCTGTCTGCCAGATAATAAGTCACTGTCTCCCGTCAACCCTGCTAATCACCACTCTACCTTCAGCCTCTGCAAATTTGCTGTTTCATATTTTTGTGCAAGTAAAATCAAACACTTTGTCCCTTTGTGTTTATTTCATATAGTACAGTGCGTGAGGTTCACTCACATTATTATAAATATCATAATTCCATTCTTCCATAAGCTAAATAATATTCTATAATCTGCATGTTCTATATTTTGTTTATCTCGTCGTCAGTTGATGTGTATTTTGATAGAGTTTATTTTCTCCTTTTTTCCAGAGAAATTTGAAGCTTCTGGTAAATTTCCTCTTCTGGGCTTTGGTTTCCTTGACTCCTCCTGTCCCTGGGTAGTGGTAGGCCCAGATGTAAGTTCTCAGCCACCTGTTCCATTCCCTTTAGGTCTCAAAAATCACATTCACGTCCTCAGTGTCAGCTGTTACATTATCAAGACCATTGGTTTCTTTTCCGGATGCTGTGACAAAATGTCCCAGTGAAAGTAGCTTCAGGCAGAGGTTAGGTGTTTCTATGCTCACTTCCAGGTACAGCTCATCACGGCAAGGAAGTCAAGACAGAAGCCAGAAGCTGCAGGTCACACTGCAGCTATGACAGGGAGCAAAAGATGGACGAGCTCTTGTGTCAGCTTACCTTCTCCATTTCATACAGTCCAAGATCTCAGCCAGGAAAATGGTGCCATCCACTGTAGGAGGATCTTCCCACTGAAAATAACAATCCCCCAAAGGCATGCTGGGAGGCCAATCTCTCAGATGATTCTAGATTCTGTCAAACTGAAAATTCACACTGACTATCACAAAGACCTAAGGTAAGAGTAGGTCCTGGCCCTGGCTCTAACAACCCCCTTCAACTGGCCACTAACATTACATTTTAGACAGTTTGCAATCTTTGATATAATCCCTAGAAAATTAGTTTTCAAACTCCTTCTGGAGATTTCCAGTCCATTTTATGTCACTGTAATCTAGTGGGGCCAAGATTTTACTCTTTATTCTCATTACAAGATTCCCAGATCTGATCATCCACCAGTACCACTCAGTCTTTCACCGCACTGTACAACTTTTGGTCCTCCCCATCTCTTCTTCTCTCATGCTTGTGAAGGTCCTTTAACGCTGCCTGCCCGACCTGCCTATATTCAGCCTTAGTATCTATCTTGTTGTAGTTTCTCCTGGTCACCCATATTTTCTTTTTGTCAACATCCTACTTTAAAAACCTTCCATTCCTGCCTAATTTGGCATGCGTCTGGGATGCTGAGTCTTCACAATCTGACTGTGGTGCTTGCTCTTCCTCCCCGGTCCTTCCTGGGAGTATACTCAGAACATACAAAGTAATCGGCATTATTTTGTATGCTGAGTTGGTTATCTCTGGCATCCCCCGAGTCACTTAAGATCACAAGAAAGGCCATGGCAGGATTAGAAGGTTAGGACTTTTAGCCTCACAACCTCAATCCAAAAAGGAGGGGAACATTTCAAGTTAACTTCATTGTGAATGGCTCATGATTTAATCAACCATGCTTATGCAATGAAGCTTCTATAAAAGTCCAAGGACAGTGTTCACAGAGCTTCCCAGTATCAGGACAGGTGGAAGTTCCTGGAGAGTGGAGGCCTTTAACTACAGAAGCTCCACGCTGCTTCCCATGCCTTACTCTGTGCAGCACTTCAGTGTCCCTTGAAACATCCTTTAGAATAAATCAGTAAACAGGTTTCCTGAGTTTTCTGAGCCCTTTAAGAAATTGGTTGAATCTGCTGAGTGGAGGCCTACCTGCTTTATGGCTAACTCACAGGAAGCAAGACTGAAACAGTCTGAGTCTTACAAAGCACCAGGGCAAAGAGACTGGCAGTCATGGAAACCCAGCCTTCCTTCTGCAGAACTGACGCCATCTCTGGGTAGACCACCTCTCCCCAGATTGGGCTGGGGCAGTGTAGCCAGAGCTGTTCCTGCGACATTGCCCACTGGAAGGTGGGATGCTGTGTGCACTGTTCTGACTAAAAGCTGATATTTGTTTCATAAAACAAATATTGAAATTTAGCATAAATACAAAGAATCATTTTAAGAGACTAGAGCCAATGGTGTGGATCTAATAAATAGTTTAAGAATTTAAATTGAAATGCATTTTTAAAGTAAAAGAATGAACAAGGTAGTACACAAAATATCAAATTCTATAATATGAAAAAATGTGGAAGGACCTGTTAGGTAAGCATTTCTATTTTTTCTTTTATTTACTTTTAAAATTACATTTATTATTCATTTGTAGATGTGTGTGTGGGTGAGCATGTTCATTTCACACAGTACATGTGGACATCAGAGAAAATCTACCATGTGCATCTTGGGGTCAAGCTCACGTTGTGAGGCTTGGCAGCACATGCCTTTACTGCTGAGCCATTGCTCTAGCTTTGACTTTCCTTTCTATGACTTTATTGGCATGCATTTTACACAACAATGAACGCACCCACTTAAACTGTGCTGGTCAAGCCTGGCTTGGTACACGCCTTTAATTCCAGGAGGCAGAAGCAGGCAGATCTGTGAGTTTGAGGACAGTCTATTCTATAAAGCATGTCCAGGACAGCCAGAGCTTGTTACACAGAGAAACCCTGTCTTGATAAAACAAAGTGCAGGTCAATAACTCTGAGCATATCACAGGGTTGAGCAATCAACCACACTAGACTCTCACCCCAAAGAGCAGTCACTCTAGAACCTTGCAATCAGCCACTCATCTGTTTTTTGTCCCCACAGGTTTTCCTTTTCTTGGCCTTTCTTATACCCAGAGTCATAAGATACGGGAATCTTTGGGTCTATGTCTTTCTGTCGTATTTTTAAAAGTCACCACTGCTGTAGTGCATAACATTACTTCATTCCTTTTCACTGATGCACAGTGTCACTGGTGTAGATACAAGTTATCTGTTAAAACCCTCCTAGGCACCTGGGTTATTCTCACCTCTTGTGTACACTTTAGTGTGGCAATGACTTCCATTTCTCTCACAGTACACCTGGCAGTACAGCTGCTCACTTGTGGTAACTTTATATTTGACCATTTAGCAAATAACAGCTACACTAATTAAGATGCCTGCTAGCAATACAGTAATACTGCTCCAAGTATGTCTTCACCACCACTTGTTATGTTAATGTCTCTAATTTTATTTTTGCAGCTTCAGCCAGTATAAAGTAGATTTTTCACTATAGGATGGGATTATTTTCTTTTGGAAAACTGAAGCCTGGATTCTTATGTCCCAGGAAGCCACAAGCAAAATCTAGAAAGGCATGCTGCTTTAAACCTATAAAAAGATGGCTATCTACCACTTGGTTATTCAAAAAGTCGAGAGTTATAGATGGAAGCAAGGAAGATACAATCAACTTTTTCCTGATATGCTCACTTCTTGAAAAGAGAGGGTGTAACTCTTTATGCATTACTTTAATAAAATATGAAATATCTCCAGGTCTTCTTATTTCTAGCTCTTCTGTTAACCCTTTAGCGGTTTGGATGTGTAAACACATGAATAAACATGTATGTATGCATATGTGATATCAATAGATTTAGAATATTATATACACATAGATATATAAATATATTTAAAATACCAGCAAGGTCAGTTGCCAAGAATGCATGAATCTTATGGACTGTCCTCAGCATCACATAGCCAGGTTTGCTGGTACATGCCTGCCAGGGCATGCCTGTGATCTCAGCACTCAGGCTTCTGGAGGCAGAAGGATAAGGAGTTCAAGATCATCCTTGGCTACACAGTAAGTTCAAGGCCAGTCTGGACTACAGGAGGCCCTGCCTCAAAAATGAATGAATAAATTAACAAAAGATTAAAACCAACAAAAAATATACAAGCAAGATCAAATTTTCCAAATAAAATGTAATTATTCTGTGTTGAGTTTTATACTATGGATAATGATATGCAGAGATGTTTCATAAAAGCTTCACTGTTTTCAGATTTCAGATTCTGAATTGGTTGCCTGGGGAAAAGATTCATATATGTGATTAAGATGAAATTGGGAGTAGATGGGTCATACCCTCCTACAGGCCTTGTATACAGTGTAGTAGGTAGGAAAGATTTGTAAACTGAGAAGGATAAAGTTGTGTCATTTGGCAGATTGTTAGCATGCTTCTGGAGCAGAATTTTTTTGATCTGGTGTGACAGTCTATAGAAAATCATCCACACTTGTTTAGTGGTTCATAAACCCCAGTTGAGTCATTCTGCTAATACACGAACACCTCAGATTTAGTCAATGTCAAATCATTAAAGGCACTATCCACATGGATTAATATAGGCCTGACAATATTTTAAAGCAAAAGGTAGTGCTGCTTCTGTGTCCTCTGTGTGTGTGTGTGTGTGTGTGTGTACATGTATGCATGTGTATGGTGTATGTGCATGGAGGAGGCAGAGGGAAAGTAATACTGCACACATTCCTTTGTGCACATGCAGAATACATGTACTCTGTCATTCTCTGCTTTATTCATTTGAGGCAGGATCTTTCACAGAACCTAAAGCCCAGCATTTTGGCTAGACTGGCTAGCCAACAAGCCCCAATGGTACTTCTGCCCTGCACAACACTGGGGTGATACTCTTGAGAGCAGGATTTTACAAGGGCTCTGGGAATACCAACTTGGTTCCTCCTGTTTGTACAGTGAGCACTCTTTCCACGAGTCAGCTTTCTAGTACCTGCTTCTATATATTTTCATACACACACACACACACACACACACACACACATATATGTCTTTATGTCCCCATGACATTAAGATGTGTAGAAAAGAGGACAGATGCTATTGTTTTCCATAAATTGGTTGTAAGAACTATGTCCAGTAGTTTTTGCTTTTACAGCAGAACCCAGGTAAAAAAAAATAGGCAGAGGAGTGTAGTTATAATAAATACTCAACTCTAGACTACATACAAACATTTTGTTGGAAGAAGCAAAATTGATCTTAAGTATTGAAGGAAAAGAGTCAAACTCAGGGATGAAAATCTTCATGCACTTGTGAAAGGAAGGTTTCTCAACATTTTTCCTGCAGCCCATGACTCTGCATCATGAAAGTCAGTCGAAAGTAAACATAGTGAGGAGCATACTCTGTGAGACCTTGGCTAGGTGTTTGGAGAAGGAAGGGAGAGTCCCTGATCTCACAAGATAACAAGGAATGCAAATTCCAGAACAAGATTCCACAGCCAGCAATGGGCCTTTGCTTGCCCCACTCGCCCCAAGCTTTAGTCCTTTGGAATGAAGAGTAGGGATTAACTGGTTATTACAACAAAAATTTAGAGAGCTTCCTCCCCAAGGAAACTGGTTCTAGGACACTGCAGTGATGTGTGTATACCTGATATGTCCCTATCACTAACCACATTCTCTAAATAGCTAAACTTATAACTACACTTGGGATGAAATGTGTTCCCATTGGCAGAGCTTGAGTAAGTCAGGGAGACAATCCAACACAGCAAAGAGAATCTTACTATTTGTGTTCTAGGGTCTTACAGGTTAGAGAAAATTCCTTTACTATACATGGACGAATCTATTTTAAAATCAGAAACAAATTAGCTGGGTGTGTTGTCCTGTTTTAGACCTTGGGAGGCAGAGACAGGAAGGCTGAAGCAAATACAATGCAAGCTTTGTCTTGTAGAAAGAAGGTCTGGGACAGCCAAGATCAAATAGTGAGGTCTTATCTCAAAAAATAAAACAGACACATTAAAATAAAAATTGAAGCATACTTCAGCTTTAGGAAACATGCAAGCTTTACGGTTCCTCCATTGTTAAGCAACTAATAAGCTATTCAGAATGGGAGGGGAAGCAGAGCCAGACAGTAAAATTAAAACATACAGCTAGCTCATATACTTTCCCTTAGAGCAGAACTCCACTCATATGCCAACAATACCAGAAGATGTTATGGTTCCTTTATTTATTTGTTCATCTTTATTTCATGTGTAAGACTGTATGTCTGTTTACTGAACGCATGGCATGCTGGCAGAAGCCAGAAGAGGTGCTGGATCCCTGGGACTCGAGTTACTGGAGTAAGCTGCCATGGGGTGCTGGGGATCAGAATCCAGTCCTCTGGAAGAGCAGCTGAGCCTTCTCTCCAGACCTATGATTAGTATTTTAAGCACACATGTGGCTCTGTCCTGGATTCCAGTACTTTGGTTATTCTGATCTTCTCTCCCTGACTTCAAATCTTATTGATTGATTCAGTGTAGCAGATGGGTGAGATTCTCTTAACTTATCTCATTCAGAGGCAAATTCAAGATTTGGAGAGATGATTAAGCAATTTGGATTTGGGGAGTTGTTTAAAGAAAAGGACACAAAATCACAAATGCATAATCACAGAAAAATTAGAGATTGTGGCAAGATAGATGGTCACGGGTAAGAATGCTTGTGGTACTACCGCTATGGCCTGAATCAAATCCTCAGCACCCATGTAAAAATCTAGGTAAAAACTGCCGAGTGGAGGACATGGAGGGGGAGAGACAAGATCTCTTGTTGACTACTAGCCTATCACAAGCCAGTGGCAAACCCTGTGCCTAAAGGAACAGGCAAACAAGGGGTAGAGTAGGACACCTGGCATCTTTCTCCGGCCTCCACACACTTCCACATGTATACATATATTCTCTCTCTCTTTCTCCCTTTCTCTCTTTCTCTCTCCCTATCTGTTTCACACATACACGAACACACAAACACACACATTTTAAAAATTAGAATGATTATAGAAATCCTAATAATCTAGGAAAAAATAAGTGCTGATAAATTTCACAAATATTATGAACTGGAAAACTTATTTTAGTATTGTTATTAACAATCTATAAGCCCTTATATTTTTCTTCTATAATTTTTGTTACAATGCTCTTTTGTGGCCTCTTAACAACAGCCATTTTGTAATACTATCTTAAATAATGAGACAAAAAAACACTCTATTTTTTTGCATTATTGTTTATCAAAAGATGTTTTTCATATTAATGTTTGGACAGATAGGCCTATCATACACAAGCATGTCTGCTGCTTGGGGTACTATTCCAGGGTTTTGCCCTGACTATTAAAAGATTCTGACCAATTCTCTTTCACATAATGCCCATCACAAAAGTTAAAAACCTTGTATATGAGTGTGATGATGATTGCTACTGTCGCATAATTCTGTATTTGAAGGAAAAAGGTGCAGTCATATCCAGGTCAGTGCAATTGAATCCTCTGTTCACAGATGGTATCCTCTAGCAAATCAGGAACTCTTCCACAGACAAGCTTGAGACACTCCTCTATTCCTCACCTACACCATCCTTATAAGAAGTGGAAACATAATCATGACGTCTGAATATTGGCTTTGGTCCTTTTTGTCAAGGCCCTAGATGGCTCAGTCTTAGTAGGTGGCAAATGTATTTTGGAAGTTATTCATTAATCAAAAAAAAAAAAAACCAAAAATCTATCTATGGCTAAACTAATTGTAGAAATGGCTATAAACCACATAAATAAAGGTTCATTCTTCAAGATCCACATCTTTGGTTCTGGTGGAACAATGGGTGGAACAGACAAAAGGTGAAAATAGTTTTAAATGTATACATATTGAACATATACAATTTTTTTTTTTTTTTTTTTTAATTTAATTTTATTTTATTTTTTTAATTTACATTCCAAATCACTTCCCCTTTCCCGTTTCCTCCCTCCCCGAAAGTCCCATAAGCCCCCTTCCCTCCCTCTTTTCTCCGTTCAACCCCCTCTCATTACTCTGTCCTGGCGTTCCCCTACATCCAGTCTTTCCAGGACCAGGGGTCTCTCCTTCCATCTTTTTAGAAATCTATTGATATGCTGATTGTGTCTAGGGTATTCTGAGATTCTGGGTCAATATCCCCTTATCAGTGACTTCATACCATGTGTGATCTTTTGTGATTGGGTTACCTCACTAAGGATGATATTTTCAAGTTCTGACCATTTGCCTAGGAATTTCGTGAATTCATTGTTTTTAATTGCAGAGTAGTATTCCATTGTGTAAATATACCACATCTTCTGAATCCATTCCTCCGTTGAGGGACATCTGGGTTCTTTCCAGCTTCTGGCTATTATAAATAAGGCTGCTATGAATATAGTGGAGCATGTGTCCTTATTGCATGCAGGTAAAGTCTCTGGGTATATGCCCAGGAGTGGTATAGCCGGATCCTCCGGAAGTGTCATGCCCAGTTTTCTGAGGAGCCGCCAGACTGCTTTCCAGAGTGGTTGTACCAGCCTGCAATTCCACCAGCAGTGGAGGAGTGTTCCTCTTTCTCCACATCCTCGCCAACAACTGCTGTCTCCTGTGTTTTTGATCTTAGCCTTCCTGACTGGTGTGAGATGGAATCTCAGGGTTGTTTTGATTTGCATTTCCCTAATGACTAAGGATGATGAACATCTCTTTAGGTGCTTCTCAGCCATTAGATATTCTTCAGGTGAGAACTCTTTGTGGAGCTCTGTACCCCATTTTTTAATAGGGTTACTTGCCTCTCTGGAGTTTAACTTCTTGAGTTCTTTGTATATCTTGGATATTAGCCCTCTGTCGGATGTAAGGTTGGTAAAGATCATTTCCCAGTTAGTTGGTTGCCGCTTTGTCTTTTTGACGGTGTCTTTTGCCTTGCAAAAACTTTGTAATTTAATGAGGTCCCATTTGTCTATTCTTGATCTTAGAGTATAAGCTATTGGAGTTCTGTTCAGGAAATTCTCCCCTGTGCCCATATGTTCAAGGTTCTTCCCTAGTTTCCCTTCTATTAGTTTCAGTGTGTCTGGTTTTATGTGGAGATCTTTGATCCACTTAGAATTGAGCTTAGTGCAAGGAGATAAGGATGGGTCAATTTGCATTCTTCTGCATGTTGACCTCCAGCTGAGCCAGCACCATTTGTTGAAAAGGCTATCTTTTTTCCACTGGATGGTTTTAGCTCCTTTGTCAAAGATCAAGTGACCATAGGAGTGTGGATTCATTTCTGGGTCTTCAATTCTGTTCCATTGATCTACATGTCTGTTACTGTACCAATACCATGCAGTTTTTAACACTATTGCTCTGTAGTACAGCTTGAGGTCCGGGATACTGATTCCCCCAGAGGTTCTTTTACTCTTGAGAATAGTTTTAGCTATTCTGGGTTTTCTGTTATTCCAGATGAATTTTTGAATTGCTCTTTCTAACTCTATGAAGAATTGAGTTGGGATTTTGATGGGGATTGCATTGAATCTGTGTATTACTTTTGGTAAGATGCTCATTTTTACTATATTAATCCTGCCAATCCATGAGCATGGCAGATTTTTCCATCTTCCGAGGTCTTCTTCAATTTCTTTCTTCAGAGACTTGAAGTTCTTGTCATACAGATCTTTCACTTGTTTGGTTAGCGTCACGCCAAGATACTTAATATGGTTTGTGGCTATCGTAAAGGGTATTATTTCTCTTACTTCTTTCTCAGCCTGCTTATCCTTTGAGTATAGGAAGGCTTCTGACTTGCTTGAGTTGATTTTATATCCGGCCACTTTGCTGAAGTCGTTTATCAGCTGTAGGAGTTCTCTGGTGGAGTTCTTTGGGTCGCTTATGTATACTATCATATCGTCTGCAAATAGTGATAGTTTGACTTCTTCCTTTCCAATTTGTATCCCTTTGACCTCTTTTTCTTGTCTAATTGCTCTAGCTAGAACTTCAAGTACTATATTGAAAAGATATGGAGAGAGAGGGCAGCCTTGTCTAGTCCCTGATTTTAGTGGGATTGCTTCAAGTTTCTCTCCGTTTAGATTGATGCTGGCTACTGGTTTGCTGTAAATTGCTTTTACTATGTTTAGATATGGGCCTTGAATTCCTGATCTTTCCAAGACCTTTAGCATGAAAGGATGCTGAATTTTGTCAAATGCTTTCTCAGCATCTAATGAGATGACCATGTGGTTTTTTTCTTTGAGATTGTTTATGTAGTGGATTACATTGATGGATTTCCTTATATTGAACCATCCCTGCATCCCTGGGATGAAGCCTACTTGATCGTGGTGAATGATCGTTTTGATGTGTTCTTGGATTCGGTTGGCAAGAATTTTATTGAGTATTTTTGCATCGATATTCATAAGAGAGATTGGCCTGAGATTCTCTTTCTTTGTCGGATCTTTGTGTGCTTTTGGTATTAGTGTAATTGTGGCTTCATAGAACGAGTTGGGTAGTGTTCCTTCTGTTTCTATTTTGTGGAACAGTTTGAAGAGTATTGGTGTTAGGTCTTCTTTGAAGGTCTGATAGAATTCTGCACTAAAACCATCTGGACCTGTGCTTTTTTTGGTTGGAAGACTTCCAATGACAACTTCTATTTCTTCAGGGGTTATAGGACGGTTTAGATGGTCTATTTGATCCTGATTTAATTTTGGTACTTGGTATCTGTCAAGGAAATTGTCCATTTCCTCAAGATTTTCTAGTTGTGTTGAATACAGGTTTTTGTAGTAGGATCTGATGATTTTTTGAATTTCCTCAGTTTCTGTTGTTATCTCTCCCTTTTCGTTTCTGATTTTATTAATTTGGATACTATCTCTGTGCCCTCTGGTTAGTCTGGCTAAGGGCTTATCTATCTTGTTGATTTTCTCAAAGAACCAACTCCTCGTTTTGTTGATTCTTTGTATGGTTTTATTTGTTTCTACTTGATTGATTTCAGCCCTGAGTTTGATGATTTCCTGCCTTCTACTCCTCTTTGGTGTATTTGCTTCTTTTTGTTCCAGGGCTTTCAGGTGTGCCATTAAGCTGTTAGTGTATGCTGTCTCCCGTTTCTTTTTGGCGGCACTCAGGGCTATGAATTTTCCTCTTAGCACTGCTTTCATTGTGTCCCATAAGTTAGGGTATGTTGTGCCTTCATTTTCATTAACTTTCAAAAAGTCTTTGATTTCTTTCTTTATTTCCACCTTGACCAAGTTATCATTGAGTAGAGCATTGTTCAGCCTCCATGTGTACGTGGGTTTTCTTTTGTTTTTGTTGCCATTGAAGACCACCCTTATTCCATAGTGATCTGATAGGAGGCATGGGATTATTTCTATCTTCTTGTATCTGTTGAGGTCTGATTTGTGACCAATTATATGGTCAATTTTGGAGAAGGTACCATGAGGAGCTGAGAAGAAGGTGTATTCTTTAGCTCTAGGATGAAATGTTCTATATATATCAGTTAGTTCCATTTGGTCCAAGGCTTCAATTAGATTCACTGTGTCCCTGTTTAGTTTCTGCTTTCCTGAACGATCCATTTCAGAGAGCGGGGTGTTGAAGTCACCCACTATTATTGTGTGCGGTGCGATGTGTGCTTTGAGTTTTAGTAAAGTTTCTTTTACGAATGAGGGTGCCCTTGCATTTGGAGCATAGATATTCAGGATTGAGAGTTCTTGATGGTGGATTTTTCCCTTGATCAGTATGTAGTGTCCTTCTGTGTCTTTTTTGATGACTTTGGGTTGAAAATCAATTTTATCCGATATTAGGATGGCTACTCCACCTCGTTTCTTGGGGCCATTTGCTTGTAAAATTGTTTTCCAGCCTTTTACTCTGAGGTAGTGTTTGTCTTTGACACTGAGGTGCGTTTCCTGCATGCAGCAAAAAGCTGGGTCCTGTTTACGTATCCAGTCTGCTAGTCTATGTCTTTTAATTGGGGAATTGAGACCATTGATATTAAGAGAGATTAAGGCATAGTGATTATTGCCATCTGCCATTCTTGACGCTATCTTTATGTTTGAGTGGTTATCTACTTTTGGGTTTGATTCAAGAAGGTTATTATCTCATTTTTTCCAGGGTGTTGTTTCTCTCCCTGTATTGGAGGTTTCCACCTATTATCCGTTGCAGGGCTGGATTTGTGGAAAGATATTGTGAAAATTTGGTTTTATCATGGAATATCTTGGTCTCTCCATCTATGGTGATTGAGAGTTTTGCTGGGTATAGTAGTCTAGGCTGGCATTTGTGCTGTCTTAGTGTCTGCATGAGATCTGCCCAGGATCTTCTGGCTTTCATAGTCTCTGGTGAGAAGTCTGATGTGATTCGGATAGGTCTTCCTTTGTATGTTACTTGGCCCTTTTCTCTTACTGCATTTAGTATTCTTTCTTTGTTTAGAACATTCGGTGTTTTGATTATTATGTGACGGGAGGTATTTCTGTTCTGGTCCAGTCTGTTTGGAGTTCTGTAGGCTTCTTGTATGTTCATCGGCATCTCTCTCTTTAAGTTAGGGAAGTTTTCCTCCATAATTTTGTTGAAGATGTTTACTGGCCCTTTAAGTTGCAAATCTTCACTCTCATCTATACCTATAATCCTTAGGTTTGGTCTTCTCATTGTGTCCTGGATTTCCTGGATGTTTTGGGTTACGCGTTTTTTGCATTTTGCATTTTCTTTGACTGTTGAGTCGATGCTTTCTATGGAATCTTCAGCACCTGAGATTCTTTCTTCCATCTCTTGTATTCTATTGTTGATGTTTGCATCTATGACTCCTGATTTCTTCCCAAGGTTTTCTATCTCCAAAGTTGTCTCCCTTTGTGATTTCTTAGTTGTTTCTACTTCCTTTTTTAGTTCCTGGATGGATTTGCTGAGATCCTTCACTTGTTTGTTTGTATTTTCCTGTATTTCTTTAAGGTAATTTTGCATTACCTCTTTCAGGATTTCTTCCTGATGACCCACGTTCTCCTGCATTTCTCTGAGCGATTTTTGTGTTTCCTCCTCATGGGATTCCATCTGTTGATCCATCGTCTCCTGCATTTCTTTAAGCAGTTCTCGTGTTTCCTTTGTAAGGGCATCTAACCGTTGATTCATTTCTTTAAGCAATTTTTGTGTTGCCTCCTTATGGGCATCCGTCTGTTGACCCATATTCTTCTGCATTTCTTTATGCAAATTTTGTGATTCCTTTGTGAGTGCATCTACCCGTTGATTCATCTCGTTAAGCGATTTTTGTGTTGTCTCCTTGTGCGCCTCCATCTTTTGATCCATGTTCTCCCGCATTTCTCTAAGCGATTTTTGTGTTTCCTTTGTAAGGGCTTCTAACCGTTGATTCATGGTCTCCTGTAACTCTTTATGAGATTTATTTGTGTCCTTCTTGTGATCCTCTAATAGCATCATGAGAAGTGATTTTAAATCCAGATCTTGTCTTTCGGGTGTGGTGGGGTATCCAGGACTTGCTGCTGTTGGAGAGTTGGGTTCGGATGGTCCTACATTACTTTGATTACTGTTAGTAACATTCCTACGTTTGCCTTTTGCCATCTGGATACCTCTGGTGTTAGTTGGTCCTGCTGCCACTGGCTGTTGGTTGGACCTCCTGTGAGCCTGCAAAGCTATTTCTGCCCCCCCCCTGGATTACCAGGATTCCCCTGGCACCGATTTCTGGGGCCTGCCTGCTCCTGAGTGACTTTGGAGCCCTAATGTGCTTTGCCCCAAGTGATCTTATATTGGGGAGGCCTTGCACATCTAAAGGCTCAGCCTAGTGGATTCCTGGAGCAGAGGTCGCCAAAGGGAGGCTGGCAGGCTCCTGCCCTGTGCAGGGGTGTGTGATCTCTCCTGGGGGGGGGAGGGGGCGTCCCTCTGCCAGGCAGAAGTCCCACAGCAGATCTGGCGCGCTGGTCACTGCAGATCAGCCCAGCACCTGGGAGCAGGTTACACACAAGCTGCCTGAACCCGAAGCGATATTATGCCTGTCTGTCTCTGAGCCTGGTGGTCCCAACTACCTGGTCACTGGAGCAAAGATGGTGGAGGGCACTCTCCGTGGCGCCGCTCACCCTGTGGTCACGATGGCCCGCCGATCTGGCACCCAGACGACCACAGCGCCAACCCGCCCTCGGGCACAGAAGGAAGCCCCAACAGGCCGTGTCCCAAGTGATGTTATATTGGGGGGAGAGCCTGGGTACCGGTCTCTCCAGCGCAGTCCGCGGGAACAGAGGTCGCGGAAGGGAAGCTGGCGGGCTCCCTCCCTGCGCAGGGTCCCTCCACCAGGCAGAAGGTCCCACCGCGGAACTGGCGCGCTGGTTACTGCAGATCAGCCCAGCACCTGGGAGCAGGTTACACCCAAGCTGCCTGAAACAGAAGCGATATTATGCCTGTCTGTCTCTGAGCCTGGCGGTCCCAACTACCTGGTCACTGGAGCAAAGATGGCGGAGGGCAGTCTCCGTGGCGCCGCTCACCCTGTGGTCACGATGGCCCGCCGATCTGGCGCCCAGACGACTACAGCGCCAACCCGCCCTCGGGCACAGACGGAAGCCCCAACAGGCCGTGTCCCAAGTGATGTTATATCGGGGGGGGGGGGGAGAGCCTGGGTACCGGTCTCTCCAGCGCAGTCCGCGGGAACAGAGGTCGCGGAAGGGAAGCTGGCGGGCTCCCTCCCTGCGCGGGGTCCCTCCAGCAGGCAGAAGGTCCCACCGCGGAACTGGCGCGCTGGTTACTGCAGATCAGCCCAGCACCTGGGAGCAGGTTACACCCAAGCTGCCTGAAACCGAAGCGATATTATGCCTGTCTGTCTCTGAGCCTGGCGGTCCCAACTACCTGGTCACTGGAGCAAAGATGGCGGAGGGCAGTCTCCGTGGCGCCGCTCACCCTGTGGTCACGATGGCCCGCCGATCTGGCGCCCAGACGACTACAGCGCCAACCCGCCCTCGGGCACAGACGGAAGCCCCAACAGGCCGTGTCCCAAGTGATGTTATATCGGGGGGAGAGCCTGGGTACCGGTCTCTCCAGCGCAGTCCGCGGGAACAGAGGTCGCGGAAGGGAAGCTGGCGGGCTCCCTCCCTGCGCGGGGTCCCTCCAGCAGGCAGAAGGTCCCACCGCGGAACTGGCGCGCTGGTTACTGCAGATCAGCCCAGCACCTGGGAGCAGGTTACACCCAAGCTGCCTGAAACCGAAGCGATATTATGCCTGTCTGTCTCTGAGCCTGGCGGTCCCAACTACCTGGTCACTGGAGCCGAACATATACAATTTTGTGCGTAGAAAATTTTTATTATTCCTCAAACAATACAATGTAACAATGTCATATAATATAGCACTGCAGTGTCTTATCTAAGATTTAAAATACATAGGAGGACGTACATAGATCATGTATAGACACTACATCATCTTGTATAAGGATCTTGGGCATCAGAGTCCTAGATTGACATGGCTCACAGATACCAAAGGGTGATTGGTAAATTAATTTCCACTTATCAAGATCATAAAATAACATACCTTCTCCAACACTGCCAAATACCAAGGCAAATGCTATAGAAAAGAGGTCAATAGGGACAAGAGAGCCCCCTAACTGGCAGCGGCTAAATCTATCTTTAGTAAATTGTATAAACACCTCTTACATGGGAACACAATATTTCAGACTCTCTTGAAGCTTCTGAAGGATCACTGGAAAGAAGGAATTCAAAATTTCTGCATTGCCAGCTTCTACAAACCTGTTCTTTACCTCACCTGGTGCCACTTACAAAAAGGTTTTGGTGTAAGCAGCACATGATAAGGGTGAGTGTCCAAGCAAACACACGGTGAGTGATTGGAAAGAATTCTGCCCCACTCCCCAAAGGATGCCTTCACTTTCCACTAACAGCAAATAAACTTTTCCCTTGAGTCTTCAGAAATCCTCAATAAAATGGCCTTGGGCTAGTTAAGAGAACTTGGGTGTGAAAAAGGGAACAAAAGCTACAGAAATGAAACTTGGCTCCATTACTCAGCAAGAGTGATCAGCAGCCAGCTGGCCAGTGTTCACAGAGCATGGGCCCAGGCCTGCTGTTAACAGTGGGGAAAATATCATCCTTAGTGAGTAACCCAATCACAAAAGAACACACATGGTATGCAGTGACTGATAAGGGGATATTAACCCAGAATCTCAGAATACCCAAGACACAATTCACATATCAATAGATTTCCAAGAAGATGGAAGGAGAGACCCCTGGTCCTGGAAAGACTGGATGTAGGGGAACGCCAAGACAGAGAAGCGAGAGGGGGTTGAATGGGGAACAGAGGGAGGGAAGGGGGCTCATGGGACTTTCGGGGAGGGAGGAAACGGGAAAGGGGAAATGATTTGGAATGTAAATAAAAAAAACTTAGAAAATAATAAAAAAAAAAATAAAAAACAGTGGGCAGTAGGCAGGGCAGGTGGGGTCTGAAGGAAGAGGCCCCACCAAGGGCAAAGGAAAACACCACAGATGAACTAAGCTATCTCAACAGTGAGTGCAAAAGCCATACTTCATCAGGTACTAAAATAAGTCTAAATAGAGAACCAGACATCAGACCAGCAAGTTAAATGTAACGACTAGGGGAAAAATAACTTTAAAATGTCTTTGAAGGCTAGGTGTGGTGGGGCACACTTTGAATGCCAGCACTCAGGACCAGAGGTACACAGATGTCTGTGAGTTTGAAACCAGCCTGGTCTACATAGTGAGTTCCAAGGCAGCCAAGGATTTATAGTAAGATTCTAACAAAACAAAACAAAAAAAAATGTCCGTTTCAGAATAAGTTTGTCAACCTAGAGCTAGACACATGATTTCATGGTTTCTCAGGCATTAAGCATCAGCTGAAATAGCATATGAAAGATAAAAATGCATTTCCAGAAAAAAGGTAATCTCAAATATTATCGGTTACAGGACTATCGTGTGTGAGGGGTGTTGTTGTTGTTGTTTTCAATGTGGGGTGTTCCTGTCTAGTTCAGGCTGGACTGGAAGTCACAATTGTCTTACTCTATCCTCCCAAGAGCTGGCATTATAGGTGTGCTGCCATACTCAGGTTTAGGATTATTCTTTCAATGCCATTTACTAATATGGAAGTGTTATATTTTTTCCACTCAAAAATAAAAAGAGAAAAGAATCCATGAAAAAAATGTTAATGATCCATAAAGAGGAAACAGACAAATCCTCCAAATAGAACCTTCACATTTCCTAATAGGCTCTTCTTGAGTCATGTTTCCATTCCTACGTGAACAGGAATAAATAAAACTTTGCAAACTTAAGTAATAAAATAATGTGAATTCTTAATAGGCAATTAAGCTAAGAAAACCCAATCTTTTTTACATCATTCTCTCCAAATTAAAAAAATATATACAACTTCAATGATATTTAAAACAATAAAGAAGAAAAATAAACTATAAATCTTAGACTGTACCTAGTACTCCCTAGGCTGTTGGGCTCCTAGAGAATAAAGTCTCCTTTTTACTTTTCCTATTGCACATGTGACCTGCAGTCTGCTCACATTCCTTGTCATGGCGATGGCTCCTCCTCCACTGCTGCTCCATTACAAACATGTTAAACCAACTCTCATTGCCATTTCCTTATTAAGTGATCAAGTACAACAGCATGTGGTCACATTGGGACAGACTTTGGATTATAAAGTGAACAGTTAGGCAACATCTAAGAAGTCAGAAACAGCTTCTGCATACCCTTCATAAACATCCTTTCAGGGTAAATAATAAACTACCAGACATTAACCCAGCACATAAGAGCATTGAAGTGAAAAAGACACAATAAGAACATAGGAATGGAAGAAAGAACAATGCTTTAAAAAAATTTTTTTTCAGTTTCTCCCCTTGAGTTCCTAGAACATCTTACAGTTTGATCTACATCTGCATAATCCTACATCAGCTTCTGAAAAATTTGTTAGCAGGGAAAAGTAAAATGACATTGGTCAGTACAGTCTTAGGATACTTAGGAAGAGGTGGGGAGAATAAGTTACTCAGCTAGCATCTCATCCACACAATCTTCGTATTCTTCTTTCACAGTCTGTTCAACATTACTCCAACCTGCTTGCCTTCCTGAAAACATTCCAGCCTGGCCTCCATTTCTACCTCTGGTTCTCTTTATTGCTGAAGGTGTTCTCTCTATGGCTTACACACACACACACACACACACACACACACACACACACACAGAGAGAGAGAGCTTTAAGACTTCAGTTTCATGAAACTTGTCTCTTGTTTCTTCTGCAGCTTCTAGTTTCTTCTCAGTTTCTCTCTCCTTTTGAGGGGATGATAATCTGGGCAGATTTTGACTGAAGGCTGAGAATCAGCTCAAAGGCCAACCTGAAGCAATTCTTTACCCGAATATCATAAGAAGCTACTGTGAACTGAAGAGGCTGAAAGTATGCTTATTAGTCCACAGATAAGAAAAGCCCTGCTCCAACAGGGCTGCCTGGCCCCAGGATCACTGTAAATATGTAATATGTATTACATACTAATTTATATATAAATATTATGTATTAAAATATATTTATATTATCTGTTTATGTGTGTATATATATGTACATATGCAAACATATATGTATCTATACATATATATAAGTATATAAATATTGAAATTTTCAAATGCTACATCCATTTATATTCACGCATACTGAATGAAATATTAGAGGTGATCTCCCCCCTAACTGTGTGCTTGCTGCAGTGCTGGGAAAGACCCAGGGCACATGTTAAGCAAGCACTCTACCTGACCAATACCACTAGCCCAGGGTATGGATAGCTTAAAACATGAGTGTGAAATGAAAATTATGTCAATCTAGTAAGGCTACATAACAAGAAATATGTGTCAAGGTTATTTAAGGATGTGCGCTAGCTTCCAGACCCTTATGCTGTATGTGCACAGATTTAGTTAAAAGTCACCTAATGAGGTAAATAGCAATAGAGGCTTTGGAAAGAAGCAGCTTTCAAATGTTATTATTTTAAGAAAGAGGATCTGAAAGTGTAGCATAAAAATATACTTACCTGTTGACAAGAAAGTAATATACAAAAGAGAAAATAATTTGAGTTCTTCTGAGTAAGACTATAGTGTTGCTGTCCTTTAAAGACTTAAAATCTGTAATCTCATAGAATTCTAGTAACTGTTGTTAGATAATTGGTGCATGGGGTACCTAGGTTAAAGGAGAGGTAAAGTATATAACTTTCTGATAGGAGATGTGCCCTGCTTCTCAACTATGGGCATGGGGAAGCCTATAAGGTAGAAATTGTACCCTTGAAAGAACAAAAGAATTTAATCTGGATTTTATTTCAGAAGCTTCCTATAGAGAAATGACAACAGAAATCCTTTCATGCATTCAAGCTCTGAGAAGAGAGGGTTCAAGAGAACCTGCCAAGCTTACGCACCCATAATGTCCCCAGAAGGGCCCTTTTCTGAGTAGCTCAGAAAGAGATAAAGCAAACTCTGTCCCCAGCAACAACCATCTACAACAGAGGCCACCTGAGCTTTACTGCCAGGCTCAAGAGGGCCATCTACAAAATGGGATTTGTAAGAGTTCAGTAAAATCATAATAAATGATTAATTATATTCTTAAAAAGTTGGTAGAGATATCACCATGAAATAAAAATAAGTGATATTATATCATCTATTCAAGTGTCAAATAAATTTAAATGAAACAAGTGTCATTTCATAGAAAAGTTTAAATTAGTAAATCAAGAATAAATATGTGGAGCAAGAGACTGTTTTATGAATTATAACACATTCCATGAATTAATAAAAATTTGACATTACAGAGTCAAAATCATAAGATTTGCCTTCCAAGTTTAGTTATGTTTTGATGATTTTGTCTAATCTTAAGATGACTGACTTGGGTAACAAAACCTTTGGGTTATTTTTATTATTATTATTATTATTACTTTCTTTTCTATTCTCTGCCTTCCTGACTTCCTTTCTCCATTTCTCCCTATCTCCCATCCTTCTTTTTCTTCATTTTCTTATAATTCATTAGATTTCTATCTATCTCTGATCATTTTCTCAAGTTATCTCTTTACCAGGAGATGAGAAAGCTAAGTCATTGCTATGGATATGTCAATGTCAAGGTGATGACAGAGAGACTTCCCTATTGATGATAAGACATCTACAATAAGACTTTGTCCGGCACTGACTCTGGCAGAGACTAGATCTCTCATGCTAGGCTGGTTGTACAGAACTCCTCCATCAGCCTATATATCAGGTCAAACACAGAGAAAACCTTTTAGTCCCTATGAATGGCATCACTTTTAACAAGAGATGTAAATTTCAACACTTTTGATGTCCACTATTCCAGCCTTAGTTATTATATTAGTTATTTTTCTTAATACTATGACAAAATCAACTTAAGAAATAAAAAGCATTTTTGCACAGTGTGAAGTAGTCTACTGTAGGCATATATGTGGCAGGAACTTGAGGTTCCAGGCACACTGCATTCACAGGACACAGGGAACTGTCTGCTTGTTCTTTCCCTTTTATTTAGTCTAGGACCTGGGTGGTGCTATACACACTCTCATGGAGTGTCTTTTCTCCTTAGTGAATCATCTCTGAAAAGGCTTTCACAGACACTCCTAGAGGTGTGTCTCCTAGGTGATTCTAAAACCCAGGCAAGAGGAACCGAAGATCAGCCATCATAATATTTAGGTTGTATCTCTTTTGCTTTGGTAAGTAGCACAATTACAAAGCTAGAAAGTACAAAGGTTCTCATTGTGCTCTCTCCAGACACTGTCTCATTATTTGATATTCTCCAATGTAAAATTTTAATTACTTTTATTTTTCATTTTGTGTGATGAGAAATTCACATGACAGAAGGAAATAACTAAGGTGCCAATTCTCCAGTGTTAAACTGAAAAAAGAATTGAACCAGTCAAACAACAAGGAATTTTTGTGGTTGGTAAACTGAAACTTGGAGGGGAATTTTAGGGATTTTTTTTTTAAAGACTTAGGGGAAAATTTAAGTAAGAGAATAAATGAAACCTAGAGCAAGGGAAAAAAAGGTGTTGGAAAACAGAAGTAAGGAGGTGCCCAGCAGACAACCGAAGGCAGGGGTCCCTGGGAAAAGTCCTTGAAATGAAGGCACTATTGGCACAATCCTGAGAAAGCAAATGTTATGCAACAGATTCTCCTGCTAAAATTATCTTGTAGCATAAAGTATTCTAATTTCAGATGAGTGAGAATTTTCCAGGTTCCATCCATACCACCACAGGGAACAGGCTATACCACATAGCCTAGGCTCCATGAGATCCTGTTTCAAATAAATAGATAAATAGATGATAGATGACAGATAGACAGACAGACAGACAGATAGATAGATGGAAGAAAAATGGAAGCCATTAATGATACTTTGCTCTGCTTGCTGACAGGCTCCTAGCATAACTCTCCTGAGAGGCTTCATCCATCCATGGATAGAGGCAGATGCAGACTCAGAGTCAAACATCAGGTGGAGTCAGGGAATCTTGGGCAAGAGTGGGGGATAGAACTGAGCAAGCTGGAGGGGCCAAGGGCACCACAAGAAGACCTACAGAGTCAACTAGCCTGGGCCTGTGAGGGCTCATAACATTGGACCATCAACCAAGGAGCAAGCAAGGGCTGGACTTAGGCCCCCTACACATATTTAGCAAATGTGCCGCTTGGTCTCCATGTGGGCCCCCTAACAAGTGGAGCAAAAGCTATCTCAGTCTCTGTTCTCTCCCACTGGATCCCCTCCCCCCTACTTAGACTGCCTGGTTGGGCATCAGTGGGAGAGAATGTGCCTAGACCTACTGAGACTAAATGCCACAGGGTGGGGTGGTACCCAAAGGGACTTCCCCTTCTTCTCAGAGAAGGTGGGGGAATAATAGGGGGAGGGATTTGTAAAGGTTGAACTGGAAAAGAAGAGGGAGGGGGCTGTGATCAGGAAATAAAGTGAATTAAAAAAACTAAACTATCGAAAAAAAATGGACCCAGAGAGATATCTCAGCGGTTAAGAGTGCTTGCTGTTCCTCCAGAGGACCTGGGTTCAGTTTCAGCACCTACATCTAGCAGCTTACAATCACTTGTAACTCCAGCTCCAGGGGATTCTTCTGGCTTATACACACACACACACACACACACACACACACACAGAGAGAGAGAGAGAGAGAGAGAGAGAGAGAGAGAGAGAGAGAGAGAGAGAGAGAGAGAGAAATAAATCATTTTTAAAAATTGAAGAGATTATAAAGTGCTAATTCTTCCTACAGTAATTAAACCCTATTTGAAATAACTGAAGTCTACGAACACAGACCTAGAAGGTTGACAGCTGCAATGAATTCCTAAGAATAAAAAGATTTCTCTAGAATTTGTTATTCATTCTAGAAGGTCCCACTTTAAAGACAACCTCTCTGATTTGCCAGAGCTTAGTGTTAAGGGTGTTCCACTGAAGATAGATGCTCTGGTCGCCTATTCTTATCCAAATTACTATTACCAACAATAGCACAAATCTTTCCTTGAGGGAAAGAGAAACTAGCTTTGTTTGTAGTACAGGCCTTAAGGCTGTATGTGCTGAAATGTCAAATACAGCAGTCATATATACTGGTAGCCACCTACCTTCAAAAGATGGCTACTATTCTCGATCTTTTCTGTCCTATTTAATGAATGCTGGAGGAAACCATCCTGTGTGGTCTTGAGCAATTTGCTGCACCTCTGAGGCTTGTTTTCTCAACTATAAAATGTGAATTAAATACCTACATCATTAAGTGGTTGTGAGAAATTAATGAGATGTTTACAACACACTTAACAAAATGCCTACAACAGAGACACGGCTTCAGCAAATGGGTAATAATAGCAATAACAACTTAGTTCTGCTCTGTGGAAACCGTTGCCTGAGAACACTTTTGGGGTGGAGGCATGATATAAGTTAGGAAGAAAA
Source organism: Tokudaia tokunoshimensis (assembly GCA_036184795.1). Classification (NCBI taxonomy): domain Eukaryota; kingdom Metazoa; phylum Chordata; class Mammalia; order Rodentia; family Muridae; genus Tokudaia; species Tokudaia tokunoshimensis. The sequence goes on along the minus strand of BTHU01000003.1, from coordinate 153,417,061 downwards.
TTTCAGAAAGCAGAGCTGAGGTGGCCAAGGAAGATCTGAGCAGAGGAAGGAAGCAGAAAGCTTCTGGCAGCAGCGGGAGGAGAGAGGCAAGAATAATTTCTGAGCTCAGAGCTACTCTCTGCTAAGGGTGGCTAGGCATGTCTTCAGGGACTTATCCAATCTCACTGTATACACAGTAAACAAAGGTCTGGAGACTACATTTATTTCCCTTAGTTACATGATTTCTCTGTGGCAAGAAAGAATCAGAATTGTTCTTTCTTTTCTCCCTCCTTCTTTCCTTCTTTCTTTCTTTCTTTTTTTTTTTAATTGATTTTTCAAGACAGGGTTTCTCTGTGTTTAGCTCTGGCTGCCCTGGAACTTGCTCTGTAGACGAGGCTAGCCTCAAACTCAGAGATCCACCTGCCTGGGCCTAAGGAGTGTTGGGATTAAAGGCGTGCGCCACCACCGCCCAGCTCAGAACTGCTCTTTTGATCGCGATCTTTTAAGTTTTTTCCATGAATTCACACCCTCTGTCATATTAAAGTGAAAAATTCTACTTGAAATATTTAGAAATGTCCAAGGGAAGGTTTTTGGTAGGAGGAAGGATTGAGGGTCCTGAAGGGGATAGGTACTCCACAGGAAGACCAACAGAGTCAACTAACCTTGACCCTTGGAGCTCTCAGAGTCTTAACCACCAACCAAAGAACATACATGGGCTGGACCTAGGCCTCCCTGCTCACATGTAGCAGAGGTGCAGCTTGATCGTCAAGTGTGTACTGAACAACTGGAGCAGGGGTTATCGCAAAAGCTGTTGCCTGTAAGTAGGATATGTTCTTCTGGCTGGGCTGCCTTGTCTGGCCTGGGGGTGGGGGTGTGCATTGGCGCCAGCTCAGAGGAGAAGGGGAGAGGTGAGGGGAGAAGGACTGTGGTTGTGGAAAGGGGTGGCTGGGAGGCAGGCAGTGAGTGGGATGTAAAGTGAATAAGAAAAAACACAACAAACAGGAGGGACTGGAAAGGGCTCATGGTTAAGAGTGCTACTCCGGCAGTGCTCAGACCCTCCTGATGCTCCGTGATGCTGTGTGCAGCTGCCTTTAATTCCAGCTCCTGTGGATCTGCCATCTTTTCCTGATCGTTCCACGATCCCACACTCACTTCTACATACCTCTACACAGACACACATAATTTTAAATTAAGATTTAAAGAGAAAGGACAAGGAAGGTTAAACAGAAGAGTCCACGTTGCTCTCAGTTCATTTCTTTAGTTTTCTCTTATGTTGATGGAAAGTCAAGACCAGAGCAGAAACATTTCCAAGGACTCACAGTACTATCAGCCTTAGAGAGAGTGCATACCTCGTATATGTGGTAGAATTAAAGGGAAAATCCTCCTCATAATCTTAATGGATTTCCATTGGGCATAAATTATGATAATCTGAGAACTGACTACAAAGAACACTTCAGGAAAGCTAGATCCAGCCCTTAACTTGCTAGATAAACTAGGGTAGCTTAGAAAATACTAAACAAGAAGCAATTTGTCATAATTTAAAAATTGTTAAATAAGCAATTTCAAGGGGAAAAAGTAATAAATCTACAACTCTCTGATCCTTGAAATAAACTTCTTTATTAATGTACAGCATTCATTTACAATGCTTATCTTTATATAATATTTAATGATTTTTCCTTAGTCTTTTCCATGTGTTGATTTTCATGAATCAGTCTTTTTTTTTTTTTTTGAGGATTTTCTTTTCTTTTTTTTAAAGATTTATTTATGTATTTATTTATTTATTTCATGTATGTGGGTGTATTGTAGCTTTCTTCAGACGCACCAGAAGAAACTATCGGATCCCATTACAGATGGTTGTGAGCCACCATGCGGTTGCTGGGAAATGAACTCAGGACCTCTGGAAGAGCAGTCAGTGCTCTTAACCACTGAGCCATCTCTCCAGTCCCATGAATCAGTCTTAGTGATTGTAGTATCCATTATATTATCAGATCTTAATTAATACATTTATCTTATTTCTTGTTTTCTGACTTCTACTACCACTTGGAAAACAAATACAAATACATTATTTTAAATGTCCTTTATTATAGGGACAGTTTTGAAGTTTTTCTAAAGTCTATTCTCCACTGTAGAGTTCCTAGGTCAAATAATATTAAAAACAGTAGTTTTGTTTTACTAATTATGTCAAACAATGTGAAGAATGGTAGTTTTACTAATGTTTTTCCTTTGTGTGCTAGATGATGTATTGACTGCCCCAGATATCATCACTGTTGTCCAAGATATCTCAGTGAGGTAGTTATTACTTCAACCTATTTATCTATAGGCAGACTAGGGTTAGGAGATGCTAAACGATAATGTCAAAAACAGCTGTTATAACTAGCCTCAAAAGCTAGTTCTGCCTGATTCAAACACCTGTGCTCCTCAGAAAATGCTAGTAATTCTTAAATATTGAAATCCCAGTACTTCTTTCATATTTAAAAATTATTGAAAGGGGGTCTATAGAGATGCCTTGTTGGTTAAAGACACATACTGCTCTTGCAGAGGACCTGAGTTCAGCTTCTCAGGAGCCATTTGGGCAGTTCAGAACTGACTGCAACTCCAGCCCCTGGGAATCTGGGTTACGTCTGTTCTCTAAGAGCAGCTGCACTCATTTGCTTATACACCCACTTACATGTAATTAAATATATATGTGTGTGTGTGTGTGTGTGTGTGTGTGTGTGTGTGTGTGTGTATCTATATACTGAAGGGGAAAACAAGAATGAAAAGTTAAATATAAAAACAATTACTACTAACAAACAATTCGAATTTGAATGAATAATGAAAGTGCTTTGTATAAGTGTGACACATTATGTACAAAATTTATATGGGGAAAATTACAAAATCTTGACAAGACATCCAAGAGGAGCCAAATAAATTGATGGATGACCTATATACATGAACAGGAAGATTCAATATTGCCACAAAACCAATTCTTTCCAAGCTGATGAGCACCTTCCGTGGGAAAGCATAGCAAGGCGTTGTGCTTGTCAAAGCTAATTCCAGGCTGATATGAGAAGGCAAGATTGGGTTAAAGGACAAAGTTGAAGAACTGATGCTATCAACTTAGGCCGTACTGCAAATCTATACTAATCAAGACTGTGGAGTTGATCAAAGAGATGGACTGTGCAACAGAATAGAGAGCCTTGAGATAGACTCATATAAAACACACAAAAAAGCTGTGGAGAAAAGATAGCCTTTTCAACAAACAATGCTAGCTAGCACTGTTCATCCACATGCAAAAATATGAATCTAATGAAATGTTATATAATTCACAAAAATTAACTCAAAATTGAACATAGATCTGGTATAAATGTATAACTATAAAACTCCTAGAAACTAGAAGGGAAAAAACATCAGTGACCTTCAGTCTGGTAGTGACTGTTTAGATACAATGCCAATAACATGATACATGATATATGAAAGAAAAGTCAATAAGCTGATTTCATTATAATTTAAACTTGTCTGTATTCACAGAGACTGTGGTAGCATGCACAGGGCCTGCACGGTCCAAGCCAGATAGGGGTTCCAGCACCGAGAGGGGAAGTAGACACAATGTAGAAGCTACTTCTAATTGACAACTGCTCACAGTAAACAAACAAACAAACAAACAATAAAGTTTTCTCCAAGGACGTCTCACCGGATATATAAATTACACCCTCACATAAGGGCAGTACATATGGCTAACACAAAACTAAGCAAATGGTATTTTTGGAGGACTTTTGTCCCTTAATACTTTGGCTTTTTTTTCCCTTACTGGTCTTTTGCTTATATACAATAGTTTCAAGTTTTGTGTGTGTGTGTGTGTGTTTCTTGTGCTCTTTTGCATTTTTAAAGTATTATTTTATTTCACAGTTATTCTGCTTTGTTTTTTGGTTTTACCTCATGAGTTTCTAAAGAGAAAGAGGGCATGGCGTTGGGGGAGGAAAGGTGGGAAGATCTGGAAAGAGATGAAAGAGCAGAAATCATGATCAGAATATATTGTATGAAAAAAAGAAAACAGATACAAAGTCAGCACTCCACTCCAAAAGGGTGAAGTAGGAAGATAAGAGATCAAAGGGAAGACAGGAAAAGCAAACAACCCTTCGTGCTCAGCACCCAGGACACACTGTCTTGCTACTCCTGCCGGTCACACTCCTGAGGCCCTCTTATGCATGCTGTCTAGTTTCCTTCAGTGGGTGTTGCCTGCAAGCAGCGCCTCGACCTGCTCCACTGTAGTCTCAGCTGCACTGCCACAGCTTCACTGCACACTGCCCTGTGCGCCCTACACACAGATCTACCAGGATCTACTTTAACTCTATGACTCTTGTCAGCTTTGCATGCCTGCACAATTGAAATCTCATTTGACAGTGACAAGGTCTCTTGCCACTGTGAGCTTTAACAGGGCCTCATGAATCCATGGCTGCAACAGTCTCAGAGTATCTTGTCTTCTTGACAAAAGAAAACCCAGAGAAAGGACTTCCTAAGCAGTCCTTGGGAGAACCAGGCACCCTGAGATTCTGGAATGGCTTTGAGTTGCAAAGTCTTTGACACAAATATCCATAAGGTGATCTGCTGTGACAGTGCTCTAACTGGTATTTTAGTTGCTCTCAAGGTTTCCCTTCCTTCATCCTAAGTAGCATCAGCATGTATACCCTCCTTGTCCACACCTTTTTGTGCACTCATTTTCTGGCCAAGTTAAAAAGTGTTTGCATCCTCCTGCAGTGCTCCCTTTTACTTCTGACTCTTATTGGAGGTTTAGTGAAAGTCAATAATACATATGTCTACTTTGATGCCTTGATCTTTGCCAAATAGTCCATCATCAAGTTCAGCCTCTCACAAAGTGTCAAGCTGTTAGTAACACACAGCCAAATATTTTGTCATGATAAAAACAAGACTGGCCCTAAATTTTTTAACACAGCATCACCTTTTCTGCCCCACACTTCTAACATTATTTGGCCTTTGAAGTACCTCCCAGAATCACCTATCAAGTTCCTCTGAAGTATTTTAAGTTTTCTCCAGACCATCACATGGAACAAGATAACTTAATGAACTAAACAGGTTTCTCCACATGGTCTGTGATCAACATCCCTACTTCTTAGTACCAACCTTTGTGTTGCTCAGCAGTATGTTGCTATAGCAAAATACTTAAGACCGAAACCATTATTGTTGATCGGGCTATGCCATTTTCTAAGCTACACATTTTATATAAGACAGTGGTTCTTTCAAACTGTGCCTTCCCTTGAGTGACTTTATTTTATAAACCCCTTTTAACTATTTTTAGCACTGAGGATAACTCTATCCTTGAATAGACATGAATGACATCATCTGCCCAGCACTAACAATATGACACAGATTGATAAGTGACTTATGCCTGAGAGTAGAAAGTTTAACACCCTATAAATTTATCAGTATGTAAGACTGTAAGAGTATATGGATATATTAAAATCAAGTGAAGGCTTGTGGTTCTTGCAGACGATCCAGGTTAGATTCTAGCACCCACATGACAGTTCACAACCATCCAAAGCTTCATTTTCAGGGGGGTCTGATGCACTGTGTGGGTACCAGGCATGCATGTAGTATCCATGCACAAATGCAAACAAAACATTTATACACGTAAAACAAAACCAATAAATTGAAAAAAAAATCCCATCTGGAAATTTATGAGATACACAAGACTAAGGGTCCTGTGTAACTTTCTCACCTGAACCTGTTGACACTGTGATAGTAATCTCCAGCCGCCCTAACCTGTCAGCTCATCATTCAGTGTGGGTGTGCTGTGAATGGACAGTCAGCAGTTCTCTTGGGGAAATGGAGCTTATGTTGAGATATTTAGGTCACTGGGACATGTTTTTGAAGGACACTGTAGGAACCTTTCCCTATGTCTCTCTCTCTCTCTCTCTCTCTCTCTCTCTCTCTCTCTCTCTCTCTGCCTCCCCCCCTCTGACCCTGAAGTAAACATTTTGCTGTCCTAACTTTAGTTTTGTTCTCTATTGCTGGTGCAGTCTACTAGAATTGCTAGTTTGCTCATTCTCCTGTTGGCTAATCTAGACCTGTCCTCCACTCATTTGCTCATCTGGACCTAGTCTTGACCTTCACTTCAGTCTGTCCCTGCAACCTAGCTCTGACTCTGCAGCCTGTAGCAGCAGCTCCAAGGCCTCTCCAGAGACAGCCAGCTGGTAATATTAGTGACTAAGACAGGCTTGATGGGCTCAAGGAAACTCTATGCCATTATTCGCACGGGAAGCTGAGGAAGCTGTGTTTTGCATGAAATGCCAATTTCCTGGAAAGAATGACTGGCACTAAAATAATAGTTATTAGGTCTTGAGTATTTGGTAGACTTTGTTCAGAATGAACTCAATGAGCCTGTCACTTTAAGGTAAACACGTGAAGACATTTGTTGTCTGCAATACATCCAAACTCAAAGTCTAATTTAACTTGAATTGAAAAATGAGATCTGCCACCACAAGCTTAACCTTTATGGATTACTATAGAGTGGAGGAAATAATTATTACACTATGGACACACTGTGAAACTCAAACTGTTTTATATTAAGTCAATTTTCTGGAAATTAAGTCAAATTATTAAGTCAAATATTAGAGATTTGCAAACATGTAAAACAATACAGCTTTCTACCTCTTTTATGAAATGATACTTGTTTAACCTGTAACAGGCTTACTATGATTGTTTTAAAGTACTTTAAAATGCCAGCTTCTGATAAGATAAATATCACAGAAATAAAAGGATCTTAGAGGTCCATATTAACTTTTCTTATTTAATAAAAATTTCTCTTTCTAAAACTAATAGACATTTTACCCTAATAATTTTATCCTGTGTGTGCAATTTAGTTGAGGAAAGCCTTGGCAGTGGCTCCTGCCCATAGTCCTAGCACTGAGGAAGTAAAGGGAAGAGGACTGGGCATTACAAGCCAGGTTGAGACAAACAGCAGAACCCTATCTCAGAAATAAGCAAAAAAGAAAGTACGGAGCATTCTCACAGCCCTGCTCCCCTTTCCTCACCAGCGCACACTGAACAAGTGTGGCTATCACAGCTTTCTGTGCATTGTCTTGTTGTCTCACTGCAGTGCATTTGTTACAGTGAACCAGAATGGACACAGTATGCTTATCCAAACACCACAGTTCTTGATGGTTACACATTTTGGTTTTGGTTTCAGTTTGAGACAGAGTTTACTTTTATGTATGTGAATATTTGCCTGCATGTATGTCTATATACTATGTGTATGCCTGATGCTGACACAAGCTAGAGGAGGGCATTGAATATCCTAGAAGTGGAGTCAACAGATGACTGTGAGCCACCATGTGGTTCCTGGGAATCAAACTCTGAGCCTCTGCAAAAGCAGAAAATAATCTTAACCACTACGTTATTTCTCCTCCAGCCCCTGTTTTGATTTTTTTTTTTAAGGAAAGCTTTATATAGCCCCAATGGTTTCAGATATCTTTCCTCGTGCTTCAGACTCCTAGGATTTCCAGGGTTGTAGGGATGTGCCTCCACACCTGACTATTAAGTTCTCATCTTGTTTCAGGAAACACTGTGAACATCATTGGTAGATTATATGCTAAGAGTACATTTAATTTTGTCAGAAACTGCTGTGTTCATTAATTCTCCTGTTGCTATGATCAAACACCAGACAAGAAGCAATCAAATGGAGTAAGAGTTTATTTTCAGTTTACAGTTTGTGGATACAGTCCATCACTGAGAGAAAAACATGGTGGCAGGTGGCTTCATGGAAGCAGGAGTACAGCTAGGACTCCCCAGTCTATATCTTGGTAGAAGAGAAGGCCAAGAATAGGCGGGAAGTGCTGATGGAGTGGATGTATTTTGTATTATAGATGAACATGAACCTTCAGGTGCCAAGAATGGAATTCTGTAGTTTGGTTAGTGACTGCCCCTCAGTAGGTCATGTGTTAAGTCTTGTTTCTCAACATTGTGCTAAGGAGGGGTAGTGGTAGTGGTGAAACTTTTCATAGGCAGGGCCTAGTCATTAAGATGTGTCCTTGAAAAGGTATGTGGGACCCTGGTCCCTTTCTCCTTCTTTGTTTCTTGACCATGAAGTCAACAGATTCTGTTTTTCTGCCATTTACTTCTGCTAGGATGTGATGATTCACAATAGGCACAAACCAATAGGGCCAAACAATCATGTACTATATCCCTCAAAACTTTGAGTCTAACCTTTCCTCTTTAAATGCTGAGTTACTTCAGGTATGTTATGATAGTAACGAAGGTGACTGATGTATAAGCCTAAGACATTGTGGTTTCTTGGCTTCAAAAAGATATCTATTCTTTTCTTTAATAACTATTTATGAAACACAAAGAGAATATATCTGACCTTTTAAAACTCTGAACAATTTGAAGTAGGGTGGAATAGTTTAAACTAGAAACTTTCAAACAAGATAGATATGACATAATTTAATAAGAGTTCTCAATTATGAGAAATACAAAGTGTTTTCTAGGAACTGCCATGAAAACAAGAATGAGTCAAAGAGAAGTTCAGTTCCATGGAACTTATAGTGTCAAAGAGGCCCTGAGTCATGGCTGTCTAATACAGGAGTCCTCTTGTAGATGATATCCCATTGAGGATTTCTGGGGAGTCAGATTCTGATCATGCACTGTGAAAGCAAAGAGTCAAACAGTCCATGTCCTTGAGCCTGTCACTCTGACTGTAGGATAACCTAGGATTAGGCAAATATACCCATTTTTTGAACCCTAAAGAAGAATTAAAAAGGAAGAATGGTGAGATCAGAAGCAGTGATTATGGTGAGGTAAGGTTGGTCTTTAGCTGGTGCTCCACCATGCCATAGGCTATCATGACTTCAAGTCTCCACAACATCAATGGATCAGTTCTATTATTCTTTTGTTTAAATTGTCAGATTTAGGGGAGGCAAGGTGGATTAGAAGCAAAGTAGCTTGCTCACAACTGAGAAAACCTGGAAATATTTTCAAATCACAAAAGTGTGATGCTGGGAGCTGGGAAGGGGGCTCAGCGGTAAGGGCTTTACTATGCAAGCACGGGACCTGAGTTAGATCTTTGGAACCCACACTGAGAAAAAGAAAAATTCAGGCATTTGACATATGCTTATAATCCCAGTTCTGGGGAAGCAGATACAGTATGTCCCTCACTGGGGATTGATGGCCTCCCAGCCTAGTTCACTTGGTGAGCTCCACACCAGTAAAATATATGTATTTAACATACTAACTAGCCACTCTTCCAGGAGACTTGAGTTTAGTTTCCTTACACTGCCTGTAACTCCAACTCTAGGAGATCCAACATCACCAGGTACTCATATGGTTCATACACAGAAATGCATACAGAACACCCATACTAAAATTAAATTTAAAAGGATGATGGCATATGGGGAAGTTTCACTAATTGTTTGATTGGCTAAATAAAGACAGCAGAAGCTAATCAGTGGATGAAGATATGGAGGTGGGTTTTCTGGGTCCCAGAGAGGAAGAGGAGGACACAATAGAGAGAAAGGGCTTTTTCGGACAGGTGGTGGAGAGAGAGGGAATGGACACCATGTAGACCTGGGGCAGGGGAGCATTAGACCCGTTGGTGTTCTCCCCTACCTGAAGAAAAGAGCTTAGGGCAATAGATTCTGCACCTAGGGTAGTATCATCTGGTTGACTTTAAATATTAAGATTGTCTGTTTTCCATTTTTGAAGATTCAGGTGGGCAAGAGAAAGGGTGCAGCCATGTGTAGTTCCAGGTGTTCTCAAGAGAGACGGTTACTGAGTGGTTTAACAAAGCCACCCAGAGGAACGGGCAGTAGTCTCAGGGGAAAAGTCATTCGACAACATGGTGGCTGTTCTTGGAGCATAGCTGGGAACTTGGAAAAGTGTTAACTAGCCATGGGAGCTGACTAGCAGGTAGATTGAATAGTGTAGAGTTGAGTGAGACCAGGTTAGTCGTTGGCAACTTGGAGGAACTAACCTCTAGAGGTTGATAGAGCTCAGACAGAGCTCTCGAGAAGGAGCTAGTGTGCTTTTTAAAAAATTACACACAACAGTGGCACCCAAGAAATGATACCTGATACTTGTTATCTGCATTACACATATATAATACACATGAATCAATCCATAGACATATTTCTGCACATATTCATAAATAAAGAAGCCCACATATACACACAGGAAAGTATGTGAGGTTGCAATGTGGAACCATCTTTGGGTCAGATCTATGTTTGCTACTTTGAAAACCCAAGTCCTTCCATTTCATTCATTAGAAGTTACAGTGTTACCATGCTGTCCTAGCCACCATATCCTGTAACCCAGAAGAGCATCATTGAAGCAAACTCATTGACAGGTATAGGAAGTGTAATTGGATGAGAGTCAGGGGAAAGAGCCCTCTTTTCCAAGTGGCTTCTGCAGCAGAAGACACTTAAGGAGATGGAGTAAGCCCTTCTGATGCTGTGCAAGAACTGAGCCTCAGAAGCCAAATGCTTCTGCAATTAAGATGATAAGACTACTGAACCCTCCTCCATCCAATAGAGCTTGTTGCCCCACCCTTACATGAGCACCACATGGCATGTAAAACCCAGATGTGTATCAGAGCTCAGTGGCAATCTTGCTCAAAGAAAGTGGAACTAAGATGTCTAGCAAAACTGTCAGAGGAGGCATTTTTGAATTAATGATACTTTGTATTGAAACTGAAAACAATCACAACCAGATTTGAACCTAAGTCACTCCCATTGACCAGCTGGTTCATAGCAAACAAAAGAAGAGAAGTGCCAGGGTGGCACAGGCCTTTAATCTCACTCGAGGTTCAGAGGAAGGCAAACTCTGTTAGTTCCAGACATGCCTGATCTACATAGTTCCAGAGAAAGGAGAGCTACACAGTGAGACCTGGTCTCAAAACAAAACAAAGCAAGACAGCAGTACCTGACTATCTTCCAGCCTTTGCTGTTCCTGTGGGACACACAGTCCAAGAAAACACAGAGGATGCAGATGGACAGAGGAAGGGAATATGCACTTTTGTCTGCACAATCTCTCTGGTGAAGAAAACCAATTTTGTTTTTAATTAAGACAAATCCTTCTCTCTCCCTCTTTCCCTCCCTTCTCTTCTTTTCTCCTCATTCTCTTCTTTCGTCTCTTCTTCCTCTCCCTCCTCCTCTTTTAAGCTTGCTGAAAGGCCTGCTATTTGAGCATATGTATTTTAAACATTCTTCTTATTGTATGTGCATTCTTTTTTTAAATGTACTACATTTTATTTATTTGTGTCAGTGCATGCATGCCTTAGTGCTCATGTGGAGGTCAAAGAACAGCATGCAGGAATAAGTTCTTTCCTTCTATCATTTGAGTCCCAGAAATCAAACTCAGGTCCTAAAGCTTGGTGGCTCTTGCCTTTACCTGCTGAGCCAACTCACTGGCCCTCATGGTCCATATATTATTGACACATTGTTTGGAGGTTCTAATAGGGAATCATGGATACTCTAAACACATGACTGAAGAACAGTCCTCCCTTATCCATGAGCGCTATTCTCTTCCACCAAGTGAACAACTTGGGAAGGGATTGCGTGAAACAGCTAGGAAGGAAGTGGATACCCTAGTCAGCCATCTTAATGGAACCAACCGTGGTGGCCAGTAGGATGACATGAACCACAGCCTATTTGCCCTCACATCTAGATATACTCTTCGTTGTTCATTTGGTCTCCTTCTGTGAGAACCATTACTTTGCTCCTTTTCTACTTTCCACCTTTCTTCTGCTTTGTCCCTTTTCAGGTTTATTTTCCATTTCTTATTTTTCTTCTTTATTGGTTTTTCTCTTTTTTTTCATAGTGTTTTAAACTTTTTTTTAACTTGTATTATCTCTGCACCCACCATTCTTATTGTTTTTGTTAGTAGAATTGTATATGTCTCAATCAAAATTTGGTTTTTATTTCTACACATGGCTCACTACTCTCTGTTATTATTACTGTTTCTCCATTACTCACAGAACTAGTGATCAAGGATGACATTTCTTTATTATTATTATTATTATTATTTTCTAAGTTTTCTTTATTTACATTCCAAATGATTTCCCCTTTCCCGTTTCCTCCCTACCCGAAAGTCCCATAAGCCCCCTTCCCTCTGTTCCCCATTCAACCCCCTCTCGCTTCTCTGTCCTGGCATTCCCCTACATCCAGTCTTTCCAGGACCAGGGGTCTCTCCTTCCATCTTCTTGGAAATCTATTGATATGCGAATTGTGTCTAGGGTATTCCGAGATTCTGGGCTAATATCGCCTTATCAGTGCTTGCATACCATGTGTGTTCTTTTGTGATTGGGTTACCTCACTAAGGATGCTATTTTCCAGTTCTGACCATTTGCCTAGGAATTTCGTGAATTCATTGTTTTTAATTGCAGAGTAGTATTCTATTGGGTAAATATACCACATCTTCTAAATCCATTCCTCCACTGAGGGACATCAGGGTTCTTTCCAGCTTCTGGCTATTATAAATAAGGCTGCTATGAACATAGTGGAACATGTGTCCTTATTGCATGCAGGGGAAGCCTCCGGGTATATGCCCAGGAGTGGTATAGCAGGATCCTCTGGGAGAGTCATGCCCAGTTTTCTGAGGAACCCCCAGACTGCTTTCCAGAGTGGTTGTACCAGCTTGCAATCCCACCAGCAGTGGAAGAGTGTTCCTCTTTATCCACATCCTCGCCAACACCTGCTGTCTCTAGAGTTTTTGATCTGAGCCATTCTGACTGGTGTGAGGTGGAATCTCAGGGTTGTTTTGATTTGCATTTCCCTAATGACTAAGGATGTTGAACATTTCTTTAGGTACTTCTCAGCCAATCGATATTCTTCAGGTGAGAATTCTTTGTTTAGCTCTGTACCCCATTTTTTTAATAGGGTTACTTGGCTCTCTGGAGTCTAACTTCTTGAGTTCTTTGTATATATTGGATATTAGCCCTCTGTCAGATGTAGGGTTGGTAAAGATCATTTCCCAGTTTGGTTGCCACTTTGTCCTTTTGACAGTAAATGCTTTCACACACACACACACACACACACACACACACACACACACACACACACACACATACACACAAACACTGGAATAAAAACCCTGAACCCAATACCAGAGGATAAGTAAGTGCTATGAGGAGATCCTGAAGACTGCCACCTAGACATCCAGCCCTACAGAGAGAAACAGCAAAGACTGTGAACACTGTTCCTACAATGGACTGCAGCATAACTCATTCATCCCTTGCACACTGTTGACATGTCTAGAGGAGTAACTACAGAGAGTACACCCCTATACTTTGCTGTCAACAACACATTTACCCAATGTGTTAGAAGGACCACACATTGCTAAAACCTAAAGCAATGCAGGGCCCTTGGGCTCTAATGCATTTCACACAATATCTAGACACACTAATCACATCAAAGAAATAATAGGAAAAGTATACTATAAAATGCACTTGGAAATAGACTCAAAACTTCCAAAACCAATATCCTTATATTGCCAAGAAAAATGGTATTCCCTGAAATGTTTACATGTGAAAGTAGTGGAGATATATTGAAACAGATAAGCAAATATGAAAACACTGATAGAAAAATATGATAAGCAGGCAATATAACTAGTGTTCTTTTGCTGTGAAGAGGCACCATGGCCAAAGCAACTCTTACAAAGGAAAGCATTTAACTGGGGTTTATGTGCAGATTCAGAGGTTAACCCATTGTCATCATGGTAGGGAGTATGGTAGCATGCAGGTAGATATGGTGCTGGAGAAATAGCTGAGAGTTCTTCATCTGGATCTACAGGCAGCCAGAGCAACATTGGGCCTGACATGGCCTTTGGAAACCTCAAAGCTCATGCACAATACAAGACCACAATACCATACCTACTCCAACAAGGCCACACTTCCTATTCCTTTAGTAGTGCTACTCCCTGATAACTAAACATTCAATTATAAGAGCCTCTGGGAACCATTCCACTCAAACTACTACAATGACTCCACTAAAAGTTCTTATATCCTTAGTTAGAAACTCCAAAGATACTAAAGTCTTTGACAAAGAATTCAAACAAATGATTTTAAATGGTAGTTATATTCCTAAAGAATACAGGAAAGTAAAACCTCTGAATAAATTAAGGAAGATTGAGACAAGATATGAATGAAAAACTCAATAAATACAGAAAATGTTAGAAGATTTACAGAACCAGAAATCTTTGAGATACAAGGCCCAGAGAATCAAACAGCTCAGTTTAAATTCACAACAACAGACAAATTAAGTGGAACACTGAACTTTAGGGCATAGATCCAAGACTGATTAAACATTCATCCAGTAGTAAAGAAACAATATGAACAAAAGAATGCAAGGCCTAGGCAACACAATGAAATCAAATCCAAGTATTTGTGGTATGGAAGAACGTCTTGGAATTGTGTGTTTCAAGCTCTGAAAGAAAATATCCACAATCCTAGATTACTTTATTGAGGAAAGCTATTGAAGAATAAATAAAGAACTTACAATATAAGCATTAAACCCAAGGAATTCATGATTATGAAGCCAGGATTGCTAACAATATTTAAAAGATTCCTACACAAAGTAAGAAGAACATAGCCATAGAGCACAGGAAAAGATCAATTCCAGTAAAAAAATATATAAGAAATGAGGAATTGTAGATGCCAGCAAGTGCTTGCTGATGGAAGCCTGATATGGCTGTCTGCTAAGAGACTTTGGCACAGCCTGACAAATACAGAGGTTGATGCTTACAGCCAACCATTGGGGGTCCCTGATGGAGGAATTAGATGGAGGAAGGAGCTGAGGGGGTTTGCAGCCCCATGGAGGAAGCAACAATGTCAACAGGTCAGACCCCCTGGAGCTCCCAGGGACTGAACCACCAACCAAAGAGTACACATGGAGGGACCTATGGCGCTGACCAAATGTGCTGCAGAGGATGGCCTTGTTAGGTATCAGTGGGAGGAGAGGCCCTTGGGCCTGAGGGTGTTTGATGCCCCAGTGTAGGGGAATGCCGGGGCAGGAAGATGGGAGTGGGTGGGTGAGTGGGGGAGCACCCTCATAAAAGTAGGGGGAGGAGGGATGAGATAGAGGGTTTCCAAAGGGGAGACCTGAAAGGAGGAAAATATTTGAAATTTAAATAAAGAAAATATCCAATAAAAAACATTAAAAAAAAAGAAAAAGAAAAAGAAAAAAAGAAATACCATGAAGGAAAGTGTGTCATGTACTTTCAAATCAAATAAAAGATATCAATGATTTTTTAAAAAGAGAAGAAGAAAAAAATGAGAAACAGAAAAAAATTAGAAAAACAACAAAATGTCAGGAATGTAAATAACTTTAATGTGCTAATTAAAATATATTAGCTGGCTAACTAACTAAAAGTAAGAATCAACTGTTTGCTACCTGTAGGAAATAGAGAAATTGAAAGTGAGAGGAAGGAAATGATACTCTAACTAGGGTTTAAAAGCAAGTAGCTGTAGACATACCTGAAAAAGCAGATGCCATTCCAAAATGGGGGGGGGGGCAGAGGAGGAAGGCCACCATATATTGGTAAAGGGAAAAATCAAGAAGCTCTATTGATCATAAGTACAAGTATATATGTACTGATTATTCATGTACCAGAGTCCATAAAACAAGCATTAGTGAACATAAGCTGACTGATATCTCTAGTACTAAATCAAAAGGGTAATTCCAGTCTACACTCTCAAAATGCAGATGCAAAAAGCAACCAAGGTACTTTAGAATTTCAATTAAACTAATCTAAACCAGAAATAAAATGGAATGTGTGTGTAGTAGTGCATATATATACATATACATATATAGATATAGATACACATACATATACATATATATGGGGGAGAGAGAGAGATTGAGAGAGAGAGCGAGAAAGAGAGAGAGAGAGAGAGAGAGAGAGAGAGAGAGAGAGAGAGAGAGAGAACAGGAGAACAGTCTGTTCAACAATTGCAAAATACAGGGGTTTTTTTTTCCTAGCACCTCATGTAACTTTCTCCAAAGCAGGTCATATTTTTAAGGCATATAGAAAATCTTAATGAATTCAAAATATTGAAATGATTTCTTGCAACTTTCTAGATCATAATGGAATAGAATTAGAAACTGGAAGCAAGATAAACAGTAAATCAGTAAATGTAATAGGAATACATAGAGAGTATATGTCATACTTGAGAGTGGTTGATAAGTCATGAAGAAATTGTGAAGAAATTTAAAAATTCTTAGTATCAGATGAGATAGAAGAGCAACATATTAGAATTTGTATACACAGAAAGAACAATTCTACAAGGAAAATGTATGGCCATGAGTAGCTACATTAAAAAAAAAAAAAAAAAAAAACAAGAGAGGTCTCAATAAATTACCTAGTGATGCATCTCAAGGTCTTAGAAAACAATAAACCAAACCAAACCCAAACCTAATAGAAGAAAATAAATAATAAGAATTAAGGAGAAAGTTAATGAAATAGAGACTAAAAGAATAATATAAAAAAAAATCATTGAAACAAAGAGTTGATTCTTCGAAAAAGTTAGTAAGATTGAGAAGCCCTTAGCCAAACTAACCAAAAGAGAAGGAGAGAGTTCAACTTAATAAATTAGAGATAGAAAATGAGCTCTTCCAATGGGCACCATATGAATTTTTAAATTTTTTTTATATGTTTATTTATATATGAGTGCACACCAGAAGAGAGCATCAGATCCCATTATAGATGGTTGTGAGCTACCATGTAGTTGCAGGGAATTGAACTCAGGACCTCTCAGAAGAGCATCCAGTGCTCTTAACTGCTGAGCCATCTCTCCAGGCCCACCATCTGAATCTTATTATTCAGAGGATCATAGGCAATTATTTTGAAAATATATGCTCCAATAAATAGATAACTTAGAAGTGAATACATTTCTAGCCACATGTGATGTACCAAAACTGAACCAAGAGACTCATAAGCAACTTAGACACATAATGAGCAGTGAGATTAAAACAGTAATGGTTTCCCAAAAAGGGAAAGGTGAGGAACCAAGGACTCACTGTTGAAATTCATAATATGGTTAAAAAGAACTAAGGTCAGTGCTCCTCAGATTAGTCCATAAAATGTAAAAGGAAGAAATGCTTCCATATTCATTGTATGAAGCCAGTGTCACCTTGACACCAAAACCAGAGAACACACACAAGAATCATACACAAATATCTTTGATGAACATAAATCCTCAACAAATCACTTGCAAATAAAAGTCAGTAATACATTAAGAAGATAATCTCACATACCATGTGCACTTATTCTTCTGCTCAGGCATTCTGGCTACTGTTTGTTGGCTTTGTTCTCTTGATGATGATGGCTATGCCGACTAGGGTGAACTGGAATCTTAATGTAATTTTTATTTGTAGTTCCTGTATAGCTAAAAGTGTATGTGCTTATTCAACACTTATATGTCTTATTTTGAAAATCATTCATTCATTCGCCCATATTTTGGTTGGATTATTTGTTCTTTTGGTGACTTTCTTTTCAGTTATTTTTCATATTCTAGATATTATCCCTGTAAGATGAGTAACTAGCACAGACTTCCTTTTGTTCTGTAGACTGCCTCTTAACTCTTTTTTTCCTTTGTTATACAAAAGTGTAAAAGTGTTTCAATTTTATACAGTTCTATTTGTCATTTCCTTCTCTTATTTTTGAGCTATTGTACTACTATGCAGAGAGTCACTGCCTATGCCTCTATCTTGAAGTATTTTTACTATGCTTTTCTGTATAATTTGAAGTTGCAGACAGTCTAACTACTATGAAAATCAGTATGAAGGCTCTTCAAAGACTAGAAACAAACTACCATATGATTCTGCTATCCAACCTCTGAATATATACCTAAAGGAATAAAAGGCAGCCAAAATAAATATCCTTGCACACCCTAGTTTATTGAGATATTGTTCACTATAGGTAATTTATAGAATCAGCCTTAATGTCAACAAACAGGTGGTTAAGAAAATGTCATATTTAGCTAACAAAAAGAATGAAATTATGTCATTTGCAACAAAATGGATGGAACTGGAAATGATCTTATTAAGTAAAATAAATCCTATTCAGAAAGACAGTTCTTGAGTGTTTCTCTCATATGTAAGATGAAAGAGTAGAAGTTGGCTAGTAGGAAAAGGGATGTTAACAATGGAATTATTTTGAATAGTTAAGAAACACTAATAAAAATTTAAAGTGCCAAAGTTGGCGAATGTAGCTTGCAGCAAGAACCCAGACTGTTTGAGAACTTTGCCCTCAAAGAGAGCATATTCAGGCTGTACCTCAGTAAACACATTGGAAATGAACAGTGTGGCCCAGGAACAATAAGGAATAAGAGAGTTGGTTGTACTGTGCATCAGATGGGAAATTCATTCATGCTCTCATCCACTCTTCATCTTTACTGCTGTTTTTTTCCACTGTGAACAAAGTACCATTTTTGCTATAGTGGATATAGACGGACAAGATACAATAGCAGTAAAAAGTTTGGGTTGGAGTAGAAGGCTAGAAGCAAGGGTTGAAATTACAAAATTTATAAACGAAATCAGCAAGCTTTGTAACAGGTATGGGCAGTGAAGATAGGTGATCACAAGGGCAGTGGTGTCAAGAAATACAAGAAATGTCGGGTAGGGAAGATCATCATTTCCATTGTAGACATAAGTACTAGGCTTACAGAAGCCACACATAGACCAGTCAGAAACAAGGGAGCAAACTTCTAGGGAAGACAGAGCAGAAACATGAGAGTCATTTTCATAGAGCTGGGAGGTGGGGAAGCAGTGGGGAGTGGTCTAGCAGAGGGGTACGTGCATCTAGTGTAGCAGGAAAAGGATGTAATGTAGACCAGGAAAGGAAGAGAAAGCATTACTAGTTGGTGGAAAATGAGTATTCTGAGTCCATCAAGACCATGAGTGTAAATAAAGGCAAATACTACTACACATGAGTGCATTTAAAACCAGTCAACAAAAAATAACACACAATCTTACAAGATATAGTAAGAGAGTGCTCACTGCTGAAGGAGTCTGGGAGGGACTCACTGTAAAGCAAGTCATTTGACTAGAGTTGCCCTTGGGTAGGCTCAATGGGTTGTTCTATTTAGAGGAAGCACCACAAGCAAAAACATACAGACAAGAGGAAGGGACACCTAAGGGACTAGACTCACATATCAGGTAACTGTGAAGAGCACTGCCTGTGGACTGTGAGGCATTTGCAATTAGGATGTCAAGATTTTTGTGTTGAATATTCTCTATTTATGCACACAAACATTCCTTATCTTGTGCTAATATAAAAGTTAAACAGGCATCTTACCAGGCAGGGAATACTTATTTGGGCAAAAATGCTGCTACCAGGTTGCATGGGAGAAACTTCCCTGGTAAAGATGCTCTGGAAGTTTGCAGGTTCGACCTATGTCCACTGGGAAGTCCTTCAACTGTGTCAGGCAGGGAGGATGGCACTGATGGAGGTCGAGGAAGCCCTTGCAGGCACAGTCCAACAGCCACTGCTGACAAGCAGGCATGTGTGAGCCCACTTGAACTCCAAATGCTGGGAGTTCAGCAGTCACCTAGACCAGGCCATGCACATCCCAAGTCCTCTTGTGGTTGAGTATCAACTTTACTAGCAGACAGACGCTAGTAAAGCCCTTCTCCAGAGCACAGCAGGGAGATCCTAGAGATCATTCCGAAAACCCAAAATTTTATGTCTTTTTATCAGATGGTACTTTTGGACTATCAGGGCTCAGGCTTGCAGCAGGTTCACTAGCAGATCCTCCTGTCACACGATCTTGGGGTTCGTTCATTAGCATACCAAGGCCTACCTCTGGTCAGCTCTGCCTACTGGCAAGCTCACTATCTATTATTCCTAGTCACAGAAAATGGCTTTTCACATTACACAAAATGGTTTCATCTATGTTCCTAACAGTAACTTACCCAACTGATGGAACTGCCTGCCTCTTTCACCGATCATTTATTTTTGCAGAAAGATTGGCATCATTTTTTCCACTGATAATTTTTTCCTATGTTCAAGATGTTCCTATTTCTTGGTGAACTTTCATTGTTTCTGTTATTACAGGTATGAGCAGTCCTGGAACTGCGCTTAAACGACATGGAGGGAAGGATGTTCATCTAGGGATATTTTAGCAGATGAAACTCTACAGGTAATATTTCTCCCAGTTATCTCTTTGATACAACCAAATTTGTCAAGTGTACAAACAAATTTTTCTTGTAGTTTGTTCCAGATTTTTTTTCTTCTTAAAGGTATCTGATTGTTTTTGTGTTTAGAAAATAACACAAACAAGCAAGCAGACAAATTTTGCTGCTTGGCTTTGCTCTGCTATTGTAAAAGATGACTGCATTTCCCAGAGCTTACACTGGGGAGTTGTCAAGCACCTGTAACACCAGCTCTAGGGGATCCTCTATGATCTTTTGACCCCTGTGGTCCCTGTACTCATGTGTACACACACACACACACACACACACACACACACACACACACACACAGTAATAATTAGTCACATTTTGTTAGTATTTTGTTTGCTCCATGGCATGTTTTCCCATTCCTTTCCCATGTGAACTAGTTTCAGGTTCTTCCCAGTTGAATCCACATGGCTTATCATGTGTCAGCAAGTAACTGTCAATTATATTACTTTGCCTGACTTGATAAACTGTTCAAACTAAAAGAACATACACAAGAGCTAAGATAGTAAGGCATATTGTTTCCAACAGCATGTGTGGTGCTGCAAACAAAATCTGTGCAACCTGTCATTGGCCCAGTCTGAACTGAAGAGCCAACAGATTAAGATTGAGGAAAATCATACTTGTGCAGAGTTCAACATAGCAAACAACTTCACTCTTTTTGGTCAATTCAGACTATTTGAAACAAAAGAAAAATATCATGGATCTTATGGAAAACGTTTTCAAAGTTGTCTGGAAAAACAGAAAAAGAAAAAGAAAAACAGAAGTTCTAATGAGCTATATCACAGACTCTGGCCATTGTGCTGAAGGGGAACTATTGTCATGTTCTGAGAAAGCAATTGCAGTGAACATACAAGCATGGTCACCTGCCCCCATCAGGTATCCTTCTAGCGCTCCAACTCTTACAGCACATCCTCTGGGTGAAAGGATTTTTGCTGGGGAGAGGGAAGCCTAGATAAAAGTGACCATTTCAAGGAGTTGTAAATGTATAATTTAGTGGCAAGGGCAATGCTGTACAACTGTAACTACTATCTGTTTCCAGGCGCTTTTTACAATGTTGCAAACTGAAACTCTATACCCAGTGGATGCTAACTCCCCATTCCTCCCTGCCCCGGGTTAGATGCGGTCATTCTCAGAAAAACTCATGTTGAAATATAATTATTAAGCAACTGTACTAAGAGCTGGTAATATCTCCAAGTGCTGATTACGTCTTTATGAGTGATTGTTGCTTTTCTCATGGGAAGTACTTGTTCTGATGGGACTGGTTTGACTCTCAAGGGATGACATAAAGCAAGGTCGCCTTGATTCCTCTCTGGGTATATGTATCAATCTCTTCTTGGTACATACTTGTGTCTATATCTTTGTCTTGTGATACAGCATTACGTCCCCATCAGAAGCTGAGTGTATGTTAGCACTTTGTCCTTGGACTTACAGAAGTGGGAGTTAGATAAACTTCCAATCTTTATAAACCTCCCAGACTTTATTATTTTCTTATAGCAGCAAAAAATGGAGTAGACATATTCTTTTTCCCAAACCACTGGTAATCTTCATCTTATTTTTGGTTTATATGAATTGAACTACTTTAGCTATATCATATAAATGGAATCACAAATTATTTTTCCCTGTGTCTGTGGCTTACTTAACTTAGCAAAATGTCCCTATTGGCTCATCTATCCTATAGAATACATCAGAATTTCTTTCTAAGGATGAATAATATTCCATTGTACACAGGGCCAATGTTTGGCTATATTCATTCACCTGCTGATATATATTTGGATTATATCCACTTTCTGAGCATTGTGAACAATGGCAAACAAGTATCTGTTTAAATGCTTGTTTCTGTATTTTGGGGGGTTATAGAGTGGAAATATTTCATCATATGTGATCTGTAATATTTTGAAAAAACATCAAACTGTCATCCATTCCAGCAAAACCATTTTACATGTCTTCCAGCAGTGTCTAAGGTTTCTGGTATTTTTACATCCTTATCAACATGTTATTTCCTGCTGTGTAGATAAATAGACATTAATATATCTGATAACCATCCTACTGTAGAGGAAGTGACACCTCGCAGTGGTTGCCATTTGCATCAACCTAACTGCAAGTTGCATTCGGCACCTTCCTAGGTGCTCAGTGATACCCTCCTGAAATGTCTGCTTAGTTCTTCACTTTATGCTGTGATTGTTCACTGACTTGCTTTTTTCCTTTGGGGACTCTTGCTCTATGCCCCAGGCTGGCCTCACTCTCACAGTTCTGTCGCCTCTGCTTCCCCAGAGCTAGTACCATAGGTAAGCCACACCACGCCTGTTCCTTTGGCTACTATTTAATTAAACTAGTTGTCATGGGAAAACTCAGTAAAGCCTTTGTCTGTTGTTTGAGACAAGAGAAGGGTCTTGCTATGTAGCTTTAGGTTGGCCTCAAACTTATGATCATTTGCCTCAGTCATCACAGTGTTGGGACTGTAAGCATATAGTACCATGCCTGCCTGTTAAAAAGCTTTGATCTTGAACATCATTTCATTTTCTAAAAGCAATAGCCACAATTACTAATTCTCACTTATTCCCAAATGAAAAATTTACAATAAAGTTAGCTAAATTTTGTATATCAAGTTTCTTCTAAGAATTGTGAATATTAGTAATTCTTGCATTATGTTGGTTTCTAAATTTTGTAAGATTTGTTTTAATTGCATTTAACAAAATTCTTATCCTTGTCACTGAGACCTATTTTAATTTATGTTTCAGCAGTTAAAAATAAATTTTATTCTGCTAACATATAATTTATCTCATTTCTTATAAAGTGTATATATTTAGGTTGTTTCCCTAGAAATAAAATTATTAAAAAAGTTTAAAAGAGGTATTTCATTTTTATTCATCAATTTGAATGGTTTTAATGTTCTAAACTAAGAATAAGATGTTGGAATGGATATAAAGGGGTTATTCAGAAACTCTTACAGGTTTCTAACTTGAATAACTTGAGACATTGAAGAACTCTGCAACTGTTATGATTTTAACTTGAAAGGAGGATTGATTTTGGAAGGTTAAATCTTTATCTGTGCATCACACTATATATATTTGCATAATGCAGCCTGAAAACCTTGAAGGCACCGTCAACTCTCTTTCAGGCTATTTAAAACTATTAGAAGGATTTCCTTGCTTCAGATTTCCATTTAGAAGCCACTGTCTATAAAGCTGTAGTCAGAGACATTTTAAAAACATATAAATTAGATATGAATGCCAGTTTGTTGCAAAGCACAACTGTAAATATGTAAACCCGGTGGGTGGCTTTCCATCACAGTTTAGAATAAAGTGCAAATCCTTCAACAGGCCTAGAGGGGCCTTCAGTGGTCTGAGCTTCTCTGCCTCCCTGCTTCTGGACACTAGGCTCTCCCTACCTTGGCTCTACTTAAGCACTTGACATCTGTACTGAGTCTCTCGTTCAGGAAAGGCCTCTCCCCAACCCTCAGGTCTTGTCTAACTAACTTCCTCATTCGTAGAGGTCTGTGACAATGTATCACCATTTAAGGAAAGCTGCCTTGGCCTCTGTGTCCTGCTTTCTGGTACACTTTTTTCTGTCATGGTACCAGCTATGGTTTGGATACATATCTTCCAAAAGCCAAGAGGGTTTTCAGCCTATGGTGTTATTGAGATGAGGCAGACCACTTAGGAGGTCATTCGGAAACATATCCTAGGAGGTTGGTCTGTGTTCTTTTTAAGTTTCAAAATGGGGAGAGCAGCTTCATACCCTCTTTGCTCCTTTGCCACTGGTCCAACAATAGTCTAAACAACTATGGAATCAAAACACCAAAACTGTAAGCCAAACAAATCTTTCCGCTGTTCTCCTTGTAAGTGTCTTTATCATAGGTATGTGTTAGTGACAGAAAACCAACTAATAAAGCCCCTAGTTTACCCCATGTCAAGTTATACTATTATACACTTACTTACTCACACATACTTCCACTCATATGTGAATTCAGGCAGGGACCACTCTGATTTTAGATACCTAGTAGAACATCCAAAAACTTGTGACTATTTGGTTAATATCCAGGGAAAAAACAAATGCATAGAAAATCTGGGGATTGAAAAGGCACTTGAAAGTATTTTCTCCTCTCTCTTGCTGCTGTAATTGTACAATAATCTAAAAAAGAAATCTCATACCTGCTTGAGAGCAAATGTCACAATACATATGTAGAGGTCAGAGGACAACTTGTGGGAGTAGATTGTTCTCTCTTCCACCATGTATGTCCTGGGGATTGAAATTAGGTCATCAGCCTTGCTAGCAAGTGTCTTTACCACTTGAGACATCTCCTTAGCCCCAAATGTCACTATTTTATATACAAACGACTGTTAAATTTAGAAATACTTGTGATAAAAACTTTGTAATAATCACACACACACACACACACACACACACACACACACACACACACACAATTTAAAAATAAAAGTTGAGGAGCAGCGGGACAGGAGTCTTCCCTTCCAGCCACCATCTCCAGCAGGGAACCAGGCAGCTCCAAAGCCTTCTGTGCTTAGCCCACCAGAAGAGAGTGATCTCCCAGCACTTCTGAGTGCAGAGGTGAGAGCTCCACCTTCTCTCTGGAGGGGTATAGCTAGGAGCGCACAGGGCATAAGATCTGTGGAGCAGCTGGGACAGGAGTCTTCCCTTCCAGCCGCCATCTCCAGCAGGGAACCAGACAGGTCCACAGCCTTCTGTGCTTCTGGGCAGATCTCATACAGACCCTAAGAGAACACAAATGCCAGCCCAGACTACTATACCCAGCAAAACTCTCAATTACCATAGATGGAGAAAACAAGATATTCCATGATAAAACCAAATTTACACAATATTTTTCCACAAATCCAGCCCTACAAAGGATAATAGATGGAAAATACCAACACGAGGAGGGAAACTACACCCTAGAAAAAGCAAGAAAGTAATCTTTTTCCAACAAACCCAAAAGAAAGTAACCACACAAACATAAAAAGAACATCAAAAATAACAGGAAGCAACAATCACTATTCCTTAATATCTTATAACGTCAATAGACTCAAATCCCCAACAAAAAACAGTCTAACAGAGATGTTTTTCATGTGGATCTTCGATTTTATCAGAAAATGTTTGTGATTCCTCTTTCAATTTAGTCATGCTTTTTGTGTCTACCATTTTGACTGTATTATTTTCCATGATAATCTTTAATTTTAACATTTTTTCTGTGTATTTCTTCAATTTTGTCGAAGGTGTTTTTCATGTAGATCTTCGGTCTCATTGGGGGGGGGTGTTTGTAGTTCCACTTTCAATCAACTTAGGAATGTTTTTGTGTCTACCATTTTGTCGGTATAATTGTCCATGATAATCTTCAATTTTAATGTTTTTCTGTATTTTTCTTCAATTTTATCAGAAGTATTTTCCATGTGGATCTTCAGTTTTATCAGACAATGTCTATAATTTTACTTTCAATCAACTTAGGAACATTTTTATACCTTCTATTTTATCTGTATAATTTTCCATGTAATAGTCAGTTTTAACATGTTTTTCTATATATTTCTTGAATTTTTTCAGGAATATTTTCCTTGTAGATCTTCAATTTTATCAGAAAGTGTTTATAATTCCACTTTCAGTCAATGTAGGAATATTTTTATGTCTACCATCTTATCTGTATAATTTTTCCATGAAGTACTCAATCTTAATGTGTTTTTCTATATATTTCTTCAATTTTATCAAAGATATTTCCATGTATATTTACACAATGGAATACTACTCAGCAATTAAAAACAATGAATTCACGAAATTCTTAGGCAAATGGGGAACAGGGGGAGGGAAGAGGGCTTATGGGACTTTTGGGGAGTGGGGGAACCGGGAAAGGGGAAATCATTTGGAATGTAAATAAAGAATATAGAAAATAAAATAATAATAATTAAAAATGGAAAAAAATTAAAAAATAAAAGTTGATTAAAAACTGCTTAGTATTTAATTTTTAGGTACACTATAAAAGATTTGCTGTTCTAAGATTCATTCTTTTCAACATTTACATGGCCATTCATGAACAGTGAAGAAAAGGGCCTTTTGCTCTTTGTGACTATTCTCCCAGAGATAGCAAGAGATGAGCTTGTTTTTAGAAACAGAATGTAAATATCACACAGTCATTTCAATATTTATAACTAGAGAATAAAATTTGTGATCCCTTTCTGTCAGGTCTCCCAAATCCTTTAATTAAGCAGATGTGTTTTCTGCAGTGCCCTAAACAAAACAAAACAAAGCAAAACAAAACAAAACTCCCCAGCAAACCCAGGTAGTGGTGGTGCACGCCTTTAATCCCAGCACATAGGAGGCAGAGGCAGGAGGATTTCTGAGTTCGAGGCCAGCCTGGTCTACAGAGTGAGTTCCAGGACAGACAGGGCTACACAGAGAAACCCTGTCTCAAAAAACAAAACAAAACAAAAATAAAAAACAAAGCAAAACAAAAAAACCCAGCTAACATGGTTAGTTGTTACTTTCTCATTTTAAAATCTTCATATAGTTTTAAAGATTTTTTGCCTATTCTTGAGAATTTCATATATGCCCACAATATAATTTGATCTAATCAACTCCTTACTGTGTAAATGTTGCTGCTCTGAAGGGAAAGGTTTCTCCTACAGAAGTGTTACAGTTCTGCTAGGGCGTCAGGGGACGATTTCTCCAGCTAAAGTGTTATGGCTCTGCTCTGGAAGGAACAGGTTTCCCCAGCAAAAGCTCTGCTCCAGTGAAAAAGTTACAGCTTTGTAAAAAGAAGTATCCTGGCAATTAGGAGCCAAGGAATATCACAGAGTCACACTGCACAGCAAGAGATTTATTGGAAGGGAAAACCCAAGGAGGGTGCTGCCTCTGCTCTGGAGAGAAGCAGCAGGGAGCTGAGCAGAAGACAGAGTCTATATAGGTATTTTTGGGGGGAGGATGCTTTTCAGGGTGGGATCTGTGGGATTTCAAGTCCTGAGCTTGGGACAAGCTGTAGATTTGTGGGTTTCTGTGGCAAACTCAGCTCTGTTTCTTGGCCCTGGTCTGGGGGGGTCAAGTGAGAGTCTTTTGGCCCTTTTATCCTACACAACCTCTCTAATTTCTCCTAGCCCCCCCCCATATTTTCCTCCCATCCCCTTTTTTTGTCTTTACAAACCTCTGAGTCCAATTAGGGATGCCCAAATGCATGTGAATGTAGGGCCAGGCAGCAGAGCATGGATAACCTTGGAGAGGAGAGGCAACACCTCTTAAGGAAACTGACTCTCCTTCCTCAAGCAGCCATTGTCTACCACTCTGAGCTAGCAGTGGGGCCTCATGAGCACCTCCCCCCCCAACAGACACACACACACACACACACACATGCAGAAATGAGGATTGGCTTGATCATGTGCTGGTCTTGGACAGGCAGCCTCAGATGCTGTGAGTTCACGTGTAGTAGATCTGTCATGAGTAGGGGACAATTTTAAACGTGGCACAGAGAAATGAATCTAGAAGAATCTTAAAACCTGTTCTGACCCAGAATCAGAAGAGAGTATCATTCCTGTATGTTTCCCAGAGCTGCTATAACAAATGGGTAGAACCTGGTTGACAAAACAGCAGGTGTTTTAATTCCTCGTTGTTATGACAACTGTAAATCCAAAATTGACTTGTTGCTCCCTCTGAATGTTCTAGAAGAGAATTTCCCACTGAGGCTTATAGTAAGAGTTCAGTTATATTGGAAGCTGAGGATGCCACTTGGCCATTCTGGACTCCTAGTTAACACTCAAAGCCAGGAAGGGATGATTACACTATACGGAGTGACTGAGTCAACTAAATAGCTACAAAGCCAAAGAAGAAATGCAGGAGACTTTAGGACCATTCTTGGTACTCAGTGTTCAGACTCTGTGGGTAAACTATAATACTCCCTATGAACAGACTGCTCAGGAAAGGTTTGGTCAGTTTAACCAGCTAAACATTTCCTGAAGGCAAACTGAGTATGGAATGGTCATGGTAGATAGAGATGGCAGTTATGAATGACAGTCATCAGAATGCTAGCACATAAAGATACAAGAATGACAATTGTTACGAGCATTTTGACATAGGGCTGTACATTTTAACCAATTATTTTCTACTTGTTTCTATCTCATTCTTCCAATACTGGTTAATGCTAGGTAGCCTCATATGTTAGTATTTAAGTTTCATAATAGTAGGGAGGTTCTGTCATTTACCACGTGGAGAAATGAATGTAACTCAAAGACCTTGTAATCTCGTTTGGATAGGGAATGGTCTGGCTAGGGTTGTACAAGAGAAAGCTACATATTCCAGGAAGAAGTATGAAATGTGTAAGGTGAGCATGGATGTCAGGGAGATACGTATAGGACTGGAGTGATTCTGCACTGATAATCAATTTTGCTCACTAGGACCGCATTTCCCAGAAGTTGCCTTCTCCCCGCCCCACCTCAATTTTATGATTCTGTTTTCAGCTACCCACAGCAGAAACTTGTAAGATCTGAAAAGTGAATATGAAGTCATTACATGTGGAAAGTCTATAGAACATCCTAGGTATTGTGGCAACTTGTGCAAAAGTCTTATTCTGTCAACTTGCCTCATGTTAAGGAGCCCAGGCCTGCAGTATCTGTAGCTTCTCTGTGGCCAGGGCTAGCTCCTTGGTTAATGGCACCAGCTTCTTCTGGGTCACTGGGGGATGAGACACAGTGAGGAAAAAATAAGGGTTCCAATTTTTTTTTCTCATAGATCACAACTTGTCCAAGCCTTTTACTTCTTTGCAGCTGACTAGTGACTTTACATTCACTACCAGACATTGAAGCTGAAGGCTTTCATAAACCTCTTTACCGGTTCCTCTTCCTGCTCCCACTTTAGTGGCTTTTCTATAAGCCTGTAATCATTCCTCCCTAACCTTACCACACTACTTCTCCATAAGAAACCCTGTATTATAATAACAAATCTCTATAATAAATCCTTTTTGTACCACTTTCAGTGATACTGCTTCTTTGATCCATATTCATACTTAGTTGTTTCATCTCATAAGAGCATTGTGCTAGTAACCATCTTCTTTGGGCAGTTTTAGAATCATCTTGTTTAAAATACACTGGACAAAGTTCCGTGATCATGTTAAAGTGCTGTAAGTCTGTATATTCAGAGGTCATTCTTTTTAAACATCCAAGTCTTGTATATTCCACTATATTATAGTATATAGTATAGTATAAAATGTATTATTAGCATATAAAAGTATAAAAGCATTCTTTGTATGAACCTTGACTTTCTTTTTTCTTGCTTTAGGTAATGGGATTTCTTTCATTACTTAAGTTTAAAGTTTCTCTCTGTGGTGGTTCATTTTATGTGTCAAGTTGGTTAGGCTGTAGCATTCAGTTGTTTGGCCCAACATAGGTCAAGATGTTGGCAACACTTCTAATCTGTAGATGTTAAGCAGTTTAGCCTCTTCAAAGTGGCTGGGCCTTGTCTCTTCTGTTAAAGGGTTTAAGAGCAAAGATTTTGGTTTTCTTTCTGAAGGTTCCAGTATAGAAATCCTGCCTGTCTTTTCAGCCCAGCAGTTTTCTCTTATCAGTTTCAGATCCCAGAATGCAAAGTCCACTATTTCTGTCTATCTACTCTCCAGATGTCATCTTTGGCAATCTTGAGCCAATCCCCTGAAATCTCTCTTTAACATTCTCCCCTTACCCCTTTCTGGTGTTCCTCTGATGAACTGTAATGCCTACCCAACAATGTGGAAAATATAAATTTCTTTCCTTGATGTACTGTGGAAAACGTATGGCTCTGAAGTCAAACCAGAGTTTACTATGGTAAGTGACTTAGTTTTGGAAAGTGACTGCTTATCTGTATAAATTAGATCAAATTACTTATGTGTGTATAGTGTTGGGTAAAAATACTGTATATAAAATACCTGCCAGGGCTCTTGGCTCAAACAAGTACATTGAAATATACCTTACTGGAGATGTACTGTGCAGTTGCCTATTTAGTGGTGAGTCTTATCATTTAATTAGCCAAACATTTGGATATCATTAAATATGGTATATTTTACTCAACAAAATTTTATCAGTATCAGCTTTGTGTAGAGGTACTCAAATTTTGTTGTTGTTGAGATAGCATTTTACTATATAGTCTGCCTGGTTTTGAACTCACTGTGATACCTGAGCTGATCTTGAACTCTCAACTCTTCATCCTCCTGCCCTAGCTTTCCAAAGGTAGTGATTACAGGTTTGTACCACCACGTCCAGCAGATGTGGAGTACATATCACTTGAGGTCAGTTCTTGAGATTTATCTGTGTAAGGTGTAGGGCAAGTCTGTTTCTATGAATCTACTCCTGCTTTAGTCAGTTGTTTGATAACGACTTTCTGAAGACTAAGTGGCCCACAGCGCTCAGTGTAATCCCAAGTGAGATGCGTAACACATCTACTACTCGTTAAGGGAGTAATTAGGATTTCAAAGACAGTGAGATCCGTTGCTGCACTAAAAGAATCTCTTTAGTGCTTCATCATCTAGGGAAGACAAATTCCAAGACACAGAACGGATCATAAAACATGATGAAGACCCAGCATGTGGAAAATACACGGGGAACGAGGTTTAAATGTTAAGAGAATACACCTTACACCTTTGTCCCTTTATCTGATCATGCACACTTGACACTCAGTTTATAGCATCACTAAGCCCAAGCGCAGCACTGTACTTCTAAAGGCCTACCACCTTGCCCATGATGATCTTCAATAACGGAGACTAGATGCCCTGAGAAATGGTTCCGAATCCATTTTGCCAGGGGGAGAGCTTGTTCGTGTTAAGTCTCTGATGCTCAAAGCATCAGAAACAGTAGGCTCCTGCGGTAAAGCTTCGGCAGTTTGGGGCAGAAACTTAAAAGAACAAGCAAATTATATCCTCATCTTACCAAAACAGGTTAAAAGCTTTTCCTACATCCTAACCAGCAAACATTAACAAAGAAGCGCGATGGTTGGCTAGGGGAACTTTTGGTCTGTTTGTCACCTTTGTCTTCTCAATATCGTCATTTCTCATTTTCTTGGTTGCAGAATTTCACTTTTCTCTATCCAAAGACTCTCCTCACTCAGGAGTTTTTGGTCTTTTTCTGCCCTGCAGGCCCCGAAGGTCTGGGGCCTCACCTGCCAAGGGAAGCCACTGGAGCCTTGCCTTGATAGGGCATGGACGGTGACATAGCGGGAGGACCGAGCCCCCGAGATCTGCTGGCGTCACCGCCTTAGCGGTCTCCTGCGACGCCCTAGTTCTGGAATTCCAGAGGGGACGCGCGCGGTGCCCCGACGAGCGGAGCGCGGTGAGAGCGCCCGGTACCCCGGGCATTTTGGATCCGTCGGACGCAATAGCGCCGGTCCGGTAGGCCGAACAAACTCCGGGTCCGTGCTCCCGAGGATGCCCCTTGTAACTCTCCTGCGCACGCGCCGCGGGTTGCGGGGAGGGAGCGGCGGGGAGGCGGGAGCAGGGCGCGGCGCGGCGCCGAGCGGAGCGGAGCGGACGCAAGCAGCCCCGTCCGGACAACCAGCGGGCTCCCGGGCGCTGCCGCGGCGCGGGGCGCGGGGCATGCGGCGCGGCGTCGTGACGTCACGGTGGCGGCGGCGGCCGTGGTTGGCGCAGGGTCCGCTGCTGCAAAGTGTGAATTACGCCGGGCTCGCGCTGGCGGCTGAGTGGAGTGAGGTTCGGGGGAGGGCAGGGGAGGGGCAGGGCTCCGCCGGCCGAGCTGCTCTCTGCTCCGCGCCCGAGCTGCCAGCCCGGGCCAGCTCTCGCGCCGCGGAGCGCCGGGGCGGCGGGTTCCCCTTTCGCGCCGCCCGCCCGGCTCCCCGAGCCCGCTGCAGCCCTTCCCGCCGCCAGCCGCGCGGAGGGCTGGGAGGCGTCGGCGGTCAGTAGCGCCGCCCGCCCCGCGCGCGCCTCGGCCCCGGGTCCCCGCTGCGCGGCCCCCTCGTAGCGCAGGGGCGGGCGGCCGCGGACCGGCGGGCGCCGCGCGGAACCAAGGCGGACGTGTTCAATGGAAGTATGCTACCAGCTGCCGGTGCTGCCTCTGGACAGGCCGGTCCCCCAGCACGTCCTCAGCCGCCGAGGAGCCATCAGCTTCAGCTCCAGCTCCGCTCTCTTCGGCTGTCCGCATCCCCGGCAGCTCTCGCAGGTAACCGCCGCCCCGGGGCCCAGAGCTCGGTGCTTTTGTCTTCTGGAGGGACTCGGGCCATTGTTCCTGCCTCGGTAGGCTGGTCTGCCCTTCCCAGAGCCTTTCGCCTTCGGCTTTGCTCAGTGCCCCTGGCCTCTGCGACCCTCGCCGCTGCTAGCCCGTCACGCCCGCTGCTAGCCCCAAGCAATGACTTTGTCCTCCCCTCCTTTCTCCGCTTCTCGTACAAGTTGGGCCTCTTGTCCCTTAGGCGTGACCCGGAGCACACCTGTTCGCCCCCACCCCCTAGCCCTCCCCCACACCTGTGCAGGTTCGCGAGCCTTGCAGCGCTGCGCTGGTGCTGAGGTTCTCAGAGAACAATGGGCCTAGGTGTCCCATTGTGGTCCACACCCGAACTGCGAACTGCTGCTTCTTAGCGTATGGGCCTAGGTGTCAGGAACTAGTGTGCCAAGTTGATGGGTTCCAATCCGTTTTCTCGCATGATAAAGACGTTTTTAGTACAGAAAGCACTGATGAGCATTCACAAAGGACTTTGTTTCCGATGGCCCAACACCAGTTGCTCCTGAGCATTTAAATTTTTTTCTATGAAGTCCTTGGCTCAACTCTGTAGTTGGGTTAAATTTGGTCGCCAGATTTTGAATAAAGAGAAAGAATTTTACTTTGTTTACATATGAACCTGGTGCCCTCATCGCCTGCTGCCCGAAGTTCTGTGTTTATGAGATTACTTTTGGGATGGGTGCTTATGTCTCACATTTGTTGGTCTAGACTCCAATCAGTGAGCCACAGTCATTCACTCATCCATCCATTCATTTGTTTGTTTGCTTGTTTACGGCAGAGCCTAAGTTGTTCAGTCTTGCCTTTAACTCATGATCTTCCTGCTTCAGACTTCTAAGTACCAGGCCTGAGCCATCGCCCTGGGCCCCATATTCATTTTGTAAAATAAAGTATTCTTATTTTTTCTGTTGCTTAGTATTTCTTTACCCTTTATAGCACACCTTCTCACCTAGATTGTATTGTAAGTATTACAAGCAAGGTATTTTTAAAAACAGATAGTATTGTCAGTATCTTTTAGAGATTTTGCTTATAGTAGATCTCCACTGAATTCTGTTTGTCATTTACTTTCTTTTTTCTTTTTCTTTGCCTGCAAGATAGAGCAGGAGGTTCTGTGTGAGTTTCTTTGCAAAGAGTTCTTGTTTATTTAAGGTCAGACTCTTTTCTGATACAAGGTAGTATGCTAATGAATTCAGTGTAAAATACTAAGTGGAATTTCAAATAATACTTTTGTTACTTGGAAGTGTAGTTTGTGAGCTGTATTTTTTATTAATGCTTAATATATTTTAAAGTTCCAGAATAATATCAAAATATATTAAAGCACTCGAGAAGTTTTTTTAATAATAGTAATTAAAGGTCTTTAATGGAAGTAACTTTTTCATTTCTAAATACTGTTTTCTCCCTCAGATCAGCAGACATGACAAACACCCACTTTCACTTATATATAAATAGTAAAGGCACACTTTATATAAAGTTATAAAATATGTGTTATGTGTTCCTGCTTCCTGAGAGGGAAGATTCCTAGGGACTGAAAACAAAGCTGGTCCCAAGAGTTTTACCTATTGTCTTAATTACCACACAAAGACCAATTTAAGCTTCAGTTTTCTTTGCCCATCCCTAGTCTAAGATTTAAATGGGTAATGGAATTTTAAAACTATGACTGTGGCAACAAACCAACAAACAAACCACAAATTCTGTAGAATCACACCTATTTTACTAGCTTTTAAACCTTCTAAACAACTTCCAGATCTCCAAGGGAGTGTGTTGAAACGCCTTAGACTGAGACAGAAAATTTTCTTAATGGATACATACCTTTTTCCTGGTGAACATCACTCAGTGTTACAGGGATTATAAGCTCACTCAGAAGCTGAGATGGGTGTTATTAAGTCACTTAATATCATTTAATAGTAAATCATGTATTGGAACTGAATACTTTGGGGGATAGATGGGAATATGTAATGGGAAGTAGGAGGTAGATAATCGTAGACTCTTACTCAGAGCTCTTGAAATCAAGCATTTGGTTGACTAATAAGCTTCCATATCCTTGAATCGTTGGTTCCTAAGCTAAAGGTTACAGAACTTGGAAGAAGTGTAGATGGTTTTGTGATTTTTATTTAAGAGACTTAAGGTTTTTTTTCTAGTTTCTAAATAGAATTTCATTTATAAATTTTTTATTTTAAAATATGTTCAAAACTAGTTATCATTTCAGTTCATTTTACCGTAGTATTAGAGTGAAGCTCATAGTAGGAAATAATAAATATTTAAGTGAATGAATAGATGAGACCTCAGACTGACTTGAATATCAGTTTTAAATATGAAACACTGGGAGATCAGTGTACAATAATGGCTCATTTTTCCAAAATTTGGTTTCAAACATGGAATTGTAGACTAAAAATGACCAGACAACATGCAGAAAAATACTGAGCAGATAGCAAAGGCACTTGGTGCCAGATCACAGAAGCCTGGCCACCCAAGTCCAGGCCTCAGGCTCCATATAAAGGCGGTAGAACTGCCTCCGTGGTTCTCCTCCAGCCGCCACATTTTAGCTGTAGTATCAAGTCACCCCCCCCCACACACACACACATACACATACAATCATAGTAAAACTTAAAACAAGACTCTAAGGAACTAACATAGTTCTGGGCATCATCTCAAAGCCAGTGAGGTTGAGCAAACTTTTCTAAGTAGCAGGAAATCTGAAATGGAATTACAAGCTGCTGTAGGCCATTCACCCTATAGAAGCACTAGTTGACAGCTGACATACCACAAAGGAGGGATTGGGAAAAAGGTCTCACAAGCTAGCAAGATTTTTAAAGATACGTAGAGATATTTAGCTTAGGGACTTGAGTATTGTGTAGCAAAGTGATTATTTGTCAAAAAAAAAATGCTGCGTGGCATCAGATTTTCCAAGTTGAAAGATTTATTTTGTTAAAACAACAAGGTCTGTGAGCCAGTTAATGCTTTTGCTCGGATGGTAGAGCACACCTGGTGAAAACCTCTACAGCAGTTTTTAGACATTGACATTGAATCTTAAACCAGTCATGATACTTTTCAAAGAGCTATTATGAAATTCTGGACTACTTGACAAATGAGGATAATAAATGAAACCTATTTGTTGCCATTTTGGATGCCTGTTGCATAGAGGAGTTTAAACATTAGTCTTTCAGAACAAAGTTCATATTTGAAAAGAAAAAAGGTATAACTTGTACTGTCTTCACCGTTGGTGTTTTACATATTTATGATTCAGTAAATGTGAAAGTTGAGGTAGCGTGTTAGTCAGATTTGGAGGCTGTGCTGACTAGTCTGAAGTTAGTGTTGATACAAACTAGAGTTATGTGGGAGGAGTGAACTTCCTTTGAGAGAACACTCCCCCCAGATTAGCCTGTGGGCAGCCTGTGGTGCATTCCTTTGGATTGATGGTAAATGAGGGGGGCCCTGCTCACTGTAGGTGGTCCCACTCTTGGGCCCATGGTTCAGAGTACTGTTAGGAAGCAGACTGAGCAAGCCATGAGAACAAGCCAGTAAGCAGCACCCCTCCACGGCCTGTGCATGTATTCATGCCTCTGTGCTCTGACCAGCCTCCCTGGATGGTGATCTACAAATCAAGTTGCTTTGGTCATAGAGCTTTATCATAGCAATAGAAAAGTAACTAAGAGAGAGGCATAGGAACACATTTTATTTGGGTTAGTAATTTGAGGTTTAAAATATAAAATATTTTTAAAATATAAAAGTTTTAAGTGTTTTTACTGAACAAAATATTATTTTACTGAACAAAGTATTAGGATACAGAATATAAATGCAAGCTATTACATATAGTCTCATTTTGTTGTCCCAGTGTACTTCGAGACTGTCCTCAAACCTGTAAGCTTTGCCTTCAGAACCCCAGGATTAATACCACAATGAGTCAACTTTGAGGTCTTATTTACAACTCTTGTGTTGTTTGAGGCAAAGTCTCAGGTAGCCAGCCTAATCTTGAACTTACTGTATAGCTGAGGATTTTGAACTTCTG
This sequence comes from Tokudaia tokunoshimensis, assembly GCA_036184795.1. Taxonomy (NCBI): domain Eukaryota; kingdom Metazoa; phylum Chordata; class Mammalia; order Rodentia; family Muridae; genus Tokudaia; species Tokudaia tokunoshimensis. The sequence goes on along the minus strand of BTHU01000003.1, from coordinate 153,380,735 downwards.
TTCTACTTTTATTTCTGAAGTTCTGGAATTGCAGGAATGCAACACTATGTGAAAAATCAGTTTTTCAAATATCCTATTTCATACAAGGAAAAACCCACATAAACTCTTGCAAATACAGAACACTAAAACTCCTTGTATTAGATGTTACAAAATTTAAAGGATTCATAATTTAAAAGAAAAAACAAACTACTTTGATCTTGCTGCCCTAACTTTTTTTTTTTTTCTCATTTTACCCTCATACAGATTGAGGGAAGAAAATTATCTGTGGGGTAGTTACCATATTGGAGTTACGAAGTGTGATGACACACCTAGGATCCTGGAATAAACTGGGGTAACCCAGGGTAGCTGTTGACCTTTAGCCCAAGGACTAAAGATTTAAGTAGATGTTTCTAGACAAATTAGTAAATGTAGGGGAAAGGGGAGAATGGGTGCATTGTGTAGATAGATTCGTACTCTGAACTCTCCAGTGTGATGTCATTGTGAGAGCCACTAACTGTGTAGGTAGTGGTGGTCAGTTGAAATGTGGGTATGACTCAAGACATGAAATTATAGTTGAGTTTGAATGAAACAACTGCAAAGCAAAGCAACAGCAAATCATTGTTTACTGATCATTAGCAAGAGTCAGGTTGATGGAGCAACGGCACATTCTTTAAATGTTGCACATTTTCTGTCAAGCTTTTGTGAACATAAAATTCTCTCTAATGGATGCCTTCATGCCTGCTAGATAAAGTCTTTGAAATCAATCACTAGCTCATGTCAAATTGTAAGAACATTGTTTTGGCTTTCTGTCCAATTTCTGTCCTGTCATAGTACCAAGACAAATAATCATAGTCATTTAATCTCTATTCATGTCACCAGACCTTATAAATATTTGTTCCTGTAGTAGATGGGCTGCACCTGGGTTTATTGATTACAGTAAGCAAGAATGTGTGCTTTCTCAAGTGCTGTTTAACTATTTGCCTTTTTATAGTGAAATTTCATTTGCATATCTTGAAATCCTTTTTAACTATTCCTAATCCCTATCACTTTGTAAGGGTGTGTTATGCAAAGTTTTTGTTAACATTCACTCTTCACAAAGCTACCCATGAATGCTGATAGGGACAGGGACAGTAGGCACTCAGTTGGTAAGGGGCTTGTGCTGCTGTTTTGTAGTTGACAAAAAGGTTCAGCTTATATAGCCAAGCAAAATGTTTTGATTGCTGCTCCATGGCTCCACCTACTGGTAGAGATAGATCTAAGTTTTTCAGAAGATTACAGCTAACTTGGTAACTTGAGTTTCAGCAAAGCCTACACTACTCAAAAGTTTTGAATAGACTGAAATACAACTTTGGACCATTAAAGGTACTTGGGAAATGGTGCTTAATAAAGAAACATTGCCCTTGCTTCAATAATAAAAATAATAATTACTGTTCATTTCGGAGTAACACCTACATGCTTGTTTGTTTTTTTGTTTTTAGCTGGTGCTTTTATCTTTATAAATATTCTCTGTAAAATAAGTGGCATTACTCCCATTCGTGCCCAGTAGTAAATAGAGCTCTGGGCCGTTAAGTACCTTGATAGGGGTATCTTTGTTCCAACTGCCTTTTACTAACTTCTCCTGCCTCACTTATGAAGGTAAGGACTATAGTTCAGGTTCATGGATTACGTATGCATTCTGATGGCCTGTGACAATGGATAAAGAAAGTGAATATGACACATTGGATCACTCTGGGCTTTCCAGAGCTCATTCTGGAGGCTGTGTTTTAATGAAGATAGGACTAAATCATGCTACTAGTGAGCCAAGAAGAGACTAGAAGCCACTTTGTTTGATGGGTGACTAAAGAAACTAAACACCCTTACTTGGAGGGAGAAGTCGATTGGAGGTGGACGCTGCTCTGCAGGATCGAAGAGTACTAAGCCTCCTAGCATCTTGAGAATGAGAGAAGGAGGGCGGCAGATCTGGATTGTCCTATACTCCAGAACACTTGTTGCTTCCTGTTTGCATTTTATGTCAAGTGTCTCCAATGTAGAAAAAATGTAAGCTTCAAGTTGTTATTTGTCAAGAGGACACAACTAGACTTGGGGAGTGACTTAACCTCCCAGTGGGTCTAGCCTCAGTCTGTGTGTTCCTTTCTGCTTCATTTAACCACATGTCAAAGCATGTGTCTTAGTTACTGTTCTGTTGCTGTGAAGAAACACTATGACCAAGGAAACTTGTAAAAGAAAGTGTTAGATGGGGGCTTTCTTAGCTTCAGAGTGTGAGTGTGTGATCATCATGTAGAAGCATGGCAGCCAGCAGGCAGGCAGGTAGGCAGGCAGGCACTGGAGCAGGAGCTGAGAATTTTACCCCCCACCCCCCCACCCCACCCCCCCAACCCCCAGTCAGCAGAGACTGGACCTGTTAGGGACCTTTCTCATTCAAACCACCACAGTGTATTGCCGAGTATAGATAGCTGGGAACAGTGAACGGCTGGAAAAGTGATTGAGATGGAACACTTTAATAAAGTATTAAAGTGTTGCATTTGTTATTTTACTTAGTGCTTCTGGCCCTTAAGAACTCTGAACTAGCAGGGAGTCTGCTGAGTTTGGAGACCATCTGTCTGAGGCGGTACACTCAGCTTTAAAAGCGGCTGCCCCATTCCAGCTTCCTCACTCTTCACATGGCTGCTTTAACTTTCAGTTTTCCTCTTTATAGATAGAAGGTTACATTTGTGAAATAGTACCTGAATTAGCATCTATTGTGTGTCTCTTCAGGATGACATCAAATTAAATAAATGCTTGTAAAGTTAATGCCTTTACTTGCAAATTTACTTTCAGGACTCTATCCTGAGTTGTTAGAATTAGAAATGTTGCTAAAGATGAATTGTTAAGGATATGTATCCCATTATTTGTCATTATAAAAAACTAGGCGTAACATAATTTCTCAATGGCTAAGTTCAGCTTTCTTGTTATAGAATATGGTAATTAAAACATTTCCGTTTTATACAGCTACTTAAACACTTTGAAGAACTGACGGCACAATAGCTTGGATCACATACAGCAAAATACATTTAGTATTTTTTCCTAATTTTCTGATGTTGTAGCTACTAAATGCATTAAAGAACATTTAATTGTGTGGGTAAAATGCTTAAAACATAATTAAGTAGAGAAAATTTGAGACATCCTAGAATTTCCAAATTAACCTAAAAATTAAAAAAAAAAAAAAAAAAGAACTTCATAATGTATAAAGCTATCACTCAAACACACATGCTTGCAAAAAGAAAAAGCTAGGTATTGCTCCTAGCTTTTTAATATTAAAGTAAAAATAATATAATAATAATAAATATTAAAGTAAAAATGTACCAGAGATGGATTTCTAGTAGTAGAGACTATGTGACTTCATTTAGTTCTTTCATCTCTCCATTGTATTCAGCACTAGAAAATATGGCATCTTGAGGCCCCAGGGAGCGAGGAGGCCTGGCAGGGGTGTGGGGAGTGGGACATCCTCTTGGAGAAGGAGGAGGAGGAATGAGATGAGAAACTGTGGGAGGGTAAACAGGGAGAGGGGGCAAGGGACTGGACTGTAAAAAAATTAAAAATAATAAAGAAGAAAGAAAATATGGCATCTTGCATTGATTCAATACCTTTTGACCATAATATTTAAAGTTTATTAGCTTTTCATTACTATAACAAAATACAGCTTACAAAGAGAAAAGACTCACATTTTATACATTTCAATTCACGCTCAGTTGGCTCTGTTGCCTTTGAGCCTGTGGTGAGGCAGCTGAGGGCATGTATTACCATAAACCCCCCTCTTGGCCAGGGAGTTAGTAGGGGAGGAAGCTACGGTCCCACGGTTCCTTTTAAAGGGCACTGTGTCAGCAAAATGGTTCTAGAAAATTGTGTAGGTATGACTGGCAAGATGGTCTGGTGGGTAGGGGCTACCAAGCCTGACAATCTGGGTATGAATGATCCCCAGAATACACAGGGTGGAAAGAGAGCAAATTCCTGCAAGTTGTCCTTTTACCTTCACACATGCAAGTATGCATACTCACAAACACACATGAAATAATGTAAATGTTCAAAAAAAGAAAGACTTGAAGGTGGAAGTTGAGGTTGATCAGTCTCCTGGAGACTTAGGAGTGTGCCTGACACAGCAAGAGCTGCTGCTTCCTGTGTTGATCCCTCTCATCTTCTTACTGTTGTTTTATTCCCTATAGCCATACAGGCATGTGCCTTTTACATTTATCATGTTTTCCCCACTTTCTGAGGTGTATGAGGAGTCATTGCACAGCCTGGGCTGTGAATTTGGAATCTTCCTTCCTCCATCTCACAGATGCTAGGATTACAGTTGTGTGCCACCAGGCCTGACCTTCCCACGGTTTTGATTATTCTTAGTCTCAACTGTTTTCATGACTATGGGAATGTTTGAAAGGGAGAGTTTAAATAATTCTATTCCCAACATTTTAAAGGTATACAGAGTGTGTCAGTTACATAACTGGAAAGCAGAGAAGTTAGGAGTATAAACTTAGTTCAGTCAGCATTTACTATTTCTAAATAGTCTTCAATCTCTTTTTTTGTGTCAGTTCTTTATAAACATTTATTTTAAGAAAAACAATAAAAAGGTGAAAAGGTCAATTTTAGCAAGAGCAGTACCATCTGATTCTTAAAAAACAGGAATACTTGTTAATAATCGTCAGAAGATTTGAGCATTTCTAAGAAGCATGTAAAAGTATGTGCACGAGGAAATAAAACAAATGATTGTTGAGAGAGGGCAGGGAAGACTCTTATATTGATAAGGATGTGATAATTATTTTCTTCCATTTCTTTCTATTTATTAGACATTTTCTTTGTTTACATTTCAAATGTTATCCCCTTTCCTGGTTTCCCCTCCGAAGACCCTGTATCCCATCACCCACCCACTCCCACCCCTCACCCCCCACCCCCCACCTACCCATCCTCACCCCCCGATCACGAACCCACCCACTCCTGCTTCCCTGTCCTGGCATTCCTCTACACTGGGGCATTGAGCCTTCTTAGGACCAAGGGCCTCTCCTCCCTTTGATTCTGTGTGTGTGTGTGTGTGTGTGTGTTCACACACACATTCCTGTATAGAGGAGCAGGGGAATAGGAATGGAATTGGAGTTTAGAGATGATTGTGAGCCATCACTTGGTTGCTAGGAATCAAACCCAGTTCCTCTGGAAGAACAGTCATTGCTCATAACTTCTGAGCCATTTATCTCTCCAGCCTAGCAAATGAAAAATTTTAATTTGAATATAATAACTTTTCAATCCTGAAATTTGTCAATGGAGCACTTTTTAAAATAGGTTCAGATTTATGTCCATGGTTTTGTTTTTAAAACGTGTGTGTGTGTGTGTGTGTGTGTGTGTGTGTGTGTGTGTGTGCGCGCGCGCACGCGCTCGCATGAGCGTGTGCCCATGCACATGCACATTCACGTACTTGTGCATTTGCCTGCACCTGTACACCCGGCAGTGTGTATGGAAGTCAGTGGAGGAGTCAGTTCTTTCCTTCTGTTATATAGGTCCTGGGGAAAGTGCCCAAGTCATCAGGCTTAGTGGCAAGCACCTTTACCTGCCAAACCATTTTGTCACCCCTGTATCTAGATTTTTTTTTATATTACACCTTGTATTAAATGACAGGTATTTCAGCATTCAGTGGAGGATTGGTTAAATTCATAGTATTTTATCTTTCCAGTGCTAAAGATCAAAACCAAGGCTTTAGATGTGCTAGACAGGCACTCAACCAGCTAGCTACATCCCAAGTCAATGGAGGGCATTTTAATTTAACAGAAAACAATATTCGATAAAGTGATGCCATCTAGCCAGATTTATCATGGGAAAATTATGCAGCCATTTGAGTGAGGGAGTAAATTAGTTGAAAATGGTAAGTGTTGACTGCTTGCTTTTCCTCCTTCCTTACCTCCCTTTCAGGGGAGGGAAGGCATTTTTGAGATTTCTTACTGTGCAGCCTTAAACTGTCCTCTCCCTTCTGAGTGTTGGGATGCTAGGCATGTGTTACCATGCCTAGATAATTAATGTAGCTTCCTAGGCAGCATCTATATTTATACGTAAAATCCTGATGATGTTGTAGATACCAGTGTCTCGATAGGCAAACTTTGTAAAGTTGTTCAGTGGGATATTAATGTAGCAGTCTTTGGGTAGTGAAAATTGTAGCAGTTTTTACTATCCTTCTACTTTGGTGATTCTTGTTACGTAATGAGAACACTTTTGTAATCTAAAATCAACAAAGATTCTTTGAAACCTTCCCATTTTAAAATTATTTGCATTTACTAGTTCAGTTTGAACACTATTCAAGTAGAATTTTAAAATTATGAAAAGGTCAGGCTCTAGTGAGTTTAGTAAAATAGTAATGTATTCACCACTGTGTTCCTGAGCCTGATGTTAACTATAAATATAGATACATCTTATTCAAGTAGACAAGTGTTGTACAACCTCTTCACACTTAGAAGTTTGTTGCCTGTAGTTTTAAGCTACTGCCTTTGCTCTGGGATGGGCAGTGCTACCAGCCCCCACCCGGCATCCCTTTTGCTCTACCCATCTTTAGGTCTGGGAGGTGACTGAGCTACCAGCCCTTTCCCAGCTTCCCTGAATTCACAGGTAAAAGACACACAGGGTTTGTTCCTTTATAACTTGCCTTCTTGGCACAATTGCTGGGTGCTGATGTCTCCTGCGTGGAAGAGTGTGCCCTTACCAATTTATTAGCTCCATCTTTCTACCTGCCCTGAATTTCAGTGGCTAGTCCCACCTTGCCCCTGTCAAACATCCATGACCACCTGCCTGTAATAGGGGTCACGGGCTCCTGCTTCCCCGGAGACCTCACATGGTTGCTGCACTCTTCTTCCTCCAAAGCATGGCAAAAAACAAACAAACAAACAAACCAAAAAAACAAAAAACACACTCCTTCCTTTCATCTGCCCTTTCCTCCTGAGACCTGGAAATTCCACTTGTACCTTCTATCCAGTAATTGGCCCCCAGCTTTCTTTACTGACAAATCAAGAACCAATTGGGGAACAGGACCTTAGCATCAGCACCACCCCCTTCAGAAGGCTTTTCTCCCTTGGCAATTTGTGTGGCTCCTTTAGTACTGTGGGAGCTAGTCCTTAGTGTGATCCAGATGGACTCCTCCAGATCCAGTGTCCAGAGTGTATAGTGTCTTCAGCAAAAGGGCGTTTTCTGGAAAGTACCAAGGGCAGCAGCTATATCTACATTGTTTAGAGGTTTCTTGGACTCCTTAAGCAACAACTCAAAAGGTTTCCTGTGCTTGGCACTGAGGTATCTGCTAGTTTATGATGTCTGGGGGAGCACTGTCAACCTTAATTGGAGTATCTTCAATTAAACAACAAAATGCATAGGAGTAAGTGTGTGCACGAGGGCAGTTTTAAGCAAGCATAAGATAATTCCCTGTGGCCTTTCCAGTCATCTTGTGTTGCTTGTCTTTTCTCCTTTCCTCTACTGCAGTCTTGCCATTTCTCCTCCCTCCACAGGTAAGTCTCCCTTCCTTTCCCATGTCTCTCTTTCCTAGCAGCTGCGTCCTGTTACCCCTTCTAGTGTTCCTCATGGGCCCTTTTAAGTTTCTTGATATCTGTGGTTATTCCACGTTATATATTTGTGTCTAAAGAGTCTGAATTAACTTCCACAAATAAAAGGTCTGTATTATTTCACTCAGTATAATAATGTGTAGTTTCAGTTACATTCAGATTCAGCTATAAAGAAAACTGACGCCTCTAAGCATAGTGTTTGAAGTATAGTATGCAAGAGAACACTGCAGTCTTAATGGACTACAAAGGAGAGGTGTGATGGGCGCTAGTCACACACACAAGAGAAGCTTCATTGCCTACCTCAGAGCTTGTACCAGAAATTTAGCTTACTGAAGTATTTCAGTAAGGTATGTGGAATACAAAATATAAAAAGTAGACCACAGAGCTCAGTCCACCAATGTCTGAACTGCAAAACTGAAGGGCACATGAAGATAGTGCAGGAATCTTTCCCGTGGAGCAGACCTGACTTTGACTGTTGTCTCATCACCATTTTTTTTTAATCTAATGACATGGTTTAATTCATTGTTATTCACTGGAGACCTAAGTTGAAACATTTATAACTTGCCATTCTACAGACTGAGAAATGCATCAAGGTGTTGTTATAATGACAACACTTTAGATTTGAGTTCAAAAATTACAGAATTTTTATGGACCTGGAGTTTTTTGAGGTTGTGCGCCATTTAAACTGGGTGCTGAGAGCTGATTTTTTAAAGCAGGATAACCACTTTAAAGACAGTGAAACTGAGCCGGGAATGGACACAACTAGAAATCATTATGGGAAGCAAAATATGCAAGGTCAGATAAGTAGTGCTTTCTCTCATGTGAAACCCAGGTTAAAGAGATGTAGAAAATGAGGCGGGGGGGGGGGAGAAGAGGGAGAGGGGGAGGGAGGGAGGGGAGAGAGAGAACGTGTGCGAGTGCATCCATGTCGACATGTGTATGTGTATGTGTGAGGAGGGTCAGTGGATCTGCTTGCTGGGAACTGGCATGAGGCAGCAACACACCAGCAAAACGGAGGCTTATTGGATTCAGCAGGAACTGGGAAGGAAGAGGAAAGCTTCGGATCACACAGCTCTCTCAGTGCTTTGATTTTTGACCATCATCCTCAAAAACTGGAGAGAATAAATGTCTCCTATTGTAATTTGTCCAATTTGTAGTGGCAGCCATAGGAAATGAACACAAATGGCTTTGTTTCGAGTTTTTTTAATTAGATATTTTCGTTATTTACATTTCAAATGTTATCCCCTTACCCAGTTTCCCCTCCAAAAGCCCCCTATCCCATTCCCTCTCCCCCTTCTCACCAACCCACCTACTCACCTATTCCCTGTCCTGGCATTCCCCTACGCTGGGGAATTGAGCCTTCTCAGGACGAAGGGCCTCTCCTCCCTTTGATGTCCAACAAGGCCATCTTCTGCTACATATGCAGCTGGAGCCATGGGTCCCTCCATGTGTACTCTTTGGTTGGTGGTTTAGTCCCTGGGAGCTCTGTGGGTACTGGGTGGTTCATATTGTTGTTCCTCCTGTGGGGCTGCAAGCTCCTTCAGCTCCTTGGGTCCTTTCTCTAGATCCTCCACTGGAGACCCCACACCCAGTCCCATGGTTGGCTGAGAGCATGCACCTCCACACTTGTCAAGTATTGGCAGAGCCTCTCAGGAGACAGCTATATCAGGCTCCTAACAGCAAGGGCTTATTGACATCCACAATACTGTCTGGGTATGGCGACTGTATATGGGATGGATCCTCAGGTGGGGCAGTCTCTGGGTGGTCTTTCCTTCAGTCTCTGCTCCACACTTTGTCTCTGTATCTCCTCCTGTGGGTATTTTGTTCCCCATTCTAAGAAGGACCAGAGTATCCATACTTTGTTCTTCCTTCTTCTTGAGCTTCATTTGGTCTGTGAATTGTATCTTGGGTATTCCAAGTTTCTAGGCTAATATCCATTTATCAGTGAGTACATACCATGTGTGTTCTTTTGTGATTGAGTTATCTCACTCAAGATGATATTTTCTAGTTACATCCATTTGCCTAAGAATTTCATGAATTCATTGTTTTTAGTAGCTGAGTAGTACTCCATTGTGTAAATGTACCACATTTTCTGTATCCATTCCTCTGTTGAGGGACATCTGGGTTCTGTCCAGCTCCTGGCTATTATAAATAAGGCTGCTATGAACAGAGACCAGTGTCCTTATTACCTGTTGAAACATCTTCTGGGTATATGCCCAGGAGTGGTATAACTGGGTCCACAGGTAGTACTATGTCCAATTGTCTGAGCAACCGCCAAACTAATTTCCAGAGTGGTCGTACCAACTTGCAATTCCACCAGAAGTGGAAGAATGTTCCTCTTTCTTCACATCTTCACCAGCATTTGCTGTCACCTAAGTTTTTGATCTTAGCCATTCTGACTGATGTGAGGTTTGTTCTGATTTGCATTTCCCTGATGAACCAGCACCATTTGTTAAAAATGCTGTCTGTTAAAAATGCTAATACTGGATGGTATTAGCTTCTTTGTCAAAGATCAAGTGACCATAGGTGTGTGGGTTCATTTCTGGGTCTTCTATTCTATTCCATTGATCTACCTGACTGTCACTGTACCAGTACCATGCAGTTTTTATCATTATTGCTCTATAGTATCACTATTACTTGAGGTCCAGGATGCTGATTCTCCCAGAAGTTCTTTTACTGTTGAGAATAGTTTTCACTATCCTGGATTTTTTTTTTTTATTCCAGATGAATTTGAGAATTTCTCTTTCTGACTCTATGAAGAATTGAGTTGGAATTTTGATGGGAGTTGCATTGAATCTGTAGATATTTACTGTCCCTTTAAGTTGGGCACCTTCACTTTCTTCTATACCTATTATCTTTAGGTTTGATCTTCTCATTGTGTCCTGAATTTCCTGGATGTTTTGGGTTAGGAGCTTTTTGCATTTTGCATTTTCTTTGACTGTTGTGTCAATATTTTCTATGGTATCTTCTGCACCTGAAATTCTCCCTTCTATCTTTTGTATTCTGTTGTTGATGCTTGCATTTATGACTCCTGATCTCTTTCCTAGGTTTTCTCTCTCCAGTGTTGGCTCCCTTTGTGATTTTTTTTTAATGTTTCTATTTCTATTTTTAGATCCTGGATGATTTTGTTCAATTCCTTCACCTGTTTGCTTGTGTTTTCCTGTAATTCTTTAAGGGATTTTTGTGTTTCCTCTTTAAGGGCTTCTACCTGTTTACCTGTGTTCTCTTGAATTTCTTTAAGGATGTTATTTATGTCCTTCTTAAAGTTCTCTGTCATCAATCAGAGTCTTGCTTTTCTGGTGTGTTGAGGTAACCAGGGCTTGCTGTTTTGGGAGGACTGGGTTTTGATGATGCCATGTAGTCTTGGTTTCTGTTGCTTATGTTCTTGTGTGTGCTTGCCTTTCGCCATCTAGTTATCTCTTGTGTTAGCTAATCTTGCTGTCTCTGACTGTGGCTTGTCAGTCCTGCAAGCCTGTATGTCAATACTCCTGGGAGAAATTTAGGTATGGAGAGCTGTGGTGCAGGGTTAGCTCTGGGATGCAGATAGAAACCAGAAGGATCCTGTCCCCAGCTGATCCTTGGTTCCTGTGCCCTGATGGCTCTGTTGAAGTGAAATGGTGGTCTTACCTGTGCTTGAAGGTATGTAGGCACTCTTTGGAGACCAGCTCTCTCCTGGTGGTATTTATATATGTAGCTCTGTGACCCAGGATCAGCTCTGGGTGCAGACTAAAATCAGAAGACTCCGGTCCCAGGCTACCCCTTGGTTCCTGTGTCCTGAACGTTCCAGGAGGGTTTCTCTGTGCAGCATTGGTGGTCCTACCTGCACTCACACAACTGTCAGGTTTTTTTTTTTTTTATTGTTGTGTATATTATGTGTGTGTGTATGGAGAATAGAGGACAACTGTGTGGTATTTTCTCTTATAGTTCTGGACTTGAACTGAGGTAACCAGATTTTCACATAAGTACACAATTGCAATGTACCTTTATGGATGTGTTCATTTGGATAGTTTATGAACTTAAGTGTTAGTCTCCGGATTTAGGAACCAGAAGACCTTTTACAAAGTAAGACCCAGGTGCTTGATTCCAAAGACAGATAGCAATCAACCTACAGGGTCTCTTTGCTACAGCTCTGGTGTCCTTGACATTTTCTAGACCATGGCACCTTTGTCTGTACTTGAAGTCTGTTTTCATAGGTGGTTGAATATTTTTTTCTTTTTCTTTTGAGACAGGCTCTCTTAGTAAATAGCTCTGGATGTCCTGGAACTTACTATGTAGATTGATCTCCAACTCACAGAGATCCACCTGCCTTTGCCTCCCAAAGTGCTAGGGTTAAAAGCATGCACCGTATGCCTGGCTAAGGTTGAAACAGTTTTTAAAAACATGTCAACCAGCTCAAAATAGCAAGTTTTTGTGCATGTAAAATCCAAGTTCCCTTTCTTGGTGTGGGCTTACATGATCAGGTCCCATTCCTTCCTCTCGCTCTCTCACAGTGGTCTCTTCTGTCTGAATGTGCCAGCATTAAAGCTTAGGATTCTCAGGGCTCTTTGCCATCAGTCCCAGCCAATGTGCAGAAGAACTTGGTCTGGCCTCCTTATGTTAAAATTATGTGTAAAATAACTTCCTCATCTATCTCATCCTCGTTTTGTTTGATGTTTGGTATACTCCCCTTACTTCTGTCTCTACCTGCTGTTGGCTCCATTTCCCCTGCTGCTTCTGCCACCATAAAGCATGCTTAGCACATCCACTTTGGTGTCTCTAGTGTGCAACAGATTAAGGTTCTGGACAGAGAAAAATGAAAGACTTCTCATCTCATTCTTAGGTCAGAACTTAGGCCACTGTAAGCTTCCCTAAGGATCAATCTCAAATTACTTAATAACTTCATATTGTAATGCCATCTTAATCTTTGTCCTGTTTCAAACTTGTCTTCAATTTTATTGGCAATCCCTTATTCTCTAAATATGTGTAAATCTCACATAAGAATGTATTGGAAATTAGGGGCTGGAAAAAGCACCAACTGCTTTTGCAGGCAGCCTGGGTTTGATGCCCAGTGCCCATACCATGTAACTCCAGCTCCAGGGGATTCTGCACCTTCTAAACTCTATGGTAGCAGTAGATGTTACACAGATATATAGACAAAATACACACACATAAAATTAAAAAAAAATACCAAAATAAGATATTTAAAATTAAAATTCATTAGACCAAAACCAAATATAATAGAAACAGAAAAAAACATAGTAGGATTTAGAAAAGTTAGTTGTCAGTTGTGGCACAGCTATGACTGGAACTTCTAGGATTTGAACTGAGTTCTTTCCAGCTAAACTTTCTGTGTGGTGCTGGTGTGGCAGAGAGCCACAGGGCTGTGTTGGGGACTGTGGGGCTTCAGGAAGGGGTTGTGCTGGGGGAGGGCACAGGGCTTCAGTGGCTGTGGGGGGAGGGGAGCTGTAGGGGGAGGCACAGGACTTTGATGGTGGGGGCTGGGGGCTCTGCTTCTCTGGGTGAGTGGGAGGTGTAAACCTGGAGTTAGGATAGAACCTGCCCTTCTGAGATGTAAATACCAAATACTTGGTTTTTGCTTCTATAAGAAGAATTAGGTGATATTTAAATAGAACTTTATAAAGTAACTCAGATTCCGGGGGTGGGACTAGAATTAATATATGCTTTTTATAAAATACAAGGCTATAAAAAAATTTGAAAAAGAAGAAACATCACCCACGGTGCTACCACTCAGATATAACCACTGTTAGTTCCTAAGCTGCTAAAATTATACCCATCTGTCTCCACAAGCAGTGTGTGTGAATGCCTTTTTAAGCTTTGCCAATATTTTAGTGTCTGTTTCTTAGATTTTGTTGATATTAAAATTGTAATATATGCTTTATATTAAGTACTATATATGTTATTTGTTTATTGCCTGCATTCATTGTCATTTTAGCATAGCCATTAAATCAAATTTCTAATGTTTTTATGTTGAGAAGGACCATTTTGTCATGTTTTTAATAAACTTCAACTTTTAAAATCATAATTTAATAAAGGGACATTCTGCTTATATAGACAAGGCTATCTACTAAGTCTTAACTCTGTTTAGTGATGTAATAACAGGAGTAAGTTATTATTAATAAAAATTTCAGTATTTTGAAGTCTTCCATATGTAAACTTGACTTCATCATAAGTTTGATAATGATTCCTTTCATTTTAGTAGCTACAGCAAACACTGGACTTATTATCTCTATATTTTCAATAACTAATAAAAAACTGTCAATTTATTTCCTTGAAAATGTGTAACTATAGGGTAAATTTATGTTTGACAAAAGAGAGCCTTGAATACTAGGTGTGGCTGTCACAGGGTTCCCTGCCTGCAGGCTCTAAATGAGATATCTTCACTTCTGTAGGTCTGAGATATTGAACTTAGGACCCATTTTAGACACTGTTCTAAAATATCTCAATTTCTAAAAAGAATTTCAGTCTCCAGACATTACAGAGATTTTAGCAGCTTAGGATGTTCAAGCGGGACTTGTGTTAAAACAGAGCATGGACCTTCCCATGTGAGTAGATGTTCTCCACTTGCTTCTTACCTATGTGTCACAGTGAAAGTTCCCAAAGTCACTTCAGAGAAGAACTTCCTGGAAGAGACTTTTAGGATATCAAACCACAATACACAAACTTTGAGTTTGTTTATATAGTGCATTAAGTGGATGGATTTCCATATATTGAACCATCCCTGCATCCCTGGCCTGAAGGCTACTTGATTATAATTGATGATCATTTTGATGTGTCCTTGTATTTGGTTTGTGAGAATTTTATTGAGTATTTTTACATCGATATTCATAAGGCAAATTGGTCTGAAGTTCTCTTTCTTTGTTGGATCTTTGTGTGGTTTAGGTATGAGAGTAATTGTGGCTTCATAGAACAAATTGAGTAGTCTTCCTTCTGTTTCTATTTTGTGGAATAGTTTGAAAAGTATTGGTATTAGGTCTTCTTTGTAGGTCTGATAGAACTCTGCACTAAACCCATCTGGTCCTGGACTTTTTTTGGTTGGGAGACTATTAATGACTACTTATATTTCTTTAGGGGTTATGGGACTGTTTGGATATCTGATCCTGATTTAATTTTGGTATTTGGTATCTGTCTAGAAAATTTTCCATTTCATCTAGATTTTGCAGTTTCATTGAGTGTAGGGTTTTGTAGTAGGATCTTGTGATTTTCTTGGATTTCCTCAGTTTCAGTTGTTATGTCTTCCTTTTCATTTCTGATTTTGTTGATTTGGATACTGTCTCTGTGCCCCCTGGTTAATCTGGCTAAGGGTTTATCTATCTTGTTGATTTTCTCAAAGAACCAGCTCCTGGTTTTGTTGATTCTTTGTCTAGTTCTTTTTGTTTCTACTTGGTTGATTTCAGCCCTAAGTTTGATGATTTCCTGCCTTCTGCTCCTCTTCTGTGTAGGTTCTTCTTTTTCTTTTAGAACTTTCAGATGTACTGTCAAGCTGCTAGTGTATGCTCTCTCCAGTTTCTTTTTGGAGTCACTCAGAGCTTTGAGTTTTCCTCTTAGCACTGCTTTCTTTGTGCCCCATAAATTTGGTTATGTTGTGCCTTCATTTTCATTAAATTCTAAAAAGGTTTTGATTTCTTTCCTTATTTCTTCCTTGACCAAGGTATCATTGAGTAGAGCATTGTTCAGCTTCCATGTGTTTCTGGGCTTCCTGTTGTTTTTATTGCTATTGAAGACCACCCTTACTCCATAGCGATCTGATAGGAGGCATGGGATTAGTTCGATCTTCTCATATCTGTTGAGATCTGTTTTGTGACCAATTATATGTCCAATTTTGGAGAAGGTACCATGAGGTGTTGAGAAGAAGGTGTATTCTTTTGATTTAGAATGAAATGTTCTATAGATGTCTATTAAATCCATTTGGTCCAAAACTTCTGTTAGTTTCACTGTGTCTCTGTTTAGTTTTTGTTTCCATGATCTGTCCATTGAGGAGAGTGGGGTGTTGAAGTCACCTACAATTATTGTGTGGGGTGTGATGTGTGCTTTAAGCTTTAGTAAAGTCTCTTTTACGAATGAAGATCCCCTTTTATTTGGAGCATAGATGTTTAGAATTGAGAGTTCTTCCTGGTAGATTTTTCCTTTAATGAATATAAAGTGTCCTTCTGTGTCTTTTTTGATGACTTTTGGTTGAAAGTTTATTTTATTGGATATTAGAATGGCTACTCCAACTTGTTTCCTGTGACCATTTGCTTGGAAAACTGGTTTCCAACCTTTTACTCTGAGGTAGTGTTTGTATTTGACAACTGTACTTGTCTACTCAGTCCAAGTTTGTTTTTATTTCTTCAAGAAGACATTGATCATCAACCGTACTTGTTTATTCCCATGAGTCTCTATGTTCCTCAGCTTCTCTTGAGGTTGATTTCTGATTGCTTTCCTGTGGCCAGGCAGAATTATTTAATATTCATATACTTATTTGGACTTGCTTTGTATCCAGTATATGGTCTGTTTCAGAAAGTGATCCATGGGCTCCTGAGAGGAAAGTGTGTTCTGTGGAATGTGAATGGAATGTCCCACATGTGCTTGTCAGTCTGTTTGCTCTAAGATGTCATGTAATCCAGATTTTTTTTAATTGGGGTGGACTCTTTATATATGTATGATTCTTCAATTTGTGTGTGTGTGTGTGTGTGTGTGTGTGTGTGCTGAATATATAATGGGTCCTTTATTGTCCATAAAATGAATCTGATCTTTTAGTTTTATCAAATTACCTATTTCAGGTTTTTTTGTTTGTTTGTTTTTTAGTAAGCTTCTCTGGTTAAGTTGTGAAATAGTCTTATAGTCGAAAGTAATAGAATTTTACTTTTTTCATACACATAATTTAGAGTTTTTAATATTGGTATACCTTTTAAATCAAGGTACATGTCTATTCTAAATTGAGAATAAATTGGAAGAAAGATAGGCAGTAATAATGTTCAGGCTGTGTCCAGGAAGCTATGAGTAATTATTTGGGGTCAGTAGGGTATTCAGGATTAAAACCAAGACAATAGGGTTGCATTTGTGCCATGAGAGACAATTGAAAATTGGTATCCTCCATCTTCTTTGTAATAAGAAAGAGAAGGATGTATAATAAGGTGTTAATCATGTAGTCTGATGAGAGGGCTTATTATATAGTTCTCTTTGGGTTCTTTTTTTCCCCTTTCTTCTCTGTACAGATTTGTCTCCATCAGCTGATAGAACACCTTTTTATTTAGAGATATTTTGCTGCATTGAATAGGACATACCTTTAGGTATTTTTCTCAGGGTGTACATATACCATGCACACTTGCATGGTAGAAGGCAAGGACTGACCCCTAGATTCCAAAGATTGTCCAATGACCTCTACACATTTACTGTGGCATCCATACTCTCACACACAAAAGTATAACTATAGGTACATCAAATATACACTTAATACATACATTTGTACAAAAGTATTTTAAAGATTTTTTTTTAGGTGAGAACTCTTTGTTTAGCTCTGTACCCCATTTTTTAATAGGGTTATTTGGCTCTCTGGAGTCTAACTTCTTGAGTTCTTTGTATATATTGGATATTAACCCTCTGTTGGATGTAGGGTTGGTAAAGATCTTTTCCCAGTTTGTTGGTTGCCGCTTTGTCCTTTTGACAGTGTCCTTTGCTTCCTCTCCCACTGAGGCCAGCCAAGGCAGTCCAGCTAAGAGAACATATCCTATGTATAGGCAACAGCTTTCGGGATAGCCCCTGTGTAATGGTTTGTCTATGCTTGGCCCAGGGAGTGACACTATTAGAAGGTGTGGCCCTGTTGGAGTAGGTATGGCCTTGTTGCAATAGGTGTATCACTACGGATGTGGGCTTTCAGACCCTCATCCTAACTGCCTGGAAGCCAGTAGTCTCATAGCAGCCTTCAGGTAGATGTAGAACTCTCAGCATCTCCTGTACCAAGCCTGCCTGGATGTTCCCACCTTCATGATAATGTACTGAACCTCTGAACCTGTAGGACAGCCCCTATTGGTCATGGTGTCTGTTCACAGCAGCAAAACCCTAACTAAGACATCATGTTCCAGTTGATTGGGACCCATATGAAGACCAAGGTGCACATCTGTTACATATATGGGGGGAAGCCTAGGTCCAGCCCATGTATATTTTTTGGTTGGTGGTTCAGACTCTGAGAGCCCCAAGGGTCCAGGTTAGTTGACTCTGTTGATCTTCCTATGAAGTTCCTATTTCCCTTCAGGGCCCGCAATCCTTCCTTCTATTTTTCCATGAGTCCACCACTTTCATCCACCATTTGGCTGTGGATGTTTGCATCTGTCTGTCTGTCAGCCCCTGGGTGAAGCCTCGCAGAGGACAACATATACTGTCTGCAATGCACAGAGTATTATTAATGCTGTCAGGGACTGGTGCTTGCCCATGGGATGGGTCTCAAGTTGGGCCAGTTATTGGTTGGCCATTCCCTCAGACTCTGTCCTACATCCTTCCTATGTGTGTTTCTTGTTGGCAGGATAAATTTTGGGTTGAAAGTTTTGTGGGTGGATTGCTGTCTCTATCCTTACACTAGGGTTCCTGCCTGGCTACAGGAGGTGGCCTCTTCAGGTTCGATATCCCCTATGTTGTGAGTCATAGCTAAGGACAACCCCATTGATTCATTACCTCCCTTATCCCAGGTCTCTGTCTCGTCCTGGAGATGCTCCCCACCTCCTCACCCCATCAATTGCAGATTTCCATTTATATTCCTGGCCATCTAACCATCTCTCCTGTCCTTCCCCACACCTGATCCTGACTTCCACCACATCCCCCCTTCCTCTATCTATCTGCCTCTTATAACAATTTTATTGTAAATGGGACCTCATGAAACTGTAAAGCTTTTTGTAAGGTAAAGGACACTGTTAATAGGACAAAACGGCAGCCTACAGATTGGGAAAGGATCATCACCAACCCTACATCTGACAGAGGGCTAATATCCAAAATTTACAAAGAACTCAAGAAGTTAGACACCAAATAATCCAATTAAAAAATGGGTACAGAGTTAAACAGAATTTTCAACAAAGGAATCTCGAATGGCTGAGAAGCACTTAAATGTTCAAAGAAAGTCCTTAGTTATCAGGGAAATGCAAATCAAAACAACCACTCTGAGGTTCCATTTTAACACCCATCAGAATGACTAATATCAAAAACTCAGGAGATAGCACATGCTAGTGTGGATGTGGAGAAAGAGGAACACCCCTCCATTGCTGGTAGGAGTGCAAACTTGTACAACCACTTTGGAAATCAATTTGGAGACTTCTGAGAAAACTGGAAATAGTTCTAACCTCAAGACCCAGCTATACCACTCCTGGGCATATATCCAAAAAAATGTTCCAACATCCCACAAAAGCACTTGTTCAACTATGTTTATAGTAGGTTTATTCATAATAGCCAGAAACTGAAAACAACATAGATGCCCCTTAAGAATGGATAAGCAAAGTACAGAACATCTACACAATGGAAATACTTACTATTCAGTTATGAAAAACAGACATCATGAATTTTGCAGGCAAAAGGATCGAACTTGAGAATATCATCCTGAGTGAGGTAATCCAGTCCCAAAAGAACATGCATGGTATGTACTCACTTATAAGATACCCATGCTACACTCCACAGACCCAAAGAAGCCAAACAAGAAGGAAGGCACAAGCAAGGATGCTTTAATCTCACTTAGAATTTTTTAATGAGAAAGTTTTGTTGCTATTCGAGAACACAAATTGTCTTAGTTAAAGTTCTATTGCTGTGCAGAGACACCATGGCCAAGGCAACTTTTTTTTTCTTTTTATCTTTTTAATTGTACTGTTCCGTGTATAGAAGATGTTTTGCCTGTGTGCATGTCTATGTACCTTTTGCATGCCTGGTGCTTCTAGAGGCCACAAGAGGATATTGGATTCTATCTATAGAAGTTTGTGAGCCACAATGTGGGTGCAGGGAATTGAAGCCAGCTCCTCTGAAAGAGTAGCCCTTAACCACTCTCTTAATCACTGAGCTATCTCTTCAAAGCAGCTCTTATAAGAGAAGAAATTTAATTGGGGCTGGCTGAGAGGTTTAGCTCATTATTGTCATGGGGGGAGCATGGCTATGTGTAGGCAGAGATAGTGCTTGAGAAGTAGCTTAGAGTTCTACATATGGATCCACAGGCAGCAGAAACAGAAAGACACTGGGTCTGGTTTGGGCTTCTGAAACCTTAAAGCCCACTCCCAGTGACAATCTTCCTCTAACAAGGCCACACTCACCCTAACAAGGCCACATCCCCTAATCCTTCTTCAGTTGTGCCACTCCCTGTGACTAAGTATTCAAACTTATGAACCTATGGGGGGACCATTGTTATTCAAACCACATGTTTTAACTTTTAAATTTCTTTACAGACTATTAATTATAAGTGCCTTTTAAAAACACAAAGCTCCACGTACTTCAATGCAAATCATGTTATTTTTGCCTTCCAAATTCTTTGTCCATTTCAAATTAAACTATTGTATGCTTCCTGTTCTAATGTAAACATATGGTGTTGAGAAAATAATTCTTGATTTGAATGATTTTTCATGAATTGTCCTAGTTAGACTTTAAATTGATTTACTGATTGTCTTAATTACCTTTGAAATCAATTTCTCTAAAGTATACTGATTTGGTGTTTCTGTGTTTGCCAGTTTTCATGATTTTGTGCCATTTTCCCTACATAATGGTTTTCAAAGTGCACATGATTTAAATGAATGAAGTGATTTGCAGCTCTCTAAATGAGTGTGGAGTGTGGTGACTACTGTTTAGTTTCTTCTATTAGTACTAGTTACTGGAGTTGGTCTGTGGTGACTAGTGTTCACTGTCCTCCATCAGTACTAGTTACCAGGTTGCTCTGAACGTTGGCTTGATCCTGGACTTTGTTGGGGTTTTTGTTTTTGTTTTTGTTTTTTGTTTTTTTGTTTTTTTACCCAAGAGATTTGGAAAACATAAGATGTTGGATTACACTGTGCTTTTAGCTGAGGAAAAGCCAGTGTCTGTGTTCTTCTTGCATTCCAGCCTGGACTTAATTTTTGTTGAGTGTTCTCAGTTTTCATAGAGTTCATGGAGTCATTTTAGAAGACGTCTCTGCAGCTTCCAGCATTTTGTAGTTGTCATCCGTGAAGCCAGTTCTTTGAACTTTTTAAGTGTTGGAATATTTTCAGAGTTTTTGTTAAGTAGATCCATTCAACTTTCCTTGTAAATAGCAAAAATGATAAAGACACAGATTTTGTCTTAGTTAGGCAATATGCAAATCAGTGTCCATGTCAGAACTGAAGAATTTTTGACATTAGCTGGTATACTTTGCTTTCATCTCCTGAAAGAGAAATGAAGAGTATTGGAACCAAATTTTTGTCTGTGCTGGATCTAAATGGGAAGTTCAGTTTGCTGGATGGGCATTGTGTTTGGTTTTAGTTGCTTGTTTTTAGGGATAGGGTCTCATACATTCTAGGCTATTGTGGAGCTGAGAAGAACCTTAAATTTCTTGTCTTGATCTTTCCGCTTCCAGCTCCAGGGAGCTAGGATTATAGGCCACCTTGCCTGTTTTATGTGGTGCTGGTGATCCAACCAGGTCATGCTCAGTGAGCATTTAGCTACCAGTGCCACATCCCTAGTCCTCAGTTTGATATTTGTTGAACCTTATCACTGTGATGGCTCGTCTCAGTTGTTGACTTGACTGTATCTGAAATGAATTACAATCAGGAAATGGAGGGCACACGTGTGATCTAGATCTTGAGGCATAGTGACTATGCTTGTAAAGATCTTGTGAAAAGGAATTCGAGTTTAAGTCCAAGTGTGTTGGTACACATCTTTAATACCAGCATTCAAGAGACAGAGGCATGCAGAGCTCTGAGTTCAAAGTAAGCTGGTAAACAGCATCCTCATGGCCTCTGCATCAGCTCCTGTTTCCAAGTTCCTGCTCTGCTTGATTTCCAGTTCTAACTTCCTCCAGTGATGGATTGTGATCTGGAAGTATAAGCCAAATAAATCCTTTCCTCCCAACTTGCTTTTTGGTAGTGGTGTTTTGTCGCAGCGGTAGAAACCCTAACTAAGGCACTTGCCTTGTGGATTGTTTCAAGTTTCTTTTTTGGCCTTAGTACTATTGAGGTATGAGAGGACCAGGAGTATTATCTACAAATTTATCTATGAGAGAAGGTAGGTGATAGGGAGGGTGGTTGCTGTTTAGTTAGAATAATTACATTTGTAAGTTTTGGACTGCTAGCTTTCCCCATCCTCTTCTGTTTGTGAGGCTAAAGGTTTTGATTTGGCAGTCTCTATTGTGATAATCCTAGTCTCCATGCAGTCTGGGTAGTGTAGGGTTACTCCTAAATCCCCCTTTCCAGTCCAGCTCCTCCAAGGCCATTGGACCTATGTGACCAGTACAGACTAGATGGATGTTTCCACTTAGCTGTTCTCAGATACACAAGCAAAAATCAGCCTCTTACTGCCCCACCTGTCTGCCCTTAGGGCGTCATCTCTTCTTGGTGGGGGCAATAGCTTTCTTACAGGCCACTTTGCAGACTGAAGTCTTCTTCCCATACAATAGATCCTATTTTTTCAAAAATTTAATTTGCCCCCCCCAACCACCCCTGATAAGGGTTGTGTCCTTGCTGTTCAGGTGTGATTCCTGGAATCTGGTTTAAATGTTTCCCACTGGCTGTACTCTCCCTGGCTTTTCATGATGCTTTTGAGACTACTTCTGCAGGTAAACATGCTCATTTTCATCAGGTATTGGGTCACAGTGTGCCAAACTGTGTAACTCAAGAGTACCGAACTCACTGCTGAAGCTGTCACATTACTACATTTACACATTACTGATGTTGTTCTATAGAAGCCTAGCTTTTCATTTCTCAGCTTTGTAACTTTTTCCTTTTAATTAGAAGTATGTAATTGCATTTGTCTGTCTGTTCACTCTGTGTATATGGGCGCTGTTGTTTGCTTTTGTGCCCTCCTCCGTTGTATTACTGAGGAACATCCTTTGCTGTATACCATAATGTAATTTGTTCACTGGTTGATGGGTGGCCCAGTCGTCACCAGTCTTGATCTTGTTGAACAAAACAGTTATGGATATTTGTGTTCAAGCCACCTCTTGCCAACACAAGATATTGTGGATCTTTTTATTTTAACCATTTTTGGATATATTATTAGTAGTAATCGCACTTTGTTGTTTCAAGCAGCATTTTTCTGATTGTTAAATATACTGAGTCTATCCCACCTTCTTTTTTTGTTTGTTTTGGTTTTTTGTTTGTTTGGTTTGGTTTTGGTTTTTGGATTTTTTGTGTTCTGTTGGATATTTTATTTATTTACATTTCAAATGTTATCCCCTTTCCTGGTTTCCCCCCAAGAAAACCCATATCCCATCCCCACCTCCTCCCACTTCTATGAGGGTGCTCCACCACCCACTCCCTTCCCTCACATTCCCCTACACTGGGTCATCAAGCCTTCACAGGACCAAGGGCCTCTTCTCCCATTGATGCCAACAAGGCCATCCTCTGTAACATATGCAGCTGGAGCCTTGGGTCCCTCCATGTGTACTCCTTGGTTAGTGGTTTAGTCCCTGGGAGGTCTGGTTGGTTGACATTGTTGTTCTTCCTATGAGGTTGCAAACCCCTTCAGCTCCTTCAGTCCTTTCTCTAGCTCCTCCATTGGAGACCCTGTGCTCAGTCCAGTGGTTGGCTGTGAACATCTGCCTCTGTATATGTCATGTGGGCAGTGAATTGTATCTTGGGTATTCCGAGCTTTGGGGCTAATATCCACTTATCAGTGAGTTCATACCATGTGTGTTCTTTTGTGATTGGGTTACCTCACTAAGGATGATATTTTCAAGTTCTGACCATTTGCCTAGGAATTTCGTGAGTTCATTGTTTTTAATTGCAGAGTAGGATTCCATTGTGTAGATATACCACATTTTCTGTATCCATTCCTCTGTTGAGGGACATCTGGGTTCTTTCCAGCTTCTGGCTATTATAAATAAGGCTGCTGTGAACATAGTGGAGCATGTGGCCTTGTTATATGTTGGAGCACCTATCCCACTTTCTCCTTTTTTTTCTTTTTACCTGAAAAACTAACAGTGTCCCATTATCCTGGTGTGTTTCTTCAGGGTACAAAATCTTGGGTTAGACATCACACGTGTCATACTGACATCACATCTGTCATACTGAAATGGCATCTGTCATATGATCATTCTCAATTATACAGTTTTACACATTGTAACTCAGTATTCCATGGAAATGAGCATATAATTACTACTCATATGAAAAAAGTAAGAAGTCCTAATTTTTCAAAAGTAGCTAAGTCTTCAGTTTAGCAGAAAGAACACTGTCCTGTGACACCAAAATAGCCTATAGGTTTGCTTATTGGACTCATGCTTATAATCACTTTAAAATATGGAAAAGTAAAGTTGTCACCCCAAACTGCCAAAGTCTTGAGAAGGGTAAGAGTAGTAGTTTAAGTCCTCCAACTCTAGAGCATGGACACCGAAAGGGAGCACACGCAGGGCCTGCTGTAAGCCTCAAGCTGTACGAACTTTAGACCAAGAGAATGCCAGCCTACCAACTTTTTTTATGTGTGAAATTCATACAATTAAAAAATGTTAACTTGTGGCTTTTAGTCGAAGAGGCAGAAACAGCCTGTTCTTATTTACTTGTTACTGGTTTGGGCTGCAAAGTGACAAAGCACAGCTGGAGGTTCACTCCAGTAGTGTCCACGTTTGCCTATCATAAACTTAGTTGTTGGTTTTTAAAGACACTATACCACATTTATATAAAGAACTCTGTGATAAGCTATTTCTGTCTTCAGGATTCCAAAATTATAGGCACTGATGTCAATGCAGATGAGGCTAGCCTAATTTGGTCAAGAGTGGGACATGCAGCGTCTCTTTATGGCTAAAGCCTATTGCCAAGATAGACAGGTGTCCTCAGGGTGACAAGGAGCCCTTGGTAAATTCTGCTCTTGGATTACTCTTCTAGGAAACAGTGATCAAAGTCATACTTTGGTTTTTATTGATCGTACAGAAGAATAAGGTCTGCTTGTAACTGAGTTTTTCAGATACTAATCTTAAAAACCCCAGAAAGATTTTTTTAAAAGAGTCACACTTTCTGCTTATAGTCTAAGATTATTTTTGAAGGTTTAGCTGTGTATTAATACCCAATTTTTCTGCAATTGTCAACCAATCTTTTGTTACACTGCTATGTTTCATTAAGGATTTGACATGGCTAGGGAAAGTTACTGTGAAAGAACGTATCTGGCATTAGTGAAATGGAACTAACTTGACAAGACTCTTGGGTTTTGGTCTTACTGGAAGTTTTTTATATGACAGGTAGCCTTGCAGTTTATACCAATAGAGTTTTGAGATAGTAAAAACAATCAGAAGTTCATTTAAATAAGAGAACTTTGACCTTACCTTTCTTATTGTTCTTTTTTAGTGCTTCTGATTCCTGATTCTTTCTCTTCTCCTGTCAGCTCTTTTCTTTTACTTTGAAAGAAAATGCAAATCCTGTGTTCACCATAAACAAAGACATTCAACATTAAATAGTGTATGAAGAATAGCAATTTTATATTTGGCTTCTTAAAATGAACCATATTAGCAGCTGATTGACAAGAAGTATAAAGATGCTAAGAGATGAATTCCTGGGCATC
This sequence comes from Tokudaia tokunoshimensis, assembly GCA_036184795.1. Lineage (NCBI taxonomy): Eukaryota > Metazoa > Chordata > Mammalia > Rodentia > Muridae > Tokudaia > Tokudaia tokunoshimensis. The sequence continues at coordinate 153,355,542 of BTHU01000003.1, read as the reverse complement.
ACAGAGGTGCCAGGCTCTGCACCAAGATGCTCTCTGCTCGACCTCTGCCCTTTGATCTTGGTTGTTGGAGCCTTACTGGAGTAGAGCATCAGAAACCCCAATAGTCAAACCTAGTTTCATGACATAATCCTTGCACAACTTAAGGTAAGAATTTTCATGTCATATCTTGTTATTGTGTCTTGATATAGTAAGATGTGTGAAGTTCTGTGTTATGAATAATTTCAACTTAGGAAAACCATAATTTAGACAAGTGCATTCATGCATATTTCACTTTTGATAGGTATAGATTTAAGTTCTTTTAAATATTAATGAGATGACTCTATGTATAGAGGCACTTGTGTGAAGGCCTCTAATGTCCTGAGTTTTTAATTTAGAAGAGAACACACACCTGGATGCTTGAGTGATATCCCCTGACCTACATTTATTCGTATTAATTCCCTTTGTCTGTCTGTCTGTCTGTCTGTCTGTCTGTCTCCCTCCCTCCGTCCCCCTTCTCTAAGCCAAATAAGTCTCTTGTACTGAGGAATGAATGGATAATGAAAATTACATTAGTTACTATTTGAATTCTGTTCAAATATGTTAACTATCATTTGTAAGGTGGAGATATGCAGATGATCTTGTCTCCTTGTGAACTGAAGGCCATGGCACAGTCTGTTATCTCCTGAGTGTTTACTTCTGTCTGTCCAGCTGTCGTCAGCTCTTTCTGGAGCCTCTACAGTGATGTCCCAACTGCCCGGCCAGCCCCTAACCCCTCTGAACTATAGTGGCTAAAGTGTTAAGCTCTTTAGCACAAGGCTCCCAACAGTTCTTCATGGATTGGCCTGTGCTCCCATCCTGCAGCCTCGTCTGACCCATCTCTCTGCACTAGAGTTACTCAGTTTTGTTTTGTTTTGTTTCTTTTTTCATCTCTAGCAATTTGGTGTTGGTTTGCAGCCATTGAATTAATATGAACCGTAATTGTCTGAAGGGCAGGAGCCATGTTTTCGATCACTACGATTTTAGACATTCTTGTCATTAATGTGGAGCCTGCTACTTAACAGAAGCTTAATAAATATTTGCTAAATTCTTGATTGAGAGTTTCATGAGAGGCTCTTTATCAAAAGTAACTTGCTGGATGCTATGGGAGGTGGTGAAGTTGGATGAAAAGAGACCAGCTTTGCCTCTGGATAGCTCACTCGCTCGCAGTCACAAAAACAAGACATGTACCCTAATATTGCAGGAACTAGACTTTCTTAGTACTTAAGAACAAATACCTTTTATTATGTGAATACACGACCTTGTCAGTAAATGCAAAATGAATGACCTGTGAGTTTAAATGGCACAGATCATGTTTGCAGCAGCCATTGTTGTCATAAAGTAATCCCATATTGGAATAAAACAAGTTTGAAGAAATTCAATACTCAGAGGTAAAGTGCAAAATGTTATAATATTTTTAAGTGTGATGGTATTATGCTTGCAACAGAATGAGGAAATTTTTAGCCTTGCCAAGCATTTTTTAAAATTGTTTTAAAATACTCTGTAGAACAAAGATTACAGACATATTTGGGCTAGCCTGAGACCTTTTGTGAGATTATTAGACCAGCTAGATTTTTCCTGTCTTCCAGTACTATTTCTCCTGCTCTGTACTAGTGGTGGGGTTGTGGCATTAAGCATGTGCTGGGCAGAAAGGCTGGCCAGGCAGTGCGGTCCCAGAGGAGTCAGGTGATCACTGTCTGAAGGCAGCTGCTTGAGGTTCAGGGCACTCAGTGGCCCCCTCTCTTCTGCCCCGGACGGCTTGTTATTCACTGGACTCCTTAAGGAGAGTGTATGTGGTGGACTTTTGGTTGATCCAATGGGAATCACATTGATCTGGTGCCTGGCTTTGGTTCTGATCAAGTGGATCACCTCTAAGGTAGAGTGTCTTTGCTCTCAGCATTGTGACAGTAATCATTAATTTGCATTTGATCGATATGGAAAATCTACTCTTTTTGTATTGATTTTGATCTTTCTGATTTCAAGGAGCTCTGAGTTCTGTCAGTGAAAAGGCTTAAAATTGGTATTTGTGGGATTATGGGGTTTTTTTAATTTTTTTCTTTAACTCATTTTATTGCTCTTATGGGCTTTTTATGGTATCATTCTTTAAAAGCAAAGAAGCTTCCCTTTAAAGAAGTTTGACTTTGAAGATTTTATAGGATAAACAAGCCAGATTTTTGAGTATTTGTGTTTTAAATGTTTTCTTTTAGAGGAAAGGGGTGACTGATATTTATATGTGTAAAGAATATGAGGGTATTCTAAACAATGCCAAGCTTTATAAAGCAAAACCCATCCTTTTTCTATGGGTTCCCCATTTTTTTCTTGGACTATAGCTAAAATACATTCACAAAAATAGAATTATGTGCTGTTGTTTTAAAGTTAAGTTCAGTTGAGAAATGCTTCTAGTCTGTGAGCTAGCCAGCTTGCAATCTAGACCTGAGCCTGAACCTGAAGACACTTGAGTTGACACTGTTTGACGTTATTTTCTATACTTTAATAGAAGTGGTTACATCTTTCATCTACCATGCAGCTCCTTTTGTTTCTCTATTAAGAAGACAAATAATAATTACGACTCACAAGATTGCCTTTGTTTGCTAAGCTACAGAAAGTACCTGTAAAGTTAATGTTCTCCTTCAAGCAACATTGTAAGCCTGCTGTTTAATTGTTCACAATTGAGTGTTTTAGGCAGTCAAAAGTCTGTCTTTTTAGTACATATGAAGAGACATGTATTCAAAAAAAAACTTGTTTTGCTGTATATTTTGGGAAAAAATAATTTTGCAATTTTGGCCGTGTTCCATCTGTTGCTTACGTGATATAATTTTCCAATGTTGTTTGCAGAAGTTTTCGTAGACCCCTGTGTTTAAATTCATTAGCTCAGTTTACCAGTATGCAAAGTGGGGATAAAGGTTACCTTACAGAGTTCTTGTGGGTTAAGTGAGATTTTGTATGAAGACATCTAGAACATGATCTATTGTTGCTTTCATCATGCCTGTCTTTAAAAGTTATGTGTTAACTAATATTGGGGACAATGTCTACCTTGTGTTACTTACCTCCAGTGAAGTCTTTATGGAAGAATGACTCAGCCTGTTTCTGAACGGCCACGGTTCTTCAGAGCCTATGGTTTAACTTGTTTATGCTGTGGCCGCTGGTTGCTGATCAGCTTGGCCTCGCCCATGTTTTGACCTATACTAGTTTGCTTTACAAGCTGTTCCCAGGATGGCTAAATTAGAAGAGTCACGAGTAGAAGCCTTGGTTATTTCTAGAGAAATGTAATGGGGATGTGGATGGCAGCCCACAGGGCATCAGGACTGATGTAGACACAGGATTTGAATAAAATTTGTTTTTCTAGTTTTATTAAAAATAAAATTCTACCAGTGTATGACCTTAAAAATTATGATCTTTTTTTTTGTTGTTGTTGGTTTTTTTTTTGTTTTTCGCGACAGGGTTTCTCTGTGTAGCCCTGGCTGTCCTGGAACTCACTTTGTAGACCAGGCTGGCCTCGAACTCAGAAATCCTCCTGCCTCTGCCTCCCAAGTGCTGGGATTAAAGGCGTGCGCCACCACCGCCCGGCAAAAATTATGATCTTTTAAGAAATGTTTGTTAAGCTTGTGTCTTGGTGTATAAAGCACATTTTTTTAAAGTGACACCCTTAAGTGGAATAAAACTTTATTTTAATTCATAATGTAATTCACTTTTTTAAAATGAGTTACTTTGATTAACTATATTGCTTATTCATGATACCGGGCGGTGGTGGCGCACGCCTTTAATCCCAGCACTTGGGAGGCAGAGGCAGGCGGATTTCTGAGTTCGAAGCCAGCCTGGTCTACAGAGAGAGTTCCAGGACAGCCAGGGCTACACAGAGAAACCCTGTCTCGAAAAACCAAAAAAAAAAAAAAAAAAAAAAAGTATAAGGAAGTTGATGTGTGATTTGTATTCATTTGTGGGTTCAGGTACTTATTTTAAAAGTTGATTCTTTTATTAAAAACGTTTAATTTCATTTGGATTTATTTGATAGGTATCTTGGGATTCGGGCTAGTTCTTAGGCTGTTTTATTAAGTAATTATCAAAATATACTTAATTAAGCTACATTAAATTTTACCTTTTTGCCCAAATTTTAACAAATATTTGATAGTAAAGCTGACATCCTTACCATCAGGTGGTAGCAGTGGCTGTTTAGTCCAGAGTAACTCACTCACTGTAAAACATCAGCCGTTGTACACACTGTAGCTGTGGGCCGGGGGGTTCTTTATGAGTTAGTTCCTTGCTATTTGAGACCATACTTTCTTTGCAGATTTTGTTAGATGATTTGCACTTTTTATTTACTTTGTGAAATATAATAACTACACATGCTATAAAGTTTAAAAGGCTCTAAGTTCCACATTAAAATCTTCATTCTGCCTCTGTCCTTTGATATCCTTAGGGACAATGAGTATTCATAGAATTTAGTTTGGGTTAAAGGTTTGTTCTACACTTCATGAACTTTTTAAAGGATTAAGTCATACAAGGTTTCAGCCTATGTTTTCCTTAGGTGACAAGGAAGCATTAAGAATACCTTGGACTAAAGTGGTACAATGCTTGTGCAAGGGTGAGGACCTGCATTCTCAGTCCTCAGGCGTGTTGGTGCCTGCTTGAAACTTCAGCCCTGAGAACTCAGCAGATCTTTTGGGCTCTGGCCAGTCAGTCTAGCCTACTTGGTGAGTTCTAGGCCAAGTGAGAGACTGTTTCACAAAACAAGGTCAGTGGTGCCTGAGGTAGAGGTCCTGGAGATTGACCCCCCAGCCTCTACACACATACACACACACACACACACACACACACACACACACACACACACACACACACACACACACACTGGGTTGTATACCAATTCTATGTAATTTCTTAAACTTTCTTCATAATTATTTTTTAGGTTGATGCTCTTACCTCCAAGGAGATTTGTAGATACATGTATGTTAAGTGCCTATAAATCTCAGAGTTTTGTGGGGCACAAGATCATTAATCTTATGAGTAGAACTTTGGTCACACGGCTTCAGTGTGCTAATTTTTGCTGATGAGATTGTGAGCTCTCCCTCTCTCCTTCCCTTTCTTCCTTCCTTTCTTTTTTTTTTTGGTGTATATATTAAATAGTATTGTCCCAGAAACCCCTGCTCAGTTGTCTCCTCAGGTCTGTATGGTGTCCTATCACTGTACACATAAGTAAATCATGGCACTGGCTCCAATGACTACTGCCTTTAAAGAAAGTAATTTTATCAATTGCTAAAACAGACACGTACACACAACAGCCAGGCATGGTGGCACACACCTTTAATCCTAACATTCAGGAGGCAGGCAGATCTCTGTAAGTTTGAGGCCAGCCAGTTTACATATCAAGTTCTACATATAAGCCCACCATCATTTCATAGTAGGATCCTCTCTCAAACAAACCGTTTTATTGTAATCATGCGCGCTCGCGTGCGTGCGTGTGTGTGTGTGTGTGTGTGTGTGTGTGTGTGTGTGTACATGCACTCACCATGCTACAGTATTCCTGCAGAGATCAGAGAACACCTTGAAGGAATCAGTCCTCTCTTCCTATGCATTGAGTCTAGGGGATTGAACTCGTGCCATCAGTCTTGGCAGCAAGCATTCACATACTGAATCATTTCACCAGCTTCTCTATTTTTGATGTGTCTCTATTTTTGCTGCTCTGAATGTTGGGATTTGGTCTGGGTCTGGAGTAGCCAGCAATGATTTAGGCATTTGCTGGTGCAGAACTTAGATATTAATCAGAGGTTTAGTCAGTTTTATCATCCAGATTTTGAAGTATATTCACTTGTATCAATTCTGACAGTAACTGTCCCTTAGTTCATAAGTTTTATTTGCAACAAGTGCATTTGTTAACAAATTATTTATTTAGCGCTTACTAAGTGATAGGTCATATTTCAGAGGCCTCAACACTGTGGTTAATGAGACATAAAGTTTCAGCTCCTTGAAGGGGTTTGCAACCCCATAGGAAGAACAACAATATCAACCAACGAGATCCCCCTAGAGCTCCCTGGGATTAAGCCACCAACCAAGGAGCACACATGGCTCCCGATGCATATGTAGCAGAGGATGGCCTTATCAGGCATCAATGGGAGGAGAAGTCCTTGGTCCTATGAACGTTTGATAGATGCCCCAGTGTAGGGGAATCGAGGGCAGGGAGGTGGGAGTGAGTGGGTGGAGGAACACCCTCATAGAAGCAGGGGGAGGGGGGATGGGATAGGGGGTTTTCAGGAGGGGGGAAAACCGGGTAAGGGGATAACACTTGAAATGTAAATAAATTAAATTTTTTTTTTAAAAAAGTTCCAGGTCCTGTGGAACTTCTATTTTAATACAAAGCAAATAGGCTAATACTAGACAAGTGCAAGAAGGAGGCGGAGCTGCCTCTGACTCCCCAGTGCTGGGATTAAAGGTGTGTGCTGGCTGCATTTTGTTTTGTGTTGTATTGGGTTGGGTTGGGTTATTTTCTTATACAGTTAGTAAAATTTGTTGCTTTAAAGGCAGTAACCTGGAGGCACTGCGGTAATTTTCAGATGGTTACAGCTTTATTTAGTAATGAGGGTATGCCTAACAATGCTTCCTTCCAGCCTAAGAGATAGACACAGGAATGGCAGTGCTTGGTCCAGGCAAGGGAACAGTGACTGTGAAGGCAGACACTAGCTAGCATGGTGTTTAAGTTGGAGGACTGCATGACTACATCGTGGTGGCGAGAGGAGTGGTAGGACACGAGCATCGGAGGCCGAGCACCCGAGCACTTGGGCCTGGGACTCCATTCCAGTACAGTGGGGACCACTGGAGGGCTGTGAGTGGGGCCTGAAACAGTCACTCCTTTAAAACATAAAGACCTGGGCTTGGCAAAGATGCACCCGAACCGTCAGCACATTGACCTTTTCCTCTCCTTCCCTTTGAGTAACTCTTGTTATTGTTTTAGAAACCAACTTCTGTGGGGCTGGAGATATAGCACAAGGGCAGAGTGCTCACCTAGCATGCCAAAAACTCTGGGTTCCATCCTTAGCATCCCACACCCACAGAAGGATCAACTTGTATGTCCATCTTAAACCTTTCACTCCTGGGTCCTTTTCTTAGGAGTCTTACAGTTCAGCTATCTATGTTGTATCTGTCTGTCTCATAGCTAGAGATTACCAAAGCAAATGCATTTTATATATTCAACATTTTTCGGTGCAATATGCTGCAAATTATATGTAATAATATAAGCATGTTCACTGAATTATATTTTAGATCACATTTCATTATCATGTACTAAAATATATGCCTTTTTTTTTCAGAGACGTGGAGCTATTTCCTATGACAGTTCTGATCAGACTGCGTTATATATTCGTATGCTAGGTAAGCACAATTTTATATTAGTTCCACTTAGTTTTGCTGTTGAATTATCTGAGATGAGATGAGATGATGTCTTGCACGAGCTAGTCTTTCATCACTTTTTGAAGCAGAAATTGAAGTCTAATATCTGAAAACTAACACTGAGTGTGATGAATAAAGAGGCAATTTAGAGTTAGGACAATTTAAGTCTGGTTTAATAGGGCAGTACTTTTAGAGTACAGCTTTTAACTATTTTAGAGCATTCTTCATAGCACATGGGTTTCTAATGCTGCTAAAGGTGAGCCAACTGCTAGTTAACTGTGCATACATCAACATGGTGTATAAAATGAATTATTTTTAATATAAATGTAAGTAATAAAATTAATCCAGCAGCTGTATTCCTTTACCTTTGCTAGTCCCCAGTAATCACACAGAGAAACCAAGATTTACTTCAAGTTATACCTCAATAGCTGAGCAGTTAATATCCTAGGCTAATCTGGCTCCCTCCCAGTCCCATCCCATGATACTTGCATGGTATTAATCTGGCTCTTTGGTGTTTTTTCTTGAACCCTCTCCTCCTTGTGTTGCTCTGCGTCTCCCTCACTCTCCCCTCCCTCTGGTTGGCAGAAGCCTCTGCCCTATTCTCTCTTCTGCCCAACCATTGTGTGATCGGCATTTATTGACAAGGCAGAGAATAAATGATTAAAAATGTATACACAAACGACACAGGAGATTCTTGATATAAGCATTACAATGTCATGCCAGATATGAGCGCAGAGAAACAGCGTTTGAATAACACAAGGACAATCTTTACACAGTGTATAAAAACATTATGCCTACAATGGCAAGTCCAAGAATCCATGATCATGTTGTCCTCATTTTGTGCTCAGGTAGCTTACTGAGAGAACTTGATACTTAAACACCTTATACATTTCCTAATTCCTAATAACTAGCTACATACATATGTTTTTCTTCTCCCTGACTTTGTTGGTGTTATCTCTTCATTCAAACACATCACTTGCTCTTTACTTCATACTGTTAAACATGTAGTTAGATCTCAGTAGGCATCTTTGCTTCTAACTGTTCTTTTTGTGGTTAGAATTCTTCCTTCAGCTCTGAGAACCTGAGCCAGTCCTTACAGTTTATCTACCTCTGTTGCTTCCTGTGGTTCTGATTTTGTTCTTATTCCTTCCTCTTTGGCATACTCTTGTGTCTTGTATGTTACCCACTTCCGTTCTGTTCGAGCACAGCAGGTGTTTGTTTTGCATTTCCTCTCCCCATGTCTTAAAACAAAGCTGCAGACATATTTATTGTGTTTCTATGGGTATGTTTTGGTGGTGGATATAGTACAGATTCCTCATACTTTTAATAGACCTGAAAAGATTTGTTTTCCACATCTGTAGTCTTCCTGTCTACGTAGATATAATTCAGTTCTCCCAAAATGCAGTAATTCTTGACTCCTATATACTCTAGTTCATTGGCAAGTCTTGTGTGGGGGTACCTTCAAAAACTAGCATCTCACCATCCTGATCACATTATCACCCAATCCAAACCCTGGTTTTTGCCTTGAATCTTGCACTTGTTCCTTACTTGGTCTTCATGAATTGTGGTTGATGCAACCCAGGTGAACTCTTTTTTTTTAGTATGTAATAAAATCATCTTAACTCGGGGTACTCTGATGACTTTCAGCCTTAGAATAACAGCCAAATCTGGCATAAAAGATATCAAGGTCCAGTGTGATCCACCCTGATGCCTTTTTGACCCCACTCTTCCCAAGTTCCCTTTCCCGGAAGCCCTGCCATGCTGTCCTTTTTGCTTGAGTGTGAATATGCTAGGTGTACTGCTGGCTTGGTATTCATGCTTTGTCTTCCTAGTGTGTGGAATTTCTCCTAATAACCACACAGCTCCCTGTTCACCCGTTGCAGGTCCCTGTTTAGACACCTCTTCAGTGAGGCCTTCCCTGGTGACACTGTCCCATTCCATCCCTCCATTCCCCGTTCCTCTTACTTCTAACCCTCCTCTGTAGAAAACAGGTCTGTGTTTGTTTTATTTGTATTTGGGAAAGTAAGCTTTATGTACTGGTGTGTCCTAGATCTAACATGTGTTCAGCAAACCTTTGTCACAATGAGGAGTAACCATGTAAAAGAGCCCTTGGTAGATAATAAATGTGGAATCACAGTTCGTGAAGCGAGCCTTCCTTAAGGACATAGAGCAAGGAGTCCTCTAAGGAGGTCAGAGTTTCAGGAGGACAGGAAGGCTTTGAGACTCCAAGGAGGCTCTCCTTGCTGTTATGAATTGGGTGATTCGACAGCTTAAACAGGAAAGGACTGCTTTTGGAACCCGTGGGTTTAAGGACTGGCTTGTCACCTGCAGCAACACAGGCTTGGAAATGCCATTTAATCTACCAGAACCCAGTTTCTGCATCTGCAGAATGGGCGCTAGAACTCTTCTTATTCATGTTTGATGACAGAATTCAGCAATGCCTGTGATACAGAGTGCCTGGTAATTGAATGCTAGGTCATCTGAGAATCATGTGCAGTTATGGAAGAACAGTATCAAACAGATAAAAACAAAAGTTTAAGAACTTGCTAAAACCTTGGGTGAGAGGAGAGGTTACCAAACAGCATGCAGAGTAACTTTACTGCATGATAAGATGATTGTGTTTCCTGTCTCTGTTTGCAGATAGCCCAGGCAGAGCAGACACTGGTAAATGCCTGCTTCTCACTGTGGCCTTTTCCTCTGAGAAACTTCCCACTGACTTTTTATGGTTGCCGTTTCAGCCACATCAGAGTAATAAAATGACCTTCAAAATATACATAATTATTAAGGAATCTAATTTTTAAGCTTCCTCACCCAGCCTTACAACTCAATACTGAAATTTTATTACATCCTCCAAATAAACCAGTTCTTAACCATTCCATTCGTTTGTTTGCTTTTAACTTTTAACATAGATTTATGGGTTTCCTTGTGGCACTCTCACATATTTGTCACTGTTCTGACACTTCCCCTTCCTCGCTGGCTTCCCCGGACTGGCCTGTACCCAAGGAGCAGGATCCCACATAGGCCTGTTTGTACATGAGATCTACTTATGAGTAATAGCTTTCTAACCTTACATTTATTCCTGATTCTGTCCAGGAGATGTCCGCGTGAGGAGCCGAGCAGGATTTGAAACAGAAAGAAGAGGTTCCCATCCATATATTGACTTCCGTATTTTTCACTGTATGTATTTCATTCATATTTTCAAAACTAAAATTCTTTATAGTTTCCATGACTTAGATGCTATAGTCTTTCTAGCAATTAGTTTTCTCAGGGAGGAAAAATTCAAGGGAAGAAAAAATGTGTTACCTTTTGACTTTTTAAAAACATTAGGTCTTAAATTATGCTGTCTTTCTAGATAATGTTGATTAATAAAGATAAGTAGAAGAGAATAATAGTTGGAACTTTGTTTTTGACTCAAGGTCTCATGGAGACCAGGGTAGCCTCCTACTCACTGTGTAGCCCAGGATGACCCTGGACTTTGAATCTTTCTACCTCTGTCTCTCTCCTGAGTACTACATAACAGGTGTGGGCTACTCTACCTGGTCTTTGAGGTACCAGAGACCCAAAGGGAAGGCCTCTTGCATGCCAAGCACGCACTTCACCAACTGGGCCACATTTCCAGCTGAATTTGTTTCTAGGTGTTTCTAAAGAGGAGGATACAAAGGTGAGCAGAGAGCTTCCACTGGACACTCACCCTTAGAGAAGCAGAAAAAGGGGCTTTATAACATAGTAAGTGTGTGTGGGGAGGGGTGAGTCAGTGCTGATAAACATCTATGTTTAGGTGAAGCCCAAAGCGCTTTATAAGTTAGAAATGGATCCTAACTTTGAAGCAGTGATTGTGTCCTGGTGGTTGCAGCCTGTAAAGATGATCCCGAGAACAGGTGCTAGAGAAAGAGCGGTTGGGGCTTTCCAGTTCTGGCACAGCCAGTAAGATTATACAGGGACACTGGGGCAGCCTTGAAGGATCACGTCTTCCCACAGTAAAAAATGACTCAAAACTACTTGTCATAGATAAGCCATCTTTTAAAATGCACATCAGGAAGGTTTTTTTTAACCTTTCAGCGGAGTAGCCTTGAAAGAAAAGCATGCTTAGGTAGTTCATAATATAACTATGAAAACCAAAGTCAAAAAGAAAATAGTAAAAATAGTGAGAGCCAAAACATCCACCTGCAAAAGGGCATTACCAGTTTGCCAGTAAAGAAACTTTTCTTTTTGTTCTGTACTCCAGCTGGAGCAGCAGCTATGTGGGGGCACTTGCTTCCAAGGCAGCTTCATTGGCTCCTGAGCCTCCTGAGGCTACGGCAGCCTGGCAGTTTGACAAGAGGCTGACAGAAGGAGCCGTGAGAAGGAAGGCCAGCTGAGCAAAAACACTGCATTTTCACTCGAAGGAGAAACTGGAAGAGAAGGGAATGAGAGCAATGGAAAGAAAGAAAGTGGAAGCAGAGGATCTAGGACACACTTACGCTTGTTCTTAAGGCCACACAGTCTCCAGGCTGCCCATGTGGGAACAGGACACACTTACACTTCTTTTTAAGGCCAGTGTGGTCTCTGTACTGCCTGTGTAGATAGGAAAGAACGGTTACAACCAGATCACACTTGAGTAAGACATCATCCCAAAGAGCTTGTCAGATTAAATTTGTATATTGGAAAACTGTTGTATTATTCTAGGAATGTAATGTTGCTTTAAGCTGAAGAAAACCAGCGTAATTCATTACATTAATAAGAATAGGGGAGAAAAGTTATGGCTAGTCAATATAAAGAATAAACTGTAGAGATCTACAAGAAAAGGTTTGTACAGGACCAGGCTTCTTTGTTCTCTCCTGACTGAGCGTGTGGCCAGTTTCTGTGGAAAGCACCTTGCTGTTGAATTACTATAGGCACTTTGCTGAGCGCACTCTTGTTTATTGGTGGTATTAGACAAAAGATCTTATTACTGACTGGCACTCCAGTAAGAATGTGTATACTTTATAAAAGATTTTTTTGCTTTATAAAATTGCTTGTTTCCATTTCTATGATATGGAAGTTTAAGCAGCTTTAAAACTATCAGTCTTTTAAAGTTTTGGAGGGATCTACTGTAAAATCCTCAGGCTGTTGGAAACATCTGTCTCTGATACATTGGTTTAGGGTTTTTCCTCTTTCTCATATGGCTCTAGAATTTCAATAAACTTAGTAAATGAGAGAATATGGGAAATAAGATTGCTATAAAGGATGTTGGAAGTTTTAAATAGGGGACAAAATGGTAGATTTTGGTGGGGAAGGATGTAGGGATGATCACATTGCTCAAAGTATCTCTAATGGGATGGAATAGTAGGAATTTAGTTCTTCTATCATTAGGAGGCCAGGAAGGAACAACATAATATAAAAGTGACAGAAGCAAGACCAGGCGTGTATTGTTCCTTTTAGGAGTTGAAGATTGTCAGATGGGATGAAAAGTGAAAAGCATAGCTTTAGGCCTGCATGCATGCTCCACAAAGCCTGACCCGCACACAACCTGTGGGGCCAGCCAGAACTCTCCAGAGTCCCTCTCTGTAGAAGGTCTCATCTCCTCGTTACAAGGTAGAGACATGTGGGGTCATTTTGTGAAGGCGGAATTGTTCCTTATCTCTGTTCCTCGTGAGGGCCCTTCTGCTTTGACCCTGCAGCTGTATGCACACTTGCTTCTTGCAGTCTTGGACCCAGCAAAGGCACCTGTACATAGTTGCAGGGTAGGTTTGAACCTTCAAACCTTTTAAAAGACTGCGATATGTATTTTCTCTTGCATTTCTAATCTAAAATAATACTACTTCTATAATAACATAAATTTAGCTTAATTATTTAAATTGTGGATGTAGGTGTGTTGTTTCAGCTTTAATTTTCTCTGTGTGCAACTCCTCAACCCACCTTGCTATTTGCTTTGCTCTTTGCTTTTGCCTTAAACCCTGTTAATGTCTTCAGTGTAAAATTCTTGGCTTTTGTGTTTGTTACAGCTTTACTGCTGTGAAGGGACACCGTGACCAAAGCAATTCTTTTTCCTTTTTTTTTTTTTTGTTTGTTTGTTTGTTTTTCGAGACAGGGTTTCTCTGTGTAGCCCTCGCTGTCCTGGAACTCGCTCTGTAGACCAGGCTGGCCTCGAACTCAGAAATCCGCCTGCCTCTGCCTCCCAAGTGCTAGGATTAAAGGCGTGCGCCTGTGAGCCTGCAAAGCTATTTCCCCTGGATTACCAGGATTCCCCTGGCCTGCATGCAATAAGGACACATGCTCCACTATGTTCATAGCAGCCTTATTTATAATAGCCAGAAGCTGGAAAGAACCCAGATGTCCCTCAACGGAGGAATGGATTCAGAAGATGTGGTATATTTACACAATGGAATACTGCTCTGCAATTAAAAACAATGAATTCATGAAATTCCTAGGCAAATGGTCAGATCTTGAAAATATCATCCTTAGTGAGGTAACCCAATCACAAAAGAACACACATGGTATGCAGTCACTGATAAGGGGATATTGACCCAGAATCTCGGAATACCCTAGACACAATCCGCATATCAATAGATTTCTAAGAAGATGGACGGAGAGACCCCTGGTCCTGGAAAGACTGGATGTAGGGGAATGCCAGGACAGAGAAGTGAGAGGGGGTTGAATGGAGAAAAGAGGGAGGGAAGGGGGCTTATGGGACTTTCGGGGAGGGAGGAAACGGGAAAGGGGAAATGATTTGGAACGTAAATTAAAAAAAAAATAAAATGAATAATAAAAAAAAAAAAAAAGGCGTGCGCCACCACCGCCCAGCTCCAAAGCAATTCTTATAAGGACAACATTTAATTGGGCCTGACTTACAGGTTCAGAGGTTCAGTCCAGTATCATCAAGGCGGAAACATGGCAGTACCCAGGTGGGTGCAAGAGGAGCTAAGAGTTCTAATCTTACTCTGAAGGCAAACAGAAAACTGACTTTCAGGCAGCCAGGGCAAAGGTCTTAAAGCCAATGCCTACAGTGACACACTTCCTCCAACAAGGCCGCACCTCAAAATAGTACCACTCCCTGGGCCAAGCATACTCAAACCACCACAGTTGTTATTGCCATTTTCTACTTCATTAAGCCTGTTACTAAGTCCTATGTATTTTCGTATTCTTAAGTAGCAGTCATGTTTTTCTGCCCTCTGTCATCCTTGAACCTTCATTAATCACCCTCTGCAGTTGTGGTATTTTTCGTATTTCTCCTGTTAACGTTTCTGTCTCTTATGTTCACTACTTAACATCCAGGATCAGGTCTTCTCAATGTGAGCAAGTAAGATACAGGAAAGCATCACGAACAGGTTAGTTACACAGTGTAGCAGCGCACGTAAGGTGTGGCTAGTCTGTAGTGGTACACACCTCCATCTGCTGAGTATTCTTCAGGTGCTGCTGTTATTTTTAACTTATAGACCATATATATATACATATATATATGTATATATGTATATATATATATGTTTATTTCCCTCTATACTGAAGAAGTAGACTTTACAAGATTTTCCTAGAAATAAGACATCCAGACGTTGTAGTGCTAATAAGCCTTTCTTCTATGTATAGCTCATTAAACACACTGCTTGGGCTCACATACTGAAAGTTAATTTTCTTGTCAGTCAGTTTCAGCCAGATAACTACCAATTGGGGAAACATTTTATAGACTCTAAAGTTTTTGAAGGTTTTTTTGTTGTTTTTGTTTTGTTTTGTCTTGTTTTGTTTTGTTAATCTGATAAAGAGACTTTGTGAGTATAGTTTAGTGGTAGAGTGTTTGTTTACTATGTGCCAAAAAAGTATATTTTGATGAAGCACAAGGAAACAGAAACAAATTCAAAGCAATCTGGCAAGTAAATTTCCTATGACACAAAGGGTGCCACAATCCAAATTGGGTAGGCAAATATACCAGGATGGGAGTCCACTTAGTTTTTCATCTTTGATTTTTTTTTTCAAAGTTTTAAAGAAAGACCTCAATGTTAATCTCTCCTACACCTAGAAGTTTTTTGTCCTAACTGACCTTTTATTATAATCTTTATTCTCTGAGGCCTATAAATATACTTTCACTTAGTATCAGCATGTTTTTACTTTGAAGAGATTTAGCTAGATATGGATATGGTAGCTGATGTCTGTGATCTCAGCACTCAGGAATAAAGGCCAGAGGATCAACAGTCTAAGTCCAGCTTGGGTTATTGAACTAAAAAATAAATTAAATAAATAAATAAATCTTACTAAAGGTATAGACTTGGATATAAAAAAGAAGAAAAATCAGTTAATGATATACATCTATAATCCTAGCAACTGAGAGGTAGAGGCAAGAAGTTCAGGGGTTCAAGGCCAGCTTCAGGTACATCCTGACCGAGGCCACCCTGGGGTATATGAGACTTTGTCTCAGCCTCCCTCTATCTCCAATGAAGGAAAGAAAATCAGTTGAGCACAGAAACTTACTAACTATAATAAATTATTAGCCTTACTAAACAAATAGATTCCCTTAACTTAGAAAATTCAACAGATAATTAACTAAGATGGGGCTGGAGAGATGGCTCAGCTGTTTAGCGCACTGACTGCTCTTCTAAAGGTCTTAAGTTCAGCTCCAGCAACCACATGGTGTCTCAGAACCATCTAAATGGGAACTGATGCCCTCTTCTGGTGTGTCTGAAGATAGTTACAATGTACTTATATACATAAAATAAATCTTAAAAAAAATAACAAAGATGCAGAGGTAAAAATTAAAGTTGTTTTAGACTCAGGGAACAGTGCAGTAATGTGCACCAAGAACCCTAAACATCTTCTCCTGTCAGAATTCACCACCAGAACTAGAAATATATACAAAGGGATAATAAGATATTAAATGTTCATGCAAAGGAATTTACATTTTCCTTGCTCGTGATAATAATGTCTTAAATTATGGTACTGAGTTACTTAGAGATTTAAAAAATGTGATGTAATGAAATTAGTCATTTATATAAAGTCATAGGTTTTTATTCAGATCATGTATTTGTTAATTAAGTTACATTAAACCAGCCGTGCAGTTATTTATAAAGAACTGGAAGAATTTAAATTTGGAGACGTTTTGAATTTTTTATTCACAGCCTCCGAGCAGAGTGCTTTTCATGATTGAGGTCCTCTGCTAAGATATGCTTCCCAGATATTTGGAATCAGCGTGCAGCTGGGACCAGCCTGGCTCCTGTGCTACACAAGTCCGCTGTATGATTGAAGTCTCTGGGTTTAGCTTGGTCTTTTGAGATAGAAACAGTAAAACCTTCATTCTTCATGAGCTTTCCCTCATAGCTTTATGTCAGAATGTAAACATTTTCGCAGGTGTGTTATGAACTTTTTCTTTTGTCCAGTCTTGTGGAGCTCAAATGATATCTGTTGTGTATTTGCACTGTTTACAAGCTTATAAAATGGCTTCTTTCATATAAGAGCACCACTGTGCATATTAGTTAGAGAAGGAGCCAGTGAGTAAGTGCTGGGCCGCCAGGTGGCCGGGGCTTGTGCTGTCTAACATGGCATTCCTTGCTTGCTCCTCCTCAGCAAGCTCATTCTGGGTTATGACAGCTTCTGCCTCCAGTTTCTGATTCCAGAATACCCAGAGAGATAAGGAAGACGAAAGCAAGCTCCTTTCTGTCTCCTTCCTTTGCATTCAATGAGCTGAAGCCTAAGTCCCAAATAACTGACAGAGCTCATGTTTTCCATGTCCTACTGGCCATATATATAGTTCCTCTCTTCATTGGACATGATGATAGGAATTCCACGCTGATCTGTGCTTGTGTCTCAAGGAGATGTCTCAGTAAAGTGCAAGTTTAAATCCTTAGCACCCTCCTACAAGCCTCAGATCCCAGGACTAAGGAAGAGGAGACAGGAGGACCCTGAGCTTGCTGCTCAGCCACTGGAGTAAATGGATGATCTCTAGGTTCCACTGGAGATCTTATCTCAGAAATAAGTTTGGAAGGGCTAGGGCTATAGTGTAATGGTAGTGTGTACCTCACATATATGAGGCCCTATGTTCAATACCATCACTACCAAAAATAAACAAAAAAAGCAGAGAGCTATTGAAGATGGCATTTGACATCAACCTCTGGCACACACACACACACACACACACACACACACACAAGAGGGGGGCTACACACACGTATCAGCTAACCCCTTCTTTGCTTAAAATTCAGCCAATTAAAGTTTTATGTTGTAAAACCACCTTAAGCTTATCCCCAACTAGCTTATAAATAAATGAGACCCAGACTATAGGTATTTTTATTGGCTTTGACAGTTACTGGGAAGTAACCCCTACTTTTCTAACTTCTGGCCTGGCTACCTTTCCAGCCGTGTTCCCCAAACACTTGCTGTTTCTCCTGGTCATGTGCTCATGGTACATCTACCCTCATGGCATCTTCTCTTCTTCATGCTCTTTTGCTGGGTGGGCATGGTAAGGGTGGACTGACATGGTTCCTGCCTCCGGACCATGCCAGCAGGCATGGGCCTCCATGAGTGTTGATGGTTGCTGTGGGTGTAGGCTTGTTTGTATGATAATGTACCTATTTTCACATTTCTCTGAGGAATGTCCCCCCCTGTTAATGGTAATGACTCCATGATAATCAGAGTCAGCATGAGTCCAGGAGTCAATGTGTGACTAATGTCTCAGCAAAATGGTGAACTGCTAGGACAGCTCTTAAGGCTATTGAAAAGAACTCAAAAAACATGAATTTAAAAATATATAATTTATCAACCATGCAAAATATATGAATACAATATGAATTGTGTGAGTAGCTTCACAAATTGAAAGGAACAGAAGCAGGTGAGCAGTGAGCCAACTTGTCAGATACTAAGGGAAGGAAAGAGATTTTAAAAGGAGATCCCACACAGCTAAGTTTTTTGTTTATGCTTACAAGGGCAGGCAGATTCCTGGGTTTAGGTAACCTGGGACAGAGCATGGTTAGGTCCAGGTGTGGTAGAAATGGTAATTTCAGGGTAGGGTTCCACCCAGCTACCTTACTATCTGTGTTCAACAGAGGCAGGCAGATCTCTGAATTCCTTTGCAAAGTTAAAAAAATGTGTGTGCTTGCCTTCTCAAGGAGCTGGGGTCATGGAATGCTGATTCATAGGATAATCAAAAGGGAACCTGAAGTAAAGGACTGCATTGATACATAGAATAAAGACTGGGCTTATGATCTGCAAGAGATGAGCTATCCAGAAAAATTTTAGAAAAGCAAGAGAGAACTGCTAGGAGAACTGTCTAGAACAGAAAAATAGAGAGAAGAACTGTGGAGATCTCCAGAGAAAGCAGTCAAACTGAGACAGGCCCTTGGTACTCTTTCCTCTCTTTGTGGTCTCTTCTGACCTCAAGCCTGGAAACCCTGCCATTCTCCTGCCCAGCTATAGGCTGTCAGCATCTTTACCAATCAGGGATAACTTGGGGCATGGTTGCATAGTGTCATTGGGTCTATGTGTGGATTCTCTCAGCCTTGGGAGCCAGTAGTTAGCATTACAATGCATACTAAACAGTACCCTCCACCATCTTTGATCTGGGAACAGAGCAGTTGGGACCTCCAGGTGCAGGGATAACCGAGCATAACATCGCTTGGGACACAGACAGCTGGTGTGCTCCCTGCACCCAAGAGCTGGGCAGTTCTGTGGGACACGCCAGCTCTGCTGTGGGACATCTGCCCTGCAGAGGGAACCGTGCTGGGAGTGAGTACACCAGCCTCCCCTTAGCAACCTCTGCTCCTAGGATAGACTACTCTGAGTCTCCAGGAACGCAGGGATTTCCCAAGTATAACATCGCTTGGGACACAGCCTGCTAGGCTTCCATCTGCTCCCAAGAGCAGGACTGCTCTGTGGTCGTCTGGGCGCCAGCTCTGCTGTGGGATATCTGCCCTGCAGAGTGACCGCCTTCTGGAGGGAGCACAGTACCCTCCGCAATCTTTGATCTGGCAACAGAGCAGTTGGAACCTCCAGGTGCAGGGATAACCGAGCATAAGATCGCCTGGGACACAGCCAGCTTGGGTGCTCCCTGCAAGAGCTGGGCAGCTCTGTGGTTATCTACGTGCCAGCTCTGCTATGGGACATCTGCCCTGCAGAGTGACCGCCTTCTGGAGGGAGCGCAGAAGCCTCCACTCAGCCACCTTTGATCCAGTGATAGACTACACTAGGTCTGCAGGTACACAGGGATTTCCCAAGTATAACATTACTTGGGGCAAGGCACAGCAGGGCTCCAAAGACACTCAGGAGCAGGGCAGCCCCTCAGCAATCGGTGCCAGGGGAAACCCAGTCATCCAGCTGGGTGGAAATAGCTTTGCAGGCTCACAGGAGGTTCAAGCACCAGTCAGTGACAGCAGGACCAACTAACGCCAGAGATAACCAGATGGCTAAAGGCGAACTTAGGAAAGTTACTAACAGAAATCAAGGCAATATGGCACCATCTGAACCCAACTCTCCGACAGCAGCAAGTCCTGGATAACCCATTACACACGAAAGGCAAGATCTGGATTTAAAATCACTTCTCATGATGTTATTAGAGGATTTCAAGAAGGACATAAATAAATCTCTTAAAGAAATGCAGGAGAACATGAATCAACAGGTAGATGCCTTAACAAAGGAAACACAAAAATCACTTAAAGAAATGCAGGAGAATATGGGTCAATAGATGGAAGCCCATAAGGAGGAAACACAAAAATCGCTTAAAGAAATACAGGAGAACTTGGGTCAACAGGCAGAAGTCCTGAAAGAGGAAACACAAAAATATCTTAAAGAAATACAGGAAAACACAAATAAACAAGTGAAGGAACTGAGTAAATCCATCCAGGATCTAAAAAAGGAAGTAGAAACAACTAAGAAATCACAAAGGGAGACAACTTTGGAGATAGAAAACCTTGGGAAGAAATCAGGAGTCATAGGTGCAAACATCAACAATAGAATACAAGAGATGGAAGAAAGAATCTCAGGTGCTGAAGATACCATAGAAAGCATCCAATCAACAAAGAAAATGCAAAAAAAATGTAACCCAAAACATCCAAGAAATCCAGATGAGATTTGAGAAATGAGAAGAACAAACCTAAGGATTATAGGTATAGATGAGAGTGAAGATTTGCAACTTAAAGGGCCAGTAAACATCTTCAACAAAATTATGGAGGAAAACTTCCCTAACCTAAAGAGAGAGATGCCGATGAACGTACAAGAAGCCTACAGAACTCCAAACAGACTGGACCAGAACAGAAATACCTCCCGTCACATAATAATCAAAACACCAAATGTAGTAAACAAAGAAAGAATATTAAAAGCAGTAAGAGAAAAAGGTCAAGTAACATACAAAGGAAGACCTATCCGAATCACATCAGACTTCTCACCAAAGACTATGAAAGATAGAAGATCCTGGGCAGATCTCATACAGACTCTAAGTGAACACAAATGCCAGCCCAAACTACTATACCCAGCGAAACTCTCAATCAGCATAGATGGAGAGAACAAGATATTCCATGATAAAACCAAGTTTACACAATAACTTTCCACAAACCCAGCCTTGCAAAGGATAATAGGTGGAAATCAACAATACAAGGAGACAAACTACACCCTGGAAAAAACAAGCTTGTAACATTTTTTCATCAAACCCAAAAGTAGATAACAACTCAAACATAAAGATAGCATCAAGAATAGTAGGTGGCAATAATCACTATTCCTTAATCTCTCTTAATATCAATGGTCTCAATTCCCCAATAAAAAGACATAGACTAACAGACTGGATACGTAAACAGGACCCAGCATTTTGCTGTGTGCAGGAAATGCACCTCAGTGTCAAAGACAAACACTACCTCAGAGTGAAAGGCTGGAAAACAATCTTACAAGCTAATGGTCCCAGGAAACAAGCTGGAGTAGCCATCCTAATATCAGATAAATTGACTTTCAACCTAAAGTCATCAAAAAAGAAATGGAAGGACACTACATACTGGTCAAAGGAAAAATCCACCAAGAAGAACTCTTAATTCTGAACATCTATGCTCCAAATGCAAGGGCACCCTCATTCGTAAAAGAAACTTTACTAAAATTCAAAGCATGCATTGCACCTCACACAATAATAGTGGGTGACTTCAACACCCCACTCTCTGAAATGGACCGATCAGGAAAGCAGAAACAAAACAGGGACACAGTGAAACTAATTGAAGCCTTGGGCCAAATGGATTTAACAGATATATATATATATATATATATATATATATATATATATATATATATATAATCATTTGATCCTAAAGCAAAAGAATATACCTTCTTCTCAGCACCTCATTGGACCTTCTCCAAAATCGACCATATAATTGGTCACAAAACAGACCTCAACAGATATAAGAAGATAGAACTAATCCCAAGCCTCCTATCAGATCACTGGAATAAGGGTCTTCAATGGCAACAAAACCAACAGAAATCCCACATACACGTGGAAGCTGAACAATACTCTACTCAATGATACCTTGGTCAAGGAAGAAATAAAGAAATCAAAAACTTTTTAAAATTTAATGAAAATGAAGGCACAACATACCCTAATTTATGGGACACAATGAAAGCAGTGCTAAGAGGAAAATTCATAGCCCTGAGTGCCACCAAAAAGAAACGGGAGACAGCATACACTAGCAGCTTAATGGCACACCTGAAAGCCCTGGAACAGAAAGAAGCAAATACACCAAAGAGGAGTAGAAGGCAGGAAATCATCAAACTCAGGGCTGAAATCAATCAAGTAGAAACAAATAAAACCATACAAAGAATCAACAAAACGAGGAGTTGGTTCTTTGAGAAAATCAACAAGATAGATAAGCCCTTAGCCGGACTAGCCAGAGGGCACAGAGACATATCCAAATTAACAAAATAAGAAACGAAAAGGGAGATATAACAACAGAAACTGAGGAAATTCAAAAAATCATCAGATCCTACTACAAAAGCCTGTATTCAACACAACTAGACAATCTGGAGGAAATGGACAATTTCCTAGACAGATATCAAATACCAAAATTAAATCAGGATCAAATAGACCATCTAAACCGTCCCATAACCCCTGAAGAAATAGAAGTGGTCATTGGAAGTCTTCCAACCAAAAAAAGCACAGGTCTGGACGGTTTTAGTGCAGAATTCTATCAGACCGTCAAAGAAGACCTAAAACCAATACTCCTCAAACTATTCCAGAAAATAGAAACAGAAGGAGCACTACCCAACTCGTTCTATGAAGCCACAATTACACTAATACCAAAATCACACAAAGATTTGACAAAGAAAGAGAATCTCAGGCCAATTTCTCTTATGAATATCGATGCAAAAATACTAAATAAAATTCTTGCCAACCAAATCCAAGAACACATCAAAACGATCATTCACCACGATCAAGTAGGCTTCATCCCAGGGATGCAGGGATGGTTCGATATAAGAAAGTCCATCAGTGTAATCCACTACATAAACAATCTCAAAGAAAAAACCACATGGTCATTTCATTAGATGCTGAAAAAGCATTTGACAGAATTCAGCATCCTTTCATGCTAAAAGTCTTGGAAAGATCAGGAATTCGAGGCCCATATCTAAACATAGTAAAAACAATTTACAGCAAACCGGCAGCCAACATCAATCTAAATGTGGAGAAACTTGATGCAATCCCACTAAAATCAGGGACTAGACAAGGCTGCCCTCTCTCTCCATATCTTTTCAATATAGTACTTGAAGTTCTAGCTAGAGCAATTAGACAACAAAAGGAGGTCAAAGAGATACAAATTGGAAAGGAAGAAGTCAAACTATCACTATTTGCAGACGATATGATAGTATACTTAAGTGACCCAAAGAACTCCACCAGAGAACTCCTACAGCTGATAAACAACTTCAGCAAATTGGCCAGATTTAAAATCAACTCAAGCCAGTCAGTAGCTTTCCTATACTCAAAGCATAATCAGGCTGAGATAGAAATAAGGGAAATGATTACCTTCACGATAGCCACAAGCAATATAAAGTATCTTCATGTGACTCTCACCAAACAAGTGAAAGATCTGTATGACAAGAACTTCAAGTCTCTGAAGAAAGAAATTGAAGAAGACCTCAGAAGATGGAAAAATCTTCTATGCTCATGGATTGGCAGGATTAATGTAGTAAAAATGACCATCTTGTCAAAAGCAATATACAGATTCAATGCAATCCTCATCAAAATCCCAACTCAATTCTTCATAGAGTTAGAAAGAGCAATTCAAAAATTCATCTGGAATAACAGAAAACCCTGGATAGCTAAAACTATTCTCAACAGTAAAAGAACTTCTGGGGGAATCAGTATCCTGGACCTCAAGCTGTACTACACAGAGCAATAGTGTTAAAAACTGCATGGTATTGGTACATGACAGGCATATAGATCAATGGAACAGAATTGAAGACCCAGAAATGAATCCACACTCCTATGGTCACTTGATCTTTGACAAAGGAGTTAAACCATTCAGTGGAAAAAAGATAGCCTTTTCAACAAATGGTGCTGGTTCAACTGGAGGTCAACATGCAGAAGAATGCAAATCAATCCATTCTTATCTCCTTGTACTAAGCTCAATTCTAAGTGGATCAAGAACCTCCACATGAAACCAGACACACTGAAACTAATAGAAAGGAAATTAGGGAAGAACCTTGAACATATGGGCACAGCGGAAAATTTCCTGAACAGAACTCCAATAGCTTATGCTCTAAGATCAAGAATTGACAAATAGGACCTCATAAAATTGCAAAATTTCTGTAAGGCAAAGGACAATGTCAAAAGGACAAAGTGGCAGCCAACAAATTGGGAAAAGATCTTTACCAACCCTACATCCGACACAGGGCTAATATCCAATATATACAAAGACCTCAAGAAGTTAGACTCCAGAGAGCCAAATAACCCATTAAAAAATGGGGTACAGAGCTAAACAAAGAGTTCTCACCTGAAGAATATCAAATGGCTGAGAAGCACCTAAAGAAATGTTCAACATCCTTTGTCATTAGGGAAATGCAAATCCAAACAACCCTGAGATTCCACCTCACACCAGTCAGAATGGGTAAGATCAAAAACCCAGGAGACAGCAGGTTTTGGCGGGGATGTGGAGAAAGAGGAACACTCCTCCACTGCTGGTGGGATTGTAAGCTGGTACAACCACTCTAGAAAGCAATCTGGCGGTTCCTCAGAAAACTGGGCATGACATTCCCGGAGGATCCTGTTATACCACTCCTGGGCATATACCCAGAGGCTTCCCTTGCATGCGGTAAAGACACATTCTCCACTCTTTTCATAGCAGCCTTATTTATAACAGTCAGAAGCTGGAAAGAACCCAGGTGTCCCTCAACTGAGGACTTGATACAGAAGATGTGGTATATTTACACAATGGAATACTACTATGCAGTTAAAAACTGTGAATTCACGAAATTCTTAGGCAAATGCTCAGAACTGGAAGATATCATCTTTAGTGAGATAACCCAATCACAAAAGAACACACATGGTATGCAGTCACTGATAAGGGGATATTAACCCAGAAGCTCAGAATACCCAAGACACAATTCACATATCAATTGAATTCCAAGAAGATGGAAAGAGAGACCCCTGGTCCTGGAAAGACTGGATACAGGGGAATACCAGGACAGAGAAGTGAGAGGGGGTTGAATAGGTAACAGGGGAGGGAAGAGGGCTTATGTGACTTTCGGGGAGGGAGGAACCGGAAAAGGGGAAATCATTTGCGACTGTAAATTAAAAAAAATATAGAAAATAAAAAACAAACAAAAATACAATGCATACTAAAAGGCCAATCCTCAACAGTTATAGGGTCTTATTTGCAGTTCCCCGAGATAATCTTTACTAACTGTCAACAAGGTTCAGGCTTCTTGTTGCTTTTTTCTTGAGCCTAGCCTTTCATGTTGTCTTTATTACAGCAACTGACTGTTGAAACATGCAAAAGTCTTCATAGATTTCCCCATAGTTCTCAGGTGTATTGTCTTGCAGTTGTTATCTTCCATCCTGGCAGAGCTGTATAAAGCTTAGATTGTTTGCTTCATACTTGTACAGAAAACATCTGTGTCTTTGTGTGCTTGAGCTGTCTAGTGTGGGTTAGGCTGGTCTCAGTCTTGGGTGAACTGACTTCCGTGCGTAGCACCTGTACACAGGCATCTGCTGTCCCTGGAGTTCGTCCGTGCTTTCTGCCTCTTAAGCATTGCTGTCTGTCTGTCTGTCTTTGTTTTCCTCTACAGTTTCCCTTAGCCTGTCACTACCTTCCTATTCACAAGCTACTGTATTGTGGTGATTGATTGGTCTTCTTGCCTTCTGTATTGGGTTCTTACTCACATGAACATTAGCCTGCACTTGAAGTTGTGCCATTATAGACCAAGGCCATTACTTTGTCTAAAGTCTCTGATAAATCAGTTGACTCCCGCATACTTGTCCTGAAATCACACCTGCTTCTTTCAGAGACAGCATTCCTTGATTTCATGGAGCTGTCACTAGAAACAGCTAGCAAGATGGCACAGGTGGTAAAGGTACTTGTCAGTATCCAAGACCCACATGGTGGAAGGAGAGAGCCAGCTTCTGCAAGTGTAGTGCATGGAAGCATGGCACAGTGAAAGTGAAGGGTCATGGCTTATTTGAAATACTGTCTTCCTTTGTTCACAAAGCATTTCACTGACAAAAGAAAAGTGGGCCAGTGACATGGATCAGTAGGTGAAGGTGATTGTAGCCAAGCATGAAGACTTGAGTTCAATTGCCAGTATCCACATGGTGGAAGGAGGGAATCAACTCCTGCAAGCTGTAGTCTAACACAATCATGCACACACACACACACACACACACACACACACACACACACACAAAAACATCCTTTTCGCCTGCCACTGACCTGAGTTCCTCCTACTATTGGTGGCAGTTCCCTTACCAACTGGTTCTTGTGGAGATGCCATGTTGATGTATTGGGAAATGTCATGCTAGTTTCCAGAACATTCTCAGATACCTGCATTTAAGAACCTTTGGTTCTCATTGCTTTGTCCCAGTCTTGGAAAAAGCCAGTATTCTAGATATCCTTGATTTCTTTGTTGCATAAACTAGGCAGGCAGGTATGGATTGGACCTTATTCTTAATCCAGTTTACAGGTCATTGCTGCTTTGGACTCTGCAGAACTGGTGGAGTTGGACTTCATCCTGATGTGACTTTGCAGCTGCTCTTTGAAGGAGCATGCACTGCTGAAGCTCTGCACTTCCTTCCCATTCCCTCCCAGCTCACTCATAGGGAATTGGGAATTGCATGTGGTAGCACACACCTTTGATCCAAGCACTTGGGAGGCAGAACCAGGTTAAGCTCTGTGAGTTCAAGACCAGCCTGGGTCCACAGAGAGTAGTTCTAAGACAGCCCTGTCTTGAAAAATTTTAAAAAGAGTTTTAAAGAGTTTTGAATCTCTTAATCATCAAATCATCAGTGATCAATAATTCTGTGAACTAGGGTTATTAGAATTGCTTAAGGGGAAAGTACTGATACATTTCATTCTTTAGAGTTGATCTAATTTGACATTGTGAGTGGGTCAGTTATTATTCATGATAAAGCTTTTACTACATATACGTTTAAAGTTCTATCAAACTATTTTGAAATATCTTGTAAATATGCAGTTAGTTCTGGAGTACATACACAATGGTTTTCAATATTAAATACATAACCATAAAAATGAGATCTAGTCTTAAAAATTAAAAGTATAAGGTTATGTTTAGAATATATAATGTTTATAATTATCACTTGTAATACACGTATAATTTATACTTTATAATTATGTTTATTGAGTGCTTGCTTATTTCCCCAAAACTGTACAGAGATATTATGTGTGTTGTCTCATTTGCTCTCTGCCTTCAATCCTCAGAAGCCTGTTTTATAGATAGAAAACTCAAGATCATTCAGTCCTCTGCTCTGTGTTACAGAACTGGTGTCAGAGCAGGCTCTCTACCCAGTCGTTACCTTCTCTGCCATTCCGCCTCTTTCTCGGCACAGACAGCTGAATAACACTGCTCACAGCAGCCTGGAGCAGCGCTTCTCTATGTGTCAGTACATGCTGAGATATGCTAAGACTAAAAGTTCCTCTTAAAATCAAAACAAAATACATAAACTTGTCCCGTAGATGTATGATAACTACATTTACTCTTTTTTTAAATGATGTTTAGATATGGTTTTCACTCCTTTTTTTTTTTAAAGAAAACTAGGGACAGAAAAGAAAAATTAGAATACAGAAAATTTTTAGAATTTTTTATTCAATCTTTGTTCAGCATAGAATTGACTAAGCTAGAGCTAGAACCTTAAAGTACTTAATTATAAAAAACTGAAGATCTGAGCAGTAATTCTTTGTGTAAGGGTGCCCCCTTGTGGATTAGTGCAGCGGGCCACTGTCCCTTTCAGGAGCCAGAGGGTTTTCTATGATGAACCTTTCTGATCTAGTAGCTGCGCCCAGAGCTGTGTGTGGCTTGGGTAGTAGGCAAGCGCCTGTGGGAAAGACAGGAGCCTGCTGCTCAGTGTAGCCCGTCTCCAGTCCCTTTCTCTTATCCTGGAGCTTGTATTCCTCTATTCTCTACTATGATGAAGGAAAAAAC
The DNA here is from genome assembly GCA_036184795.1 of Tokudaia tokunoshimensis. NCBI lineage: Eukaryota > Metazoa > Chordata > Mammalia > Rodentia > Muridae > Tokudaia > Tokudaia tokunoshimensis. The sequence continues at coordinate 153,327,597 of BTHU01000003.1, read as the reverse complement.
AGTATATTTTTTAAAAATCACCAACTCTTCTCCACTTTATTTTCTGGTCCAGAAATAGGGAAAAAGGATACCTGGACACAGCGTCCTTGCTCCTGGCTTCGGCAGTGCTGGTTGGTCTATGGTTATGCCATGGCGCCCTGGTACTCTCTGATAATGACATGTATGCCTTCAGCTTTCTGAGCTGTATCAGAAAGTGGCATTACATGAAAGCCAGAACAAGCCTGGGAAGTTTCAATAGTCCAAGCTTCATGGTGGCTGAGCTTTAATAAGGCACGTCTGATCTGCTGTCTGCTGTGCTGTGAAATGAGTCATGGCTCACTTCGTGTCACAGAGTGAGCTCATCTGAGTACTGGGAATAGGGTTGGGTTTTTGTGTAATTTGACCAGAGGGTGAGCTTTTTAGTAATTATCTAAATGAAGGGTACTGGCTTCTTTCCCATTTCCAAATGCCTCCTCTTTCATATATTCCTAAATGCTATTATTCATTCAGCCTGATGTCTCCCTGTACAGTGGCATAACTAGGTTGAAAGAAAGGCTGGGTGCAGCCTTCCAACCTTAACCTTGCTTCTTGCCCTAGAAGCTGTCTCTATTGGAGTTTTCAGTGTAAGGACTTTGCTTCTACAGAGACTCTGTGTGTGTGTGTGTGTGTGTGAGTGAGTGAGAGAGAGAGAGACAGACACACACACACACACAAGGGGCAGAGGGTCATCAGGTGTGAAGAAAATACACATTTCCAACAATGTCACAGCGACGGATGTTTTATTATTGATTTATAGTTCCCGAGCCCTTTAGTAGATTGTATTTTGGAAACTCTCCCAGGACAATTCTGAAAACTAATTTACTTATAAAAATCTTTTTCTCCAGCAAGGCCTATGTGTCAGATACTAGTGGCACAAATTTTTCCACTTGCCCTGTTCCAGACAAGTGAGGGAGTCAGGCTATGAAGGATTTACACAGAAAGCTCTTTATTACAGGATTCTTTATGTGAAAATAGGAATTAGAAAAAGTTGAGTAGCTACCATCTTCTATGCACATGAACAATCGCTGTCACACACACTAAAAGTTTTTAGTCTCCCTGCTTCCTCCAGCAGATGGGAACAAATACAGAGACCCACAGCCAGGCATGCAGAGAGTGGGGCACCTTGAAACACTCTGTCTGGAAAGAAAACACGACGACTGAAAGGACACAGACCTAAGCACAGGTCTGTGGAAGTGTTCACACATATTACTATGTAACTTCACACGGAAGGACAGTTTCCTAATAGAGACTTTTCTTGTCACATCTCAGTAACACAGAGACGCTACTGATTGCTGAAGGTCATCATCTGATTGTGGTACTGAATAAATGCCTTGGGGAGGGAGGGAAGGAGCAAGGGAGGAAGAAGAAAGGGAAGGAAGGAAGGAAAAAGGGAAGGCAGGCAGGCAGGCCGGCCAGCCGACTGAAAGGTGAACAAGAAAGTAGAGGAATTGAAAAGTTCAACCCTCAGGACCTAGGCACCCAGAGCCGAGTGCTGCTCAAGAGGGTGTGCAGAATGCTCTCAGGCAGAGGCCTGAAGCTTAGGAACTTAGGAACTGTCAAGTAGTGGAAGGAATGGACTATGGAGGTGAGGTACAGAGCTAAATAACCAAAATCTTTTGTGTCCTTTGATGCTTAAAAAAACTGGATTATTCTGAGAGTAGAGGGAAAAAAAGGGTTGTTAGATTCATTGAATGACACACTGTTTCCAGTGAAGAGCCACAGTGCCTAGAGTTTTCCTCTTAAGACAAATTTATATTTATATCCTTTAGAACCCTTCGTGTGTGTGTGTGTGTGTGTGTGTGTGTGTGTGTGTGTGTGTGTGGTTAAAATTATCTTTAAAATACTTAGGATTTAAGATATGTGTGTGTGTGGTTAAAATTATCTTTAAAATACTTAGGATTTAAGATATGTTGTTACTATAGTTGTTAATATCATCTGTGTGACTGGGATTTGGATTTTCAGTCATTTGAAACTAGAATGTGTGTGTGTGTGTGTGTGTGTGTGTGTGTTTGCTTCCAATTTTTATATAGTGTGTTGAAGCAACCAAATGAGAAGTAATAGTTAATGGAAATTAAACTTTAAAACTGAGTCTAAGTCCAGATGCTCTCATAGCTTTCTAACACCTGTCAAAACTGATCCTTACTCTTTTTTTAATTCTTTAGTTCAAAATAGAAATAAGCTACCTCCCCATAGAAAGAACTGTTCATGGAAATTAATGAACTTTAAAAAATACTTGCATGTGGGACTGGAGAAATGCCTCAGCGGTGAAAATCACTGGCTGCTCTTAGAGAAGACTTGGGTTTGCTTCCCAGCATCCACATGATGGCTCACAACTATCTTTAACTCCAGTCCTAGGAAATGGAGTGCTCTTCTAGCCTCTCCCATCACTGCACACACAAGGTGCACACATGCACACATATAGACAAGGACCCATGCACAAAAAAATGAAGGGAAAAAATTTAAAGTGCTTGTATAACACCTTAAGTACTTGCATGGAACTTGGGGTGTTACAGAGGCAGCGTGCTTGGGTTTTACCAGTTTTTTCATGGTTACTCCCTTTCTTTCAGCTCAATCTGAAATTGAAGCATCAGTCTCCGCCAGGAACATCAGAAGGTTACTAAGTTTCCAGCGATATCTCAGATCCTCACGATTTTTTCGGGGTGCCGCAGTTTGTAGTTCTCTAAACATTTTAGATGAGGATTACAATGGACAAGCCAAGGTTTGTACAACTTCAAAAAGATTTGACTTGCTTGATAAATTTTCTGGGGCCACCTCTAAAAAACTGATTTAGATGCCCTTTTCCTGTCTGAATTGAGCCATTTTTCAGATTTAGAGCTGTTTTTTTCTAAGTGGGTGTAACAGAGCAAGGAAAACTTCTGAGATAAAGTAGTGAATAGATTTGCTTTCTTATTTTTCTATATTAATTACCTAATATAACATTAAGTAATGAGTGGATTAGCAGAACAGTCAATTCTAAGCTGGCACAGAGTTGGATGCTGGGAAGAATATGACCCGTGACCTGATCTGATGTTTCAGTGCTGTTGATAAGGACACTGGGGTCTGTCCATCACTATGGATGCCCTTACCCAATAGTTCCATACAAACTGCTCTGGGAGATGGGGGCCATCTTTTTTAGTCAGATGATCTTGAAGGTTTAGCTAATCTTAACTGAAGTGGTATTTGTAAGAATTATTTACTTCATTCTTACAGACTTTACAGGAATTGTCTTAAGTAAGATTGAAGTGAAATGAGTTTGGTTTTGATCAAATGGGATTTTATATAATCTTGAATTTTAATTTATCTGAAATTATTTGTTCCTTAAATTTTATTGGCCAGATTTCTAAAGTTAGGTAGATTGGCTCCAGGGTATCTTCTTTGAAGTTACATTACAATATAAAGGAAAGAATCTTTCCCTGCTTGATAGATAAGTTGGTGGGAACTGTTGATCTGCTGTCACAGTTAGAATAACACCTGTGTGTTATTGCTGGTCATTGGCACTGTGGTTTCAACCTCCACAAGTGTCACACTGATATTACGTGTGGTGTTTAATTCTTTATACCACAGCAAATTTAGGGATGCAGAATAAAAGCTTTTACTTTAAAAGCCCACAAAATGTAGACTTTGGATTTGTTTGCCTAAAGTACATATTATCCTAAGAGCTAATTGATGGATTTTATTGATAGTTTTGAATGATATTTAAAGATCGTCAATAAATACCCCATAATTCAAGGGTCTTTAAAAAAAAAAGAAAGAAAAGAAAGAAAGAAGGAAGGAAGTACGGCCATGCATGCTTTTAATCCCAGCACGCAGGAGGTAGAGGGAGACAGATCTCTGTGAGTTCGAGGACAGCCAGAGCTATGTAGAAAGACCCTGTCTCAAAATAACAAAACAAACACAACCCTGAGCAGCAAATACTTGAATTACAGTTTGGTGTGGATTTACTGTGGTCTCCAAGTCCCTGAAGTTGGACTCTTGAGTTACCATGAGAGCTTTAGACTGCAGCTGAGCAAGGTGGTTATTGCCTGTTCCCAAGTGTCAGTAAGGTGTGAGCACCTTGCCCACTCACCAGTTACCATAGAACTAACTCCCTTCCAGATGTTAAAATCTGGTTTAAGACTATGCAGCATGTGGACTATATGATGGTGAATTGTTTCAGAATTCTCCTAAGTTTGTAGACCATAGGAACAGGTTGAAAGACTGACCTGACCTCTCTATGATTAACTGAAAAACAAAATAATTTGTTCTCAAGTGGAATTTATTTCTGTAGAGAATATTTGAGCCAGTGGAAAGCGTCATAAGTAAAAGGGGTCTGAGAGCAAAGTGGTGGCACACGATGGCACTCCCAGGTCTCGGAGCTGAAGCAAGAGCGCCATGACTGTAGACCAGCTTGTGCTGCATAGTGGATCCCTGCCCACAAACCTACAAAATAAAGTAAATGGAGGTGAATGATCCTCGGCGTCTCTCGAAGCCAGCCAGCACCTCTCACTCCCATGAACTTTGCTATGGACTATCTGCCAAAAGTGGATGTTACTGAGATTAAATTACAGTAGAAATGTTTGGTTTTCATTTCAGTGTATGCTGGAAAAAGTTGGAAATTGGAATTTTGATATCTTTCTGTTTGATAGACTAACAAATGGTAAGTGAAGCATTTGACCTACTCGAGTTTCTGTGGCCATGAGCCTCCTATGTTGAAGCTTTACTGTGCTCTGCCCTTGCTGACACTCACGTGGGCTGTGACCGCAGGCCAGCATCTTGTCCTTGTTAGTCACCTTTCAAAAAGACTACAGAAATCATTTCACAGTTTTTGTTTTTACTGTTAGTCTTGACAGTAACCAAGTCACTTCATGATGGCTGGACCAGTTGGCAGTTACTACTGCTGTGTTTAATAACTCAGCCAGAATCTCACTGCGGTCTTTATGTTCTCTTCTCAGTTTCTTCAGTGTGTGACTGTTTACACAGTTTTCCATGTAGGGTTATCCCAAAAGCATTCTCCCCAAGTTGCTCTCTTTCTTGAGTTGCTGGCCCCCTGCCTTTTTTCTTACCTACTGCAAAGGATTAACTTGTTTTCACAGCCTCCCTCTGGCGCTGCCTGCCCGCTGGAGAAGAGCACAGTGTCAGACTCTGGACAGATAAGATGACTTTGGAGAAACTCCACCTCCCCTGCCCCAGCTTGCCCAGCTTTCTGTGGGGCCGCTGTTTCTCTCTCTCTCTCTCTCTCTCTCTCTCTCTCTCTCTCTCTCTCTCTCTGTAAATCAAAACTGGGTTCTATTTGGAAACTTTTTTTTTTTTTGGAATAACATATTTGGCAGATTCTTGGTGATACTTACCCATCTTTGCCCCTTTGCCAAAGTAGGCTTTTAATAGAATTACACAAAGAATTGAGTTTTTCTATTGATAGGAATGGAGTAATGTGCCTGCCTCCTGCTTGACTTTAAAGTTACCGGCTTTTCTTTTCTTCTAGAAATGAGTTTATTTATTTATGGAGGTATGTGTGCACATGCCCACAGCACACATGTGGAAGCCAGAGGATAACATGCTGATGCAGGTTCTCCTTCCTTTCAGTGGATTACAGGGTTCCAGCGCAGTTTGTTGAGCTTGTAGGTACAAGTACCTTTACCCAGTGAACTCTGTCACCTTCCCTGAGCACTGCTGTGGTTGTTTGGGTGTCACTGTTATTTCCTCTAAGCAGTAGGAACACAGAGAAGGTCTCTACATGCCCTGCTTATCTCTACTGCTGACGGGAAATAAATGAGACTGAAGGGTAAGGTGGTGAGGACCATAAAGTTTGCCTGTCGCCCACCCCCCCCCCATCTCTCTTTCTCTCTTACCCTTGGGTGCTTTGTGTCCTATTGCTTTCCCTGCCTCATACAGGCTGCACCTAGCCATGGTGTCCTAACGGAAAGGCAATTGGCCTTCCTCTAGGTCTTGTGGAAGGTTGTTCTTTTTATTTTTCTTTTTTTCCTTTTTTTTAATATAAGCAGTAAATTATTAGATGCCCCACCTCCTTCAAGATTTGTGAAATGTTTCCTAACTCAACACAGACATGACTTCAGTTATTATCACAAGATAAATATAGATGAAGCAAAAGCAGCCATAACACTTTTAAAGGCTAGCCTTATATAAACTGGTAGCTCATAGCCTATTCTTAGGCTGCTAGGATGCCTGCCATTCCTTAACATAGTTGCTCTTTTCTAAATTTGATTTTTAAAAAACTACGCAAACCGCTAGTCAGGGTCTTAGGATGAAAGCTAGCGAGCTCGACCGTCTTCTGCGTCAGCCACAGTTGCTTTCCATAGACCACCCTGTTTGAACTGGCTTTATGGAGAAGGTGGCCCAATTACTTGGTCCTAGATAAAAACCACCTATTGTTAGCTACCCACCTTTGCTTTTATGGGAAGCTAACTATAGCCCTGGAAGCCACAGAGAGTCTCTACTTGAAGAAATGTAATTGAACAAATGGGCAGGAAAAAACTGTTCTTCAGTTTGCATTATATAGTTGGAATGGTTTCCTTTTAGAACTGTAATTCTACATGATTTGTGTTCACCATATCCAAATTCATAGTTGCTCCTTCTTGCTTATTGACTCAGTGGTGTTTTATATTTTTACTCTGGCGCTCTTTTGGTGTTACAGGGGAGAAGGCAGGCAGGAGGGGACAGGGCTGAGTGGTTTGCCCCAGAACGGGTTTCCTCATCTTATCTGCTCCCAGGAGGAGAGCAGTTGCTGTGTGGCATTCCTCTTAGAGGGATGTGAACAGGTGATGTGCCTGTTGCTCCTGACCACCTCTGGTTCATTGAGAGGAGAGTGGCCAGCCTGTGTTGCTGCTCAAGCTCTCGTGAGGAGTCAATTTCTAAAAACTAGGAAAGGTCACTACATCTTAGCTGGTCTCTATTTTTTTGGTATGTTTCATTGTGACAGTTGTACTGTAAATATTTCTTCTTCTTCTTCTTCTTCTTCTTCTTCTTCTTCTTCTTCTTCTTCTTCTTCTTCTTCTCCTCCTCCTCCTCCTCCTCCTCCTCCTCCTACTCTTCCTCCTCCTCTTCCTCCTTCTCCTCATCCTCCTCTTCTTCCTCCTTCTCTTCTTCCTCCTCCTCATCCTCCTCTTCTTCCTCCTTCTCTTCTTCCTCCTCCTCATCCTCCTCTTCTTCCTCCTTCTCTTCTTCCTCCTTCTCTTCTTCCTCCTCCTCCTCTTCCTCCTTCTTGTTCTCTTCCTCCTCCTCTTCCTCCTTCTCCTCATCCTCCTCTTCTTCCTCTTCCTTTTCCTGCTCCTCTTCCTCATCCTCTTCTTCATTCTCATCTTCCTCCTCATTATCATCCTCCTCCTCCTCGGCCTCTTCCTCCTCTGGCTTCACATCCTCCTCCCTTTCCTCCTTTTCCTCTTCATCCGCCTCTTCTTTATCTTCCTCATCCTCCTTCTCTTTTTCATCCTCATCCTCTTCCTCCTCCTCTTTCTCTTCCTCCTGCTGCTTTATTGAGACCTTGAGAGAATGTCTTTCTCTATAGTCCTGATCCTGGAAGTCACTATGTAGTCTAGGCTGGCCTCAAACTCACAGAGCTCTTCCTGCCTCTCCCTCCCAGATGCTGAGATTAAAGATCTGTGCCACCATGCCTGGCTCACTGGCATCCAATCTAAGGATATACTTATTACTTTCCATATGGAGATGATATGCCAAGTCACCTTTTAAAAGACTCTTGGGGCTAGCAAGATGCCTTTGCAACCAAACTAGCACACATGAGTTTGCTATTCCTGTACCACATGCTAGAAAGCAAGAATGACTTCTACAAGTTGTCCTACAACTTTCGACATGTGTACATGACATGCATGCCTACATATATACCTGTGTATCTGTGTCTGTAAAAGAATCCTTATAGTTCAGCAAATGAAAAGACACTTGCTGCAAAACACCGGTGACCTGAATTTAATCCCCAATAAAGGTAGGAGGACTGATTCTCCAAGGTTGTCCTTTGACTTTACACACACATGCACACACCATGGCATATGTGCTCCCATCATGCATGTTTGTTTCAACACACAATAATAAACAGTATTATATTTAAAAATCCCCTTTGTGTCCTGTCCCAGCCTTTATGATGTTCTGCAACATCTGCAACAGTGGCTACCTGTATTCATCTGTAGGGTTTGTTGACAATGGTGTGCTGAGTTGTTAATTCTTTATTAACCCTTTTAAATATTGTAAATTCTTACCGTGAGATTAACTGTTTCTTTTTCATGTTTTATCAAGTATGATAGCGTTCAGAGGATAACTAGAATCACATGTATGTTACTGTTATCTGTGATGCAGTAAATTATGAGATTAAATCCCTTTAAAAATAGTCAGTTTAACTGTTAATATAGCATATTTGTCCTATATTGAGAGCACAAGATCCTGAGAACTATAATAAGGTGTCTATAACCTGGAGCACTTTTGTCAAGGATGGGAAAATAAGCATAGTAAAGATGGGGATTCAGACAGCAGGGATAAACACTGGCAGCATGAGTGACGCTGCGTGGCAGTGTACGCCGCAGCCGCACAGTGAAGAGGTCTGTGGGACGGCCGGTCCTCTCTCCACTGGCTCTCAGGTTTGCTGCTCAAGGACAGAAAAGAGGAGAGGGTTAGCTCAGAGCTTCGGTCTTGGGGACCTTGAGAAGGTAACTGTCCTCTCCTAGCTCTGTTCCAGTAAAAGCAAACACAATTTTCAGAAGGTTGTAGCCAAAGATTTTTGCCATGATTCTGTTCATTTCTATGAAGCGCTTGTAAAGTTAGATTGGCTTGTTCACTGTGGGTCAGTTTTCCTCTATTCTACAATTGAGTATTAGTTTGTTGTCTAATCTGTTTAACCTGAAAATCCTTAAAAGTTTTTTATCTTTTAGTTCTTTGTAGAAAGCTGAAACATTTTTTCTTTAGAATGGAATGAAGATGTTAACTTAAAATTTAAAGTGCATACTATCTGCAGGCGTTGGCAGAGCAAAGTGGGCTTGGATGTTGGTTAGAGTCTTCACCGGGGCAGCAGTCTTCTGACCTTGCATGTCTTACTAACATGGCCTCTCCTCTTTCTTTTCTAGGAAATAGTCTAGTAAGCTTAACCTTTCATTTATTTAGTCTTCATGGATTGATTGAGTACTTCCATTTAGATATGGTGAAACTCCGTCGATTTTTAGGTAAGTGATTCTAATACATTTAACAAGACTGTATAAGAACTTGCGTTAATAGTCAGCTATAACAAACTTTCAGGATCATAACTTAAAGCACGTGCTTGTAGCTCTACAAGACATGGCAACATTTTGGTCAGTGACAGGCACCATGTGTGACAGGCCATGTATCAGCTGGCTTGCAGTCAGACACCATGTGTGACAGGCCATGTATCAGCTGGCTTGCAGTCATACTCTTTTTCACATGGTCTCTGCTGTGACATGATACTGAAATACCTGGTGACTAGTTGAATAGAAGTGACTGTTTTAGAATGTGGACTATTTGAGTTGATAACCGCATGGAAAATATATGTGGATCACTAATGATTACCACTTTCTATACTCAGATGTCCTTCATGTATACTAAAATTTGAGTCTTTTTTTAAATGCAGTTATGATTCAGGAAGATTACCACAGTCAAAACCCTTACCACAATGCAGTCCATGCTGCAGATGTTACTCAGGCCATGCACTGTTACTTAAAGGAACCTAAGGTAAGTGGTTAAAGTTGCAAGACAATTTCTGTGGACACACATTTCCATAAGCTACTACCTCTGCTCAGAATTAGAAGCTTCCGCTATGAGAGTGACATCAAACCAGATTGTTTTCCAGATGTGGCTATAAGTGGAAGAGCTAGAGAACTGGACCTAGAGCTCTCAAAGCCTTGGCTCTGTGTTTGTACAGATGCAACTTTTCCAGTGTCCCCCATGTGAAATCGCTGGGTGTGCTGGTGCAAATCCTAAGGCCATAGGACATAAAGCACTATACTTCCTCCTGTCCCTGAGATATGCAAGCCCACTTTAAAGGAGAGCACTTACATATCATTCTTCTTGTCCCTGGAAGTTCATATAAGAGCCTCACTTTGGGCAGGCATAGAGATTCACACCTGTAAATCCCACCACTTGAGAAGCTGAGACAGCAGGATTGACAGGAGTTTGAAGTCAGACTAAGTAAATAGTAGCTTCCTCTCTCCATAGCCTGTCAGAAACTGGTGTTTGCCAAGTTGTTTTTCTTACTGGTATACATTTATTGATGTCCTAAGCAACATACTGGCTTAAAAGGAAGGAAGGAAGGAAGGAAGGAGTTTTGACCTGAAATTTTTTTGTGGATGTGTTGTTACTGAATGTGGAAAATGAATAAAAATGTCAGTCTGCTGGAGCAAGGTACTGAAGTCCTACATTTAAAATGATGTTGGCCCACATGATAACCAGAAGAAAATCAGCATACTGCCAACAAACAGCAAAATAGCAGAATTACACTGAAAGAATGTCACTTCTTAATAGTTTTCTCCTTTCTTGAAAGGACCCTGATGATGATTTTACAGATAGATACAAGTGAAATCTGGCTTTCCTATACTTTTTTTAATTAACAGAACTCGGATATTACTAGCATCAGTAGCCATTTAGTAGCAATATTTGTCTTTCTAAAGATCCATTCTAGCCAGGTATGGCAGTGTGGTTCATGCCGTTAAGTACTTGGCAGGCTCAATCAAAAGGATAGAAAGTTCAAGGGCTCCATACAAATATTCTAAGGTTGTGTGAAGGGCTGGGGTCATAGGTAGCTTCAGCTGTCAACCTGACACAAATCTAGAATCACCTGGGATGAGGGACCTCAACTGAAGAACTGACCAAATCAGATTTGTCCATGAGGCATTTTCTTAATTATTAATTGATATAAGAGGATCTAGTTCAGGATAGGTGGTGCCATCCCTAGGCAGGTAGGCCTGAACTGGGTTAGGAAAGTTCCTGAGCAAACAGCATCCCTCCATGGTTTCTGCTACAAGCTCCTCCCTCAAGTTCCTGCTTTGGCTTTCATTGCTGGTGTATTGTAACCTGGATGTGTCCAGGTGGCTTGTGGTTAGTATTTTAGTTCAGATCCATTAGGGGATGAAAAATAGGAGATCTGGAGAAATGTTCAGTGTGTAAAAGTGTTTTCCTCACACGCATGAGGATGTGGTGTGAACCCCTAGGACCTATGTAAGAGTAGAATGTCAGCACCTGGAGTGTCTGCAGTGCCAGCACTCCTTCAGAGATGGCAGGCAGGGAAGTCCCTGGAGCCTGACGTGGCAGCTGTCCTGGCATGTGCTCTGGGAAAAGCAGGAGAGACTTGTGTCTCAAATGAAGTGAGGTGAGTGAGACCAACACTTGAAGTCGTACTCAGACTTCCACAGCCATAGCAATTGCATACCACATTCATACATATGAATGTGTGCATGCATTGTACACACAGTACCACTGAATTACTTATCCTTGTTATAAAGTTCTCCTACTAAAAATTTTAAGAAGAAATGTTAGATTTTTAATCAGTCTTCTGTTTTAAGTATGTGATTTGCTTTTATATTTTCCCCACAGACATCATGACTATTATTATGTACTCATGGGCTGGTGGGGTGGGATGTGACCATGCCACAGTTTAGAGTATAGAGGTGAAAGGACACCATTTAGGAACTGGTGTTTCCTTCTACAGATTTCTAGGGATTGAACTCAGTTGTCAGTCTTGAGACAAGCGCTCTTACCCACTGGGCTATCTTCAACCACCCCACAGGATTTTTAAAAATCCACTTACTTCTTTTTGTGTTTCATTTTTTGACCTGAGGTTGTACAGTTATGTGTAGTCATGTATTAATTTCACACATATTAATCATATTTTCTATTCAAAAGGTACTTGTCTGTTTATTTAGCATTATATTCTTGTCACAGGAATATAATAAATAGAACATTTATATCATATCCTTCTGCACAAGACTCAGGGACCATTGAGAAAGTAGAGTACAGAGAAACTGTAAGAGCTAGAGGTCAGAAAGGGCCTGCTATCCTGACAGCAGCCATGTTTTCCTCCACAGGACTACACAAGAGCAATTGTAGCATGAAGTCAGGAGAGACAGCTATCCCTAACAGAAGAGCTTTTGACAGTCAATGGCTCTTGCGGCAGGGAATGTCATTTTCTTTAAGTGTGTGGGCCCTAGTAGTTTGAATATACTGCTGTGGAGAGCTGCATACCCATGAGTGTGTACACTGTAACAGGCATGACTTTCTCAAAGAATTAACAAAAAATATTAAACTCAATATATAGTCAAACAGTCCGATTTTTAAAAACATTTTACGTATTCTGAAGAGGAATTTATTTTCTTCACTATTTTATTAAGTTCTTCTATGTCCTAATTTGTATAATATAAAGAGAAACTATGTATCTTCTCTACCTTAAGATGCCTTATAGAACTGTCAGGATGCTTAGTGGGTCAAAGTGCTGAGTCAGGAACGAGCCTTCAGACACAAGAGAAAATCGACTTGTGCAAGTCTTCCTCTGGCCTTCATACCTGTATCATGTCACCTGTCCTGTCCCCCTCATAATAAGTAAAAAATGTTAAAGACACTTTGTAGCTTCCTAGATGGAAGCATCCCATGACTTGTGACTAAGCTCAACTTTTAACACGTGAGGTAAAGATTTATTCTGACATGGAAAGGAAATGGCCATATTTGTTCATTATCTCATTGACATTTTTGTGTGCTCTCATCTCCTTCATATGTTAGCATTATCAGTGATTTGTGCTCATCAGTTTTCACTGTCAGGTTATTTTACAGGGCTGTAAAAGGAACGAATTATCTTAAAGTAAACCTAAATAAAGACAGGCAGATGAGTGCAGCTCTGGCAGCAATGTAAAGGGCCCGAGCCAGGGCTGAAGGGAAGCAAGGAGATGGAAGAATGTGGGTCCCTGGAGTTGGGCCTTATAGAATAACTATCAGTTTTCCAGAAGCGGAGCCTTGTAATAGCTGCTGATAGACTGAAGGTGGCTGGTTTTATTGCTGAAACCTATAGTCAGCCAATAAACTTTGACAATGGTTACTTTAAGTTTGGTGACACTAAGAAAGAGTACAGTCACATTGCTGCTATCAATGAAATTCCCTTTCTGGCATGAATGCACTGTGAAAAGGGTCCTGAATGCGGCCATCTGTTGGTAGAATGAAAATAGTCAGCCCCATTTGTCAGTTTAGAGCTGTTGTTTGTGAGAGTGTTTCTTATCTTAGTTGATTTCTGTTGGTGAAAGTGACGCGCCACAGGCTGCTGCTCCGTGACACCAGCAGTTGTCCCACGCAGGAGAGCCACTGTCCCGCCAGCTGGCTCCTAGTGATGGAGAGTGTATTTCAGGCACGTGTGGGACTAACTCTCGTTTTGTTCCTGTCAGCTTGCCAGTTCTGTAACCCCTTGGGATATCTTGCTGAGCTTAATTGCAGCTGCCACTCACGATCTGGACCACCCTGGGGTTAATCAGCCGTTTCTTATTAAAACCAACCATTATTTGGCAACTTTATACAAGGTTAGTACCGTTTCATTGGGAATTAATTTGGTTTGGTTTGTTGTTGTTGTTGTTTGTTTGTTTGTTTTTTAGTATGTGCTTAAAATCCCAGCACTAAGGAGAAAGACAAGAGGATCCCTTGAGCTCACTAGCTGACCTGCCTCGCCTAATCCATGAGGCCCAAGCCAGTGAGAGACCCTCTCAAAAAACAGTGTGGATGACTCCTAAGGAACGAATCCAAGGTTGACCTTTGGCCTCTACCCACATGCATGTGTGCACGTTGCTCACACCACAAATGCACTCATCCACCCACAAATAAACACATGCACAAATAAATTAACAATACTTTAATATTCTGTATTCTACACTGTTTAATGTTTTGAGGAAATGAAAGTAGTCAAAGTAAATTTCCAATGAATGTTAATGCTTTAACCAAGTTAATATAACTGACAAATGATTCTTCATGTCTAGAAATGACTGATAGGTAACAAAGAAACCCTTTTTATAGAATACCTCAGTTCTGGAGAATCACCACTGGAGATCTGCAGTGGGCTTGTTGAGAGAATCTGGTTTGTTCTCACACTTGCCATTGGAAAGCAGGTAAGTTGGATTAAAACAAATGTACTGCCTATGGAAATAAAGTTACTAATTAAGTGAAAAATTATGTCATTATTCAGCTGCTCCATAGCTTCCAGTTTCCAGTGAACCCATCTCTGGCCCCTTGATCAAACTTCTCAGTAGAATTTTATTAAAATAAATATATCTTTTTAAAAACTATCAATTGTGAAGCTGGAGAAGGGGCTCAGTGGTTTAGAGCATTTGCTGTTCTTGGAGAAGACCTGGGTTCATTTCCCAGTTCCCACATGGAAGATAGCTCACAGATATCTATGGGTAGGCTGCCATGAAGGAGTTGGGAACCAACCCGGTGGGTTCCTCTGGAGAAAGAGCCTGTATCATTAATTGCTGAACCCATCTCTGGCCCCTTGCTCAACTGCTGAGAAGAATTTTATTGGGATGCGTCTTCCATTAAGCATGTCTCTCAGATGTCTCAATCGACAAGTGAAGGGGCTGTGTTTTCTCCGCCTGAGTTGTCATTTGGGCCCCAGAAAATAAGGCAAAGTTGTTTGCTGTACACACACGAATTTTTAGAAAATGCTTAAGAATTTTCTCAAACAGCATAATAGTGTCAGGTTGGTTGTTCCCCCCTTTTAAGCAAATAATTTGACTTTGGCTGATAGAATAAAGATGCTTCCTTTGACATCTTTGCATTGTTGTATTTCCCTGAAAACTCTTAGTTTTACTTTAGTTATTTTCATAATTTTAAATGCACTCTTCACAATACAATATATCAGGTTTAAAGCAACTGCAGACTACCTTAGGTTTTATAAAGCTTTCTGAATACTCAAGCTTAAGGGAGAAAATAAATTGAAAGTACTAAATGTCTCCGTATTATTTCTGTAATTCCAGGCAAGAAATGGAGGCTCAGATAGGTGCTTTGATACTAGCCACGGATATCAGTCGCCAGAACGAGTATCTGTCATTGTTTAGATCTCACTTGGATAAAGGTGACTTACACCTGGACGATGGCAGACATAGGCATTTGGTTCTACAGGTACAGTTCTGCAACTTGCATAGATTGTTTCCAGGGTAAATCATATGAAAGGTAGAATAAGAATGAAATATAGCAGATATTTTTTCAGGGTAAGTTGGGAGGAAAGAAGTTCCTCAGCATGTTCTCTTCAGGACATACTGGAGAGGCATCTGACTTTGGGACTCTTCCCACTCAGGGTTTCTGATGAAATGCAGAGGCCACCCAGTGAACAATGACTACTCTGATGAGTTTTCTCATGCATGAAAAGAGGGGCAAGTGTCTCTGGGTTTGTTTATATTTTATGACTGATCTAGTCATTGTGACTCCTTGGGATTGTCAAGGGTAATTCTACTTTAACAGGGTTAGCATCCCTGTCAGCATTCTGCATAGATACTTGGTAGATCAGTAGCAGCATGAAGTTAATATAACAGTGATTTTTCTTTCACAGTATTTTCCTCTTCTTTGCTGGCTTTTAATTTTATTTGGTTCTGGATCCCATGCACACTAAACACATGTCCTCCCCAGCTACATACCCGGGGGCTTCTTTCTCTCTTCAGTGCTCTTCCCCATTGCTGGAGTCAATTTTAAACTTGGTACAATGAGATCTTTTCTTCCTTAACACCCTTTTAATATTTTGTTTGCTAGATGGCCTTGAAATGTGCTGACATTTGTAACCCGTGTCGGAACTGGGAACTAAGCAAGCAGTGGAGTGAAAAAGTAACGGAGGAGTTCTTCCACCAAGGCAGGTCGCAGTCACATGTGGATAGACTCAGGCCCAGCCATGTATAGGAGCCTCACACAAGATGCATTGTATTCTTAACAACTATTCGCACTTCACGTGTGTATAACCAGTAATACATGGAACAAGATTTGAAACCGAGTGACCTTGGGTATTCATGATGGCACAGAAAGTAGTGCCATCTGGAAACTTCTCTGCAGAAAGATTGCTCTGAAACTACCCCCAGCCCTTCACCTGTGTAGAGAGCAGGATCGTAAGGACATGTGAGGCATGTCTGCAAGAACTGACAGAATTAGTCTTGGGAGGAACACCTAGCAAAAACTGTTCTGTTTGGTCTATTTAAATAGTGATATCAATTTGGCAAGCTTTCTATGTGTCACTAACTTAAAGTTTAATCCTTTGATGAGAATTCTATAATGTTCCTCCAGTAAATTCATAGATATGATGAAGGTATTCATTATAGATTTAACCAGCAGATGTGTTGCATTTTAACAGTTCTCTCTTTTAAATTTACAGGAGATATAGAAAAGAAGTACCATTTGGGTGTGAGTCCACTTTGTGATCGTCAGACTGAGTCTATTGCCAACATCCAGATTGGTAACTATGCACATTTAGTTGCAGCTGGTTTAAAAAAAAAAATCACTTATTTTGATTTTCTTAAGACTAGACTAGACTAGAAAATTATTCAAAACAAAGTATTCAATTATGCTCATTGAAATTTGTAGGACAGTTGAGGACATCTTAACCATTGTGACAATATGTACCCTTTTCTTTGCTCTGCCAGCCCCTCCTGTCTGCTTCAGTAACTCTTCTTGCAGGCTCAAGTGTCACCTCCAAGAGCCACCTTGCACTATCTGCAGGCAGGCAGGCAGGCCCCACTGCCAGGTTTCCAGAGCACTAACATTCACATGTGTTTTATTTGCTTTTGGCTATGCTGTCCCATAGCCAATCACCACTGTACCTAGGTGGGAAGCACATTACAACTATTGAGGGAACTAACCATGTACTGGAAAGCATAAGGATGTATTCTGTAACTAGTGCTGAAGCTCGCGGGAGAACATGGGAAGGATTACCTGAGGCTGAGTGTATCGTATTGGGCTTTGAAAGTAGAGAAAGATGTCAGGATGAAGCTCTAGAGTGTGGGTAGAATATATTTTGGGGATCTGGGGTTGGGAAGGGCCTTAGAATTTAGGTTGAACATGGTGAAGGGTGTTGATAAACATCAGGAAGGTCAAGTTTCTAGAAGTTCAGGACTAGCACAGTCATAATGCAGTGGAGAGGACACAGCAGCAACACTGACACCATGCTGTGATTACAAAGCATCTTCTAGAACACAGGGACTGACTTGATTGCGTCAGACAGAGGTGTAGAAAATGAGCACAGTTTGCATGGTGCTGAGCCTGTGGGAATCAGTACTGACTCCTGTGGCAAAGAAGTTTCTGTTGACCATAGATCTGCTGTTTCCATTCTCAAGGAGAGCTATTGGACTTCACAGAATAAGTGAAATGTGGGCAAAGGGAAAGGAAAGCTAGGTGAGTGGGGACATGCAGCTCCCTTAAAGGTCTTTTTTGCCTGAGGAAATTACTCTTTGGTTTAAAGAAAGAACTTTAAAGTGATTTTTGAAAATTTTGTAGTTTGTGCAGGAGAGATGGCTCAGTGGTTAAGAACTGGCTGCCCTTTTGAGGTTTGTTAGCAGCACCCACTTCAGTTTGCTCCTACATAACTCATGCCCTAAGGGCTATGACACTCTCTTCTGGCCTCTGCCCGAGAACACTCAAACATATATAAAACACACATAAATAAAAATGTGTATTTTTTAAGTTGTGATTTTAGCTGAGCATGACAATATATGCCTAAAAATCTCACCAGTTTTAGAGTGAGGAGAGAGGATCCGAAGTTCAAGGTCATCCTTAGGGACAGAGAGGGATATGTGAGACTCTCAAAGAAGAAAATAAGGGCTGGTGAGATGATTCAGTGGATAAATGTACCTGCCATCAGACCTGAAAATCCAAGTTTGATCCCGGGAACCCACATGGTGGAGAGAACCAGCTCCCACAAGCTGTTCTCTGACCCCCACATCTTCTGGGCCTTTTTCACTTTAATAGTAAAAATATTAAACTAATTGTTTATTACTTTCAGACTATTTCTTCTCCAGAGTATTGACATTGTACATTCTGAGTACAATAAATAAAGTAGTCATGCCAGGTGTGATATTCCATCCCTGAAGAAATGGAGCCAAAACCAGTGACCCCTCTTGGCCAGCAGTTGTCTCCCTGAGTATGTCTCTGGAGTTGTGTTCTAGTGCCCTTAGAGTTGATATGGCCACCACGTGTGTCAGCTTAAGTAAGATGTGCTTGTTCAGCTGAGAGAAATTGAATAGATAGAATGCTACTGAATACCTGAGAAATCACATGTACACACACAGACCTTTTAAAAGTCAATATTTTGGCTAATACTTGAGTGGAACTGAAGAACATTAAAATTCTAGATGTTTTAAAGATCAATTCAAGACATATTTTAATGGCTCTTTCCTCTGTTTCTCAAG
This sequence comes from Tokudaia tokunoshimensis, assembly GCA_036184795.1. NCBI lineage: Eukaryota > Metazoa > Chordata > Mammalia > Rodentia > Muridae > Tokudaia > Tokudaia tokunoshimensis. The sequence continues at coordinate 153,309,223 of BTHU01000003.1, read as the reverse complement.
GTTTTATGACTTACCTAGTGGAGCCTTTATTTACAGAGTGGGCCAGGTTTTCAGACACGAGGCTGTCACAGACAATGCTCGGACATGTGGGGCTGAATAAAGCCAGCTGGAAAGGACTGCAAAGACAACAGCCCAGCAGCGAGGATGCCAATGCTGCATTTGAGTTGAACTCACAGTTATTAACTCAGGAAAATCGGTTATCATAGCCCTGAACTGGTGGGACAACTCCCTCCTGCAAGAGTGTGGAAATGTGAAATGGTCTTGAGCTGAACAGGTTCTGACTGCTGAGGTTTCCAAGGACATGGTGCCAGCATTATTTATCAAGATGTCTTCTGTTGGATCATATCAACCCACTTTTTAATGGTAAGATGATACAGCAATATGCATCTGGCTTTTGTATGAAACCTTAAATATGTAAAGCTCGGCAGGAGAACCAGTAAGGATTAACAAAGGAAGATGTTTTTAGGTGTGCTTTCAACGTGTGTATCCTTCAAGCCCTGAAACTTGAACTCAACCTCAGCAGCAGTCTTGATGCAACCAGTCCATACAGTAGCGCGTCTGTCCCTTCCACTACATTCTCTCTGAGAAAACAGAAATGTGAAGTGCCCAGCCTCTGCTGCCTCTGGCAAGAATCAATCATTGTTTACAAATCAAATCTGAAATATTGGTTCTCGGTTGCCTCGGAGCATTATTGTGAAGGAACCACTGACCATTCTCAGCTGAGCTGGAGACTGCAGCTCTTCGCAGCCTTGGCCTTTGCTTCGGATGTCAGTGTCATCAGCCCCTCCCACTTGCTGTTTTGTTCTGTACACTGGAGACTGAGCGTTTATTTACCACAGATACCATATGAAGCTTTTCACTCCAGCGCTGTTTGGCAATGCAGATTCCTTTTTTAACTGTTAGTTTTTAACCTGGGATGGGAGGGAAGGAACACCAATGTCCTACCTGTGATCTGACTCTGCAGTGAAGACACTGCATGTTGTTTTCACTACTGTACACTTGACCTACACATGCAAGAAAAAGGTGGAATGTTTAACATACCATAATCAGCTCAGGGTATTTGCCAATCTGAAATAAAGTGGGATAGGGAAGTGTGTCCTTCAAATCAAGGGTACTAAAGTCCCTTTCGCTGCAGTGCGTGAGAGGTATGTTGTGTATGGCTGTATGGATGTGTTTGTGTGCATGTTTGTGCATGTATGGCTGTGCATGTTCCGTCCATTCATGTGGGAAAGGACTAGAAATGTAAGCTTTTATTTATTGTTCTAGAATGTGACATAGTGAGCAGCCACACTTGGGGGAGGGGAAGGTAGGTGAAGCTGTAAGATTGCTCCAGATGCCTTAAACTATGCACAAAGCTAAGTGACCAAACTTCTCATTTTGATTTGAAAAGTGCATTGTTTTCTTGTCCCCCTCCCCCACTTTGATGAACCTTTACCCTTTGGTGGACCTTTTGATGCGAATAGATGTTTTCTAGGATAAAATTTAAGGACTAGTTTTAGACTGAAGACATTCCACTTCTGTAATCTGTTTCAGTGGTCCTATGTAGACCAAGCACAACTGTAATCTACTTTAAGAGAAACGGTGCTTTCTTTTAGTTAACTTGTATTTCCCTTGTTACTGTTGAAGACTGTTTATTATGTTTACAGTTTGTTGCAACAGCCATCTTCTTGGGAGAAAACTTGAGTGTAAAGCCATTTGTAAAAGGCTTTGCCACACTCATTTAAACATGTGCCTGTTGCTGTTATCTTTCGATGAATAAAAACTGGTCTTTTCTCATTTTTTTATCTTTGCACTTTACCTTACCACTGACTCCTTTGGAAATCACATGCTGAATTACTTAGGTGACCAGTTAGCTGTTGCCTCTTCCATTCAGTCATGGGTATTTTGCAGTCTAAGCTGTGTGCAGACTTTGTCTTCTGGGAGTATATAAGCCTTACTCTGCACCCTACAAGTGTGGCAAGGCCTGGTTCAGTTTGGTCAGTCTTGTCAGCTGTGGATGGTACTTCATAGCATTTGTTGGAAATTGCCTAAGAAATTACACACTTGAAAGGGATAAAATACCAGTTGTGTTTATATTCCTGGCCTTTTTAAAGCAATGTAAGAAATGGCCACTTAATTCTTTTTTTTGAGACAGGGTCTTCTTAGGCTCAGATAGCCTGGTAACAATGTAGACAGGCTACCCTCAACTCACAGATACCTCCCTGCTTCTGGGTCCTAGTATTAAAGGTGTATGCCACCATCCCCAGTGCCAATTAAGAGTGGCCTTTCTTCCCTCTCAGACCTAACTCATTAGAAGGGATACAGTTCAGATTTTTAAGATCAGACATACTTGCTCCTACTTCCTAGAAGAAAGTACAAGTGTTGGCGAACCCACTTGAATGATTTCCCAATTTTCTACAAACGCTAAAACTTTAGTAATTCTAATATAGCCAAAATATTTTCTTTTAGTATAATTAAAGTAGGTTGTTCAGTTTCCAAAACCCAGTGTGTTTTACACTTACAGTTCATCTCATTTTATACTAGCCTCTCATTTCACGTGGTCACCCATGCCCACATTCAGCTTCCCTATTAGACAGCATGGGCACAGGATGATAGTCATTACCCAAAGTGTAATGACTGGCCGGCCACTCCTAAAGTGACAGCATATTTGACTTGTCTGGGGTCTGATGAAATCTCCTGCAAGCTACTATCACCTTAAACCAGTTCACAGTAACTGATACTGCAAAGAACAGTCTTAGTATTTTAATTTGCAATGAGAAACATAACTACCAATCATTCTCTCCCTTTAGGCAAATCTTCAGAAGCCAAATTAAGATCAGCTGGTTTACTCAGTGAGCAAGAAATCTGAGCAAGGGACACAGGTTTCCTAAAGCATCCATCTCCCTATGGGGATGCCTGCTGATAGCATAGCTGTGGACTGGGTACCTCCTCCCCTGGATGCTGGAGGTTCTCTGCCATTAGTTGCTTCTCCATCTTAGCTTGACTGGCAGCCCCATTAGCTCTGTTACTTCCTACAGCTCTTCTTCAGTGAAGTTCGCCGAGACAGGCTACCCTGCCTCTGCTTGTTCCTTCTGCTCTGATTATACTTGTCTTCAAGTTTAACAACACGAAGGTTTGGCTTTCCTGTTTCGGCTTCTTAAAGGGTTGCCTTGTTGGTGCTCCCAAACCCGTCAAGTTTGTTTTCTACAGCTGCTTCAACCTATTTCCTTGAACTTGGTTTTTCTAAAAAAATTTAAGGAAACATTTAGGTCACTTTTTTTTAAAGCAAATTCAGAGTAGTATTCAAATTCATAGCATTTCAAGATATGTTGGACACTTCAAAGAATTTTTGAGTATGAAGCAGCCATTTGGAAGTCTGGACCCACTGCTGAAGGGAGTTGGGGTAGGTGAGGGAGTCTCTACTTTAGAGGTGAGAAAAAAATTTAACAAGTCTGATCTTAACATGGTCATTAACATTATACTCTAAACATAATAGTTTGTAATGAATCTCTTTGTATTTAAAAAAAAAAAGCAAAAATTACATGTTCTTTGCAAACCTGGAAAAAATATCCTGTACCTGAGGTATAGGTTAGAGGTGCTAGTAATCTCTTCACAGCTCTGAAAATGGTATTTTCCACAAAGCTTTTTTCATGTTTTGATATATGTTTCCTATTTAAGACTATTTAAAATTGTCACAAGCCTATGTCTTAATGTCAGTAATTGCTGATTGAAACCAGTAACTAATGTAATTCATACTACTTTTAAAGAAATGTGCAAACTAGTTGCCACACCTTTGACATGTTTTTGAAACATAACTTTGAAATTGTACTCATTCTGTACTAAGAACCTGCATGGCATCGAGAGGACCCCCAAGGGTCTTCAGGAGAGATAGCCACCACTGCAGGGCAACATGGCGGTGAACTGACAGGAACCTTTTATGGTCTCTTACGTTCTTCAGTGTGCAGGGTATATGGCAGACGTAATTGGGCCATCAGTAAACAAATTACTGTGGAATTCCTATGTACCCTTTAGGTATCACATTACTGCTAAGAAATTTACTGGAAGTGGTTCAGTAATGCTGAAGTTGTACAGTAAATGTTTGATTCCTTTTGTATGTAGAACATGGTGTTCAATTTTGAGAGAGCATTAAAAGTTACAAGCCAGGGTCTCTGTTCAAATTGTGTTGGTGAAAGAAAACTGTTTACCAAGTGCTTGTAATTACTTTTCAGAACTGACTAGGAAGGGTAATGCTGGGATATTGTTTGAGAGACTAGCTTGATAAGGAAACTAATATCATTTGTGTCTCTTGACGCCTAAGTCACTAAACATTCAAATTTGATTGTACATTTCAAATATTGAAAATGATACTTTGAGTAAAATATTAACTTTATCAATTACATTTTAAACTTTATGTCTAAGTTTTGTAAGTTATCCTGGAATCCATCTTTAGAATCTGGTAGGATGGAAGGGGAAAGTCAAACACCGTTATTTTCAGTATTTAGCTTCTTGTTGGCTGTTGACTTAAAATTGAAACCTGTTGACTTAGTCATTTGTGGCTTTCAGCTGATTCAGTACTCTGTTAAAAACTCTATCTTGTACTTGTCTTTGTGTGTGTGTGTGTGTGTGTGTGTGTGTGTGTGTGTGTGTGTGTAGCAAATTTAAATATTCACTGTTTGGACATGTCTTGTAAAACATTTCAGGAAACTGTAATGGTATCAAAGTTTTTTTTAATCTTATCTAAAATTTATTAAAAAAAATATATAAAGTTTTGAAGGAAACATCAAAGTCTACCTGTCAGCTTACTTCAGGTGCTGTAGCACAAGACTCTAAAAGTCTGACAAGGTGTGCCAGGTTGGTGGGGTTCCGGGAGGGGTGTCCTTCCCAGTTTGCAGACTTGTCAATTTCTAGTTTATCCTCAAATGGCTAATAGGAGAAAGAGCTAATTTTCTCACCCTTAGTGTTCTTACTATCGAGTGCTGAAAGTTCCTAGGTGTAGGGATGCAGCTCAGCGGTTAGAGCTCGTCTGCCATGAAAACCCCTGGGTTCCATCACACAAAGTTGAAGATTAACAGAAAACTGGGTTCTCCATCTAAGAATCATTTTTAGAATAGGAAGGGGCTAAGATTTCTAGGGTACACAGGTTACTGGGGATCAGTACAGAGGACTCATGTGTCACACTGGAGGCCAGGTTTACAAAGCTGAACTTGAGAAAGCATGAAGTGGAGTTTAGCCATCCTGTGAGCTTCCCCTTGCTCGTTTCTTGTTTTCTTTCCTCTACCTCACAGTTTCTCCTTAGGAAACAAGAGTGTGATTTTAGAAGTATTGTGTCCACAGTATGGCAGACATGGTTTTAAGAGCTTCACCAAGGTACCAAATCTTTTGAGTCGCTTTCTGACCTCTAAAGTATTTACCAAATAAAGACAAATGGATAGTAAGAGCTAGCTGGATGGCTGCTGTGAGCATTCTTTGGTAATTCATTTCATTATGACACCCTTACAGTGCTAGGTGTCTCTCTTGAGGTTTCCTACCACATTTCTGGAAGGAGTGACATGAACCTCGTTCTGTTCTGAACATGCCAATTAGGCTATGTTGCCAATATCAGTATTTCAGAATGACTTCCTAACTGTTCTTGCTCTTTTTTTTCACCCCTAAGATACTACTTTCTGATATATAAAGTTCCCTGAGATGTGAATCTTTCACCCTCTAATAAAAAAGCATCTGGTTAAAAAATCAGGGATGACCATTGGAAAACAATGACAGAAAAGTAGCCTGTCCTTAAATTGTGGCTTTTCATCATGAAGTAATCAGTCTACTTGGTGTTATTTGGGTTGTCCTTTGCCCCAAGAATATAAAAACTATGCCTGTAGTAAAGGGCCATTTAAAAGGACTTTTGTAAGACAGATTTTGAAAACTTCAGCTAGAGAAACAACTTGGTCTGAAGTGAACAGCTTCCTCAGGAACAGTGAGATGCTGGGTCCTTACTATGGTTTTCTTTCTATTTGTTGTATCACTAAAACAGTGAAGCACTAGCCTATTTACAGAATTTCCAGGAAACAGCCTCAAGAGAGGAGCTAAGAATGGTGAAAACAGAAAAAAAAAAAAAAACAAAAAAAACAAAAACACAGCCATGAAGCCCTAGTAATGGATGAAGGTGCATGACAAATCCCATGATAACCTGTCAGCCTTTTTGGCCTTGTGGTTAAGTGTAGAAATGCTGGGATAGCCTGTCACAAGAACTAAGTTTCCTTTTGCCTGGCAACTCCACAGCTGATTAAGTTAGGTGAACTACTAAAAGTTTAAGCCTTGTGTTTGAGACGGGGTCTCACTGGCCCAAGATCATGTGTGGCTCCAAGTGCAGCGTTCTGCCTCACATTCTCTAACCCTGAAAGTGTCACTACAACACTGATATACAACGTTCAGCTCACAGCTCTATGTTGTATAGGAGGCCTCCTGAGTTGGTTTTCCTGTGTCAAAACCAATCTAAGAGGAAAAGGGAGTGACAGATAACAGTTCTTTAAGGAATGTATCTCTGCTTTAAGATGTATTACAAGGGGGCTGGAGGAGAGATGGCTCAGTGGTTAAGAGCACTGACTGCCCTTCCAGAGGTCCTGATTTCCATTCCCAGCAACCACATGGTGGCTCACAACCATCTGTAATGGGATCAGATGCCCTCTTCAGGTATGTTTGAAGACAGCTAGCTACTGTGTACTCATATACATAAATACTCATATACATAAAATATTTAAAAAATGCATTACAAGTTATCCTAAATCAACATGTCAGCACAAAGAATTTAGCTACAAAGGAAAGACATGGAGGTAAATGTATAAATAGATAATAGTATTAAAAGAAAATTCAACAGCTTACTTTATTTTAAAATAACAACTTTCATATAGTAGAATGCTAGCCAAATTCAATACTGATATAAACTTCTTAGATCAAAATATGTGGTCAGGCAAATTTTCTGAATCTCATAAAAGACAGTTTTCAAGCCATATAAAATATTTAGAAACAATATACAGCAAAAACATACCACAATTTAAACTAAATAAGCTATGAAAAATAGCCCAATCTTTGTTATGATTTAGAACACCTATTTTCAATAACTTAAAATATTACCTACACTTCCCATCTCTAAATTCTCCTGGGAAGAACCACTAGTCTAGATTTAAATAATCCAGTATTTACTCATGGTAAGAGAGTCTGACATTAAAGAGTCTATCAGAAACACAAAAATCATGAAAACTACTAAATACTTAGATTCTAACAAGTCCTTCCAAGTCCTAGATAACAAAGGCAGTGTTCTACTTTCTAATAACACCTAAGGTTTATCTTCATAATGTAATTCATTGGCTGACCAATAATAAATAGCTTAAAGGGAATTTATTCACCTATTCAGTAATGTTTCATTATAAAGGATATCTTGACCAATATATCAAAATTATAAATTCAATTATGCTGACATTTCTAGAAGTATTGTGCTGGCCAGTTTGTCAGCTTGACACAGCTAGAGTCATCTAAGAGGAAGCGAACCTGAATTGAGAAAATGCCTCTGTAAGATCTGGCTGTAAGGCATTCTCTTAATTAGTGATTGATGGCGGGGGGGGGGCGGGGAGCCCATTGTGGGTAGTGCCAGCACTGGGCTGGTGCTCCTGGTTCTATAAGAAAGCAGGCTGAGCAAGCCATAGGAAGCAAGCCAGTAAGCAGCACCCTCCGTGGCCTCTGCATCAGCTCCTGGCTCCAGGATCCTGCCCTGCTTAGTTCCTGCCCTTGCTGCTTGTGATGACGAACTGCTTCATGGTACTGCGAGTGAAATAAACCATTTCCTCCCCGAAGTTGCTTTTGGCCATGGTGTTTCATCACAGTGATAGTAATCTTAACTAAGACAATTGTTAACTTAGCAATAAATCATCTTTATGAGGCCAGTTATTAAACTGATAAGAAAGATGATACATTCTGGCTTTTATTTAAGAAATGATTTAATTCAATAATTTGATTTGTTACTACTTGAGAAGTACATTTGCTTCCCAGTATTGAGTGGTAATGAGGTGTAAACAGCCTTCCTGGTCCTCACTTCCCTCTAACAGAAAGCAATACAGAGACTCAGCAGTAAACATCTTCTGCTGTTTATGTAAACTCAGCTCCAGAAAACAGTGAGAAGATACTCAGGTCCTGTCCGAGGCATTCCCAGCTCCAATAGTGTGCTATATTAACGGTGTACCAGCTGCTCATCACTGACTAGTAAGCTCCAAAGAAAAGGAAGATAACAGTGTCCTCTCCGATGTCATTCATTGTGAACTTTTATATCTTTTTGTATCCAAATGTGTGCATAAAAAACTTTTGCACAGATTTTAGTGTTAAGAACTGATAATGTACATAATACATGTGTGTTAAGGAGAGCTCCAGAACTGACCATCTCATAGGAGCCAAACCAACGTCTGGTGCTTTCACTACTTCTTACTCCTCTAATTAGGCTAAGAAGGAGACCAATGAACACTACAGTCAGGAATTTACTAAATACTGATGATTTCTGCAAGCCAACAGGTGAACCAGGAGTCTTTCTGAATTCACTGTCCATTAGGAGTTTGGAACATTTTCAATTAAAGCCTTCATTTTCCCTGTAGACTTCAATATATGTGGGCCAAACTGGAAATGAAAAAACACAAAGTATAGAATAAGTCAGTAAGTATCTTCATGCAAACAACAGGCAGAAAGGAGTTAGTGTTAGAGTGGTCTACTCAGTCTCTGTGAGATGCAGCACTTTACAAGCCTATGTCAGGTCTCGCTGGGAAAACTCACCAGGCACCCCTAGGAGAAAATGATCCTGTCTTATTTTGGGTAAATATTTTAAAATCTGAATACAAATACTATATCATAATGAAAATATTATTAGATTGAATTTCACTTCATTATACTTAAACACAAAAATAAAGTCCTGCAGGAAAAATTTAACATTGGAAAGTGCTATGCAGTGAAATCCAGGGTTAGACTCTGCTTTTTTTTAACTTATGTTTCTCTGTAAGTTTTGGATTTCCAAACAAACAACTAACTTTTACAGTGAGAAAAGTAGAAATACAAACATGTCATCCTTGCTGGTCACAATGGCACAACTACTTTAATCCCAGCATTAGAGGTAGAGGTAGCAAGATCAGGATTTAAGCCAACCTTGCTACAAACCAAGTTTAAGTCCAGTCTGGATTTCCTGAGTCCCTGTTTCAAACAAAAGATCAATGAACCTTTCCCACCCAGCTAGCTACAATGTCCATATAGGTACAGACTAGCCCCCAACAGTGTCCCACAGGAGACTCAAGTCGAAGCTTAGATACGAATCTCCACCTAACATTCTACTACTCACCAGGGCTGGCTCTGAGGTGGCCTCTGACTCTGGCTTTGGAATTCCTCTTTCAGCTTCTCCTTGGCTATTGTGTCGATGCCGATACGCAAACTTCTTTTTCAGAGCCTCTGCTATGAGGGCAGCAGGGTCAGTAGTATCCACTGGCCTAGGTTTTACATCTTTCTCTGACCTTTGAGAAAGGAGCAGAAACCAAGGGGACAGGTCACTATGTGGATGTCCTTCAGAGGTTCTTAGTGGACAGCAAATGGTGACTAAGTCATTGCTAGTAGCAGGAGGGAGACTTGGACTTTGAAGCTCAACATGAGAGTGCACCCAGGAGCCGGTGCACAAATCCCATGCCTGCCCTGAAGGAGTGAGAAATAAAGAGTACACGTGGACTATTTAGACGGCTCAACAGGTACAGACAGGTGCCTGCCACCACGACTGATGGTCTCTATTCAATCCCCAGGACTCACACTGAAGGCAAGAATCAAATCAAGTCGTCTTCTGACCTCCCCACACACATACTGAACCTTTTCTTAAAACAGGTAACCTTTATAAGAAATGAGTGTCAGGCAGTGCTTTGATCCCAGCACTTGGGAGGCAGAGGCAGGCGGATTTCTGAGTTCGAGGCCAGCCTGGTCTACACAATGAGTTCCAGGTCAGCCAAAAACACAGAAAAAAACCTGTCTGGAAAAAACAAAAAAAAATGCGTCCTCACAAGAGGATGATACTTGGTAGAATTGTGAAGCTTGCCTAAAGCACAGCCATTGGCTATTCTGTGTGGAGAAGCTCTTAGAGCTGCAGACCTTTCTTGAAGGGAAAACGGCTCAGCACTCATGTTATAACCCTGAGACTCCTAGTACTCAGGCTCTACAAGACTGCGATGGGGGCGAGAGCAGAGGTGAGGCCTCACCTCTTGACTGACCGCAGCTTCACGCTGCTCATGTCTTTAAGGATCTCCAGCATATTTGGCATGTCAGGCTTCTTTGGGTGGCCCTTAGCCAAAGGCTTTCCAGCACTCAGTCTTTGCTCTCTTCGCTCTTTAATCAGATCAAGAGCAGACGTACTTTGGTGGAGCACCAATGGAGGGGGAGGAGGGGGAGGAGGAGGAGGAGGAGGAGGTGGTGCTACAGTAACAGATGTGGAAGAATCTAAGCAACCTACAAAAGAAAGTTAATTGTTCTGGTAAGAAGCAAGAAAACATCACTAAAGGTGATTTCTAAAGGCAAAACTATATGACAGACTTCTATATTCCTAAAAGCAATATCCTTAAAGTATCTATAAGGAAAATGCAATTCAATTACTAAGAAATGTCTGAATCTGAACCCAAACTCACCCCATGGAAAAGTCCCATCCAGATGAATACAGATGTGTTTAAGAGTTTAGACACACCTGTTTGTGGAGAGCAGCATAGTCACTCAGCAGAAATATAAAGCAGTCTGTACTCAGACACACCTGCCTTCAGTGCACACTACTGGACAATTCAGCACTATCGCTAGTATCACAAAACTTGCATCATACTAGCTGTTTATATGCCTATAATCCCAGCACTTGAGAGACCAAAGCGGGAGGATCTCACCAAACTCAAGGCCAACCTGATCTACATAATGAATTCCAGGTCACTCAGAGACACAGAGAAAAACCTTGTCCCACAAAACAATACCACACTTATTTTTCAAACAAAAAAGTAATTAAGTGTTAAAGAAATAAAATACCTAAAATTTACCCTTTTTGCCTAACTCAAAGTTGGCTGTCTCTGCTGCAGAACTATACAAGTGAGAGCTTGGGGAAGTAGTAACATCATGAGAGTTTTACTGGGAGTATTCAGACCAGAAGACATCACAACAAACTGCAAAGGTATCGCCTATTTATGGTAGTTTCCCTAGTCTACCAGCAGAGGGAAGTAAAGAAAACAGTTCCAAGTAAACAAAAGAACAAGCCAGAACTTGATATGCAAAGTACATGTCTATGAAAATCACTGAGACCACCCCTCACCTTCTAGTGCCCAGTGCCCAAAGCACCATAAGCAACATGATTCAGACACTGGGCACTTAAGTGTCTCTCCAGGACTGTGAAATAATAGGAAAAACAACCACTACTTTCCAACAGACTACCAGGCTAAGATTTCAAGGCCATAGTTTCTTCTCCATGGGAAAAAAGGTGTCACACCAATTAAGCCAACAGGATTAGATGAAATCCTGATTTTGGTTTCTACTCTACAAGAGAAAAGGGCCACTAGGTACCTGCTGTGTGCACTTATTAATTACTTTCCATACGTAATGCCACAGGGACTTGGTAACACAAGTACCGTTATACCCAATTTAGAGCAGGGAAGGAAGGTAGAGTATTAGATGTTTACCTGGGGCCATGCAGGTGTAAATAGCACTTCCCAGCCAGAAACGGTTCCTTTCATCAGACAGACAGCCGTGTTATGTCCTCATGTCTGAGAGGAATGGTTATGGGATGGAGGAATCTAAGCTTCCCATAAAGCAGCCATTCACAGCAGCCCACCTCAAATGCAGGCATCTCAGAGTTTACCACGCACATTTTTCCCTACTCTTCTCAAGCCAAAGTCACTGCACATTATCAGGTTTTGCGCTGTCTTAGGCAAGACTGGAGAAGACTTAGCTTGCATTGTCCTTACCATTGGCCAGTCACAACAAGGCAATTCTGGGGCCACATACCTGCACTTGGACTCTGTTGTTCCTGCAGGGTCACAATCTTGGCAATCTGAGCTCTAAGGGCAGCAAGCTCATTCTCAAGTGCAGAGATCTTCTGCAAGGCCTCCTCGCTGGCTAGTGTCGTCTCTGGAGAAGGCTTGTCCTGAGACAAGTTTGGTAAGGAAATGTGCCTGCTTGGGGGCTTCTCAAAGCAAGGAGGGTCCTCCTCAAGAGGAGGCTTGAACCTGACCTCTGCCCTGCAAGGAAAACATAAAGGTGGCCATCACAAGATGGTTAAGGAGACCTGAGTAGATACCTACACACTGCATCAGAGTCTCATACAAGTCAGTATTCTCCAGTTACACACCAGCACTGCCCCACTCCTTTACTGTCTATAGAGCCTGTTGCTCCTCCACCACTGTCAAGAGGCACCACAGGAGCCCAGAAAGGCTACTGATTGTTTTTGGTATTTTTGTCTTCACCTAAAATTTTTCATCTTCCAAATGGCAATCTAATCATAACCAATGGAAAGATCAAACCAAGAATGTATGAGCCCTTCTGTATTGCTGTCTAGTACCAGCATTTCCCATATTCAAATAAGCACATCAAACAAGAAATATGGGAACAATATAATCCAACCACATCCCAGAAACTCAAAGGAAACGGGACTTATTAATGTCATTTCTCTCTTATATCCACACTGTCAAAGTCTGAACACTGGAAACAGTGCTCCCTGAACTCTGACATTCCAGTCGCTGGGAACATTTCAAAACTGGAAGAATTCTTCATGAGTACAAGAATTCTTCTTGAGTACACAATTCCTGGTATGAAGATCAAAATTCAAAGTAGCCTGGACTACTTTGTAAACTGGAAGTTAACCTGAGCTACTCTATAAAGAGTGAAAACAACTGCACTGTGCCTGGATTAAGGACTTCAGTTTCCAGTTTCTCTGCAGTTTAGGGAGCTTGTGGCTGACCAGTTAATAAAGCTTCAGGCAGTGTTAGTCAGCAACTGAAGACAGTTAAGCTTCAGCCTTCTTCTGTGTGCTGGGTGAGACCAGTGTGGTGTGCTGTGGTATTTAGTGAGAGCAGGTAATGCGGCAGCGCACAGTGAGGACATGCAGGCTGGGTGTCAGCTCCAGCCCAGCTATGCTTGCAAGTTTCTGAGAAAATAAAGCGCTGGCAAGAAAAGTGGACATCCACATTTTAATCACCATCCTCATAGCTTCTGTCACATGCAATCAGACTTTTTTTGTTTCTGTTTTTGAGGAATGGTTTCACTCACTCTGCAGCTCTGGCTTCTTTAAAACTCTAGGCAGGCTTTGTACTCGCCACCCAAGTTCTGGGATTACATGCAGCACCACCATACTGTTTCAACCAACCAAATGTTATTAATCACAGATATTAATTAAGCCCTTGAACAATTCAACTTTCACTTAACTTGACACTGCTGTTTTGGTTTTGCTTAAGAGCTATATAAATGACTTGGTTTTTGACTAGGGAACTGAATCCAGATGTTTTGTTCAAATACCTGTTAGAATGTTTGCAAGCTGCCTTTTCACCTATAAGATTGGAAACGGAAAAACTTCAAGAATAAATGTTGTGGGTTGCTCTGATGCTGTTTGTATTCTGATATTAATTCTGCTTCCTCAAGAGAGGTTGCCCCTGACAAGCAGTCAATCACAGGTATTTAGGTGATCTCCTATGAACCTTCAACCCATTCTAACTGGTCAATAACGACTAGAGCCCATGATTGGGCAGTGGAGGGGAAAGGTGAGACTACAAGTTTTTGGAGAGTGAGGGAGGAGAAGAAGGGAAGAATAAGAGGAAGAGGAATAGGAGGAGGAGGAGGAAGAAGCCATGGTAGGGCAGAACCACGTGGCCAAGAGAAACCACAAGTAGCAAAGGGTCTTATAGCTAGGGAATAAATATAGTGGTAGATCTGCCCAATCTAAGCATATAGCTTATAATAACTGTATTGTGTGGTTTTTTTATACAGGCTTATTGGGGTTGGAAAAACCAGCAATAAATAAATGTCTGTTCTTCCCCAGTCCTTAGTACACCTAACATCATAATAGTACCTTTTTAAATTTGGAATATGTGTAGGGCAGGTTGAGTGTTTGGATTCCAAAGCCTCACTTACTGTTCCTTTTTTACCCTAATACTAAGAAAACCAGATAAGGAAATCTGTTTAAAAGGTTGCATGAAAAATAAATTCACAAGAACTTCCAAAAGGCTAGACATGGTAAAACATACCACCATCCCACAACTCGAAGCAATAGGATCATGAGTAGAAGGCTAGCCTGGATTACACAGAGAAAGTTCCTCTGTGTAATCCTAATAGAGTCCAGTCAGTGAAGTGATGGAAACCAATACTGCATAAAACTGGGCACAGTACATAATGCCTACAACCCCAGGATTGTACTGGTACAGGCTGGAGGGGTAGGAGTCCAACATTTTCCTTCATTACACAGTAAAGTCAAGAGCAGATTGGTCCACATGAGGCCCTGCCTCAAAAAACAGGAATCTCAGCAGGTAATTTAGTTGACATGCCATGTGGAGCTGAGTTTGATCCCTGGAACCCATGTGAAAAGCTAGGTATAGATGTACATGCTTATAACTTCTGTACTATGGAGGCAGAGAGAGGTGGATCCCTGAGGCTTGTTCACCAGGCAGCCTGATCCGCAAGCCTCAATCCCAGGGAGACTCTCACAAAACAAGATGGACAGTACTAGAAGAATACCTGAGCCTGACCTCTGGCCTCCACATGTGTGCATATGTGCAATATGTCCACAAACATGAAAAAGGACTCAGCACACAGCACATACATTCACAAAATAAGGCTTACATATCTACATGCCTACAGATGAATACCATCCTTTTCCTTTCCACTGAAATCTTAACAAATATAAAAACAACAAAAAGTATCGAGAAAAGATGTTCAAAAAGCAAAAAACAGCTAACTGTGACATGTTTCTTAAAACCATTTCAGCACACCAGCTCTGTCTGCTAGTGAGGATTCTTCAAGTTTTGCCTGCTTCGCTTGGCTCCCAGATACTCTATGGTGGAAGAGCATAGAGTCCTGCGTAAAGTACAGTGTGCTGAAATTCCTAGCTTTACTACTGTACTGGTTTGTTTTATGTCAACTTGATGCAGTGGGAATCATCTGAGAGGAGAGAACACAATTGATAAAACGCCTCCAGCACAATGGTTCTAAACCCTCCAAATGCTGCAACCCTTTAATCCAGTTCCTTGAGTTACAGTGACCCTCAACCAAAAAACTGTTTTTGTTGCTATATCATAACTGTAATTTTGTTACTGTTATGAATTGGGTTTTGGTTTGGTTTGGTTTTTTTCCCAGACAGGCTTTCTCTGTTTAGCCCTGGCTATCCTGGAACTCACTGTGTAGACTAGGCTGGCCTTGAACTCAGAAATCTGCCTGCCTCTGCCTCCCAAGTGCTGGGATTAAAGGCGTGCGCCACCACTGCCCAGCCCTGTTATGAATTGTAATGTAAATCTCTAGATTTTCCAATAGTATTAGACAACCCTTATTGAAAGAGTCCTTCAACCTTCAAAATCCAATACCCCAGAAGATCAGGCTCTGAGCAGACAGGCTTAAAGGGCATTTCTTTAGTGACTTAGGTTGACTAGGGAGGGCCCAGCCTATTGTGGGTGGTGCTGTTCGTAGGCTGGTGGTCCCAGGTTCTATAAGAAAGCAAACCACACAGAATCAGCCATTAAGCAGCACCCTCCATGGCCTCTGCAGCAGCTCCTGCCTCCAGGTTCCTGGCCTGTGTGAGTTCCTGTCCTGACTTCCTTTGCTGATGAACAGCATTGTGAACATAAACTGAATAAACCCTTTCCTCCCCAACTTGCTTTGGGTTCATGGTGTTTCATGACAGCAATAGTAACTTTGACTAAGATAATTATCATTCTTCCTTGATATAAAGAGAGCCAGTTTTGGCTTTACTTGAAATAGTCTCAGATGTCCCAGGCTGACTTTTAAACAAGTTCTCCACTCTGAGAAATAGCCTTCCCATCTGCTTATTCCTGGCCGGCCCCTCAATATTCAGCTCAGGAATCCACTTCTCCAGAAGCCAGGCTAACTTCTCTCATTATTCAAGGCCTTTCTCCAGCTCTATCAGTAACACTGACTTCCCCTCGGACCTCCAGTACCCGAAGTGTGTCTAAACCTACTGTGTCTGATCGCTGGTGCTCAGAGTGAAGAACATGTGCTGAGTGACTTTCTTAGATTGACGATGTAGTAAATATTCTTTGTAAGCTTTCAAATGAATGGAAACGTCTCTAACACTCATTGTTCCTTCATGTGACCCCAACTTATCTTGATATAATTTTTAAGAAACATTCTCCAAGTATACAAATTCTCTATGATCTGATGGATTCCTGTACTCCAGTGAAACTATTATTTACCTAACCTATCTTTGACAGTTCTTTCTGGTCACTTATACTAGAATATAACCTGAATGGCAGGGGATTCTGTGGTTCAAAAGGACTTAGGCCGAACATTCCTGGGAACTTTACAAATGGTAGCTGATTCTGAAAAGTAAACCCAAAAGAAGACTGCTCAGAAAACAAACAAAAAACCCCAAAACCAACAAAACAACAACAAAAGAGCAGGGCAAGCTATCATCAAATCAGGCTCTTAAGGTATCCTAATGCACCCTTAAAAACGGCAGACTTATCTAAGACTGCATCTTAGTCCCATAGCCTTCCCAACTAACCTGAGTCTTGTTGAGCACTCTCCTTCTTCAGTGGCTACCCATCCAACATCAGCAAAAGATGCCACCACATCCTCTCCTGAGTGTATGGGACTCCATTCTGTTGCATGGCTGGTAAGCTGGAAGTTACAAAGAGAAAAAAAAAATCCTTTATCTATAAAATTTAACAGAAAATTAAAAACCAGAGAGATACCATCAGGCTGGTGCTAACCATGGACACCTCATGGGTGGTCCAATAGCTCTATGGCAGGCCTCCATATGCTAGTGAGCCCCCATTCACCACCTCAGGATTTTAACTTTACATTAACCAATTTCTATGTCGTGATTCTTTTTTCATCTAAAAGCATAACAAAAAAATAGATTCTAAGTATTAAAACCTACTGATTTGGGGCTAGGAATGTAACTTAGTGATATGATACTTAGCTAGCATGCATAAGGCACTGTGCTCTCTAACACCTAAAACAAACAAAAAAGAGATCACTTTTTCCTGAAATAAATGTGGAGGACACAAAATCAACACTGTGGTAAATGACTATCAGACCTTAGTAATGCTGATGGTTAATACTGTCGAGTCCCACTATGGTGAAGGACTCTAAGCCACTTAATGACAGTGATTGTTAATACTCCTCAGGTAATGCTGAAGCCCCAGTGACAGTGGTGCTGCCTGTTCTTGTCAACCCGACTGTATTTACGATCACCCAGAACACTCAGGAGACAGAAGCAGTGGACAGAGTCAGTTTCAAGCCATCTAGGAATACACAGTGTGGTCCTGTCTTAAAACAAACAAAAAACAGGAGACATGCTTGGTCTGAGAAGGGAAGACCTAACCTAAACATGGTAAGAGGGAAGTTGACTTAAGTTTTTCTCTGCTTTCTGATTGCAGACAATGGGCCAGTCACCTGACCTCCCACCACTATGCCTTCCTCAACAGGATCAACTGCCTCCTCTGTGCACAAAAATATATCTTTTCTTCCTGAAGAAAAAGAAAGCAACTTGTATTATACTGTATGCATATGTTGCTATAGTATGATAAGACTGAATTTCTTAAATGCCTTAAATCTCAACTTTTACTTGAATATTAAATAGCAAAGTATTAAAGTTTTAACACCATTAAAAAACAAAGAGCCAAGGAGCAAAATTCTCTAAACTTAAACATATGAAGGAAAACTATCTTGAAAGAAATACCAAAGAGTATACTAAAATGTGCCTGAGAGAGAAAACAATTTAACTGTATTAATTTAGGCTACATTTCACATGTGTCAGAGTCAGAAGGTCAATGACTAACAATCTGCATATAAAGTTTCCAAATTACCTTCCTAAAAGTGAAGTTTGAAGGGGTTGCAAAGCTAGCTCAGTTGTAGAGTACTTGCCAAGCATGCAAAATACCTACGTTCAGTCCTCAGTTCATGAAAAGGAAGAGAGGAAACAAAGGAATAAACACGACAACTCACTTTTGAATTGAAGAAGAGAGAGATTTACTGACTAGCACATTCATCAGACATGCTACTCTGGGGAACTTGCCCAGTATTCAGACCATCTCTCTGTAAACTCAGGGTTCCACACATCACACTATGGGAGTTTGTCTTTAGCAGTGCTTTATTTGGGAGGAAAGCTAAAAATTCTGTAATTTTTATGGGAGAGTATAATGTCTTAATTTCAAAAGTTGATTTCATCTGATATCTGTTTAACTTCTTACCAGGCTGTACTTGCCTAACAGCAGGAAACCCAGAGCATGGTGGAGGTGGAGCTAAGAGGGTCAGAAGGCCAAAGTCCACTCAATTACATACAACATCAGAGGCCAGTCAGAGAAATGGAGCATTACCTCAAAAACAAAAAGGAAAGAGGGCAGTAAAGCAGACTCAGTGGGCATGGTGGAGCACGCCTGCTCCGACACTGCCACTCACAGTAGGAGGTAAAGGGCCTCAAGTCCAGTCTTGGCTATATAGTCAGACCTTACTTCAAATAATGGGGGTGGGGGGATGCCCACATTTAAGAACTCAAACCTAACTTTCCAGGTTTTATAAATGACAATAATTATGGATCAAATCTGTTTTTAATTTTACATCTGAGTTTAAACCCTGGGACTCACTCATACTGTGGAAACAACTCCAGAAAGTTGTCCTCTGACCTCCACATGTTTTCCAGGGAACATACATGGTGTGCACACACAAACAAATAAATAAATAGAATTTTTAAAGTGTAAAAGTGGTTGGAGCTATAGCTCAGAGGTAAAGAGCACTAGATGTTCTTCCCGAGGACATGGATTCATTTCCCAGCATTCACATGGTAGTTCATAACCATTAGTATCTCTGGTTCCAGGGCACTGGATTCCTATCCTAGCCTCTGTGGTACACAGGTGCAGGCAAAACACCCATACACATACAATAAAAATATGAGTCTTTTGCTAGGTGATGGTGGTAGTACACTCCTTTAATCCCAGCACATGAGACAGAGGCAGACAGATCTCTGAGTTCAAGAGCAGCCTGGTCTGTAGAGTGAGTTCCAGACAGACAGGACTGTTACACAGAGAAACCCTGTCTCAAAAAGCAGAGCAAAACAAAAGTATAGAAGCGGAAAACCGAAAATACAATACCTTCTCGGTGTTATTTTAGTTTTATCTAAATATTAATTATGCTGCAAAACCGTATCATGTACACAAACACGTGACATAAAACCAATGAGATGAAATGACAGCACAGCCATCAAGATCTGTCTCCCACACAGGCTGTTCCCCACTTAAACCTAATTCAATTAAGAGACAAAGGAAAATGGAACCCAAAGGAACTTTTTAAAGGGCCTATTCACCTGCCACTTGAAAAGAACATTCCCTGAGTGATATAAGCAGGGAACAGGCAAGGCAGACTCCAGGACAACTCAACAAAGTACAAGTCAAGGTGAAGTGCATGCTGGCTTGTACGGGAGCGAGGCCAAGTTCTTCAAGCATGATTAAGACATCGCTGCCATGGGCATTCATGGATGACCACGAGCATGTGCAACTGAGACAAGATGTCTGAAAACAAAGGACTTACTGTTAACTTGTAGGAAGGTCCTGTCCTGTTAAAGCTACTGTTAGCAGAAAAGATTAGAGTGAAAACACAGAACATTGGAGACTAGGTGCTATAGTTTTAAAGTCTTTAAGAAATTAAAAAACAGTAACCTAAAACTCAGTAATATATTAGAATCTTACCCCAACACTCCTGACTAATTTATAGTATTCTGATAAACTAACCTGAGAAAATGGACTTCAAAAGGCTTAGTATCCATATACATACCAAAAAAAAAAACATAAAGCTTGGGTCACTTGCTCAAAAATGGCTTATGCATTTACATATAACTTGTCTACACTCACTCATATACTTTACCCAGTCATCCCTAGATTACTTGTAATACCTAACATGACTTAAATACTGAAAATCTGTGTATGTTACATATACGTTTCCCCACCCCCCAGACATTTCTGATCATAACCCTAATCCTAACCCTGTGCTCATTAACATATGTGCTTGTTTAATATCTCTCTAGGAAAATATCAGCACCTAGCAAAAAGTATAAACTTCATGTTTATTTGTTAAAGAAAAATGGGCTACTTTCTTTAAGTGGGCATTCTGCTTCCAGATGTGTGGGTTTCCTGGTCGTGGAAATGTAAACTCATAACTTGCATAGTTATATAACTATTCCAAATCCAAAAACCACCCTGAAAATTCAAGAAAGCAGTCTGGAACAAAATTACCACTCCTCATACTTTGCATCTTGCTCTCCCCAAAAAACGTTTTTTAAGTGCACAAGGTACAGCTAAATGTTACCACAAAGAATTGTCAAGATTGAGTTACCCAGAGGCCTGTGAGTTACAGAAGGTGGAATTCACAGAACTAACCACCCTTCCATCAACTCCTATCCAGGTTATCGTAAATTATGTTAGTATTTGTCATCATCTGCATGTATATGCCCTTAAATTTAAGACATAAAAATGCACACTTGCATTGCAGGGTGTTTATTTCCTTTTTTGTTATGGAAACAATGTAACATTCATATTTGCCTAGTACATCTAAGGCGCTCAGGTCAACCCTAACCACCACAAAACAAAAACAATAACAAGAAAAGGACTTCTTTAGGATCAGAATAGCTAAAGAAGGTATACAAAATAACAACCCAAAGGCCAAACTGGTTCAAGGTCACCTGAGAATTAACAATTGTCTTATCACAGGCTTCCCAAGCTTCCCCTAGGCATTTTCAGGGAGGATAAATGTTGAGGATCTGGAATAATCACTTCAGAGCAACTAAAATTAGAAAGACCTTGACTGTTAATCCTCTCTGTTTCAGTGTTATTAATAGGAGAAAGCCTCAAAAACAATTCAGTATTTCTAAAAACACTGTGCCTATTCACATTTCTAAGGCACATATTACCATGAAAATATGAAAAGCACAAAACCCAGTACCTGAAATTGAACTCTTGGACACTGAATCAGAGATAAGTTGGTACCAATTTTCCTTACAATACTTCGAGATGAACCATACGGTTTTCCAGACCATAGTACCTAAGGAAACGGAAAAACCAAACGATTACAAATTTCTCAAATTGTTAGTACAATACATGGCCTACTAAGTGAATGCTAACACAGTAATCACAGTTTCAGAATGTTCTGAATGTCCTAGGAAATAAGCTAGTATTTCTCAGTTGGTATTACAGCAAAAAAAAACAAAAAAACAAAAAAACAAAAAACAAACCTTCATATATTACATAAAAATATAGATAGTATCTAGCATATTTTTATTGTTTGTGTGTGTATGTGTGTGTGTGTGTGTGTGTGTGTGTGTGTGTGTACATATAAGGTCAGAGAACACCTTTGTGGAGTCTATTCTCACTTGCCACACTTCCTGAGTTCTGGGTATCATACTCAGGTTGTCCCCCTCGTGCAGCAAACCATCTCAGCAGCACCAATATTCTCTAGCAATATTAAAATAATATTGTATTGGGGAATACAAACTATTTTCTTACAATTCTACACAAGAAATGCTCTGTACCTATTCTACCATATTTTCAGTTTTAGAATTTTAAAAACATAAGAATTTGGAAATATGAACCACTTTGGCTATGGTAATTTTTCAAATTAAATTCAAAATGAAGCTTGAGGAGTAGTTTTGTGTCGTGAATATTATTTTTTACTACACAAAGGTGACTGCCTCGGCATTTGTGGGATAAATCCAGTCCCACTTGTCTCACCTGAAGGGCCTTGTCTTTAAATCGTATAAAATACGATGTGCACTAGTAGTTGGCACACTGAGAATCCCCCCAGTGAGATAAGACACAGTGCACTAGATGATTCCTAAAAGTTCATGACATAAACCTGGCCATAAACGTTAGCTAAGTTACTGGAGATTTCAGCTGGAATATTACCCTTCTAACACGAAAAATCTACCCATGTTGAATGCTACATCTGAAAGCCTACACAGAGAGGTAAAGAGCAGTTTTGAAAGAAAAAAAATCATAATTCAAATTTTCATATTTAATTATCTCTTAATACTAAATAAACACCAATCAAATAAAAATGAACACGGTTCCCTGCTTAAGGTCAGCCAAAATTCTAATTTAAAGAATTAAATTATGCTACTATAATTATGCTACTATAATTATGAATACTAATTAACCTAATGGAAACTTTATGACCAACAGTTAGTTCCCATTTCTTGTGGTGGATATAACACTTACCAAAACTAGTCCATATACCACCATTCTCAAAGCATATACAGTATATGAAACACTCACAGAAATAGCTTTAAATTATCAAATTTTAGTAACTAAAACCAATTTAGAATACTATTATATATGAGTCAGAGTGAAGTTTTTGGGGGTACATATGGTACTCACCCCACCTCAGGCATCTGCCTCAACCTCTTAAAAAATTTTTGCCGGGCGGTGGTGGCGCACGCCTTTAATCCCAGCACTTGGGAGGCAGAGGCAGGAGGATTTCTGAGTTCAAGGCCAGCCTGGTCTACAAAGTGAGTTCCAGGACAGCCAGGGCTACACAGAGAAATCCTGTCTCGAAAAAACCAAAAAAAAAAAAAAAAATTTCTATTGTCTATGGTCCTGGTTTTACTGACTTTAACTGGAAGAACTCCAAAAAATGAAACCCTTTGTTGTTCTTTTCCTTCTTACAAAGAAAAAGAAATCTTTGTAAGTAAATAAAACTGACAGCACAATTTGGAAATCTGGATCAGCAGACAGATTAAATATTAAAATGTAAATTATGCAAAGAATTTATAAGACAAAGTTACCCTAGATTACAGAAAGTATCAACAGCACCAACAATGATATGGAGAACCATCAGCAGTCTTCATTACATGATGATGAGGAAGAACTTCCAATGGCTGTCACAGTTCAGAACAACAAAAGAGAATCGCCAGCCAAGAAAGAATATGGGAAAGTCATTATAGAACACAAGCCTTAAGCTTTTTACCTTATACATTTTAATAGGTCTTGATCTTTTAAAATGAAACCCATAGGGCAATGGTAACTACATCACTCAGTCATTTCTTTTCCAATCTCCCATTTAGTCACAAGCCAAAGCTCTACTGTGATGCAGGAAAAGTGGAATGCTATATATATATGTGCATCATAATGTAACAATTACCTAGTCTGAGGTGAACCTCCACCTCTCTAGGAAACAAATTCCTGCCCAAGGAGGAAGAAAGATCATAAAGAAAACCTTGGAAAAGACCTGCTCAGGTTAGGGCCAATGCTTCTGCCAGCTTCCAGCAACCCTCACTAGTCTTCCCATCTGTTTAACATCAGCAGGAAAGAATGCCAGGTGCTTTCAGGAAGGGAAGTGGCCAGTGATTCAGCTTTTAATTATAAGGAAGGAGTAAACTGTTTAGTCCTACAAAGTTAGAACAGACTGCTTTGTGTCATTACATTTTTAAGCATACACAGTAAACTAACATAATGTTGCTCTTCTGATCCTTGTGAACTAACTGCCCAGTACTTAATATGAAAACAATAATAATGTAATAATGACTGGAATATTTAGAAAGAAGAGTCATAGCCTCCATTAGATGGTAAGAAATGAGAGGAAACAACAGCTAACTTCCAGGAAGTCTAATGTTAGGTCCTGATACTTGATTCTTTCTTTCTTCCCTCCCCACCCCATTTTAAATACAGCCCTCACAGTGGGAAGAAATTGTAAATGGCTCAGAAGAAACAGTGAACAGATGGTACTAAAAAGTCACCGTCTGTGCCCTGGGAGGCTGCGTGACCTGTGTGTGCCTCCCACCCTGACTTGTGACTGAACTCTGCTTCTCAGCATACTAGCTTGGAGTAGGGCAGACCCTCTAAAGAGAAACTGCTATCAAATTTTTCTCAGATGAAAGAGTAGGCAGCGAGAAAACTGTCATTGCTAGAACATTTGATCTAATTAATAAGACAATTCAGTTCACTTCTGAGAGAAACTATACATTGCTTTATCTACAAAAACTGCTTATAAATAATCAACACTGCCTGTGTATTTGTGCATGCCTGTGTCTAGGAATGACAATCCCCAACATTTAGCAACAGGGTTTGAAAGTGATGACAGCAAAGAAAGACAAGAGAAAAGCAATTTGTTCTCTTTCGTGTCGTGAAATTCTATTGTAGAAGTGTTGATGTTTGAAGCTGTCATCTGGCCCTGCTCAATATAGGAACCCATTAGAAACTATTATTATTTGAAAAAAATGTCAAATAATAAGCTTCATTCTAATATTTTCTTAAATCTATATGATACAGTTTCAGTCTCACATCCCTGAAATTATTTGTTAATTAACGTGAATGTAACATTGGAAGAGATGGGAGAATACAAACCATTAATCACAGTTTTTAAGGAGATTCAACAAATACAAATTACTAATTCCAAAGGAGCCAAGAAAAATTAAAAAACATGCTGGTATATGACCACCCAGATACACACACCACATACAATAATAGAATCCTTAACCAAAGAGTAATTTCTCTCGTTTATACTCTTCCTCCAAAGCACAAACTGGTAACAAAGGAATAATTGAGGTGTATGAATAGATTGCTAATACAATTCACATATTGCCTGTAACTTTTCAAATATAAATTGCTGGCACCAGTTCCAGTCATATTCAAGTGACTGGTGGTTCACACTCTAATATTACCACTCTGGAGACTGAGACAGGGGCTACATATAAGACTGTCTCAAAAAAAGTCTAAATATAAACATAAATTTTGAAATTTTTCCTTAAGGACAACCATATAGGATGGAAAAAGAATCCAAACAACATAAAGATGTTTTAAGTATAAACAAATGTTGGAAGTGTGGCTGGTGAGATGGCTCAGCCTATAACCTGAATTCAATACCAGAACCCACACTGTGGACGAAGAGAACTGACTGGGATCTGTCTGTCTGTCTCTTTCCTTTCCTTTCTCCAATTAGGGTTGTCCTCTAATTTAAATGTACTTGTTGAGGGACTAGAAAGATGGTTCAGCAGTTAAACGTACTAGCTATTCTTTTAGGGGACCTGGGTTTAATCCCAGTCCCTCACATGGAAGCTCACAAACAATGGTCTCTTAATTCCAGTTCCCGAGGATCTGGTACCTTCTCTGATCTCCTTGGCACCAAGCATAAAGTGATGCATATACAGACACATATACGCAGGCAAAGCATCTGTACACAAAATAAAATATTACCAAAAAAAAAAAAGTTTACTAGGCATTATGGCACACACCTTTTAATCCCAGTCAAGAGGTAGATCTCTGTAAATTGTAGGCTAGTCTGGTCTACATAGTTCCAGGACATCAAGAATTATACAGTGAGGCACTGTTTAAAGAAAAAAAGGAATCGAGGTGGAAGGCCGTGAAAAGACAGAGCATAGCCTAGAGTAGCATGAAGCCTTGGCTTTAAAACCAGGATCTGCCAATTTACTGTCTATAAACAAATCATACCCCTTACAATTCTTCTTTCTCATCTATAAAATAGATACTATTATTTCATGAGTGTATGAGTATTAAATGAGTTAAGGTATTCATAAGGGTTTCTTGCCTTTCTTTTAGAAGTACCAAAATACACTAGGAAGAGGCAGGGCTGTGGACTCAGACCTGTCTCTGCCTCGGGTAACTGGACAAGAAAGAGAGCCAAGCTGGGAAGCTCTGTTTCTCCTCTGTAAGGAGGAGTGATCCGAATGTAAAAGCCTTGGGCACTGAGCACTGGCTTACTAAACTAATCATGGACGGTGGTTACAGCATTGCTAATATCTACTGTAAAACACAGAGGTAAATGGCATGTAATCCCCATTACTCAGGAGACAGAGGGACTACAGTTGCATGTTCAAAACCAGACTGAGCAACTTTGTGAGACAGTATTTTATAACACCGGTTTTTTTTTTTTGTTTGCTTGTTTTAAAGGGATGGGGAGTTACTGGTGCAATGACTCAACAGTTAAAGGGGCTTGCCCAAGATTGGCAACTTGATTTTGATCCCTGAAACCCACAATAAAGCAGAAAGAGAGAACAGATCCACTAAGTTACCCTTTAACCTCTAACATGTGCCATAGTATTCATCCACATGCACGCATCATGCACATATCATGCACATATCATGTACATGCATACATCATGCACATGCACACGTTTTTAAAAAGGGAGATGGGACATGGAGATGTAGGTCAGAGGTTGAGCCATGCCTAGCATGTACCAGGCCCTAGGTCTAATGTCCAATATAGCAAATGAACACACACACACACACACACCAGACTACAGTCAGAAAGATGGGTCAGCAGGGAAAAACCCTTGGTGCCAAGCCTGATGACCTGAGTTCCACCCTTGGAACCCACATAGCGGAAGAACCAAGTTCTCCAAGTCTTTCTGACGCTTGAACATATGCACAATGAATGTTTTAGAGACTTGTCCGTTTTTTAAAAATGGGGAAGCAGATAAAACAGGCAAAAGAGGCCAGTTTGGGCTTCTAGTACACTTTAAGCCTATTATCAAGTTCATTTTTGGAATTTTTCTCAAGTCCTTGAGCAAACACACAATGCATGTTAACCACCTGATCCCAGTTTCATTGTATGTATGTCTGTCCCTTTTTTATGCCCTTGATGCCCCTATTCAGATAGACACTGCCATTTAATCCATGGTTAACTATACTGGCAGGTATTCTTATTCCTAGTTTAGAGATGAAAATCTTTGAATTTGAAACCAGCCTGGCCTATGCATTAACTTACAAGACAGCCTGGGACATACTGGGATCTTGAGTGTATTTTTTTTTAAATTAATGAAATCATAATCTCCAAAATAAATAAAACCACCAGGTGGTGGAGGCACACACCTTTAATGCCAGCACTCAGGAGGCAGAGACAGGTGGATCTCTGAATTCGAGGACAACCTGGTCTACAGAGTGAGTTCCAGGACATTCAGGGTTACACAGAGAAATACTGTCTCAAAAAACCAAAATATAAAAAATAAGTAAAAATCTATGGCATAGAATTATATAATAGGCTAAATTTTCTAACTATTATTACATTTTAGAAAATATGCTTTGACATTTATTTATAATATTTAATATTAATTAAAAAACATTCAAAGTTACAAATTATGAACAGTGATTTCTCTCTCTAGTGAAGCTTTTCTTCACTAATGGATACACTGTTCTTCAGATCATGTAACTACAGTTTAAGTTTTAAATATAACCTAAGAAGTCACTACCTCACAAATCACAGCATACAAACAATAAACTTCAGTGTTGTTGAAAGTTCTATCATTTTTTCAGAAAAGGCTCAGTATATTTTTCAGAAAAGGCTTCTGGAGTTTAGGATGGGCTGTGAGCACTCACCGACTGCATGCTGACCCCAACTCGCTGCAACCACATCCTCATCAGGCACTTAATCCAGCCCAGCATGAAGATGGCTGAGTCTTCCCAACCTGCAGGTCAAGTACTTCAGGCATCCATAGCAGCACATGGTCCATAGGGCACACTGAAAATTTCAATGCAAATACTGAGTGTAGTAGAAACAATTTACAACTGAGTACTAAGATGAGATCATTTTTATTTAGAATGTCTGTGTTTACATGTCTCACAAAGTAAACTTAAAATACCTCAAAACTTGGAGTGCAAATTAGAGAAAACAAAATTTACACATTCTCAGCTTGTTTATATGGTAGCACACACCTATAATCCCAGCACTCAGAAGTCAAAGGCAGGCAAACAAGTCTGAGGCCAGCCTTGTTCACATAGTTCCAGAATAGCCAGGGCTACAAAGAAACTCTGTCTCAAATAAAATAAAATAAAATAAAATAAAATAAACAATAACAACATAGGCATGACACAAGCATATGTTGTAAGGTGAAATCATGCAGCATGCCCAACACTAACCAGAACATACATGTCTTCATTACTTTATAAAAATGCCCATGACTAGACCTTAGATCAGATACATTGTTCTTAGATCAGATCACCTTGTTCTACGCAGTTTATATGAATAAATCTTCTTTTGAGTCAATAGGAATCTAAAAAAACAAAGACTCAAAACTGTCAAAAGAGAAATGAGTGATTTTTTTTATATAAAGCAGTCAGATGTGTTGAACCTCACATGTAATCCCAGAATTTGGAGAAAAAGGCAGGACAATCAGTTGTTCAAAGCCACCCTAAACTACAAGAAATCTTGTCATTAAAAACAAAACAAAAAGAAACATTCATGAGTGTGGTAGCACTGAGGAGGCTGAGGCAGAGGGGTCAGTTTATGAGGCACCATGGCCAACGTGAGAATATACTGTCAGCAAATAAGACAAGTAACAGCATCCTACCACCATTTTTTAAAAGAGATTAACTTCATAAATTTATGTACAAAGTCACTCCTGTAATTCCAACACTTCTGAGGCACAGGAAGAACTAAGAGCTTCCAGCCAGCCTAAATTACACAGCAAGACACTGTCTCAGTACAAACAGGCACATGGCTTTTGTTTTTCTTACCAGTTTTTCAAGACAAGGTTTCTTCTCTGTGTAGCCCTAGCTGTCCTAGGCTGGCCTTGAACTCAGAGATCTATTCCCTTACCCCTCACCCTCTACCTCCCCCATCCCTCCCACTCCCCTTATTCCCTACTCCCCCACCACAGCTAATTTAATCCTTTTCCTACAGATTTGTCTCAAAGTCTCAGGAATCCTACAATATGCAGCTTTTCTGCCTGGGTTCTTTCATCCAGTATGACACTTAAGCTTTGTCCACCCACATCTTTTCAGGTTTAAAAGCTAATTTCTTTTGTGCTGAAGATTCCATTCTCTAAAAGTGCCATGGTTTATTATTTATTCATCTGAGAAAGACATCTCAATTGCTTCTAAGTGTTAATTATAACAAATAGAAAACCATATTTACATATATCTGTGACCACCTACTTATGGGGTATAGATGCTGTCTATCCCCCCCGCCCCATACACACTTTTCTTTCAATACAAGGTCAGCCCTTGGCCTGGAACTTTCCTGAGCACGGTATACTTGGCTGGCTAGCAAGCCCCAGGGATCTGCCTGTCCCTCCTCCCAGTGCTTGGATAACAAGCATTCATTATCCACACTCAGTTTTTCAGTTGGGTTCTGGGGATTAAATTCTGGTCCTTGTGTTTACCAACTGACCTACCTCCCAGCCCTGGGTTTTCTTGTTGTCTGCTGCTATTGTTGTTGTTTCTATTGCTTGCATTTATTTTTCAGACAGGGTCTATCGTAATCCAAGCTAGCTTTAACTTACTGCATAGACTTAAGTGGCTCTGTATTTCTGATCCTGCCTCTGCTTAAGTTCAGTTTATAGGTATGTGCCACCAAACCTAGCCAGATTTCTTTATTTTTAATACTACATTGATCAGGGTTCTCAAGAAAATCAGAACCAATAGGATATACAGGTAGGATATAAAGAATTTTATGAAATACTGATTCATTCAACTATAGAGAATAAAAATGTCATGCCAAATCAAAATGGGAAGTGTAAGTGACTTAATGACCTCCACTGTGCTCTAGGGAACATCCCAACTCCACATATTCAACAATCACTCACCATGGAGTTTTCCTAGGCCATGTTCATTGTTTAATGGCCACTGGAATACTGCTGTTTCTACAGCCTTTTCTAAACCGGTTCAGCGTGTCAATGTTGCTTCCTGCCAATTTCTCCCTTAAAACAAAACAAAGCCCTTGGGTTGGAGAGATGGCTCAGCGGTTAAGAGCACTGCCTGCTGAGTCCAATTCCCAGCAACCACATGGTGGCTCACAACCATCTGTAATGGGATCTGATGCCCTCTTCTGGTGTGTCTGAAGACAGCTACAGTGTATTCGTCATATATATAAAATAAATAAAATTTTAAAACAAAGTCCTTAAACAGACTATGTGGCTTTCATTTTTTTTTTTATGTTTTGTATGCAAGTCTGCCAGATGCATGTGGGAGCCTGAAGAAAGCCTAGAGATGGTACCAAATTCCCTGAAGCTATATTTGTATAGAGTTGATTCTCAGCCTCCTAACATGGGTGCAGGAAACTTAACTCAGTCCTCTGGAAAGCAGCAAGTGCACCTACCAACTGAGCTCTCTCCAACTCTGGCTCTGAACTTGTGATTCTCTTCTGCTACCTCACCAGCTGCCCCATACTCTTGGTCACTTAGGACACTAAGTCTTTACTCCAAGCCCTTCCCTAAAAGTAATTCTGCACAGCGTCAATAATGGCACTCAATACTTGAAAGATTCTAACGTTCACGCAGATGCTGCCATTCTCAGAAAGACATAAACAGGTAAGACAAGCACAAGGTACACACTTGTCATTCCTAAATCCAGAGGAGGGCAGAAGATCAGTTCAAGGTCCCCCTTGGCAGCATACTGAGTCTGAGGTCAGCCTGGGCTACATGACCCCCTGCCTCAGGAAAAAGGGCAAAACTGAAGGAAGAGGATACATGTCTGGAAGGAGGTACCAGCAGAGCTCCAGGGCTCTCTGACACTCTTCTATTTCCTGGCACAGATTCTCGACTCAGGCGTTGACTTGGTAAAAACTCACCAAGATGCTTACAAACTTTTCTGGAGTGTAAGTTATACGTTAAGTAAAGTTTTTAAAATACAGCCTCTGTTTTGTTGGTTCGTTGAGACAGGGTCTGTAGGAGAGGTCGGACAGGAGTCAGTACAGGACACTTCAGATACCAAGTTTATTACCGTAGAGGTGAAACCAGGGGAGGATGTGACCTCTGAATCAGGCAAAGGCAGGAATGGGTTTTTAAGGAAAAAAAGGGGATGGGGAGTAGGTAGTCTGTGTTATGGTGAGTTAAGTCCTGATTAGATAGTTTAGTCAAATAATGACCTTGGCGTTTTGTCTCAGGAATGGGTCAGTGGCCAAAAGAAGGAATAGCCCTTGGGGCTAGCTTTAGCAATGTAATCTAACAGCTTTTGGCAAAAGAGAAGGAAAGAAAGGGCAAAACTTATCGTTTGTTTGCTGAACTTGGGCCTGCTAGAGCAGGCTTCCTTGTCTCTCTACAAAGCCCTGGCTGGCGTGAAACTTAGTGTGTATACCAGGCTGGCCCCCCAACTCAGAGATCCACCTGCCTCAGCCCCCCAAGTGCTGGGATTAAAGGCATCATAGTCAATCTGTGGTCATCCTGGGCTATATGAGACCCTGCCTCAGAAAAAAGGGCAAAACTACACCACACCCATCTAAAATACAGCCTCAGAACAAGTTACACAACAGATTTTTTTTTTGCTGAATATACTCTGTACATAATCTTTAGTGCTTTTAAAGGTTATCAATAGACCACAGATTATTATAATATATATTATATATATATATATATTTGAACATTATAATCTCATTTTTATAAAATTCCTCAACTTTTTAATTTTTCTAATATACAGAAAGACATATATGAAACTATTAAAGTTGACAAGAATGGACAAAAGCAATTTTCTTCCTTATACAGTCTTTACTATTTAGCCAGTGTTTGAAAGTACGTTTACTTTCTCACTTAAAACCAAAATTTAGGCAGAGACAGATGGAGCTCTTCAAGCATGAAGCCAGCCTGTTCAATAGATTGAGCTCCAGGCCCACCAGAAGTACATAGCAAGAAATAATCTCAAATTGAAAACAACAAAAATGCACAAAGCTTGGGATCTGGTGGTGAACTACCATAACACCCCTGTTCCTGCAAGATGAAGCTTTGGTAGATCAAGGATTCAGAGTTATCTTCGGCTTAAAGTCAATCTGAGGTCAACCTAGGCTACATAAGATCCCACACACATACACCAAATCTAGCGCTAAGGGCTGTAATATTCACAAAAGCCCAGGTTCAGTCCTTAGTATCATCAGAAAGAAATCTGAAACCCAACTCCCAGTATGCAAGAGGCTGCGGCAGAAGGGCAAACATACCCAGGCTAGCTTCCCTCACATGGCCCAGTAGCCTTCTGTCTGGACATGGTTCTTCTCCTCCTCACAGTATGACAGGCTTCACAACACAAGGTGAGCCTCTACCATGCAGCTGCACCCCTGGCCTACTCAGCAATATTCTCCTAACCAGTCTTCACCCTCACAATCTTTTATCAAAGGCATCCAAGGGGCACTAGACTCTCAGATTTCCTACTAATTTCAGTTATTTCTTCTTTAAAACTTTAGAATTTTATAAACCCAACTTCCAACAATTTAATAAGCTTTTTATCTTACACATTTGTATCCTTCTAACTGCCCCTCTACACCAGCTGTTTCAAACTTACCTTATGCTCTCTGCTATGCCCTCCAATATTTTTGTGTTTTGTTTTGCTTGATTCAAGCCTTTCTGAGACAAGGTGTCTTGTAGCCCAGGTTGGCCTCATTCTCATTATGCTAGCAAAGTTGGCGTTGATTTCCCTCTACTCCCTCAACAATAGAATTGCAAGAGTCCGTGCTGCTCTCGCACAGGATTCCATTTCAGTTCAGTTCAGTTCTCAGTGACCACACGGCAGCTCAAAGAACCCCACCTATAACTCTAGTTCCATAGAGAACGGTGACTCTTTTGGCCTCAGAAGGTATTGCATGAATGTGGGGTACATACAGGCACTCACACACACAAAACAAGTATTTACAAACTCAAACAAGTGTGATCCACTATGCCTGGCTCCCCACAACAATGGGGTTTATGAAAGAAACCTAATCCCCAAATAGTAATAGTCCTAGGCTGGACAGAAAGACTACCTTGAGTTCAACACCAAAATTGGCTCTACTGAGTTTAAAGCCAGTGGAAGCTACACATGAAGACCCAGCCTCAAACAAAACTAAGCAAAACAAAAAAAGAGGTGATCCGAAGGTGCTGTCAGGTGAGCGGAGAGGATGTGGTAGTGCACTTTCTGACTAGGAGAACCAGTTTAACACCTTATATGCATGCCATCTCAACTTCCCTCTCTTGCTGTTCCTTTCCCCACTGGACAGTGTGACTGTCCCAGGAGCAAGTGCCAAGGTACTGCACTTATTTCTCCAAAACAGTCAAATCTTTCCTGGATGTTCTGTTAAAACAGCAGAAAATGGACTATCTCTTAAATCCATCTTCCTCCTCCATTTCCGCAGCAAATAAAGCAACACACTAATACGTCAGCTGAGTAAAATTCTCACAGTGCCCTGCCACATAATTATTTGCATTTGCACAGCATTTACTGTACCCTTGGTCTCTCCTGTCCCTCATTTCAAACAAATGGTCCGTCTCCTCTACCCTGTCACTTCTTACAACACCAAAAACACCCTGCAAAGATCCTCTCTTCACCCTTTTTATGTCCATTACTATTTCCTAGTTTCTCCCACCTGTATTTAAGACAAACTCTAAATTGAACTTGAAAACTTTCCTCCCAAATCTGTCGTCCATTTGTTCTTACTTGAGAAAATCACATCTACATTACCAGTTACTCTATTTTTTTCTTCTATTTTCTATAATTAAGTTGTCCTCACTGAAACCACTTCATTGTCTTTATTCTTAGAAACCTTCACAATCATAAATAGGCAGGTATTCCCTCCTCCCAAGACTGCTACCCTAATTTGTTATGATCTGGTCAGTTCTCTGTTGTCCTCTACATCCCTCAGACTCTAAGTGTTGACACAGTCATTAAAGTAACTCCAAAGTTTACTCTTCATCTTCCAACCTGTAGTCAATATTCTACTTACAAACTATCTCCTGTACTAATTTAGGTCTTACTAATGCATTGTTTCAGCTTAGCTATGCCTCCTCTAAGAAGTCATCTTTCTTGATCAACCAGAATTAAGACCCTCCTGTGCAGCTGGGCAGTGATGGCGCTTGCCTTTAGTCCCAACACAACAAAGGTTGAGGTGACTGCATGCTGAGTTCAAGGCCAGCCTGTTCTACAGAGTTCCAAGACTGCCAGGCCTACACTGGGAAACCCTGTCTTGAAAATAAAAAAACAAAAAAAGACCCTCCTGTGCACTTCTCTGTTCATTAGCTTATTAAAATCATATGCCCAAATTGTTTTTCTTGTTCATTTGACTTAATCAATTTGTATAGATACTATAGCCCCGCTTTTAGGACAGTGTGTAGTAGTTGCTCAACTAGTTATCAAGACATATGTACTGGCCTACCTCTAATCCCAGTATTTGGATGGGTGGAGCAGGGGAATCAAGAGTTCAAGGAAATGGAAACAAGATGGCTTAGGGGTAAAGGTGCCTGTTGTCATGCCTAAAGGCCCATATTGGATTCCCAGGACCTACAAAATGGAAGGGAAATATGTACTAAAAAATTAAAAAGAAAAAGAAGAGTCCAAGACCAGTTTGGATTAGACAGGGAGACCTACACTCAAATACATACATACAAACATAAATACATATATATATATACACATATATACATACATACATATATATACATACATATCTATATGACTTTTTGCTTCTATGAGTTAGGTAATATTCAAACAAACTCTCCTCTCACTTAGAACGAGTAAATTAGGTGGAAAAAGAAAAAATAAAACTGCTGACCTGAAACCATCAGAGACCTATTAAGAATGGGAAGGATAACCGAGTCAAGAGCTGCTTTAGCCAGGCATAGACGTAAATTTCTTTAATTTCTGCACCTCAGACGTAGAAGCAGGAGAATTGAGTTCATGGCCAGCTTAGGTGATTATAAAAACATTTATAAAAACAAAAGCAAATAATAAATGAAAAAGTTGGTTCTTTGAAGAGTCTATTAATTGTAAAAAAAATATAGTGCTCTGATGAAATTCATTAAGAAAAAAGTAGAGAAATACATTAGCACTATCAGGACTAAAAAAAAAGACACCAGTACATTTCTTACAGATAACAAGAGAATCATAAAAAGAAGACAACTTTGGATGCAATAAACTTCTATATAAAAAGAAAGGGAGAAAGAGAGAGAGAGAGAGAGAGAGAGAGACTGAAACACTGAAAGGAGTTATGGTGGCTACCTTTGACTCAATCTGGCTAATTAATAGTTGGGAGAAGGTTGTCAAGGTGTTTTCTGATATGCAAACTTTCTTTTAACTTGGGTGTCTATTACATGAATATATGCTTTGTAATAGACTTATATATTAATGTATGTTATATTTCATGTGACAGCTAATTTCCATCCAGCTTGGTTTTTTTTCCCCATAGCACTGATTCATATGCACACATATGTGTGCATGTATATAAATTTAAGTGTTCCTGTGTGATAGCTGATCTTGTCAACCTGAATACAAATAGAATCCAGGCAGCTGAGTACACCTGTGAAGGACTTTCTTTGTTGGTCATTGGAGATGGAGACCCACCCTGTCATGGTTTGGCCCATGGAGTGGCACTATTTTTGGAGTTAAGATCTTGTTGTAGTAGGTGTGTCACTGTAGATGTGACACATCCATCCTAAAACCCTCAGCCTAACTTCCTGGAAGTCAGTATTCTGCTACCAGCCTTCAGATGAAAATGTAGAACTCTCAGCTCCTCCTATATCATGCCTGCCTGGATGCTGCCATGTTCCTGCCTTGATGAACCTCTGAACCTGTAAACCAGCCCCAATTAAATACTGTCCTTATAAGAGGTACCTTGGTCATGGTATCTATTCACAGCAGTAAAACCCTAAGACACACCCTAAATGGGCCATGCCTTCTGGTGGCAGCCTACATAAAGGTATAGAAGGAAACTTTTTGCCTCTCTCACTGTCCTGTTGCTGATGTATTCATTCACTGGTGTACTTTGGAATTCCAATGTAAACCAAAAAGACTGGCACCTCTCTAGGGGCTGCTGACAGACATCTAGTCTCGTGGACTGAACAGGTCCTTGATGCTTCTATAAGGAGATAGTGATTGTTAGACTAATGGGATCACAGCCACTCCAATATACCCACATATATGCACTATCAGTCTGTTCCTCTGGAGAACTCTGCATGACCTATACAATATATGTACCTAAATATATAAATATAACCTGCTAGCTGGGCAGTGGTGGCACACATTTAATCCCAGCACTGGGGAGACAGAGGCAGAGGCAGAAGCAGAGGCAAACAGATCTGAGTTCAAGGACAGCCTGGTCTACAGAATAAGTTCCAGGACATCCAGGTCTCCACAGTGAATCCTTGTCTCGAGAAAAAAAATTAAAAAAAAAAACAAATCTGTTTCAATCTGCATGTATATAGTTTTAGGGGTTGACTGTTTAGTCTTAGACAACCAATTGTTGTCTGGATTTGACCTGAAAGCCTCCTCCCCTCAGGACTAGCATTCCTGGTACCAGGAGGTGCCATACAAGCTTCCTAAGAAGAGAAGCAACCAACCATCTTACCCAGCTATAAGGTATGAACCACAACAAGGACCAGTGTGGCAAGATAATCCTATGATACAATAGTGACTACTTTAGCAGTCACCAATAGCTCTCTTATTGGACGTAAGATCCACTCAACAAGAGAAATCTTGAATGGTATGAGAAACCTAGCCAACTACCCAGGGCTGGTGAAGTCATAGACTTTAGAGAACCTACAACCACTCTATTAATAAGACAGCATAATCCGACATAATCCTACAGCATACACTACATTCTAAATTATTTATGCTTATGTCTACAGATAAATATAGTTCTCATCCCTTACTAGCTTCGTTATTTGAGGCAGGGCTTCTCACATGCCTGGGCTAATCAACTGCCAAGTATAGACAGGTGGCCC
Organism: Tokudaia tokunoshimensis; assembly: GCA_036184795.1. Classification (NCBI taxonomy): domain Eukaryota; kingdom Metazoa; phylum Chordata; class Mammalia; order Rodentia; family Muridae; genus Tokudaia; species Tokudaia tokunoshimensis. The sequence continues at coordinate 153,272,397 of BTHU01000003.1, read as the reverse complement.
ATGAGTCCCCAGAATCCTCCTATCTCCCAGGAGCTAAGATTATAAGTGCAGGTAACCAGGCGCCCCTTTTTACAAGGTTACAGGGATCAAAGAAATAGCATTAAAACAGGCAGCAGATTGTTTCCAAGTGGTTGTTGAGGTTTGGTCTGTTGCTGTGTACTGTAATGCTACATTCCATACCTGAAGGTCTCCTATTTACAAGCTTTTGTTGTGCAAACCTTGTGCCTTGATTTAAAACTATTGGTTAAATAAAATTGGTAAACGTATAGCCAATTACTGGAGGGATTAGAGGTGGGTGGGTTCAGAGTGACCTGGTTGTAGGAGAGAGAAGAGAAGGAGGAAAACAAGGGAAAACAGAAGCTGCTATGAGGAGAAGCAACCATGAGCACATGGTAAGGAGAAACAGGGAGTATCTGGGGTACACTACTGGGGAGGTAGCCAGGCCTGCAGTTAGAAGAGTAGATTACGGGTTATGTCTCAGTAACTATCAAAGCCAAATAAAATAACCATAGTCTGAATCCCATTTATTTGTAAGCTAGTCTGGGATAAGCTTAAATTGGTTGTACATCATTTGTGTATGGATACACATATAAGGCTAAACATAGGGGCTGGAGAGATGGCTCAGTGGTTAAGAGCACTGACTGCTCTTCCAAAGGTCCTGAGTTCAAGTCCCAGCAACCACATGGTGGTTCACAACCATCCGTAACGAGATCTGATGCCCTCTTCTGGTGTGTCTGAAGACAGCTACAGTGTACTTACATATAATAAATAAATAAATAAATAAATCTTTTTAAAAAAAAGGCTAAACATACTTTTTCCTAGAAACTTTGTGATGATGGTTATACAGGCTAATTAACTAGGCTACTCTAACATACATTATAAGAAACAACAAACTACTATTACAGGGAGGGGTGTAGCAAACAATTAGAGAGAGAACCAAGAGTAAATGAGAATAAATAGAAATTAGAATCTATTTGTAGAACACTAAGACAATACATACTAACTCCTTGCATCAAAAAAGACAATCCACATTCTGGTGTCAAACACTGATACAAAAACTAGAATAATCAAGTAACAACAACTGATTAGTTGAAAGTTTCCTGTTTTTTGATAATGAGTCTTCCTGTGCTTTTCTCCCTATATTCCAAAAGTTTGCTGATATTTTCCTCAACAGTGACCTTTTATCTTTTGTTTGTTGCTTATTTAATTTTTATGTATATAACTATTTTGCCTGGATATATATGTACCACATACCTGCCCAGAAGCCAGAAGACATTGGATCCCCTGGAACTGGAGTTACAGACAGTTGTAAGGCATCATGTAGGTGCTAGGAACAGAAACGAGCTCTTACACAAGAAAGAGCAACAAGGGCTTTTAACTGCTAAGCCATGTCTCCAGACCCCTGTTGTCTGAAGGACCTTAGAAGGCTGAGGTTGATGCTGCATACCTAGAATTTGGTGTCTGAGGAAGATCCCATCAGCTACATGGAATTAGCTAGTCTAGGCTATATGACCAGCTTGGTTATTGATTAAGACTTATCTTATTTAGCTAATATTCTTGTATTTGCCAATATACAGTATATTGGTGGAGAACGCCAGTAATTTCAGCACTTGGGAGAGGCAGATGATCCCTTTGAGTTCCAGGCAAGCCTTTTCTACACAGCAAATCCATGAAAACTAGGGTTATACAATAATTTTGTCTTAAAAGCCAAAAACAACAAAAATGATGTGTGGTTAGAGACCAGAAGAGAGTTTCCTACCACTTAGAGCTGGAGTTATAGATGTGCCACAAGAGGGTACCCACCAGCATTGCACAGCCAGCTCTATAAGCAAGCCTACCTAGCTCGCTTCCATCACTGCCCATCAAGTCCTATTTATACCCTCCAAACATCACGTTTCCTCCATGGGTCTTGCCTGAACATGTGTGTCTGTCTCAGCTGACATCACTCTGCCAATCAGCTCGATTCTGTGGAAGCAGCAAGAAACTGCAGCACACCACCAGAAGTTTTATGGAGCATTTTTCTCTTCTAGAGAGTTGGACAAATGCAGCTCAACTATGCAATGTAAGGCAGACCTTACATTGCATGTCCTTAGCAAAGAATCCTTCATTCCATGTCCTTTCACATGCTTGTTTTAGTAGAACATCCTTTCACCTATGTCCACTTCAGCTGAATGTTCCTTCACGTGTTTGCCCCAGCAAAACACCGTTCAACTGGCTTTCTAAAGAACCCTTAAGTTTCCACTTCAGTTATTAGACTTGCATTTCAATTTAAAGATTAGGGTGTTGGTAGAGAGTTAACTGCATATTGTGATAGAGACTTTTCTTAGCTTGTGAGCACTTTATAGTCAAACTTGGCTGTATATAATCACAAACCCATTTCTATTACCTTCTTTTTAAAAATAACTTTTAACTTTTAAATACATTTTTGTGTATATATAATATATATAATCAAGTAGACAACATGGGAATTGGTTTTCTCATGACCATGGTCGTGTGCCCTCATGCAGCCCAGTTTTGGGACTGGAAACAAGTGGATCCTGGTAGCTGATAGGGCACAGTCAGCTAGCCCAGCTGAAATCTTAAGCTTCCATTCAGGCTCAGTAAGACAGTGTCAAAAAATAGCGAGGAGAGAGAGTAACAAAGAAAGGTACTTGCTGTCCTCACTCAGCTTCTCTGGTACTTGTATACATACCTGCACAGACCACAGAGCCACAAAACCAGTGGTGAAATAGAGACCTGATGCATACTGAGGAAGAGGTAACTCTGGCAACATCTGAGAGTAACTAATAACATCTCCCTCTTTAAGAAAATTGTTTTTGCATTTACAAATGTCTGTATTGCTGTAACTTTTCAGAGAGGATAGAATACATTTTCCGGGTTTTTTGTTTTTTGTTTCCTCCTCCTCTTCTTGAGACAGGTCCTCGTTCTATAACCCAGGCTGCCCTGGAATTATTTTCATCTTCCTGCTTCAACTCCCCAGTGTAATGCCATTATACCTAATTGAGTATTTACCATAGTAATCTCATTTTTAAAATAACATAAAGCTTGGTCATTTAAAGACTAAGTCTTCCTATATAGCCCTGGCTGGCCTGGAACTCACTATATAAACCAGGCTAGTCTGGAACTCAAAGAGATCTACTTGCCTCTGTTACCCAAGTACTGGGATTAGGTGTGTGCCCCAAAACTTTGTGTGTGGGGGGGGGAGGGGCAATCTCTGTATAACCCTGGCTGTCCTGAACACTTTGTAGACCAAACTGGCCTCAAACTCACAGAGGTAGTAGTCCTGGTTGTAGTCTAACTACAAAGTCAGACCCTGTCTAAAAAAAACATAAAAATCCGAGTTATATCGAAAATTTACAATTTAAATCTCTTATGGTATTTCCTAGTTTGACTTAATTTTTTTTCCCCCTTTGTTTTTTTCGAGACAGGGTTTCTCTATATAGCCCTGGCTGCCCTGGAATTCACTCTGTAGACCAGGCTGGCCTCTAACTCAGAAATCCACCTGCCTCTGCCTCCCAAGTGCTGGGATTAAAGGCATGCACCACCACCAATGCCCACCTTGACTTAATTTTCTTACTTTTATATTTTAATAATTAGCTTATGCTAGTCAAATCCAGTTCCATAAGCTACTGTTAAATGATAGCAAATATTTGTACATTTATTTGGTGACAATAAATGACCTACTTGCAAGATAGCATATTCTGGTTACTACTACATAAACAGCAGTAAAGAGCACTCCCAGCTGACCGATTTTAGACTATTTCTTTTACTAGCCACTCTGCTTTCAAGGGTGCTATTGCTTGTGGGTAAAGGAGCCTGCTGCCAAGCATGATAACCTGAGTTTGATCCGAGTCCTACATGGTGGAAGAGAACCAATTCCCATGTTTTCTACACAAAACAATGTAATAAAAGATTAAAAATTGTTTTTTAAAAGATAATAGAAATTGATTTCCAATTATACACAACAAACTTTGACTATCTCTGTAAAGCATTTCCAAGTTAAGAAGCAAAATGTCAGCCATCCTTGTGGCATGTACATTTGGAAAAATAAGGAAGTAAAGGCATTTGAGGCCAGTCTGGTCAACAAAGTGGCTACCCTGGAATACACAACAAGACCTTATATCAAGAAAGAAAAATTGGTGCTGGGAGTAGAAGTGTGTATCTATAATCCTAACACTAAAGACACAGGCAAGGAGCCGGTACTGGTACACACCTTTAATCCCAGCACTCAGGAGGCAGAGGCAGGTGGATCTCAGTGAGTTCAAGGCCAGCCTGGTCCACATAGAGTCCAAGATAGCCAAGCCAGGACAGTTATACAGGCAAATCCTGTCTAGAAAAACAAAAACAAAATAACAGAAAGAAATAGGCAAGGAGTCCCCTCAAGTTCAAGACCATCCTAATCTATATATCAACCTGCAAGCCAGCAGGTGCTCCATAGTGAGACCTCCTCTCAAATCTAGAGGCGGGAGGGGTGTGGGGTGGACACGACTACATTTCATGTAACAAGATAGTAAGTTGTGTGTCATAACTTCTTGACTAAGTCATTGCAATGTAAAACAGCTACATACACTAGGAAAATGTGACTGGATTCTATAAAAAGATTATTCATGGAGTTGGGCGAGGTGACTGAGGCAGGAGGTGGACCTAGGTGCTAGGCAGCTCAACTTAATCTACATAGTGCATTCCACCCAGCCTGGAGTAAGGAAGACGAAACTGTCTCAAAAAGAAACAAAACAAAGAAAGTGAACGCTAAATTCCCAAGTATCGTGAAATACTCCTTAATTTTTTTTTTCTGGATGTGGTTAAGCAAGCTTTAAATCCCGCACTTGGGAGGTGAAGAGAGGAGGATCAGAAATTCTATTGACTATACTCAAGCTCAAAACGAGGTTTACACCAGAAGAGGTTACATCAGACCAATCGCAAAACAAACCATCAGGGAGAAAGGAAGATTTGGTTCGTTTGACTGTGGATCTCAAAAGTTTCCGTAGCCTGGCTACACGCAATCTGCGCATGGTTAGGAAGTTCAGAGCTGCCAGCCGAAAATGACAGGAAAGTGGAGCCAGGTGGAACAGGCTGAACGCCCTGGGCCGCCCTGCTCCGCACCCCAGCCCGGACCCAGCGAGGGCACAACGCCGACTGCGGGGGATGGGAGCCAGGCCGGCGGCCCGCGGAGCTCAGCAGGCCAGGCGCGGGCGAGCCGGAGGGCTGCTCTCCGCTCCGAGTTCCCGCAGCCTCCCTCCTGCTCGCCGGCCTCCCGCGCCGCGCCCCGTCCCCTCCCTAGTCCACCACACGGCCTCCCGCCGCCGTTCAGCTCCGGGTGGTAGCCATTCCCCGCCTTGCCAACCGCTTTTCTGTCCCGGGCCCCACTCACCTCAGCTGCGTAGCAGCCCTCACCTTCCCAGCTACACAGCCTTCCAGATTGGCTGTCCTCGGACCTTATGCCAATCAGCCAATCCCCGCCCCCGGCCCGTCCCAGGCTGACCAGTAAGCGGCTCGCTGAGGCTCGGGGGCGGGCTCAGGAGCGGCCGGCCGGAGGCGTGGCTGCTCCCGGGCCAGGCTGGCTACCTTTCCCAGTCTTTGTGCGCACGCGCGGGCCACAGTGAGAAGCGTGTGCTTTCTCTTGTACCGCGCTTTGTCTTGGTTGCTTCTGCCAGAGATACTTTTGTTGGTAAACTTCCCCCCTTTCTGGGTGTAGGAAGACCCACATTCCGAGTGAAGTCTCAAGTGTATGCCCAATGAAAGGAGCTGGGTCCTTAGCCTAGCCTAGCCTTGAGTCGAGCTCTTCTCATCCCACGCTCTGTGGGGACTTGAGTCTGCCAGGGCGATCTGTTTCGGGCCTCACATCCGGAATGTGTGTTCTGGAGGAGTATAAGGCGCTGCTCAGAGGGAAGACTTTTCCTGCCGTCAGCTCCCCCACCTCAAAGTCTGCCTAATTGGTGCGCCTACTTTTTAAAGAAAGGTTATTCTAGATTTCCAATAACCTTGTCATGAAAATGCGATCGGTCTGTGTCCAGTTAGCTGTAAGTAGCATGGTAGTGTGTGTGGGTGCGATAAAACATGGAGGGAAAAGCCTATCGGTATTTCAAGAGGCTGCTCCTAGCTGGGCGTGGCGGCTCCTGCCAAGGAACCCGAGCAGTTTGAAGCTGGAGGCCGGAAGATCCAGAGTTAAAGGCCAGCCTATATACCACCGGAAAACCTATGTCCAAAACAACCCGGAAGAGGGTGGGAGAGTTGGGGTGGGAAGTGGGCAGCGGCTGTTGCTACTTAGCCTTCTCTCTTACCCTCTCATTCCCACATGGCTAGGCGGACATTGAAGCGCTGGTGTTCTTGTCCCGATGGCCTAAATTCCTCCTGACTACTGCTTTGTATTTCATCTAGAGCTTCAGTTCAGTTACTCAACAACCGCTTGTTGGGAGCCCACTATGACAGTACAAAGATTTTTTTTTAAAGCTTTGAACCACACCCTGAGTGAGCCTACCATATAGTAGGGAGATCAAAACAAGGTTAACATATGTGATCAAGCGTTATAATGTAAGTACAAAAGGGCCTGACAGGCTGTGACCAAGACTGAGAGAGGGAAGACTGAGAGAACAGTTCAGGGAGGAGTGCTTGGTCTGAAGCTTGATGAAAAGATAAAAGCTGCTGAACTGAACTGGTGGGCACCACAGACCAGGGCGACCATTCCAATGGCCCGTTGCTTCTGAAATACTTGTAGTGTTTACTGCTAAACTAATAGTTGCTTCAGGATCCCTGATCACCTGCTGCGTGACGCCACACAGGCCTATGTGGTTGTCTATGTTCAAAAAGAAGGGTATCTGATAGCACCCATTGGTTGGAGATGGCTTAAAACCTGTTTTTATGTTTTTTTCTTTACGACTGCCCTTCTTTCCCACCTTGCTTTACCCCCAAGTGCCCTGGAGTGGCCCTAAGATTTTTGGCAATCTAGATGAAGGCGCAATGACTTAAACCTGAGCAATTTCATCACAGATGATTGTTTCTCCCAATAAAGGACTCATTTCTAAGAATCCTGAACAAGTTGTGTGCCATCTCGTCCAATACTGTAACACAAAGAATCTATCAACATGGCGCCTGTTACCAAACCCTGGTGAAGGAAAAAGAGGGTGTGAAATGTGTCCAGCCAGGATCTAATCTAGAAGGAAGACCTGCAGTCATTATGCTTTTGCACTTTTTTGAAAGAAAGAAAAAAATATTTTAGTTTTACAGAAAAGTGCCAAGGGGTAGGAAAAAGTTCTGGTGTTCCCTCACCCAGTGTCCCCTAATCTTACGTTACTGTGATACATTTACAGAATTAGAAAGCCAACACTCATACATTACCACTATACTGGCTGATTTTATATCAACTTGACATAGACATAAAATTATCAGACATAAAGTTATCAGAGCGGAAGGAGCCTCAGTTGAGAAAACAACTGTACAGTCCAGCTGTAAGACATTCTTCTCAGTGATCATTAGGGGAGGGTGCAGCCCTTGATGGGTGGTACCAATGGTGTTTATAAGAAACCATGCAGAGCAAGTCATGGGAACCAAGCCAGTAAGCTGCAATCTCCATGGCTTCTGTATCAGCTCCTGCCTCCCTGTTCTTGCCCTGCTTGAGTTCCTGTCTTGACTTCATTTGAACATCAACATGAAAACGTAAGCTGAATGAACCTTTCCTCCCCAACTTGCTTTTTGGTCATGGTGTTGATTGGAGCAAAAGAAACCCTAACTAAGACAATTACTGACAAAAACCTCCAGACTTTATTCAGGTTTTATTAATGCAAAGACTGCACCACACTTGGCACTTAGTCATCAAATCACCTTTGTCTGCTTGCCACCTTTTTTTAAATCTTATTCTTCATGAGTTTGACACGACTGTTACAGTTTTGAGGCATACAGTCAGATATTTTGTATAATGGTCCTAGATTTGAAATTGTCTGCTATTTTTTAATATAATTAACCTATAATTATAAGACTTGAGGAAAATGCTACATATGGAGACAATCTGCAGTATGCTGATAGGAAGTAAGGGATGATGAGTACAGCTTCTCCCACAAGCTCATTGGCTCTTACATTTCAATTTGGAGCTACCCATATATATACACACACAAACTCCTACTAAGGTGATTTGGAACAAATTGGTAATTAAATAGCAAAATTACAGGGCAATCCACTTGGAGATATTAGAATAAAATGGAATTTGTTTTCTTTAGTATATTTGATCCTGGAGGGTTTTTTCCCCCTAAATGAATAAGTTCAGCTTTTTCTGAAAGAATCCAGAATAACTGAAAGTTTGTCTGCTATTTGAATGAAGAGAGGTAAATGAATCAGCAGTTGCCTTGAAAAGGTCCTTTGATTTATGGAGGCCAGGGTGATGACTCACTATGTGAAGGCTGTTGCCACCAAATTTCACAGCCTGTATTTGATCCTGGGACCCTGTGGTGGTTTGAATATGCTTGGCCCAGGGAGTGGCACAATAAGGAGGTGTGGCCTTGTTAGAAGAAGTGTGTCACTGTGGGGGTAAGCTTTAAAAACCTCTTGCTAGCTCCCTTGAAGCTAGTCTTCTGACTGCTTTTAGATCAAGATACAGAACTCTCCCCTACTGCAGCACCATGTCTGCCTGGATGCTTTCTGTCATGATGATAATGGTCCAAACCTCTGAAATTATAAGCCAGTCCCAATTATTTTTCTTTTATAAGAGTTGCCTTGGTCATGGTATCTCTTCACCACAATGGAAACCCTAAGACACATTCCCATACACAAAATAAATAAATGTAGCAAAGAAATTTTCCTTTTGACTTTGTGTGACTCGCATCCCAACAGGACAGCTCAGAGATTTCTTGAGGACTACTGCATAGCATCTGCCATTCTAAGGTCAATTTCATTTTGTCACAAAGACCCAAAATAGTTACCACGAAGAACAAATAACAGAAATTCCTGTGCTTATGATCCAGTGTTTAGTAAAACAAGAGACAGAATGATGACCTCATTAACCCATCCCATGTCAGACTGAATGACAGTCCCATTTGGTAATACAGATTAAGCTATTTACATGGGGTCTCTTCTAGCAATTAAGGTTCATTTCTTCTTGTGCTTCTTTTGTGTAACCTTAGGTTAACTGCCTCACTGTAGGAAATGAGTCTCACAGGGTTCTTGGTTAGAATCAAGGAAAACTCTCAGAGTCAATTTTAATCTAAACGGACAAAGCATCACATACACCAAAGAAAAATGTGATAGAAATACTACAGTATCTGTCAAGGGAGAGGGGCAGAGTCTTGTTCCATACTGGCATCTGCAGCAGGCTGAGGAATTCAAGGATTCATAATGTTAAATGCAGAAAAGAATTTCAAGACTAGTCAGTGTGAAGCAGTGTTGGAGGTTTTATTAAAGCCATTTTAAGTCTTGGGAGATGACTCAGTGGATAAAGCACTTACTGTGCAAGCTGAGACCTGAGTTTAGATCCTTATAACTCACTTAACCAGGTGTGCTAGTCTTTATCCCAGTCCTTATATCTGCAGGACAGGAGGCAGACACAGGAGAATCTCCCTTTGCTAACTAGCCTGTGTTATGCACTGACACACAATAAGAGACCTTGTATCAAACAAGGTGGAAAGTAAGAAGCAACACACCTAAGGTGGCCCTCTGACCTCCACATGCATGCTGTGATACCTGAACATACATACATACACACACACACACACACACACACACACACAGAATTTGTTTTTAAGATCTATTTTTATTTCTATATATATGTAGCTGTGTGAATATGTGACATACATAATTTTAAGGGACATTTTTTCTTTGGTTTATTTTTTTAAGATAGGCCCTGTCTGTCCTGGAACTTGATCTGTAGACCAGGCTGACCTCAAGCTCACAGAGATCTGCCTGCCTCTGCCTCCCAAATGCTGGGATTAAAGGTATGGACCACCACCACCTGCCTAACGGCATTTTGATAGACAGTCAAGAGCGTTCTCAAAGAGGCAACACACCTAAGGTATGTTGTCACAGAATCTAAGTAAGACACAGGCAAGTGTTGGTATAGGCTTTTCAAGAGAGTTGCAATGGTCTTAACATTCACCATATATGTCATTCAAATGACTCTCCGCTTACATCCCGTCATCCTCTGAGATTATAGCGTGGTTCCTGAGATGCTTCGGATGGAATTATGTTCTGATAAGGTTAAACTCTGAGGCACTAGAGTTGTACAAAGAGTTTAGTACATTATTTTTTTCCCTACAAGTGAGGTTTCTGGTGAGATTTCTAGAAAATTACAGATTGACATCTGGAAGGAAGAGAGGCCCTAGGCAGTTGCTAATTGTTCTGGAATTCTTGCTTCGGTGGTAGTGAGAGGCTTTAGTCAGATTCCAAGGTGAAGAGGATCCTTTTTCATTTCTGTTCAGTTTTCATAAAAACCACCTTCAGCAATCAGTAGTCTACAGCACTGTTTATAGGCTCTTTCTTCCTCTGATTCATTAAAATTTTAAAAATGATTCCTGTGCGTGTGTGTGTGTGTGTGTGTGTGTGTGTGTGTGTGTGTGTGTGCGCGCATGTTTGTTCATAAGCATAAAAATACCATGGAACCCATGTGGAGATCAGAGGACAACTCTTTTTATAAAATCTTTATTAAATTATTTTATTTATTTACATTCCAAAAGTTGCTTCCTTTCCCCATCTCCCCTCCCCAAGTTCTTCACCCTCTGAGAGGATGCTCCCACTCCTGCCCACCCCTCTCACCCCCACCAGCATCGCTCTTCCCTGGGGTATCAAGTTTCCACAGGATTAAGCGCATCCTCTCCCACTGAGGCCATACAAGGCAGTCCTCTGCTACACGTATGTACAGGGCCAGGAACCAGACTATGTATGCTCTTTGGTTTTTGGCTTGGTCTCTGGGAGCTCTGAGGGGTCCCGGGTTGTTGACATTGTTGTTCTTCCTATGGGGTTGCTATCCCCTTCAGCTCCTTCAGTCCTTCCTCTAACTCTAACTCTATATTGGCCCCTGACCTCAGTCCAATGGTTGGCTGTATCAGCATTTGTCTGTCAGTTGCTGGTAAAGCCTCTCTGAGGACAGTCATGCCAGGCTCATGTCTGCATGCACAATATGGCCCCAGTAATAGTGTCAGGATTTGGTGTGCACATGGGATGGATCCCCAGTTAGGCCAGTCACTGGGTGGCCTTTCTTTCAGTCTCTGCTCCATTTTTATTCCTGCATTTCCTTTAGACAGGAACAATCCTAGGTTAAAATTTTTGAAGATGAATGGGTAGCCCCCTGCCTCAACTGGGGGCCATGTCTATCTACTGGAGGTGGTCTCTTTCAGTTCCACCTCTCCACTGTTGGGCATTTTGGCTAATGTCATTCCCACTGAGTCCTGGTAACCTTTCACATCCTAGGTCTCTGGGAATTTCTAGAAGTTCCCCTCTGTCCCCAACCCCAACTGCTGCATATTTTGAGTCATTGTCCTAATCCTCTGGTAGTCCCTCCTGTCTCTCTCCATACCTGATCCTGCCCCTTCTTTTCTCCTCCCCATCCCCTCTCCCACCTAGTTTCCTCCCTCCTTCTGCCTCCCATGGTTATTTTGTTCCCCTTCTGAGTGGGTTTTAGGTATCCACAGTTGGGTCTTCTTTCCTGTTAAGCTTCCTATGGTCTGTGAGTTGTATCATGGGTATTCTGAACTTTTTGACTAATGTCCACTTAACAGTGAGTATATACCACACATGTCCTTTTGTGTTTGGATTACCTCATTCAGGATGATATTTTCTAGTTCCATCCATTTGCCTGCAAAACTCATGATGCAGAGGACAATTCTTAGGAGTCATTCTCTTTGGCCACCTTGTAGTACCTAGGACTCAAACCAGTGCCTCTACCCACAGAACCATCTCACTGGCCTGATGATTCTTTCCATTTTTTTAAGAGTAGCTATTTCATTTCATTTCATTTTTATTTGTTTTGTGTTCATGTAACCTTTTGGCTGATGGAGCCCAGTCTTCCCCGTGATATAGAGGTGTTCTGCCACTGAGCTACAAATGTCTATTAATCTTTACTAGCTGTCTTACTTAGGGTTTCTGTTGCTGCATTGAAACACCATGACCAAAAAGCAAGCTGCGAAAGAGAGGGTTTATTCACCTTACACTTCCATATAACTATTCATCATCAAAGGAAGCCTCTGTTGGCAGTGCCATCACTGGGCAGGTAGTTGTGAGGTATAAGAAAAGTATAAGAAAATGTGAATCTGGTGAGCAAGTAGCATGGCTCCATGTTTCCTGCTTAAGTTCCTACCTCCACGTTCCTGCTTAGCTTGAGTTTTTGCCCTGATTTCCCACATGATGGAATGAGGCAAAACAAACCCTTTCCTCCCAAGCTGCTGTCTGTCAGTCGTAATATTTATCACAGCAATAGAAACTCAAGACAGTTCTCCCTTCCCACATCCTGTGCCACTCGTTTCAACTGAGAAAGTTAGGTATACCATTCTGTATTTTAAATAATCTTACCATGGGTGGCTTATGTATTCATGTATAAGATGGGATGGGGTTGGAGAGGTGCTTAAGAGCCATAACTGAAGAGCAACTAAGAGGACATTTTCTTCTTGCAGAGGGTCTTTCCCCACCCACATGCAGCCTGTAACTCCAGTTCCTTGGGGATTCAGTGCCTTCATCGGACCTCGACAGGCACTAGCCATGCACATGATGACTGTACATATATACAGGCAAAATTCTGATATACATAAAATAAAAATTAAAAAAAAATTTTGCTAACATATTTTATTAGATATTTGCTTTATTTACGTTTCAAAAGGTATCCCCTTTCCTCATTTTGGTTTATCTCTTTTTTTTTTTTTTAATTTTGGTTTTTTCGAGACAGGGTTTTTCTGTGTAGCCCTAGCTGTCCTGGAACTCATTCTGTAGACCAAGCTGGCCTCAAACTCAGAAATCCACCTGTCTCTGCCTCTCAAGTGCTGGGATTAAAGGCATGCCACCACTGCCCAGACCCTTTCTGCATTAACCCTCCGAAAACCGCCTATCCCATTCTCCCTTCCCACTGCTCACCAAACACTGCCCTCCCCCTGCCACTTTCTTGACTGGCATTCCCCTACTCTGGGGTGTCAAGTCTTCACAGGTCCAATGGCCTCTCCTCTCATTGATGTCTGAAATGGCCATCCTCCGCTACATATGTAGCTGAAGCCGTGGGTCTCTCCATGTGTACTCCTTGGTTGGTGAGCTCCTGGGAGCTCTTGGGGAACTGGCTGGTACATATTGCTGTTCCTCCTGCAGGACTGCAAACCTCTTCAGCTCCTTGGGTCCTTTCTCTAGCTGCTACACTGGGGACCCTGTGCTCAGTCTATTTGTTAGCTGTGAGCCAAGGGTATTTTGATCTATCTTCCAAGAAGGATCAAAGTATCCTCATTTTGATCTTCCTTCTTCTTGAACTTCATGTGGTTTGTGAGTTGTATATTGGGTATTCCATGCTTTTGGGCTAATATCCACCTATCAGTGAGTACATACTGTGTGTGTTCTTTTGTGATTGAGTTACCTCGCTCAGGATGATATTTTCTAGCTCCATCCATTTGCCTGAGAATTTCATGAAGTCCTTGTTTTTAATAGTTGAGTAGTACTCCATTGCGTAAATGTGCCACATTTTCTGTAACCATTCCTCTGTTGAGAAACAGGGTTCTTTCCTGCTTCTGGCTATTATAAATAAGGCTGATATGGACATAGTGGAGCATGTGTCCTTATTACATGTTGGAGCATCTTCTGTGTATATGCCCAGGAGTGTTATAGCTGAGTCCTCAGGTAGTGCTATATTCAATTTTCTGAGGAACCATCAAACAGATTTCCAGAGTGGTTTTATCAGCTTGCAATCCCACCAGCAATGGAGGAGTGTTCCTCTTTCTCCACATACTTTCCAGCATCTGCTGTCCCCTGAGTTTTTGATCTTGGCCATTCGGACTGGTGTGAGGTAGAATCTCAGGGTTGTTTTGATTTGCATTTCCCTAATGACTAAGGATGTTGAACATTTCTTTAGGTATTTATCAGCCATTCTTCAGTTGAGAATTCTTTGTTTAGCTCTGTACCCCATTTTTAACAGGGTTATTTGGTTCTCTGGAGTCTAACTTCTTGAGTTCTTTGCATATATTGAATATTAGTCCTCTATCGGATGTAGGATTGGTAAAGATCTTTTCCCAGTCTGTTGGTTGCTGTTTTTGTCTTGTTGACAGTGTCCTTTACCTTACAGAAGCTTTGCAATTTTATGAGGTCCCATTTGTCAATTCTTGATCTTAGAGCATAAACTATTGGTGTTCTGTTCAGGAAATTTTCCCCTGTGCCCATGTGCTCCAGGTTCTTCCCCACTTTCTCTTCTATAAGATTCAGTGTATCTGGTTTTATGTGGAGGTCCTTGATCCACATGGACTTGAGCTTTGTACAGGAAAATAAGAATGAATCAATTTGCTTGCTTCTGCATATTGACCTCCAGTTGACCCAGGACCATTTGTTGAAAATGCAGTCTGTTTTCCACTGGATGGTTTTAGCTCCTTTGCCAAAGATCAAGTGACCATAGGTGTGTGGGTCCATTTGTGGGTCTTCAATTCTGTTCCACTGATCTACCTGCCTGTCATTGTACCAATACCATGCAGTTTTTATCACTATTGCTACAGTATAGCTTAAAGTCAGGAATGATGATTCTGCCAGAAGTTCTTTTATTGTTGAGAATAGTTTTAGCTATCCTGAGTTTTTTGGTATTCCAGATAAATTTGGAAATTGCTCTTTCTAACTCTATGAAGAATTGAATTGGAATTTTGATGGGGATTCCATTGAATTGGTAGACTAATTTAGGCAAGATGGCCATTTTTACTATATTAAGCCTGCCAATTCATGAGCATGGGAGATCTTTCCATCTTCTGAGATCTTCAATTTTCTTTCTTCAGAGACTTGAAGTTCTTGTCATACAGATCTTTCACTTGTTTGGTTAGAGTCACACCAAGGTATTTTATATTATTTATGACTATTGTAAATGGTGTTGTTTACCTAATTTCTATCTTGGCCTCTTTATCCTTTGAGGAGAGGAAGGCTACTGATTTCTTTGAGTTAATTTTATATCCAGCCACTTTGCTGAAGTTGTTTCTCAGGTTTAGTTCTCTGGTGGAATTTTTGGGGTCACTTAAGTATACTACCATATCATCTGCAAATAGTGATACTTTGACTTCTTCCTTTCCAATTTGAATCCCTTTGACCTCCTTTTGTTGTCTAATTGCTCTGGCTAGGACTTCGAGTACTATATTGAACAGGTAGGGAGAGGGTATACTAGCCTTGTCTAGTCCCTGATTTCAGTGGGATTACTTCCAATTTCTCTCCATTTAGTTTGATGTTTGCTGCATATTGCTTTTACTATGTTTAGGTATGGGCCTTGAATTCCTGATCTTTCCAAGACTTTTATCATGAAGAGATGTTGGATTTTGTCAAATGCTTTCTCAGCATCTAATGAAATGATCATGCGGTTTTTTATGTAGTGTTTATTTATATAGTGGATTACATTGATGGATTTCCGTATATTGAACCATCCCTGCATCCCTGGGATGAAGACTACTTGATCATGGTGGATGATCCTTTTGATGTGTTCTTGGATTCAGTTGGCAAGAATTTTATTGAGTATTTTTGCTTTGATATTCATTAGGGAAATTGGTCTACAGTTCTCATTCTTTGTAGGATCCTCATGTGGTTTAGGTATCAGAGTAATTGTGGCTTCATAGAACAAATTGGATAGTGTTCCTTCTGTTTCTATTTTGTGGACTAGTTTGAAGAGTATTGGTATTAGGTCTTCTTTCTTGTAGAACTCTGCATTAAATCCATCTGATCCTGGGCTTTTTTTGGTTGGGAGACTATTGATGACTGCTTCTATTTCTTTGGGGGTTATGGGATTATTTAGATCATTTATCTGATCCTGATTTAACTTTCATACCTGGTATCTGTCTAGAAAATTATCCATTTCATCTAGATTTTCCACTTTTGTTGAATGCAGGCTTTTGTAGTAGGATCTGATGATTTTTTTTTTTTTTGGATTTCCTCAGTATCTGTTGTTGTGTCTCCCTTTTCATTTCTGATTTTGCTGATTTGGATACTGTCTCTGTGCCCTATGGTTTGTTTGAATAAGGGTTTATCTACCTTGTTGGTTTTTTCAAAGAACCAGCTCCTGGTTTAGTTGATTCTTTGTCTAGTTCTTTTTGTTTCTACTTGGTTGATTTCAGCCCTGAGTTTGATTATTTCTTGCTGTCTACTCCTCTAGGGTATATTTGCTTCTTTTTGTTCTAGAACCTTCAGATATACTGTTAAGGTGCTAGTGTATGCTGTTTCCAGTTTCTTTTTGGAGGCACTCAGAGCTATGAGTTTTCCTCTTAGCACTGCCTTCATTGTGTCCCATAAGTTTGGGTATGTTGTGCCTTCGTTTTCATTAAATTCTAAAAAGTCTTTAATTTATTTCTTTATTTCTTCCTTGACCAAGGAGTTGAGCATTGTTCAGCTTCCATGTGTATGCGGGCTTTCTGTTGTTTTTGTTGTTATTGAAGACCAGTCTTAGACTGTGGTAATCTGATAGGGTGCTTGGAATTATTTTAGTCTTCTTATATCTGCTAAGGTATGTTTTGTGACCGAGTATATGGTCGATTTTGGAGAAGGTACCGTGAGGTGCTGAAAAGAAGGTATATTATTTTGTTTTAGGATAAAAAGTTCTATAGATATCTGTTAAATCTGTTTGGTTCATAACTTCTGTTAGTTTCACTGTTTCTCAGTTTAGTTTGTGTTTCCCTGATCTGTCCATTGGTGAGAGTGGGGTCTTGAAGTTTCCCACTATTATTGTGTGAGGTGCAATGTGTGCTTTGAACTTTAGTAAAATTCCTTTTATGAATGTGGGTGCCCTTGTATTTGGAGCATATTATGTTCAGAATTGAGAGCTCATCTTGGTAGATTCTTTTCTTTGATGAGTATGAAGTGTCCTTCCTTATCTTTTTTGATTTCTTTAGGTTTAAAGGCAATTTTATTCAATATAAGAATGACCACTCCAGCTTGTTTCTTGGGACCATTTTCTTGGAAAATTGTTTTACAACCTATGACTCTGAGGTATTGAATTTCTTTGTCACCGAGGTGTGTTTCTTGTATACAGCAAAATGTTGGGTCCTGTTTACATATCCAGTCTGTTATTCTATGTCTTTTTATTGGAGAATTGAGTCCATTGATATTAAGAGATATTAAGGAGATGTGGTTGTTACTTCCTGTTATTTTTGTTATTAGGTGGAGCTATGTTTGTGTGGCTCTAGGCTTTTTGGTTTGTTAAAAGAAGATTAATTTCTTGCTTTTTCTAGTGTGTAGTTTCCCTTCTTTTTTGGTGTTTTCCATTCATTATCCTTTGAAGGGTTGGATTTGTGGAAAGATATTGTGTAAATTTGTTTTTGTCATGGAATATCTTGGTTTCCCCATCTATGGTAATTGAGAGTTTTGCTGGGTATAGTAGCCTGGGTTGGCATTTGTGTTCCCTCAGGGTCTGTATGACATCTGCCCGTGATCGTCTGGCTTTCATAGTCTCTGGCAAGAAGTCTGGTGTAATTCTGATAGGTCTGCCTTTATATGTTACTTGACCTTTTCCCCTTACTGCTTTGAATGTTCTTTCATTTTATTTTTAGTACATTTGGTGTTTTAATTATTATGTGATAGGAAGAATTTCTTTTCTGGTCCAAACTATAAGGAGTTCTGTAGGCTTCTTGTATGTTCATGGACATCTCTTTCTTTAGGTTAGTGAAGTTTTCTTCTATAATTTTGTTGAAGACATTTACTGGCCCTTTAAGTTGGAAATCTTCACTCTCTTCTATACCTATAATCCTTAGGTTTGGTCTTTCATTTTGTCCTGGATTTCCTGGATGTTCTGTGTTAGGTGCTTTTTGCATTTTTCATTTTCTTGACTGTTGTATCAATGCTTTCTTCAGTATCTTCTGCATCTGAGAGTCTCTCTTCTATCTCTTATATTCTGTTGCTGATCCTTGTATCCATGACTCCTGACTTCTTTCCTAGGTTTTCTATGTTCACAGTTGTTTCCCTTTTAGATTTCTTTATTGTTTCTATCTCCATTTTTAGATCCTGGATGTTTTTCTTAATTCCTTTACCTTTTTGGTTGTGCTTTCCTGTAATTCTTTAAGGGCTTCTACCTGTTTACCTGTGTTCTCCTATATTTCTTTAAGGGAGCTATTTTTGTCCTTCTTGAAGCTCTCTATCAGCATCATGAGCTGTGATTTTAAATCCAAATCTTGCTTTTCTGGTGTGTTGGGGTATCCAGGACTTGCTGTTGTGGGAGAATTGGGTTCTGATGGTGCCATTTTGCCTTGATTTCTGTTGGTAATGTTCCTGCATTTGCCTTTTGCCATCTGGTTATCTCTGGTGCTTGTTGATCCAGCTGTCTCTGACTGGTGCTTGTTTCTCCTGTGGGCCTGCAAGCCTGTCACAGCACCCCTGGATGACCAGTTCTCCCCTGGCACAGTGTGCTGTGCCTCAGCCCAGCTCCTTGGTGCACATGGCGCCCAGAAGGACCCTGTCCCAGCTGCTCTGCCATTCCTGTGTTCCCTGTGCTCCAGGCGATACCTGCTTGCAAAGTTGCCAGAGAGAAAATGGTGGTCTCACCTCCAAACCTGGGATTCAAAGCACTCCCTACAGACCAGTTCTCCCCTGGCAGTACTGGTCCAAAGCTGGCTGTGGCTCAGCCCAGCTCCTGGGCACAGGTGGAGCCCGGAAGGACCTTATTCCAGCTGCTCTGCCACTCCTGTGTTCCCTGCTTTCCTGGATGTACCCGCCTGCTCAGTTGCTAACATTTTTTTAAACTATGAGTATATACTTTTCTGGTATTACTTTAGACTATAATCTTACAAGGCTGTTTCTACAACTCTAGATTTAATTTGTTTTTTATTATTTTTAATTACATTTCATTATTTTATTTTTCATATTTAATGTGTATGGATCTTTTACCTGCATATATATCTGTGTATCATGTACATGACTGGTGCTTGCAGAGGTCAAAAGATGGCAATGGAAGTAAATGGAATTGGTCCCTTGGAACTAAAGTACAGACAGTTGTGAGGTGAACCTGGGTCTTCTGAAATAGCAGCACTGCTTCTCAGCCACTGAGCCATATGCCAGCTTCTTGAGCTTTTCAGGCAAGATCTCACTTTGTAGCTCAGACTATACTCAAACTCAGTCTTCCTACCTGTTTCCCTTGTCCTGGGACTATATGTTTACACCACCATCTGAGTTCTGACCTGTTTTTATTAGTGGTTATACAATGGCCCAAAGCCTGTAGAACTATCATGATTTTCTCAAATGTTCCACTATTTTTTTCTTATTACATTATTATTTTTATTAATTTTTGTGGTTCTGCGAATGAATCCCCACCTCATCTTGCCAGGAAAGCACTCTACCACTGAACCATGACCTCTGAACATTCCATTCATCCTTGCTGAGGCAGTTCCTTGCTCTTTCTTAAACTTTCTGCATGGCCCAGACTTGCTTAGAACTCACAATCCTTCTGCCTAACCTTTCATATTAAATGGGGTTCCTTAAAGGAATAGACCTGATAGGAGTTATACATCAAAGGGGATTTATTAGACTGACTTGTTGGATGTGGTCTGAGTAGTCTCACAATAACTGTCTCATGATGGAAAGTCTGAGAATCCAGTTCAACCTACAAGACTGGATGACTCAGTCCCAAGTTGGTGCTGGAGGCCTGAAGGACTCCTGGAGAGCTGCTGGTCTTCAGTCTATGTTGGAATCCTGATGTGGTTGGGTCTAATATTTGCTGCAGCAGTAGGATAGAAGAACTTGCTAGTGAGAGTGAGGAAAAGCAGACAGAAAGTTTCTTTTTTCCATGTCCTTTTATGTGTGTGACCACTAGAAGGTTTAGCCCAGACCATAGTGGGTCATCCCAGTACAAATAATAACAATAACAAATAACAAATAATCATAAAAAGTTCTCACAGGAGTGTCCAGCTATATAGATGCAGTCATGTTGACAGCCACGATTAGCCAACATACTTTCTTATGTGTATATTAAAGGCATGCACCACCATGCCAGTGACGCTCTATTACTGATATGAGTTCATCAGATTTAACTTTTGTTATGATGGCCGTTTGAATGAGAATGCCTCCAATAGGCTCATATGTTTGAATGGTTGAGTCATATTTAGTGAAAGTGTTTTGGGAAGGATTAGAAGTGTCCTTGGATGAAGTGTATTACTGGGGATGGGATTTAAGAGTTTCATGAGCTATTAAAAACAATAAATTCATGAAATTCTTAGGAAAATGGATGGAACTAGAAAATATCAT
Source organism: Tokudaia tokunoshimensis (assembly GCA_036184795.1). Lineage (NCBI taxonomy): Eukaryota > Metazoa > Chordata > Mammalia > Rodentia > Muridae > Tokudaia > Tokudaia tokunoshimensis. Next base: position 153,252,051 of record BTHU01000003.1, on the reverse strand, counting down.
CCTGAATGAGGTAACTCAACACAAAAGAACACACATAGTATGCACTCACTGATAAGTGGATATTAGCCCAGAAGCTCAGAATACCCAAGATACAATTCACAGACCACATGAAGCTCAAGAAGAAGGAAGACCAAACTATGGATACTTTGGTCCTTCTTAGAAGGAGGAACAAAGTACCCATGGGAGGAAACACAGACAAAGTGCATCTGAACTGAGCAGAGACTGAAGGAAAGGCCATCCATAGACTGTCTCACCTGGGGATCCATCCCATATACAGTTAACAAACCCAGACACTATTGTGGACTTGTTGTATGCCAAGAAGTACTTGCCGTCAGGAGCCTGATATAGCTGTCTCCTGAGAGGCCCTGCCAGCACAGAGCGGGATGTTCTCAGCCAACTATTGAATTGAGCACAAGATCCCCAATGGAGGAGTCAGAGAAAGGACCCAAAATGCCGAAGGAGCTTGCAGCACCATAGGAGGAACAACAATATGAACCAACCAGTACCCCCAGAGCTCCCAGGGACTTAATCACCAACCAAAGAGTACACATAGAGGGACTCATGGCTCCAGCTGCCTGTGTAGCAGAGGATGGCCTTGTTGGACATCAATGAGAGGAGAGGCCTTTGAACCTGTGAAGACTCATTGCCCTAGTGTAGGGGAATGCCAGGACAGGGAAATGGGAGTGGGTGGGTTAGTGAGCAGGGGGAGTAGGGATGGGATAGGGGGCTTTTGGAGGGAAAATGAGGAAATGGGATAACATTTGAAATGTAAATAAAGAAAATATCTAATAAAAAAAAAGAGTTTCAAGAGCCCACTCCAGGTCCTATCTCATGCCCCTGGCTTGTGGATCAAAATTGTAAACTCTCAGGTGCTGCCCCACCATGCCTGCCTGCTGCCGTGTCCCCCAGTACGATAGTTATGAACTGAACCTCTGATGCTAAGCAAACACCCGAGTAAATGCTTTCTTTTATAAGTTTCTGTCTCAGGGTTTTACTGCTGTGAACAGACACCATGACCAAGGCAACTCTTATAAGGACAACATTTAATTGGGGCTAGCTTAGAGGTTCAGAGGTTCAGTTCATTATCATCAAGGCAGGAACATAGCAGCATCCAGGCAAACATAGTTCAGGAGGGGCTGAGAGTTCTACATCTTTATCTGAAGGCTGCTAGCAGAATACTGATTTCCAGGCAGCTAGGATGAGATCTTAAAGCCCACACTCACAGTGACACATTTCCTCCAACAAGGCCACACCTACTCCAATAGGGCCACACCTTCCAATAGTGCCACTCCCCGGGCCGAGCATATACAAACCATCACAGTTGCCTTGGCCGTGGAGTCTCTTCACAGCAATATAAAAGTTGTAGAGGGCACATGGTCTTTGTGCTCATAGATAAGCATGAGGGAAGCCAGCAATGTTAAACAGATAGGTTCACCCTACAATGGAAGGAAGTGTGAAGTGGTGGGCTAGAAGAGTCGTTAAAGCATTTAAGAACCCTTATTAAACATAGGTTTTGAAAAATCTAAGCCTATCAATGTGTATACCTGTTTTCCACTGGGAATGGATGTTGTTAATAGCCTAGTGAGCTGTGCTGTCTCGGGGCCAGGCTGCTCCTGAATTCCCCAGACTATTATATTAACCCCAGACTCTTCCTGTCTACACCTTTATCTTTACCTCTCAGTCAACAGAACCCAACCTTAGGGGAGATGTCACATGTTCTTTATAGCCTGGTAACCTCCTCCCTATCTGTATGATGGAGACCACACTAGATCCTAGGCCCTTATGATTTAGAACCTATCATTATGGAAGAGTTTACATGTACTTGGCAAAATGTTGTTATAATTGTCATGAGAAAACCTTTACTCAGAGTTGTAACTGTACTTAAATATGTCAAAAATAAATGCCTCGGTGTCAGTATCTAGAAGTGTGAACTAGCAGAGGCTAATTCAGTTGTGTTGACTGGATTTCTTTCTTGCCTCACACAGATGTTGCTCTGCTAGCAGCTGCAGGGACCCTTACAAAAGTAACTAAGATAGTCATCTATTATGAACAATGTTGCAGTAAACATCATTCTTCTCATATATTTATATGCATTTTTTGTTTCTATGGTTTAGATCAGTAGTTCTCAAACTGTGTCTCCACCCCTTTGGGAGGAGGTGAACTACCCTTTCATGGGGTCACATTTCAGACATCCTGCGTATCACATTTACATTATGATTCATAACAGTAGCAAAATTATCGTTTTGAAGTAGCACTGAAATAATTTTATGGTTGGGGGGGTCACTACATCATCAGAACTGTATTAAAGGGTCACATTAGGAAGATTAAGAACCACTGGTTCAGATACTTTGTTTTTGGACTCATTGTGATGGTTTGTATAAGCTTGACCCAGGGAGTGGCACTATTTGGAGGTATGGCCTTTTTGGAGTAAGTGTGGCCTTGTTGGAGTAGGTGTGTCACTGTGGGTGGGGCTTTAAGACCCTCATCCTAGCTGCCTGGAAGTCAGTATTCTGCTAGCAGCCTTTAGATGAAGATGTTGAACTCTCAGCTCCTCCTGCACCATGTCTGCCTGGATGCTGCCATGTTCCTGCCTTGATGAACTTCTGAACCTGTAAACCAGCCCCAATTAAATATTGTCCCTATAAGAGATGCCTTGGTCATGGTGTCTGTTCACAGCAGTAAAACCCTAACTAAGATACCCATCTAGTTTGATTAGGGTGGCTTATGTGAACATAGGTTGGGGGGGGGTTACCAGAGCATTTAACAATAGCTATGCCTCTGACATGACCCACCAATAGCTCCCCAAGAGGGGAAGGCTTTTTGAGTTTCCTTTCATCCAAGATGAAATATTACCATGTTCCATCTTGTGCAGGTCTTGTGACAGTAACCAGAGCTACTATAAGCTATGTCAGGTCACATCAAGAAGACGGCAACTCACAGTAATCTTGTGTATCCTCTAGCTCTTACAATCCCATTCCTCTTCTGAAATTCTCAGGAGAAGGTGGAGAGGGTGATGGTGACATCTCATTTAGAGCTCAGCACTTAACAGTCTCATATTTGCAGAACTTTGTCTAGATACCAGACTCTGTATGAACCACTACCTACTGCAAGGAGAAGCTACTCTGACCATGGCATAAACAAGAACTATGCTATGAACACAAGGTCCAGTTACAAACCAACATTAACAGGTTCTCTGCTCCCTGCATATTATAACCTCGCAGCCATGAGATTTTTGATCATGTTTATATTACTAGGCATGAATCCCTTCTTATGGAACAGACCTCAAATCCAATCAGACAGTAACTGGTTACTCCTATGCCAGTGTTCAACAACAGGCATATCTTGCCTGGAAGGTTTTGCAGAATTCACAGCTGGGTAAAACTGCTGATTTTTCTCCCCAGGAATCTGCATGTGTGTTCTAGTACTACGAACACTGGCCAATAGGGAGGCGACCACTAGCTTAGTTCCAGCTTAATTTCTCTTTGCAAGCAAAATATGTGGTGTCTTCAGCACCAAGGTTTTACTATCCAATTCCAGTGGGTAACAAAGAACAGTGGAAATAGCATGTACTGTTGTGGAGATCACTGGGACCTTAGAATCTTCAGATTCATTTTTTTTTCCAGTCAGGATTTCTCTATTAATCTATTGGCCTGGCTGTCCTGGAACTGACTATGTAAACTGAACTGGCCTCCAACCCAGAAATACATCTGCCTCTGCCTTCTGATAGCAGAGATTAAAGATGTGCATCATCATGCCTAAATAGATTTTTAAAAAAGAGTTATTTTTATTTTATGTGTGTTCCATGTTTTTGATACAATTTGTACAGGTGTGCTTGGAGGCCAGAAGGAGGTGTCAGATCTGGAGCTGAACTTACAGGTATTATAAGCTGCCTGATGGAGGTACTAGAAACCAAACTTAATTCCTCTGTAAGAGCAGTATGTATTCTTAAATGCGGAGCCATCTTTGAATATATACTATTCTCTCTCTCTCTCTCTCTCTCTCTCTCTCTCTCTCTCTCTCTCTCTCTCTCTCTCTCCCTCTCTCTCTCACCTTTTCTTTTTGAGGTAGAGTGTCACTATATAGCCCTGCCTGCCCTGGAACACACTGTGTAGGTCAGGCTGCCCTTGAACTCACAGAGATCTATCTGCCTTTGCCTCTGCCTCTGCCTCTGCCTCTGAAGTGCTGTGATATAATGTGTATATCACCACACCTGGCTAAAGATTCTTTATGATGATGGTGATGATGATTGCTGCTGCTTCTGATTTTTATAATAATAATAATAAAAATTATGTGTGTGTCTGTGTGTATACTCACATATGTCTGTGAGTATCTGCAGAAGCAAGAAGAGGCTTGTTGAATTTCCATGGAGCTGGAGTTACAGGCTGTTGTGGGCCACCTAATATAAGTGCTCTTAACTACTGATCCATCTTTCCAGCCCCAGAATCTTTATAGTCTTCGGGTCCCAATTGCTGGGTCAAAGTGTAGTATTTTCTGGAATAGATTTTGATTCCTTGCTCTTTATGGTGTGCAAATTTACATCTTCAGAGAAGGGAATGGGAGTTCTTGTTCTGCTCACCATTCTTGCTGTCATCATTGTGGGATCCTGATTTGGTCATCAGATCCAAGGGATTGTTTTTACTTTTACATTAAATTGTATTTCCCAATAGGCGTGAGTTTGCCTTCCTTTTCAGGTTTTCTGGCTACATTTTTCGTTTTGTGGCAAATATTATAGGGTGTGTTTTATTCTGTTTTTATCTCTATCAGTAAGACTTCAGATTATGTTGTCTACTGACACCTTTTTTTTTTTTATTTTTTTTTTTGGTTTTTCGAGACAGGGTTTCTCTGTGTAGCCCTGGCTGTCCTGGAACTCACTTTGTAGACCAGGCTGGACTCGAACTCAGAAATCCTCCTGCCTCTGCCTCCCAAGTGCTGGGATTAAAGGCGTGCGCCACCACCGCCCGGCGTCTACTGACACCTTTTATGCATTTTAAAGCATTTTACTAGCATATATTAATTATACACAGAATGGAGTGCACTATATTTTCATCATGTATATAGAGTATCTCACATATTCATCCTTCATCACCCTCTCTTGCCCACCTTCCTCCTGTTTCTGATGATCTCCTTCCTCTTCCCAATTTTTTACCTTCCTCCTTCCCTTTCTCCTTCCTTCCTTCCTGAGTGGGCTCCAGAAGTTTCTCACTGAGCTCTTATACTGTTGGACTTTGGTTTTGTTTAGGTTTGATTGTGACTGTGCCCTGCTCATCCCTTCTTGGATTAGGAAGGCATTTAACTTATTTTGATTTTTACAGGAACCTAGTTATGAACCTTTGGATTTTTTAGAGAAACTTTGGAGTTTTAGAAACATTGGATTTTTAGAGAGATTTTGAACATTTCAAACACACGTTTAGTGTTTGATTTTTTAAAGACTGTGGTGATTTTAAAAGTTGGAATGTTTTATATATGAGAGATCCTGGGGATAAGAAAGAAAGGAAAGGTTACTGTTTAATAGTGTTGAATTGGTGTGTAAAGTTAGCAAGGGGTTAATGCCTGCCGGGATGTTGCCATGTTCCTGCCTTGATGATAATGGGCTAATCCTCTGAACTTGTAAGCCAGCCCCAATTAAATGTTGTCCTTATAAGAGTTGCTTTGGTCATGGTATCTGTTCACAGCAGCAAAATCCTAACTAAGATAGATATGCACATATAAAAGCATGAAACTAGATACTTATCTTTCACACTGCATAAAAATCAACTCTGAACAGGACAAAAATATTAATGCCAGATCAAAGACTTTGAAACTATTAGAAGAAAAGATAAGAAAAAGATATCCAGACATAAGCATAGGCAAGGGCTTTCTAATAGAATTACAGTTGCTTAGAAAATAATTTCAATAACCGACAAATGGGACCTCATGATATTGAAAGCCTCCTATGACGCAAAGGAAATACTTTTTTTCCCAAAGGAAATACTTAATAAAGAACATCCTACAGAATAGGATAACATCTTTGCCAGCTATACATCTGCCAAAGGATTAATATCCAGACAATACAATGAACTAAAAGACTGAACAAGAATAACTCACAATTACTTATTAAATGGGCTAATGGAAATCAGCAGTCTACAAAAATAAATACAGGAGAGATCTGAACAACAGCATGTGAGAAATGTAAATCAAAACAAATTTGAGATTCTATTGTACTCCAATCAGAATTAATCCTGGCAAGGATGTGAATGAAAGGGAACTGTTATTCACAGCTGTTGTCCTGTAAACTAGTCTGGCATTCACGGAAATCAGTACAGAAGTTTCCAATAAACTATAAATCAATCTAAGAGACATTTTCACATTACTGTTTAATACAGCACTATCCATGATTGCTAAATGATGGCACTAAGTCACTTGGATGAAGAAAATGTGGCATGCACATATAATGAGATCTTTTCAGCCACAAAGGATAAAGTTATATTGTTTGTAGGAAAATACACATACATGGAGACAATCATATTACATGAATTTCTTTCATTTGTGGTTCCTATGGCTGCTGGCAAGTCTTGTGTCAACTTGTCACACACACACACTAATAGAGTCATCTGAAAGTAGGAAACCTTAATTGAGAAACATGCCTCCATTAAGACTCAGCTGAAAGGCATTTCCTTAGTGATTTATGGGGGCGGGCCCAGCCCATTGTGAGTGGTTCCATCTTTGGGCTGGTGGTCCTGGGTTCTATAAGAAAGAAGGCTGAGTAAGCGGTACCCCTCCATGGTCTCTACATCAGCTCCTTCCCCCAGGATCTTCCCTGTTTGAGTTCCTGTCCTGTTTTCCTACAATATTGAAAATCCTTCCCTCCCAAACTTGCTTTTTGGCCATGGTGTTTTGCTGTAGCAATAGAAACCCTAACTAAGACACTAGATTTTATATAATTACAAAAAATCATGAATGAATACAAAACATGAAAGTAGAAGTGAAATTGTTTGGGGGAAACAAAGGGGGATGATGGGAAGGATAAATAAAAGGGAGATAGAAGAAATGGGCAAGGAGGGTAATACAATCTGTACCTGTAAGAAAATTAAAAACAAGATTAAAATTTCAAAAATGAAAAAGGATTATATGATCTCAAAATGCCAGAAGTCGCTGGTCTTCAAGCACTGTGACTCTGAGCTCTTTGAAGGGATGCTTTTTATTTTTTTCCACTTTGAACCAAAGCTTAGACTATCTCTGGCACTGTGTGTATATTCAAAGGATGATAGTTAAATAAAACTACAGGGATCTGAATACTGTCTTAAGCAATGGCAGTTGAGAAACTTTACATTCCGGCCTGTTTTGTAGCAAGAAGTCTAAGACCGAAGCAACAAGTCATAATAGTAGGTAGCATAACTATAGGTGCCAAGTTCAGACACTTTTAAACCAGGAACATGAATTCATAAAAACTTAAAAGACTTCCCTGAGGCTTGTAATCAATTCACAGGAGTTTAGGAAGCACTAATTAATTTTTTGTTAAGGCTTCCTTTGCTTTTTAGTTTCAGCCATCTTTTCTTGGTAATGGCATTTTGCACAAAGTTTAGACACTGCAGAGCTTTAATAGCTTAAGTGTGAATACATTAAATTTCAGATGGCGAACTTCCAATAGCTAAAGACTTTGTGAAACATATTTTCACTGACTGGCTCAAAAAAAACCTGTCATTAGTTACATATTCTGAAAATACTATAGTCTTTTCCTATTAGGCAGATTAACATTAGCAAAAACAATGAATTTATCTTTCTGGATTACTGAGTCATCTTTTATTAGAATATTGGGTAATTCTTCACTTACTCAACCAGAAAGGTTGTGCTTGACTGAACATGCCCTTTGGACTTAGTATATTTACTTTATTTTTTTTTCTGCTTTCTACATTCACTGTTTTTAATTTAGGCTCAATGTTCTCTTACCAGCAATCCCTGTCTTGGCTTTGTGAATAAAGTACACAGACTTGTTTTTGCCCATAGGTCAGATAGTATTTAAAGACCTGTCCTTGTTTTCTACCAAGCTTTACTTTGCTCCTGTTTTCATTTTGGGTTTTAATAATAAGATAACCAAGAACAAGGGAACATTAAGGAACTCAAGAGATGGACTCTTTTGCTCTTCTTCTTCTTTTCTTTGTAAGTCAAGGTTTCTGTGAATGAAGCTCTAGTTAGCCTAAACTGGGCTTGAACTTGAAATGATATGCCTTCAGCCTTTATCTATTTAATGCTCAGATTCCACCGTGGTGATCTGGTTTATAAATTCGCTTACAAAGTATTGGAGATAAAAGCGTAGAGTACAGTCTGGTATAGTGTCTTCCACACTCTTTCCAAATTAAAGCCCTTTCAAATTCCTTGCAACAACAAGAATAACAACAAAATTCCTGTAACTTTAATATATGAGCAACACGTCAGAATCAGATTGTAAAAGAGAAAAATCAAAAAGGCGTGTGGATGGATGCATTATCTTCAGATAAGCCTGAGAGACTTGGATTACAATTCCAGAAATACTTTGGAAAATAAAACATACCTAAAGCAACTCCTCAGTGACTACTATCGATAAAACAAGTATGTCTTTACTTTGATAAACAGAAAACAGAATTAACAAAACTTTATGATGAACTGGAGAAACTTCTCTTAACAGAAGTCTCTGACAAGAAAAAAGACAAAATTCTTTCCAATGTTAAATCACTTCGGCCAACCCAATAAAAGCACTTCGCATCCCTAGCTTTGCTAGAAAGCGACACTGTTAAGAAATGAGCGAAATCCAGAGAGGTCAAACAGAGTGTCGACGTTCATAGTAAGAACTACAAGAAAACGTCTGAAGATTCTGGGTAAAGACTCACAGACGTGGATGAAGGGTTACAGGTTGTTTTATTAGACCTGAAAGACTTGCTGGAGATGGACTATTGGGTAAGAATTTCTGAACACTGAAGCTCTTACTGCCGTGGGAACCCTGGGAATTGTAGTCGCGGAGCTGCGATGGATGTAAATTTGTTTGGCACTCTGTGGACGGCGAGCCCTTTGGTCCAATTCAGTGTTCTGGGTCCTCATAGGTCCGGTCTAGTTCACCAATCAGCTACTAGGTTTGAAAATATCCCTTCTCTGATTGGGTGTCCTTTTTCACGTTGCTTCATTTTCAGCCAATGGGATGATAAAGCCAGCAGAGGTGACAGGGTCACCGCGGATCCTACAGCTCCTCCGCTGCCAGCGACTCTGCCCTGTGGTTCTTTGAGTCAGGCCGCGGCTCGGGGTCTCCGCTGCCCGTCGTCCGCCGTGGTGGGTGCGGCTCTGATGCTGCGGCAGGCTCCGGACGCCCGGAGCTCTGGAGGGTACGTAGCCGGGGCCGAGGGGCCGCTGCTGCGCGGGCCCGTTGCTGCGCCCGCCTCCTGCCGGCATCCCGCGGGCTGCCTCTGCAGGCTCCGGACGCCTGCTCTTCTCCCCGCCTCCTACTTTGACCAGCCAGCCCGCCCTACGGGTAACGGGTGTCCAAGTCTCTGCGTTCTGTCTGTAAACCTGCGAGTCTCTGCCCACAGGCCTTCGTTCAAGAGAAACCCGTGTACACATGTGGTGGGCATTTGTGCAGTTAGCTGCTCCTTTCCTGATACTAACAACCCAGCGTTTGCAGTAGATTTCCCACTGGGTTAGTTGTTCTGCGCTTGCATGGTACTTGCCAGACATTTTACTGCCTTGCATTCTTATTTTCTTTCACCCTGATACCCGCTCAAGACTGTTACCTGAAGAAACTTAGGCTTGGAGACGGTAATTCAATTCCAGAAGAGTTACAGTTAGTTCCTCGGAAGGAGAAGCTAGATCGGGTCTTGGTGTTTGATGGCGGTGGTTGCTTTTCAACCCCACTTAATCATTAAGGATTTAGAATAAGTGTGTACCCGCTGCAGCTCTTAAGCGGGTGAGAGCTAAATACTTATATTAAGTGGTGATTCTCAGCTAAAAGAAAAGGAATACCTTTCCGACATCTGCCCAAACACAAATCTCTCGCGTGTCTCTAACTCCGTGCTTCAAAGACTTCCGGCCTGACAGTGGCATAGTCTTCTTCTAGAAGCTGGTTTGGGCATCTCAGATTCCCAGACCCCGTTGTACCCACTGAGCTTGAACTTGCTTTTTAACAATGTCCCTTAGGTGATCTCAGTGCTCCTTAAATTTTGAGGAGGGTTATGTTTGTCCATATAGAACCAAGGAAGAGAAAATAAGTCTGGGTCGTGATGGTGTATGCCTTTAATCCCCGCCTTGGGAGGTGTTGTCGGGCAGATCACATTAGTTCCAGGCTCATCTTGGCTACATAGGTGATCGAGCCACAGCTATGTAAGGAGAAGAAAAAGTAAAAGCGTACCAGATTTAAAAACCCTTGTGTTCTTTATTTATACTCAGTTTGCCACAGTCTAGTCTCCCTATGTAAGCCCTCACCCCCAGTTTCTTCCATTTGTCATGAAGACCTTCCAGTTAGTTTCTTTTTTTTTTGGAAGGAAGGGGTAGAGTTGCTGCTGCTCCCAGTTTTTCCAGTTTATTCATTTGATTATTTGATGATAAAGATGAAACAAATGGCCAGATTCACTTATCCCAATTCTCAATAATTAAAGATAGTGTTTCAGAGAGTTTTAGTTTTCAGTGTTTTAATAATTAAAAAAAATATTTTCTATGTTTGTTTTGACTGCATATATGTCTGCACATGTGTCTGGTGCCAGAAGGAGGGAATCAGATCCCCTGGAACTGAAGTTGGACTTGTAAGCTGCTTTCTGGGTGCTGGGAATTGAAGCCTGGTCTTCTGGAAGGTCAGCCAGTCTTCCTAACTGCCCACCCATCTCTCTAGCCCCATTTTCAGTGCTGTGTTCAGAGGCATTCATTTATATACCAGTGTAAAGTTTCAGGCTCTTGTTTGCACCAGAAATTATTTGATGTGCATAGGTCTTGAGTCTTGCCTTCAGAAACACCTGCTGATTTGGATAGGCCAAAGAAAATTGTATTGATTGACGCTGTCCAGGTCCATGCTTCTTGACATTAATGCTTTTGATGGAAAATACAACTAATAAACAGATGAACAAGCACATTTGTGTTTGTGCTAATGTGGTATTCATTACAGAAAGGAAAGGGGTTTTTATTTGTTTTAACCTTTTATTTGTTTGTGGTTCATTAGCTACTATTAATGTGCTCAGGATAGCATTTCAGGTTATTTAAAATTGTTGTGTATGTGTGTTGTGGGTGTGCACACACTTGTGTATGTGTCTGTATGAATGCCTGTGGAGGTTTGAGGTCAACTTTGAGTATATTCCTCCATTTCTTACTCATCCTTAGTTTTTGAGGCAGGGTCTTTGCAGAACCTGGAGACGCTAAGCTGGCTGCTCTGTGTTCCAGGGCTCTTCCTGCCTCTGTAGCCCCAGCGCTGGAATTACCAGATGTGTGCCATTGTGCTTGGTTTTGTTGTTTTACACTGGTGCTTGCTCAGTCAGCACTAGACATTCAGTCATCTCCACAATGGTCAGCGTATGCATGTGTGCACATATGTGGAGGTGTCTTCCTCAGGCTCCCTCTGTGTTGCTTTTTGAGATGGGGTGTGTCCGTGAACCTCCAGGGATCCACCTGGCTCTTCCTCCAGCAGGGATCACATGCATCACTGTACCCAGCCTCTACATTGGTGTTGGAAATGCAAACTCAGTTTTCACCACACAGCAGGCACTTTAGCCACAGAACTATCTTTCCAGCCCTAAAACTGTTGTTTAGTGTGATACAGAATAATTAAATGTTTTTACATTAGCATACAAAGTAATGTATTCCATGATGGCATCTTCATACATGCTGTATGTTGCTCTCATTAATTCCTTTCCTCCATTTATTTTGATGTCTGCTATATTTGGAATAGAGAAGTGTGGAGTAAATCCTGCAGTAATCACCTATAACTATTTTTCCAGTCTGTAAAGGAAAATATTTCTTTTAAACAATTTAAGTTGATAGTTAACACAAAACTATGAAGAATATTTAGTACATAAATTAGGCTTCAAATTCTATTTTAAAAAAGATTAATTTTTAATTATATGTATTTGCATATGTGCCCATGGAGGCCAGAAGAGGGTATCAGATAGCCTGGAAATGGAGTTACAGATGGTTGTGAGCAACAGACATGGGTGTTTAGAGCTGAACTTGGGTCCTCTGCAAGAGCAGTTTGTGCTTTTAACCACTCAGCCATCTCTTCATCTCCAAGGTCTACCTTTTGAGTCTGGCAATGGTAACCCCTTTCATCCTGTCCCTCCAGAGCAGATGGAGAATGTTGGCTGTCTGTCCCATTGTCCCGTCCTGTGCCCCTCCTCCTGCCTTTTTTTATTGTATGCGTTTATGGCGCTAGGGAATACAGTTAGGGCCTTCAACCCCAGGCCAGCTTGTGTCTTCCTAACCCCGGCATAACTCTTGTAATAGTCTGTTTTGACAGGCACCGTCATGTAGTGATGCAGTCTCAGCACTCAGGAGCTTTAGCAGGAGGCTTCCTATAAGTTTGCGACTGCTTAGGCTGTACAGTGAGACCTTGTCTCAAAAATAAAAGCAAGAGAAAATAAAAATTGGTTATGTGAGCTCAGCATTCTGCTACTAAAACATTGATTATTTGCAAAGGTTCAGGCCACATAGTCAAAAAAGGGTGTCTGTAACCTGATGCCATCAAGATACTAAAATAAAATGAACTTTTGACATTGACTAGCCTTGCTTTGAAGTTTTACATAAAAATTTGGAGGGCAAATCCAAACACTCCTGCCTGCTTTTCTTACCTCATTTAAAAGTTGTAATTGCTGTGCCATTTGACCCACAACTTTCCTTGTTTTGGTGTTACATTTCTGGCATTCCCTGATATTCCTGACTCTTCCCTAGGTAGACCCCAGCTTGAGCCCTTGTCAGTAGGGTTTGAGGATTGGAAGGTTTAAGATATTTTGACTTCGGGCTATTCTAAAGGAACAGGAAGATTATATATAACATTTAAGGGATGATCTCCTTGAATAGTTATCCAAGGATGACAGATAAAAAGAGATTGTTACAGTATCAAAGTCTGGACTTTGTGAAAAAGCCACTGTTTGCTGTGTTTGGTTTTGTGGGGTGTGTGTGTGTGTGTGTGTGTGTGTGTGTGTGTGTGTGTGTGTGTTAGCATGCATTCATTTACTGTATGTAGGTTTATGTACATATTGGTGCATATAATGCCACCATGTGCCAACGGTGGAGGTCAAGTTGTGGGGTAGGTTCTCTTGTTCCGCTATTTGGGTTCCAGATATGGGACTTAGTTGTCAGGTTTGGCAGCAAGTGCCTTTACCATGGTCTCCCAGATTGCTTGGTTGAGGCACAGATTAGAGAGAAGCCCTTTTTCATTTTTTCTTTCTTTCTCTCTCCTTTTCTCCTTCCCCGTCTTTGGAATTGAACTCAGAAACTAAGTAAGGTGTGCTAGGCAATGCTCCACCACTTAGCTAGTTCCTTGAACAAAATTTTCATTTTGAGTCAGGGTCTTAATAAGTCACCCAGGTGGCTCTGAACTTGAGATGTTCCTGGGTCAGTTTCTGAGGTAGCTTGCATTACAGGTAGGCCACAGTGCCTGGCAAGGGTCTGCTTTGGTGCTCTCCTTTTCCTTAGGAGATTTTATCTTTGGTAGATACAGTTTGCTGTGTGTCTCTCCCTACCTCCTCCCCACGGATGAGTAAAAAAAGCCCAAGCTGTCACCTCACTACTTTTCCTTGAGGCATTTGTTTAGGCCTAGAAATGCTCTAGGAGGGAAAAGTCCTGGCAGTGTTACAGTTTGAAAAGGAGAGCAAAGGTTACAAGCTTGTACGTAAAGACTGTGTTTATTGGAACCTTAGTGTTAAAATATGTATTGCTAAAATGGGATTTATTGGAATATTGAGGATGGCATATGTTCTCTTGCATATATAAATAACTTGATTTCTTCCTACAGCTTATGTTCATTTTATTTTTCACAAGCTTTAGAATTGCCAGTCCTTATTTTTGTGTGTGTGATTTAGATTCATCTGCTTCTTTCTAAAGATATTATAATGTAGTTACTTAAAGGTACCATAGCTACGCATAGCTGGTGCTTGCTTGTAGTCCAAGCTTTTGAGAAGCAGAGGCAGGAGGATGAGGAATACATGGACAGCATCAGCAACATAGTGAGTCTGAGGCCAGTCTGCACTATGTGAGACCTGTCTCAGTAAGTAAATAGACAAATGGAATCCTAGTCTACTTTGGCAGATGAGAACTAATTTTGTAAACCTGATTTCTACTGTTTTTTCTTTTTTCTTTACAGAATTTAAGAAGCTTTTATTCATGTGCATATCATAGAAGATGAATTCATCCTCTTCTACTATGAATGAAGAGCCTGATGCTTTATCAGTAGTTAACCAGCTACGGGATTTAGCAGCAGATCCATTGAATAGAAGAGCCATCGTCCAGGATCAGGGATGTTTGCCTGGCCTTATTTTATTTATGGACCATCCAAACCCCCCTGTGGTTCACTCAGCTTTGCTTGTAAGTTGCTTTTAATACTTTGTTTTGTGGTTTTAATTAATGCAAGTAAAAATTTTCAAAGACCTTTGATAACGTAAAAGACAAAGACATTAGATCATGCAGTCTGTATTCTGGCATGTAAAAAACGTGGAAACCATGGCATAAATGTAGTTCTTTAAAACAAATAGCAACATGTTGACTTTGTTCTTTAATGTAAGTGGTAACTATAACACATATATAAAATGTTCTGGGCCTTGGTATTTTCAGTTAACATGGTAATCTGTTGTTTGTTTGGTTTTCTTTTTGACATGGGATGTATTGCTGTGTTGGTTGGGATGTTCTTCTAGCTCTTGGGCACAAGTCATCTTTTGACTGTAGGTATACATACATCGTCACACCCAGTCTGTTACTACTTTCATCCCCCAAACCCCCTGTGTATGTAGAATGTGTAGTGTGTGTAGCTGGGGCTCAAACCCAGGACTTTATGCATGTTTGGCAAACCTTCTAATGTTCTCTAGGCCATCAATTAAGAGAATTCTTGAGTTCAGAAAGTTACTTCTTAGTACAAGAGGTTAAAAGTCAGGGTGTCGTGGTTGTTAAGCACATGCTGTATTGAACTCACCCAAAAGATTATCTCTGTCTCTATCTCTATCTCTATCTCTATCTATCTATCTATCTATCTATCTATCTATCTATCTATCTATCTATCTATCTACCTATCTATAGATATAGATATATATGTATTTAAATTTCATAATAGCTTTCTTTGTTGGGGAGGAGAATAGAAAAGATCTTACTTTGTATCCCCCACTCAACTAGAACTCATTTTGTAGTCACAGACTAGACTTGCTGTAGTCATCGTGGCCCAGACTCCCAAGTACTGGGGTTACAGATGTACACCACCTCATCTGGTTTATAACAGGTTTTTCAGATATAACCTTATGGCCATCATAAAAGTCATGCATTTAAAATATACTCTTGAGTGGCTTTATTTACAGAAAGTGGATCAGGCATCATTGTAGTTAATTTTAGAACATTTTTATTTTGTTATATTGCTTGAGACTTTTTATGTAATCTACCTGGAACTTGAGGTCCTGTTGGATCAGCCTCTCAAGTGTTGGGATTATAATGCCCTCCCAAAGGGCATTACCACATCTTACTTTAGAGGTTTTTATCACCCAGAGAGAGGACTGTACTAGTCACCTCTTTCTCCCCAGTGCCATCCCCATTATATAGGCAATGCCGATCTATGAATTTACTACTCTGCAAAAATGCCTATAGAGTTTTTATGTGATTACAATCAGATAATGTGTGACTTGGTGGCATGCATTTATATTATGTCAGAACAGATATCTATACTCAACAAGTTTTAGCACTTTGTTCCCTTTATAGCTTGAGAACATTCCATTGTGTAGACATACACTGTTTTGTTTATCCATTCACTAGTTGATGGACATGACACTTTAAGGTAAGGAGGACCAATAAGGAAAGAGAAAATATGCAAATAAAAGCTAACAATTCAAAAGGAATTATGGGAAACATGAAGGCTAGGGAAACTTGTTAAAGAGCAACAAGACCATCAGACAGATCCAGAATGGCAGAATTTCTCAGTGGCATAAAATGTGGTACCTTCAGTGGTAATTAATACAAAAAGGAAAGGCTGCTGGGAGGAGAGTGCAGTGATGAGAATTGTTGTGTGTAGTTTTAAAACCTATTGCCTTTTTCTGAGGTTGCCCGTCCTACTAGCCCCTCCTGTCTGCCTTTTTGTACTACCCGCCTGTGGTTCCCAGAGGTGACCTTGCTATAAACCCACTCCTGAGACCCTTGAATCCTCTCCTTGGATAAAACACACACACACACACACACACCACACCACACCACACCACACCACACCACACACACACACACAGAGTTAACTCCTTTACAATTGCTTTCTTGGCTCATTTGCTGGGCAAAGATATCTCTTGCCTGGAAAAGTGTGCCCTTACCAATTTATTATCTCCATCTTTCTACCTGCCCTAAACTTAGTGGCTAGTCCCATCTGGCCCTGCCAGACATCCTTGGCCACCCGCCTGTAGCGTAGCTCCCCTTGAGGCCTTACATAATTGTTGTGTTCTTCTTCCTCCAAAGCATGGCAGAAAAGCTTCATCCTCTTCCTTGCGTCTTCTGCCTCCTGGGACCTGGAAGTTCCGCCTGTACCTTCTGCCCAGCAATTGGCTCCTAGCCTTCTTTACTGACGAATCAAGAAACAATTGGGGAACAGGACTTTAACCCCAGAACCTCCCCTTACAGATAGTTACCGTATACATTTTATTTAAGAGATGTATCAGTCAAATGTTATTCGTGGACCTGACTTATGTCCTGGTTTAAATGAATTCATCATAAGCAATTTTTAAGTGGTTGGAAGTGAATTACAGCATATGGTAAATGACATTAAAAAGTCATTATGAAGGCTAGTTAGATGACTCAGCAGTTAAGAGCTTAGACTACTTTTACAGAGTACCTTAGTTTGTAGTACACAGGTATACATATAAGCAAAATACCCTTATATGTAAGATAAAACAATTTTTAAAAACGTAAAGTTTTTGCAGCCAATAAGATAGCTCAGTGGCTGGTAAAAGTGCTAACAACCAAGCCTGATGACCTGAATTGATGTCTGGAACCCACATGTTGGAAGGAGAGAACAAACTTATGCTAGTTGTCTCATGACTTCCAGGCATTGTGTTCTGGTGCAGGAGCATGCACACAAAATGAATAATGTAAAAGTCAAATTAAAAAATTTAATGTTTTAATGTGTGGTGTTAATGTTCTCATGTATAGTGGCACAAACCTTCTGGCACCTTAAAAGGCAGAGGTAGGCATCTCTTGAGTTTGAGACCAGCATGGTCTACATAGTGAGTTCTAGGCCAGTTAGAGATATATAGTGAGACTCTGTCAAAACAAAACAAAACACCTTGCTATTGTGGCATTAGTAATTAGATAGTAAAAATGTGTTGAGACTTGAAGAAAAGGTTTTTACTTTAAAAAACTCATTTGTGTAGGATTTTCTTAAGATAATTAAAATCTGATTTCTTCCTGGGCATGGTGTCACACACCTTTAATGCCAGCATGTGGGAGGCAGGGGCAAGTTAGTTCCAAGCTGGCCAAGTATATACAGTGAGACCATCTCAAGATCCAAAGCAACAAAACACCAGATTTCTTAATGATGTAGTGAAATATTCAGACCAGTTAGGACAGGAGAGAGATGAAACTTGATTGTCAAGTGACTGATGCTAAATGATGGATACATGGGGGATATGATACAATGATGGATACACACATTTTCTTTACTCTGTATGCTCCATATTTCTATAAGAGATGGGTCTAAATTGGCAATATTTGCACATAAAAGGTAGAGGCAGGAGAGTCAGGAATTCAAGGCCAGCCTGGGTTACATGAGATAAGTTGTTTTGATCAATAACAGGCAGAAACAACATAACAGAGGAAAGGTTTCTTTTGAGTTGTTTTTTGTTTTGTTTTGCTTTGTTTTTCTCCCAGAGGGATTTAGTTCATGGGGAAGGCATGGCAAGAGCAGTTTAGTTCATGAGTTTAGGAGGAGAGATCATGTGGTAGACTCCTGAAATCACAGTAAATGTGAAGCAACTGAAAAAAGGCTAGGGATGGGTCTACTCTCTCCCACAATTAATTTAGCCAGACTTTCCTAAAAGAAATATAGTCTTCAAATAGGGCTACAGCTGGATCAGCTCTTCTTTTGTTTGTTTTTTGTTTTGGAAATAGAATTTCCTACTATATGAAACCTGTCCTATCTCACCTTTCTTAGTTTGGGATTACAGGTATGGTGCCTTCACAGCTGGCTGGAGTAGATAGTTTTTTGAGGAGATTTTCCTAAGTATAGAAATTAGGATAGGCTGTTTACTGTGGGGGAGGGTAAAATTGCTCATCAATGCTGAGAACTGCTTAATGCAATAGTGTTAGATCAATATGATCCTGTGGCTGGGTTATTAAGCGACTTTGCTTCCCACTTCAGGCCTGCTCTGATGGCCTAATAGCTGAATTCATCCAGGGTTGGTACTTGGCCAGGTAAGTTGGGCAGAATGGCTGTACGGTACTTAGAATAGGATCATGGCAGGAGTTAGTATATGGTGAGGTTATAGGCGCCAGCCTGAGCAGAAAGGGAGCTAGAAGAGGAGGCTGGAACCTGTGATGCCAGAGGCCAGTGGGTGTGCTTCTTAATAGTTGCCTTTTCAAAGCATAACTTCAAAACGTTGTCTTAGTTCAGTGGTCACTCCAAGTTTTATAATGCGTTTTCAGTTTACTTGTCCACATTTAACCTGACCATATGCTTTATTTATATATGATGTGAGAATCACACAGCAGTGTGTTGCTTCTTAATGTCCCATATAAACATCATTTGTCTTTGCCTTAGGCATTGGTATTAAATAGGAAAACTGGTTCATGGCTTCCTTGTCAACATTAGCATCTGTGTGTCTTGTGTTCCCTTTTCTCCCATCATTGTGTTATTTTCATCATATATCATACTTTTCTGTGTTTCTACGGTATGTATACATGCATACGTACTGCTTTAAACTGTTTTTTCAGTCTTTGTGTGTTTGATACTCAGGATTTATTGAACTAGAACCCCATACATACTAAGCAAGCACCTAGCTAAAGCATTTTTAGTTAACTCTAAAATATATTAAATATGTAAAATATGTTTTTATTTTCAGTTTGTTTTTGTCTGGGACAGACCCTCACTTGAGACGTGCCTGCCTCTGTCTTTCAGATTACAGGCATATGCTACCATACACAGTTTCAAATTATATGCCTCTTGAAAGTTTGAAGGATTTGGGGTGAGGGAGGAATAGGAACTGGAGTGCTGTTGCCCTGCAGTCCAAGTTTGTTTCCAACTTTGGTTTTGTTTGGAGAGAGGTTTTCATTTATCCCTGGCTGGCCTGGACATTAACCTTGTAGACCAGGCTGGCCTTGAGCTCACAAAGATCTGCCATCCTTTGCCTTCAGAGTGCTGGGATTAAAGGCATGTGCACCGTGCCTGGCCTCGCCTTCAACTATTAACCTCCCTTGTTCACTTTTCCCAGAGCTAAGAGTTGAAGGTCTGTGCCACCACATTCAATTTCAACTATTGTTTATATTTATTCTTTCCCATTTCTAGTGTTCTTTATTCCTAAACATAGATTTGTACCAACATCTTTTTTTTTAAAGATTTATTTATTTATTATATGTAAGTACACTGTAGCTATCTTCAGACACCCCAGAAGAGGCATCAGATCTCATTATGGATGGTTGTGAGCCACCATGTGGTTGCTAGGACTTGAACTCAGGACCTCTGAAAGAGCAGTCAGTGCTCTTAACCACTGAGCCATCTCTCCAGCCCCCAACATCTTTTTTATTTTCCTGCTTGAGGAACTTTTTTTTAAACATTTGCAGTATGGGTTTGTTACTGTGTTCCTATACTTAAAAAATATTGCTGCGGTTTGTCTCTTGTGGCTTATGGCTTTTGTTGTTTTTTGTTTGTTTTGTTTTTTTCAGGTATGGTCTCACTCTTATAGTCCAGGCTGGCTTAGAACTTACTATGTAAATCATGCTTGCCTGGAACTCACGGCAGTCTGTCTGTCTCAACCTCAGTGTGCTGGGGATACAGGAGTAAGACACCATATCCAGGCTGCCAACTCATGTTATTTCTAATAAGAAAAGTGGTGTACTTGTTTTGAGCATATTTATGCGCGCGTGTGTGTGTGTGTGTGTGTGTGAAGGTCAGAAAACAACTTGTAGGAGTTGGTTCTCTTCTTCTACTATGTGAGTCTCACTGATGGAACTCAAGTTGTCAGGCTTTGTGGCAAATGACTTTACATTCTCCCATCTTACGGGTCACTGTTCAGCTTCTTTGTTCCTCTCTATATTTTGTTTCTTTCTGTATAATGCTTTGTGTTCTCTCTCTCTCTCACACACACACACACACACACACACATTACATAGGTATGTGCACTCTTGTGTATGAGACAGAGACAGCGACAGACAGAGAGGGCTCATTTGTTGGGGTCAGAGGACATGCAGTTGTGATACCTCCACTGCCAAGGTGAACCACGTCCAAGCATTCACCCCAGTGCCCTATGTGTGGGAGGTCTTTTTTCTTCTGGCATATGTCATCCCAAACTACCCACAACCCTACCCTGAACTCAGGGTCTGTTTGTTTCACTTTCTCGTGGGATTATTCCCTCACCAAGTGGTCTTTTATGCTTCTAATACACAGATTACTACTTAAACAAGACTCTTCCCCTTTGCAGATCTCTGGAAATCTTGCTGTGGAAGCTGCAGTGTATCACAGTATACCCTTTTATCTCAATATCTTTACTTGCAGATGTTCAGAGCAATGACTCATTGGTCTGGTTTGAGGCTTCTGACTTCTGCTACGCTGTCAACACTGGAACCTAACTGGCTCTCCTCTTGGATATTCAGTTGTTGCCCTCTGTCATGGAAATTCTGTACCTTTGGATCTCTGCCTTCACACACTCCAGTTCATAGATGTGGACGGAGTAGGGCCTGGGTGGAAGCTCAGTTGGTTAGCCTAGCAACTCTTCCCCAGGCACCCACACCACCAGATGAAGCTATCCAGCACTGTCCTGGCCAGCTCCCCCTCATGCCTTCAGGGCCAATTCAACCTGATCCCCTGCTAATAGGATCAGCTCTACTGTACTCCCAGGGAGAGGTGCAGGGCCTGCTCTCCTGTTCTCATGACCTCAGCAGTGAGGAGGAGGGCGAGGGGCCAGCTCTCCTGTCCTCACACCCTTAGGGCAGGCTCACCTGTGTGCCCTCCTACCAGGACCAGCTCTATCATGCTGCTACCCAGGTGAGAGGCGGGGCCAGCTCTCCTGAGTGCTGGAGCCAGTGAGGGACTGGCCCAGTTCTGCTCAGCCTTCGGATATCAACATGGTCCCGGGAAACAGCCCAGACCAGGGACATTCACATGGCCTTTGGTGGTAGCATGGGCCAGGGACATCAACACAGACCCTTGCTGCTGTAGGGCCACAGACCCAGATATAACCCTCAGTGGCAGCAGGGACTGGGACTTCACCATGGCCTCAGGTGGGAATGTAGGCTACTCACTCCTGCCATGCTGTTCCTCACCACCCTTGCATGTCTGGCTCCATCTCTAGAGTGCTCATTCCACTTCTTCCATCTTTTCACCACAGACTCGGACATCATAGTGGCATCGCACTGGGTAGGCCCTGTAGCATTTTTTACTTGAAAGGCAAAAGCCCAGTGGAAATATGAATGCTAAGTAAGCTGAGATAGCTGTGAATGATGGTGATGGAGTCTGGGGATGATAGTAACATTTAGATGTAAAGGGAAATATCCAAACAACCTCAAAAAAGCAGCGCATGAGGGAAATAGTGACAAAAATGTGCTCACTGTGAGAGAAAAAGGACCTGAAAAATTGAAAAAGTTAACCTAACTCAGAATGTGGCCACTAGTTCATCTTGTAATTTTCTCTACCTATTCTGATGTTTTGAGGTAGGGTTTCCTGTAGCCCAGGGTGTCCTGAGACTTACTGTGCAGTCAAGGCTAGCCTTTGACTCACAGCAAACTCTCCTACCTCAGCCTCCTTGGTGAGATTGCGGGTACTGCTACTTTGACTGTGTTGTTGTTGTTCTGTTTGTTTTCTACTAAAAATACATTTGAAATATAGTAATATAGTATATAATATAGTAATATAGTATATAGTGTAATATAGTAAAAACAAGACTCTCAGTTCATTTTATAAAGCTCACTGTATGCATTGTCCCCAGCAATTTATTTTAAGTAATGAGCAAAAGCATATAGGCCAATGATGGCTATTGGAACTACTTTTTGACATCAATAAATGGAATCTAGCTCCTTGTGGCCTTGTCAAGATGCAGTGATAAGTGGTACAGCCTAGTTTTGACCTTGCTGATAAGGTCAGAATGTGCATTTCATATAGCACATTCAGTTTTCACAGCTGCTAGGAGGTTACTTTGAACGACACAGTTAAAGGAGAATTAAAAATCAGTTGATGCTGAAAATAAAATCACTTATTTTCTTCTTGCTCTTGCAGTAAGTTATAGGTGACATTCATTTAGAGCAGTTTGGATGTGTGAATTGACTCTTGTTTTGCTTGCAGGCTCTCCGGTACTTGGCTGAATGCCGTGCGAACAGAGAAAAGATGAAGGGAGAACTGGGGATGATGCTGAGCTTGCAGAACGTCATCCAGAAGTAAGTCCAGCAGGCAGACAGTGAGTCTGTAGCGTCCCCTGAGGTTCCAGAAAAATGCTCTGTGCAAACTGAACCAAGACTCAAATTTTATCTTCCTTTTTAAGCTTCAAGAATTATTTAGAGAATTTAATTCTAACAGAAGATAGGCTTCTGTAGGTTTTATGTCCAAACATTCTTTGCTAATGAATTCCTAGCTGTCCTGGAACTAGTTCTACAGACCAGGCTGGCCTTGAACTCAGACATCTGTCTGTCCCTGCCTTCTGAGAGCTAGGACTAAAAGTATGTGCCACCATGCATACCTGTTTTTTTGTTTTTATTGATAAATGTGGGTATTTATAGTTCTTATGAGTATTTATATTTTATTTAAGATATTGACATGGTATCCATCTTGTCATTTGGGGATATTAATAAATATTTCAAAATTTATTTGCTTTTCTGGCCTAAGTTTTAGAGTAATACTAGGATATCTGTAGCTAATATGACAGAAACAGGGAAACATGTTTTTGTTCAGATAGGAAGAAAGCTGAGTATCCATGACTTTTAGTATCTCTCAAACATTCCTTCCCATTGTACTTTGTAGTTAATTAATTGATGTTTGTGAGTTTATGGTTTAAGGATTTAAAATTCATATATTTCCTATTGACTAAAAAAGGATTTCAAGAAATCACTCACTCGTAGGCCATTGTCTAAAAATTAAAATACACAATATGTGTGTGTGTGTGTGTGTGTGTGTGTGTGTGTATGTATGTATGTTTATTTTGAACTGCTCATCTTCCTGCCTTTACTTCCAGAGTGCTGTGTGTGCCACCATACCTAGATTCTGTGGTGCATGAGAAGGAACTCAGGGATTCATGCATGTTAGTCAAGCACTTTATCAACTGAGCCCTGCGCGTGCGTGCGTGCATGCAAATGTGTAAGAAAAAGTCCTATACTGAATGAAGCTTTATAGTAAAGTTCAAGAGTTGATTTGGTAGCAGAACATCCAGACAACTAATTATAGTAGAGGATCTGTAGGAGGATAGTGTGGTGCATTGTCCATTATTACATCATCCTGACTTTACTCAAAAGACCCTTCACCAGGGTCATGGAAAATGAAAGTTTCTTTTGGTGAGGTTATCATGAGTCTGATTGAAAGCTCCTGGAAACTTAGAGCCATTTAACTTGATAAATATAATTGTATATATCTGTATATTTTAAGTTAGTGGCATGTGTATTCCTTAAACAGGCATAGTGTTCTGTGAAAACTTTCTTTGAAGTTCAAAGTAAATGGTACAAAAAGATGTTGAAAATTAGATTTAAAACTAGTGTTGGAGCCAGGTGGTGGTGGCACATACCTTTACTCTCAGCACTCCAGAGGCAGGACCAGGTGTGATTACTATTCATACCAGACATTTCAGCACGCAAGAGGCTGAATCAGGATTGCCAGGAGTTAAAAGTCAGCTTGGTCTACAGAGACTGCTCAGTGGTTCAGAGCGCCCGGCTGCTCTTCCTGTGGACTCAGGCTTGCTTCCCCCACCCTCGTGGTCACTTACAACTGTCCAAAATGCCAGTTTTAGGGGATCTGAACCCCTCTTTTGGCTTCCGTAGGTACTGCATGCATGCAGTGCACAGGCATACATGGGTGTGTATTTGGTCATATAAGTCAGAGAACAGCTTGAGTAAGTACCTTTAACTGCTGGATCACCTTGCTCCACTACTAGTAAAATATTTATTACTCATTCTAATTTGATCCCACAGCCCTTTGTAGAGGCTTCTCATGTTTGTTTGTTTGTTTGTTTTTGTTTTGTTTTTTGTTTTCTGCCCTTCAAGCTTGGGAAAAGTTACCTCTGTTCACAAAAATAAGGATTCGAAGCATTTGTATTTGGTGTGTTAATATAGGTAATCTAGTTAGCCTAGTTAGTCTGCCTGCTTAGTGTTAGACTTACAGACAGACTATTACAGGCGGACTCTCCTGCTACTCTCTTGGCTACTGGGGATCCAAACTCCATTTCTCACTCTTGCATGACACATACTTTCTCTACTGAGCTCTCTTCCTGACCCTGTTAATACATTTCTTGAAATGGCATTGTTAATATGCTTGCCAGCAGTTTTTATCTTGTTGGATCTTTTTCAAACATTGAAAATTGCCTGTACTGCAGCTCTGTGCCTCTATAGTTCAACTTTAAAAATAGCACCTGAACCAATAAAAGAAAGATGATTTAACAAAAATTGTGGTAGTAGTGGTCCAAAGAAATTTGGTAACTTGATCTTGTTACTTGATTTCCTAGTTAATGATTTCAATTAAATGTAGTTTTGTGCCATGCTAGGATAGATAATGAATCTCAATCATGTTTTAAATTAAACTAGGAGATTGTTATAGCCCAGCCAGGCATGGTGGCTTATTATAAGTGTCTTAGTTAGGGATTCTATTGCTGTGAAGAGACACCATGATCATAGCACCTCGTAGAAGGGAAAGCATTTAATGGGATGGCTTTCTGTTCAGAGGTTTAGTCCATTGATCGCTGTGGGAAGCATGGCAGTACATAGGCAGACATGGTGCCGGAGAGGTAGCTGAGAGTTCTAAAATGAGGATCAGCAGGCAGCAGGAAGAGAGAGAGCAACACTGGGCCTGGCGGACTTGAGTACTCCATACCTCTCACCCCACCCACCAGTGAAATACTTTCTCCAACAAGGCCACACTTCCTAAATGTTCTACTCCCTGTGAGTCTGTGGGGGCCATTTTAATTACACCTGCCAGAATGAGGTAGGAAAACTTAGTCTGGACTGTGTAAAAAGTTGAAAGGAGGGGCTGGAGAGGTGGCTCAGTGGTTAAGAGCACTAACTGCTCTTCCAGAGGTCCTGAGTTCAATTCCCAGTAACCACATGGTGACTTACAACCATCTATAATGGGATCTAATGCCCTCTTCTGGTGTGTCTGAAGACAGCTACAGTGTACTTATATACATTAAATAAATATTTAAATAAATAAATAAATAAATAAAATCTTTAAAAAGTTGAAGGGTGATCTTACAGGCTAAATGCTTTTTCTATATTATTGATGATTCTTATTCTTTCCTTTTCATTCGTTGAATCAGAATCTTGTATTATAGACTGATCTCAAACTTAGGTAGCCAAGGAAGACCTTGAACTTTCTGCCTCTTCCTCCTGCATGTGGTTACTATAGGAGGATGTCACTGTACCCTGTTTATGTGATGCTGGTAGAAACTGAACATAGAGCTCTAGACATGTTAGCCCTGCACTCTGCCATCTGAATTTCATTACCAGTTTCCATTATTGGGCATTCTAAGACTCATTGGTGTTTCTTTTTAATCGAACAAGGCTAAAGGAAACAAAACTCATCAAAATTGAGAAGTATAATTATAAAACCAATAAAAATGACCTTATATTTATGCATTTTTTTTTCAAGGACTACAACTCCAGGAGAAACAAAACTTCTGGCCTCAGAAATCTATGACATTCTTCAGTCCTCCAATATGGCTGATGGTGATAGTTTTAATGAAATGAATTCACGTAGAAGGAAAGCTCAGTTTTTTCTGGGAACTACAAACAAACGTGCCAAAACAGTAGTTTTGCACATAGATGGTCTCGATGATACGGTAAGACTTAGAGATGTGGTTCGTAAGACAACAATGAGAAATTGTATCACCAAACATGTTCTTTGCAGTCACTTGCCAACTTGTTCTAAGAAAAAGTTGCAGTGTTAATATTTTATACTTAAGACAAAAAGATCATCTTATGCTAAAGATATTGGCTAATCAGCATACATAGCAGTTTTAAATGTACTAGTAGAACTTAAAGAATATGTAATAAAACACCTGAACTGACAGAAATGTAAGACTTGTTAACAGGTCTAATTAGAGCCATGCATGATTTATGTAGATGAGTTATAACTTACTAATGTCAGAAACGAGATGGGTCCTGTGGGTGTTAAAAGGCTCTGGTTAGCATGACTTTTGAGGACTCTCCAGTGTCATAGCATGGATCTGTGTGTCACTTTATGTAGTCCATCCAGTGGTATGCAGTACTGCTTGGCTCTTAGAAGCCTACAAGAGCCTGTCTATATTTTTAAAGCACAGTGTCAGCATCTTGGGTGTATATACCCAGTGGCATTGCTCAGCCATATGGTCATTGTAAGCTTAACTTTTTGGATGAACTATCAGATTGTTCATGGTGGCTGCACAATGTATTTCAACCAGCATTGCAAGAGGGGCCTAGTGTTTCCACATCCTCTACTAGATTTGAGGACATTTTAGACATGTCTCGGTCATTGCTTTAGTGGTTAAATTGGGGTTTATTGTGCATATCTTTTGCTTCAGATTTATATTTGAGGGAAGTATTCATTTCTTCTTTGTTCTTTGTCCAATTTTAAATGGTCCTTTATTGCTCAGCACTGAATGTGTATACTGTTAACCACTGAGCAGTCTCTCCAGCCCCTTTCTGTACATTTTATTGAAGTCATCGATGAGACCATTCTGCTCTGGGCTTTGCGTTGTGGACAGTTTTTTTGACCATTAATTGAATCTCTTTATGTGCTTTATTAGATCTAGTTATCTTTTTTTTTCCTTAGTAAGCTTTGATTGTTTATGTCTTTGTAATAATGTTTACATTTTGCTGAGGTTGTGTAATATTGGCAAACAGTTATTCACATTGTTTGTAAGGCTGAGTGCCACTGAACTAAAAATTCAAGGTTTGAAATGCTTCAAAATCCAAACCTTATTTTTTAAATATCAACATGATGCTCAAAAAGGTTTGGTGTGTAGAGAATAAAATTTTATTTCAGATTAATAAGTTTTCTCCACTCATAAAACAAGCAAATTCAGGCCTAATTACAGATATAAAAGCAGCTCTTGACAGGTTCATTGAAAATGGGGCCAGGAAAATCACCATGTAGACAGGGAGACAGGGACGGACAGAGAGAGAAAGAGCAAAGAGAAGAGGAAAACAGGGAGGGATAGAGGGAGGGAGAGAGAGGGAGATCTATCTGGGGTGACAGGAGGGTCCTTTTGTGCACTACCCACACCTGGTGCAAGCAGGTGATGATACAGGCAGTTGCTAGGTCCCTGAGAGTAGGCCAGTGGATTAGCCTGTGGATTAGCGGGTAAGTCTTAGGGGCCCCTGGTTTGAAGCCCAACACAGATTTTCTTTTCTTTTTCTTTTTTTTATTATTTTCTAAATTTTTAAATTTACATTCCAAATGATTTCCCCTTTCCTGTTTCCTCCTTCCCCGAAAGTCCCATAAGCCCCCTTCCCTCCCTCTTTTCCCCATTCAACCCCCTTTTGCTTCTATGTCCTGGCATTCCCCTACATCCAGTCTTTCCAGGACCAGGGGTCTCTTCTTCCATCTTCTTGGAAATCTATTGATATGTGAATTGCCAACACAGATTTTTAAACCTTATTTTTTGTTTATGAATGTTTTGCCTGCATATGTGTATGTACTAGAGGCTGGCACTGGATCCCTGAAACTAGAGTTTATGAATGTTGTTGGCTACTATGTATATGCTGGGGTATTCTGCAAGAAAACAGTTTTTGTAAACTGCTGAAGCATCTTTCCAGCCTAAAAATTAATGGGTTTTGAATTTGAGATGTTCAACTAGTAAAGTTAACACAAAAGTGTAAAATCTAGAAAAAACCTGCCAGATCCAAGCACTTTGCTCCCAAGACAAGACAAAGGATACTTAACCGTTCATAACTTTTTATTTTTATAAAGTTGGCAGTAATATTTCCTTCTTTATTCCTGAGTTTAGTGATTGGCTTTTTCTTGGAAGTTAAAGGTTTATCTGTTTCATTGACCTTTTCAAAGACCCAAATGTTCTTTTACATTTTAAATTTTGTGGGGTAGGGGCTGTGTGCACTTGTGAAGGTAAACAGAAGCTGCTTCTCTCCTGTCCTAGGATCAAGTTCAGGTTGTCAGACTTGGCAGCAGGTGCTCTCAAGCTCATCCTGCTATCATTAGTTCTGTGGTTTGGGATTTTTGGTTTGTTTTTTGATTTTATTTGTTTGTTTGTTTTGCTTGTTTTGAGATCTGGTCTCACTTATCCAGGTTGTCCTTGAACTCAGGCAGTTCTACCTCAGCCTCAGGAATGCTGTGTGCCCTAATTATAGGAATATGCTGCTATGCTGGGACTGAGAACCCACTTTTTTAAAGGACACCAAGGTTTTATTGAGAAATAAAGTAACAGTTCTTAGCAGCAGGGAGTAGTCCCCAAAATGTGCCAAGAGCCGATAAAGACTTTTGATAAAGACTTTTCTCATTGAGGATTGTTTTCATGCTCTCAATCTGTTACTCCTCTAGCTGCTTCAAAGCAACTATTTTCTTTTTCTCTTCCCCTTTCTCCCATCCCCTTCCCCTCCACTTAGCCACTTCCTCCCTCCCCCTTCCTCCTCCTGTTCCTCCCTCCCCCTTCCCCCTCTATTTTCTCTATCTCCTTCCTTGTTCATTTCCTCCTTCCCCCTTCTTCCTCCAGTTCTTCCCTCCCCCTTCCCCCTCCAGTTTTCCCTCCCCCTTGCCTCTCTACTTACCCACTTTCTCCCATCCCCCTTCTGCTTCTACTTTCTTGCCTTCCCTTCTCCCGTTCTAAGGCCTTTCTATATTCTTTATTATTGCAACTTGAACATTTAACTTTCCAACTTTATTTTCATATGTCCCAAAGCCCCCCTTTTATTTTTGTTTAAAAATGGTTTTATTTTTGATGGATAATGGATTCCATGATGACTTTTCTCTACTGCACTTTGAGATAGCTACACACCTTCTTTCTTGTGTTCAGAATTTTGCTGTCTTGTCTTCCTCTCTCCTTTTCCTCCACCACTGCCTGTTTCTCAGTTGTTTACGTTGTAACTGGCTTGATTGATGTAGGCTTCCCCTTTCTGATGCCAAGGCAGAGAAGTCTTTCACAGCTAGCTTTAAGGCACATAGCTGCTTGAATGATAGGGCTGTGCTCTGTAATCTGAGTTTGAAGCTCTCTGGCTAGTAGGAGCCCAGTCTTTGTGGTTTTTTTTCTTTTTTGTTTTGTTTTTTTTGTTGTTGTTGTTTCTGTTTATCTAACTTGGCTTTGTGAATTTAAATTTGTGGCAGATTTATATGGATTTTTCCATTATATCTTCAAAACGAATTTTTCTCCACTTTTGCTGGATCTGTCAGGGATTCTTAAGTATGTGCTGTCTGCCACATTTCTTCCCCGTTCACTGGTGTCCTGTTTACTTCTTCCTTTCTCTGATTTATGATCGTTTCTGATTCAGTGTTCCTTGATCTCTTCTCTGAGTGCTGAGTTTCTTGTTATTCTTCTCCAGTGTGTCTTATTATAACATCGCTTTTACAGTTTATTTTCAAGTTTGACTTAGATATTATATGATGTCACCATAGCATGTTTACACTGTATCTTCTTGAACATAGAAACATTTTAGGAAAATTGTTCAATGCCCCTGGGCACTAACTCCTCCACCACCTATATTGTTTCTGAATATATTGGTTTTGATTGGTTTTTTTAGTTTAGTGCAGTGTTTGTTTGCTTCTTTTGAACGCCTGATAATTTTTTACTAGATGCCAGATGTTTTGTGCATTGTGGAACACAGAATTCATTTGTCTGCATAGCCTGCAAATGCTCCTCAGCTTTATTCTGTTTCGTTTCATTTTTCAAGACAGGGTTTCTCTGTAAATCCCTGGTTGTCCTGGAACTCACTCTGTAGACCAGGCTGCCTACCCCTGCCTGTCTCCTGAGAACTAGGACTAAAGCTGTGCACCACTAGTCCCTGCTCAGCTTCATTGTGAACCAACTATTGCTTGTTAATAGTTGGATCTTGAGCTCTGTTTTAAAGTTTTATTACATAGGACTGCACTTTTCAACCTAGGGATAAGTTTGCTACACTGTTGAGGCAATGCTCTTCCTACCCTGTAGACTTGCAGTTACTGTCTAGTGTAGCTCATGAGGGTATGTGCATTCCTAACCTAGTGTGAGCCCATAGTTGTTCATTCTGTTCCTCCCTAGCATCCATGCACTGATCAATCAGTTCACAGTGACCACTGCACCCTTGACTCTGGAGACAGTGGCTGTCTTTCTCTGTGGCTCCTTCCTCTTGTCCTCCTTTTATTCTTAAATTGCTTTGCCCTGAGAGTTACAGTTGCTTTATTTAACTTCCCTTTACCTCTGTCCTGAACTCAGGGAGGCTTCTGAGTCCTGGTTGGTTTCTGTTAGATGTTTTGTTGCTATGTCAAACTACTCAAGAAAGGAGTTGCTTATTTTGGCTTATAGCTTTTAGTTCATGGTTCCTGAGCCCTGAGGCCTTGGGCCTAAAACAGGTGCTGTGCCACTGTCGGTGGTAGAGGTGGCTGGCTACCTTAGAAGCGGGAGTATCTGCAGGGGCTTTCTTCTTTTCCATTTTTATTCTAACTGGGGCTGCAGCCTAAGGAATGCCCTCACAGATAACATACTAGAGATGTGCCTTACTGTGAGTGCTCGGTGTACATGTGTACACAGTTTGTGGAGGCTGGAAGAGAGTGTTGGATCTAGATGTGGAGTCATAGATGGTTGTGAGCTGCCATGTGGATTCTGGGACTTGAACCTATGTATTTTGGAA
The DNA here is from genome assembly GCA_036184795.1 of Tokudaia tokunoshimensis. NCBI lineage: Eukaryota > Metazoa > Chordata > Mammalia > Rodentia > Muridae > Tokudaia > Tokudaia tokunoshimensis. Next base: position 153,220,749 of record BTHU01000003.1, on the reverse strand, counting down.
GAGCGGCCAGTGCGCTTATTTAACCGTTGAGCTGTTTCTCTGGCCACAAGCTCTGCTCTCCTAATCTCCTGCTCATTTCTCAGTTCTATCCAACTGACAGCCAAGATTAGCATCAGTTTCATCCTACTCAACTCAGTTTTTCTTCTATCAGAGATATTACTTTTCCAATATCTAAGCATCAGAAGGTTTTTTTTAAAATAATATTTTGTCTATATTTTTAATTGCTTAATTGTTTTTATAAAGACAATTCATAATCCTTTGCTTTATTTGGGGGCTCAAACCTAAGGTTTTAAGGTTTAGTAAATAAGTGTGTGTGTATTAGGGGATGCTTCTACAGTCTTACTATCAGCGACAGGACCAAATACGCTAACAAATATCTTACTGAAACTGAGCTAGCTACAAAAGCCCAAAACATTTCTAGAAAATTCTAGAAATTTTCTGATAAATGAAAGTTGATTAAGTGGAATATATTAATATACATAAAATATCTCCAGTGTATCATGTTAATTATGTTGATTATGAGTAACAGTTACTTTTTAAAGCTAACACAAAAATCCAAAAGGGGTAAGGTGAGATAGTTCAGCACAGAAGAATATTTGGTGTGCAATCATGAGGACCTGAGTTGTATCCTCTATGCATGCATGGGTGCACATATGCAAATACATACGTGCCTCCCATCCTCTTCTCCCATATATACCACACACTCAAACCTAACTGCTCACAACTACAGGTCAATATATAGAAATTGTGACTGTGCTTGCCAAAATCTGAAATATAGCTGAAGTGATGAGGATAGTTTCCAGAAGGTCAAAGCAAAAAGCAGTTTCTTTTTTTTTTTTTATTTTCTAGGTTTTTTTATTTACATTCCACATGATTTCCCCTTTCCCGTTTCCTCCCTCCCCGAAAGTCCCATAAGCCTCCTTCCCTCCCTCTGTTCCCCATTCAACCCCTTCTCGCTTCTCTGTCCTGGCATTCCCCTACATCCTTAATTACAGGCACTGAATAGTGGGGATAAGAAAAGACAAATAGAATAAGATGTGGTGAAGTGGGAAATGGGATAATTAGCACCCTGCTTTAAAGTTCAAAGGTCATGTGTAAAGAAAGGTAACTATTACCCTCCTGTTGTAATTGTTGTCTTGAGGTTTACTGCCTCTGTCAGACCTAGTCCTGGGAGCTTCTAGCCTCTGTACAATCTGATCTAGGCCTAGAATATTTTCAGCCTCTGAGCCTTACAGTCTCACCCTTTCTTTTTCTTTCTCTACTCTGGCTAGCTGGATCAACTCAGCTGTTGTGCCTCAAACTCCTCTCCTAACTGACTGATTCAGTCTGACATCTCTCTCTCAGCCTCCCCTACTTGACTTAGCCTCAAACTAACTCTGGCAATCTGTTGTAATCTTCTGGCTTCTCATCTTCTGTTCTGCTCTGACTTGTCCTGGCTTCACCTGTGTCTACCTTGTTCTCTCTTCAACCTCTCTATAGACAAAATCTCCTGGTGAAACTGCTGCCTTTTCCTATCTTTCTGTTATCCTTCCATTTGTCTGTACTGCTTTCTTAAGTAGTTTTCCCTTTCCTCCCTTTTCTCAGGAGAGTTCGATATATCCTATTCTGTCAAATCTTTCTCTGATTGGTCACTTTGTCTGCCACTCAATTAGACATAACTTTCAAACATGGGTACGTCCTTCTACAAACTAACTTTACTGTCATTGTTTGAGATTAAGTGTTTATACTAAGGACAAATTTGTATTCCAGCCAGAGGGATTAAAGGTGTGTGCTAAGGATGAGACACAACAGCTAGAAATAGGTTTTTCCAGTAAACAGCATAGTCTTGGGGTTCACAGTGTGATCAAATATCTTACAACAACCTCTGTTATATTGTCAATACTAATAGAGGAAAATAAAAACCAAAAAGAGAATTTTGATAATACTTGATATTGCCATGAATGAAGGCTGAACTATTTATAAGGGACAATGACTCAAACATCGAATGCTTTTAATTCTAATATACGCCTAGAGATTTTTTCCAACATATTTTTATTGATCATTTGGGAATTTCACATTATGCACCCCAATCACAGTCACTTTCCAGTTCTTTCAGGTCCACCTCCCCCCCCCCAAACCCTACCCCCTGCACACACAAAAGAAGAAAAAACCAAACCCAACTAAAGATTTTTAAACTAGAATAGAGGGCTAGGGAGTGAATGTTTCAGACGTACCATATGCTCTCTGTTGTACTTGTCAACTCCGTCTCATCATTAAGCTGCAGTCAGATGATATGTAAGTAAATGAATGTGGCTGTCTCAGTAGAACTGCACAAAAATGACCGAAGTACTGCAGTTACTGCACCCTTAAGCTTGAGGAACCTCTACTCATCTGTTTTTGAGCACTTTGTTCTGTTATTCACTTGTTCTTTCTATGATATAAATTAGCACTGAGTGACTTCCTTCTGATAATAAAAATTATTAAAAGCACATATTAATATTGAAGTTTGAGCTAGGTGGAGATAGCATAAACCTTTAATCCCAGCACCCAGGAGGCAGAGAAAGGCTAATCTCTGTGAGTTTGAGGCCAGCCTGGTTTCAGGACAGCCAGGGCTACCCCCACACCCCCCAAAAATGAAGTTTGAAATATGCTAGGAATTACTGATAGGTTGGAATCCAGACCTTGTCCAATTAGCACATAGCAATGTTTCATGCTTTTGTCAGTGTGGACCACATATTTCTCTGTGGCACCATGAGCTTATAATGCTGCTGTTATTACTGTATTAGTTGGATATGCTTAGGTAGACAAGCATGGACCTTCAATATTCAATTCCCTGCAATTTCCTGTATAAGGAATAAGCTGCTGTGGAGGCTTAGTGAAGTAGGCTACACCTTCCAGCTTATACGTGTAGTAGGCTACACCTTCCAGCTTATACGTGTAGTAGGCTACACCTTCCAGCTTATACGTGTAGTAGGCTTTGGCATGTAGCTTTGTGTAATTCTGTTTTTAGTGCTTTAAAAGGGACAGAATCAGCACTGACAAGTAGTTTATGTGGCTTGAATTGATTTCTTTCCTCTTCCTGTTTTAATAACTATTTGCTTGCACTTTTCAGTCTCGGCGAAATCTATGTGAAGAGGCTTTGTTAAAAATTAAAGGTGTTATTAGCTTTACTTTTCAAATGGCTGTTCAAAGATGCGTGGTGCGAATCCGTTCAGATTTGAAAGCAGAGGTTAGTACTTTCAACAACTGAATATGCATGAAGTTACAAATTAGCAAATCATCATTCAGAATTGTTCCTTTATCCCGGCCCAGGCTTTGGCATCAGCAATAGCATCAACCAAGGTCATGAAAGCTCAGCAAGTGGTGAAAAGCGAAAGCGGGGAAGAGGTGAGACTTGCATCTGACTTTAGCCCTACCACACTGGAACTCTGGACTACTTACGATTAGAAAGTTATAACATTCGTAGAGGAATAGTTACGAAAATATATATGTATATACATATGTTAATTAATTAGTAGTTAATTACTGTCTCAGTAGTAGAGAAAAATTTTTTCTGAAGTTCAGAGTACTCTTGAAAGGCAAACTTTGAGGTCAGTGGAGATGTGATGCACATGTTATATGTAAAGAATACCGTTTCCTTACATTCTTTCAGTACTTTCTTTCTAACTTGAACTAGTTTTGCCAATCCAAGGAAATAAAAGTACACCTTTTTGAACAAGTAAATATGGTGAGTTCTTGCTACTGTGATGAGGAAGAGTGCATCTGTAAGCTATGAGCTCCTTTGACTTTCCACAGATGCATTCAAAGTGTCCCTGCACCTGTTTAACCCATTTCTACAGTGGTAGGTTATTTCTGTCCTAGAACCCAAACAGACTGACTGCATGAAAGAAGAGAGCATTAGACCTAGAGCCCTTGAGAATCGTGGGACTGAAGATGATGCTTAGAATGAGGCAGTGAGCATGTATGTGTCATGTTAGGTTGGTTTGTAATGGCTCTTCCGGCTTCTCTGTGTCAGATGCTGGTCCCTTTTCAGGATGCCCCTGTGGAAGTGGAAGAGAACACAGAGCTGCCTGACTACCTGCCTGAGGATGAGAGTCCCACAAAGGAACAGGGCAAGGCAGTGTCCCGGGTTGGATCACACCCTGAAGGTGGAGCCAGCTGGCTGAGCACAGCTGCAAACTTTTTATCCAGATCATTTTACTGGTGACTTCAACTTCAATTTGGGGCTCAAGGACTGTGCAAACCAACAGGGGGCCAACTTTCCAGTGTTGTGGTGAACTGTCAAGTGCAATTTGCAATAAATTATCATGGAAAGTTTCTAGATTACATGACTATGTATGCTGCATTTTACATCTTATTGGACATTTTCCGCACAAGACAGAGGCTACAGGTCAAGTTTGTTTATGAAGGTATTTTGGTATTGTTTTCCTTTGCTTAATTGCCTCACATTTTGTTTTGAAAAACATGGGTCCACTGTTAAAACCAAATGTATGTGTAGCTTTATATTCTGTTTTACAGAAGCATGTGATTAGGAAAACTCTTTTTCTCCTCAAGCCTCAGGAGATTTCTAAAAAGTTTTGCATAGCTCAAGTTGTGCATGAATTACCGAATATACTTTTTTTTCAGCCTTTCTTTACAAATGATATATGACATGTGCTTTGGTACCTTCTCTGAAAGTTGAAAACATACCTACTTGCCCCCTTCTGTGCCTTTTTTATTTTGCCAACCATGTTTTATAGAAAAGACATTAGTAATGACATTTTGCAAATGGAATTGTGTTCATTTGAACATAGAAGTACCTAAAAAGAAAAAAAAAAACTCCACAAAAAGCTGTACAGTCTTACTTGCTGTGATTTTAATAAGATTGCTGTAGGCCAGTTAAAACACAGGGATATTAGTTGTAAAGTACTTTCAGAAGGATTTGAATGTGGCCAAGTCTGGCTCTGTTGACTCCTGCTCAATTAGGTTAGAGTGGCTTTTAAGAAACAAGTCCACTGTGGTGTTTGAGCAGCAGATGTCTCTTGGCCTTACTCTGTGATGACACTGTATCCTGTTAGAGAAAAGTAATAGTTTAAACAACTGACAAACTTGAAAACAAAAACGAAATTGGATGTCTAGAATGTCGCAGTGCCACCGTGGTCGGTCTGACATCAGACATCAACCGCCTGGCACACACCCATCCCAGAGATGATGCTTCTCATTGCCTTTTTGTGGTTACTAAACAGAAATTTAACCAAAACAGGATCCACGTTACTGCTTAGAGAGAAAGAAAGCCAGCACTGGTCACTTACTCTTATTTTTCATATTTATTCAGAAAACTGACTTCAGTGAAGGTAAGATATATAGAGACATACACTTGTGTTTTTCTTTAAGACTGAATTACATGTATGCAATGCTTTCTTAAGATCCTAAAATATTTGACAACTAATATTTTCTTTTTAGAAGTCAGCTAAATCTATTTAAAGGCAACATTATTAGAACTAACAGGAAGACACTGAAGTGCATCTTCACCAGGTAGAGCTGCTGCTTTGCTGCTTGGAGAAAGTGAAGGGAAGTGGGACCCTGGAGGGTTTCCTTACATCTTTGTTGTTTCTCTTTTAGAGATCATTGAAGCTATCCAGTGTTGTTGGGGAGAAATAACCGTACAATTCTATGGCCCATGAAACCATTTAGTTCATTAATGTTTTGGCTTTCTGGAAGGAGGGTGTTGAAGGCACTTAGAGCATCTTCCCCACGTCTGGTCTCTGATTCAAGTGCTATGTACAAGCAGAAAGCAGACGTTTTCAGGGTACATTGCTAAGCTGTATCACTGCTTGCTGCCAGAGCCAGATGTGTCGAGAACAAAACAACAAATGACCTCCTTTCTATATCCACTAAAGCAAAGTTTACTTTCTGTTTCAACAGGTTTTTATTTTATTTTGCATTGTCACACATTTATTTAAAAACTATAGCCCTTTTGGTAGTGATGGTCCAGGTCAGTCGGTATTTTGGACTGATGTTTGTATGTATCTAGGTGTCCTAGGACTCGAAGAGAACTCAAGGCAACTATAATGGCAGTTTTTGAAATATATTGTAAAATAATAAAAGATAACAATGAAAATCAAGTGGATATTGTATTTTTAGATTTTTATTTATCAACTTGTCTTTCTGCCAATCCATCGATCCGTCCATCCATCCATCCATCCATCATCTATTTATGTCTCTGTGTGCACATGCCTGGGGGAGTCAGAAGAGTATTAGGTCCCTGGAGCTGGAGTTACAGACAGTTGTGAGCTGTCTGATATGGTTGCTGGGAGTTGGAGTTATTGCTCTAGCCCTGGGATATTGTAGTATAAAGATTGACCCTTAATTCCTTTTTTTTTTTGGTGATGCTGGGTATCCAACCAGTGACTCAAGATTCTATTTAAACCTGTTTGTATCTATTTATATATTTAGAGACAGTGTTTTACTGTCTAGTCCAAGTTGGCCTGAACCTTTTATGTGGCCTACCTAAACCTAGAACTCTAGATTATCCTGCTTACATGCTGAATGGCAGTTTATAGGCATGTGTCATCATGTCTGACTCTTGGGCAGTTTGCATACCTAATGTACAGCAGCACATAGTCTTAGCTCTATAGTTGTAAGAGTTAGGGGAAATACCTCACCTGTTCCTGTGTAACTATGTGTGGACCCCTGAGCTGGACAAACCAGACCTGGAATCAGTTTATATGCACTTTTGTTGTGCTTTTGGGTTTGGTTTCCCAGAGCTTCTTGTAGAAGCTTGTGCTCCAACTTTAGATCTACCCATATTCTGATTTTAAAGAATTGCTACAGAAGAATAAAAATTGCTTCTTATAACTTGCTACATGTGTAAGACTAGACAGTAATCCCTGAACTATATAGCAAATTGAAGGTAAATTTCACACAAGATCATTTATAGGGTTCAGTGAGATCATGATGTTTTACAAGAAATACTTACTGGTATCCGGTGGAATTGTTGCTACTGGCCATGTGGCACGATTGTCTTCACATTGATTCACGCCCTCTCTCCCGCCCTCTATGCATGTGCACATATGCCAAAGCACACATGTAGAGACAACTTCTGGAAGTCTGCTCTCTCCTTTTGTCATGTAAGTTCCCAGTATTGAACTGAGGTGGTCAGGTATAGCTTGGCCAGCAGTCGTCTGTCCCTGATGAGCCATCTCATCAGCCTCCTGAATCTCAAGAAATAACACACTATTAGCCTTTGACTCATCTACTCAACACTCATCTGTTTCTACTCAAGGGGTTTGGGGTTGTTTCTGAGGCTTAGCTCTAGTTTTTATCTAAAATTACCCCTTGAGTTCATTTATCTGTTGTCAGATATTTTTTTCTTTTCAGATGCTGAAATTCATATTTATCTAGAAAGTAGAGAAGTGGTGAAACGTAAGGAAATGTACATTTAAGACTAGTATGCAAGAGCTTTTGTACTGTTCATATACAGTTTCTGTAAGTCTCAAAGTGGCATAACACTGATACATTATAACCACTGATAGAAAAGTCACAATACTCACAGAATAAATATGTTTGATAGAAAAGTTACTCCACTAGACACAAAGTACAGTGAAAAGATGACAGGAAAATCATAGTCACTTGTGATTACTTTTTAAATTTATCTACTGTTCAAATGTTGCCCCCCCCATCTTCCTTGACCACCCCCAAGTTCTTCCTCTCACCACCCCTCCCCTTTGACTTTGAGAGGATGCCCCACCTCTCTGCATCCTCCTTCCCTGGGGCATCAAGTCTACACAATTAGGTGCATCCTCTTCCACTGAGGCCAAACAAGGCAGTCCTCTGCTACATATGTGCTGGGGGCTTTGGACCAGCCCAGGTATGCTCTTTGGTGGTAGGGTCCTGGATAGCTCCCTAGGGGTCAGGTTAGTTAATACGGTTGGTCTTCCTGTGGGGTTGCCATCCCCTTCAGTTCCTCCAATCTTTCCCCTAACTCTTCCATAGGGGTCCCCACCTCAGTCCAGTGCTTGGCTGTGGGTATCTACATCTGTCTCAGCTGTTGGTAGAGCCTCTCAGGATAGCCATGCTAGGCTCCTGTCTGCAAGCACAACACAGCATCAGTAATAGTGTCAGAATTTGGTGCCTGCCCATGGAATGGTTCCCAAGTTGGGACAATCACTGGCCAGCCATTCCTTCAGTCTGCTCCATTTTGTTCCTACATTTCTTTTACACAGGAGCAATTTCGGGTTGAGAGTTTTGTAGGTAGGTTGATGTCCCCATCCCTCCATCTGGGGCTGTCTGACTGCTGGAAGTGGTCTCTTCAGGTTCCAATTCCCTACTGTTGGGCATTTTGGCTAAGCTCACCCACATTGAGTCCTGGGAGCCTCTGCATCCCAGGTCTTTGGAGCTTTCTAGAGGTTCCCTTCACTCCACACCCCTGGCAGCTGCATATTTCCATTCATTCTCCTGGCCCTCTGAGCTTCTCTCCTGTCTTCTCCATACCTGATCCTGTGTGGTCTATTACTTGTTTTTATGTGTGTATATGCATGGGTAAGAAGCATACACTACACTTCTAACATGTTCAAAATATCTGTTTATCCAGAATAAAGTCATTGTACTCTCCTTTGCAACCTTACTCACTGGTTCTCACTGTTGATATTTTGAATGTCTTATCAACAAACATAAACTTAACCAACCTTTTCATAACACCCCCCCACTCCATAAATGACTGTATCATGTCCCATATCTTATCCTTTGACTCAGATTGTTACTCTATACTTTCTATATTGATTTTTTTATCTGAATTCTGCATATGAGAAAAAAATGTATTTTTCTAAGTCTTACTTGTATGCTTCATATTTTTGTTCCATTCAATTTATTTGAAAGTCATATCTTTTATTTGTATTTATAGGTGTATAAACTTTCAGGAGTTTAAGTGCACTACATGCATGAGTCCACGGAGGGCACAAGGGCATTGCTCCCCCTGGAACTGGAGTTGGAGGTGATTATGAGTAAGGTGGTTGCAAGGACACAAACTTGGGTCCTCTGCAAGTGTAGTAACAATGGTAACCACTGAGCCACATCTCTAGGCCCATCTCTGGTTTCATGGTTTCATTCTTTATGGATGACTAGTACTGTACTGTGTGTATGTGACACTTATGGGCACTCAGATTGGTTTCATTTATTGACACTTGGTAAGAGTAGAGTGCAAAAACAAAGTAATGCACTGGCATGATGGCTAGTATTAATTTTTTTGTTTTGTTTTTTTGTTGTTTTGAGACAGGGTTTCTCTGTGTAGCCTTGGCTGTCCTAGAACTCACTCTGTAGACCAACGTGGCCCCGAACTCAGAAATCCGCCTGCCTCTGCCTCCCAAATGCTGGGATTAAAGGTGTGCGCCACCACTGCCTGGCTAGTATTAATTTTCAACTTGAGGAAATCTAGAATTCCCCCGGGAGACAGGCTTCTGAGCATGCCTGTTGGGGTTATTCTGATTGTAGCAATTAAAATGAAGGCTCATCCTTTGTAGTGACATCATTCCCTGAATGAAAACCTAAACTGTAAGTAGAGAAAAGTAGCTGTTGCTTAGTAGGAGAACCCTACTATTAAAGTTGAAGTCCAATATGTCTGGATAGCTTTCTGAGCTTGGCACAAAATGGAGGACTCCCTTTCTTAGTGGGGCTTCTCTTTATCTAACCTTACATGCAGAGTGTCTCTGAGCACAGATTTGTGACCTTATCTGAAGAATGGCAGAGATCTCTGCAAGTGCTGCATGACTCAGCACTCAAATCCTGCTCTAGCTTCCCACCTATAGGATAATTAGGTACTGTGTTATAACCAATCAACCCTTTCTGCCTATGGTAATTAAGTACTGTATTATGACCTATCAGCCCTTTCCATCCATACCCCTAAGAACCCTTATATTTTTACCCTACCCCTGAAACAATAAAAGAAAGCTGTCTTATTGAAGCTAACTCCTGGAAATCCTGTCATACTCATGGTTATCCTAACCCTGCTTGTCGATTCTGCTCCCTTCACTCCCATGGACTGGTGGCCAACGACCCCCAAGGGAAGGGAGATCCACAGATAATTGAGCAATAACAAACATTTCTCAGTCCTCTTTCATGATTGATAATGTGATGTGATCAGTGCTTAAAGTTGCTCTGTCCTGACTCATCATGACTGACTATACCTTTGAACTGTGATCCAGAATAAACCCCTTCTCCCTCAAGTTACTTTTGTAAGATTTATTCCTACAGCAACAGCAGACATCTCTTGAGTACTGACTAGGTTCATGGCAAATTGTATGTGTGTGTGTGTATGTATGTTTATGGTATAGCTAGGTTACATGATAGTAATATTGTTAGGTTTTGAGGATCATCCATACTGATTTCAAAAGTGGTTGCACTAATTTGTATTCAAAAGAATGTGTTCTTTTCCTCCTATGTGCTTACCAGCATTTGATGTTCATTTTTTCAATGATAGGGATCTTGACAGGGATACAGTGGAATCTCAAAATGGTTTTCGTTTTCATTGCTCTAATGAGTAAATGTGTGGAACGTTTTTTCCTTAAACTTACTGGGTATTTGTATTTCTCTCTACTGGTTAATGAGGGTCAAGCAAAAGGAGTCTAGAATAAAGTAGGAAGAACTGGTCTGTGGTAGGTCTGGGTCCTTTGCTAGAGCTTGCAACTCCCTATAACTGGCTCAAGGGAGATCTGATATTCTCTTCTGGCCTCTGGGGCATCAACACACAGTACACACATACACCACAACTTAAAATAAGATAGAGTGTTAAAAGAATTCCATGAAAAATCTGCAGACTCCAAGATTGCCACCTGCTTTCTGTAATCATCTCATTTGATCCTTGTTTTGATTTTTTTTAAAAAAAACTTTTTAATATATGTTTGAAATCATAATTACATCATTTCCCCTTCCCTTTCCTCCCTCTACCCCATGCCATCTGCCTCTTTGCTCTCATTTCAAATTCATAGCCTCTTACTAATTATTGATATGTGTGTTCCTAAATAAATACAACCTGCTCAGACTAAATGTATAATGTCACTTAGGGTTTGGGTTAGTATATGTATGTATATTTTCAGGGATGACCATTTGGAGAAGACAATATCTCCTGTTCTCAGCATTCCTTAGTTGCCTGTAATTCTTTGTGTATAGGTTTAAGGCCTCCTGAGTTTTCCCCTTCCATGTTAGTGTGGCTGTTGTCATCCTTGTTCAGGTCATGTTTATGCAGCCATGTTGCTGCCCCATCTTCACATTAGAATGATCTGTAGGCTTTTAACAAACATTACAGTCTGTGTCCCACCCCAGGCAGTTGAACTACAACTCCCCTGGGGGAGGTGGTAGTGGTGGGATACTTTATAATACCATTGAAGTGATGTTGATATACGGTGAAGCTGCGCTCTGGGATTGACAGCTTAAGGTTTCATTTTGCCCAGTAGATCTATTGTTTCGACCAGCTATTTCATAAACTATATAAATCTTTACTTAGAAGAAGCTTGTATATGGGATCACTGATTTTAGTAACTGACTCCTTGTTCCTCATTTCAGCTTTGTGTGGTTTTGTATGTGGGTTTGGCCCTTGTGCTTATGTCTGGTGTATCATCAGTGCAATGTTCCTTTATGCCATCCAGCACAATGATTGTTGTCTGTTTTGTGGCAAATTGTGGCAAATAGTGATTTGGTGTTTCTTGATGTAGGGAATCTTTATTTTAACCTTATTAATACTACCTATTTTAAATGATACTGTGAAACATGTTGCAGGATATTTGATCACACTATCAACTCTGAGGATGTGTTATTTACTGTAAAAAACTTTTTAGTCCTGGTGTGGCTCAGTCTTAACACACTACTTTAAGAGCTTTCTGCTTAAATATTGTAAACAAGATTAAATAAAGTCACTTATAGGTCAAGAGGTAGAACAAGCAACTAGTTGACAGAATGTGAACACAGGATTATTAAGAATAAGAGGGAATGAGGACAGACACAGAGGAAGTAGAAGGGAGTGGCATCAAGTTTGAGTGAGATTGGTTGAGACCTCATGAGAGACAGGGATGCCTGAGGAGGAAGGTCAGCTGGGTGCTTTCTCTGCCTTTCTGAGCTAGTGACTTTCACCCCAACATCTAGCCCCTGAGTCTTCCTTGGTAAATCGAATGATTGAGATTTTGTTAGAAAGCATTTGGTTTTTTTGGTGGTTAGCTTCTTGAGTTCTTTATATATTTTGGATATTAGCCCTCTATCAGATGTGGAGTTAGTGAAGATTTTTTCCCAATCTGTAGGTTGCCAATTTGTCTTATTGACTATGTCCTTTGCCTTACGGAAACTTTCTAGTTTCATGAGGTCCCATTATCAATTCTTGATCTTAGAGCATGAGCCATTGGAGTTCAGTTTAGGAAATTTCCCCCTGTGCCAATGAGTTCAAGGCTCTTTCCCACTTTCTCTTCTATTAGATTCATTGTATCTGGTTTTGTGTTGAGGTCCTCAACCCATTTGGACTTGAGCTTTGTACAAGGTAACAAATATGGGTCTATTTTCATTTTTTATATACAGACAGCCAGTTAGACCAGCACCATTATTGAAGATCCTTTCTTTTTCCATTGTATTTGGCTTCTTTGTCAAAGATCAAGTGTGAGTAAGTCAGCTGTTTTATTTCTGGGACTTCAATTCTGTTCTGTTGATCAACATGTCTGTCTCTGTACCAATACCATACATTTTTTTTTATCACTATTGCTCTGTAGTCAAATCAAGGATGGTGATTCCCCAAGCCATTCTTTTATTGTTAAGAATTGTTTTCGCTATCTTGAGTTTTTTGTTTTTCCATATGAAATTGAGAATTGCTCTTTCTGTCTTTGAAGAATTGTGTTGGGATTTTGATGGAGATTGCACTGAATCTGTAGATTGCCTTTGGTAGGATGGCCATTTTTCTATATTAATTCTGCCAATCCATGAGATGGGAGATTTCTCCATTTTCTGAGATCTTCTTTGATATCTTTCTTGAGAGACTTGAAGTTATTGTCATACAGGTCTTTCACTTGTTTGGTTAGAGTCACCCCAAGATATTTTATATTATTTGTGGCTATTGTGAAGGGAGTTGTTTCCCTAATTTCTTTCTTGGCCTGTTTATCATTTGTATAAAGGAAGGCTACTGATTTATTTGAGTTAATTTTATATCCAGCCACTTTGCTGAAGTTGTTTATCAGCTGGAGAAGTTCTCTGGTAGAATTTTTAGAGTTGCTTAATGTATACTATCATATCATCTGCAAATAGTGATATCTTTATTTCTTCTTTGCCAATTTGTATCCCCTTGATCTCTTTTTGTTGTCTTATTCTAGCTATCACTTCAGGTACTACATTGAATAGATATGGGGAGAGTGGGCATCCTTGTCCTCAATTTTAGTGGGATTGCTTCAAGTATGTAATGGGGTATAGAACTAAACTGAGAATTCACAAAGAGGACTCTTGAATGGTTGAGAAGCACTTAAAGAAATGTTCAAAGTCCTTAGTGATCAGAGAAATGCAAATCAAACCAATCCCAAGATTCCACCTTACACTGGTCAGAATGGCTAAGATCAAAACCTCAGGTGATAGGGCTGGAGAGATGGCTCAGCGGTTAAGAGCACTGAGTGCTCTTCTGAAGATCCTGAGTTCAAATTGCAACAACCACATGGTGGCTCACAACCATCAGTAATGAGATCTGATGCCCTCTTCTGGTGTGTCTGAAGACAACAACAGTGTACTTATTTATGATAATAAATACATCTAAAACCAACAAAACCTCAGGTGAAAATACATGTTGGTGAGGATGTGGAGAAAGAGGAACACTCCTCCAATGCTGGTGGGATTGCAAACTGGTACAACCACTTTGGAAATCAATCTGGATGTTCCTCAGAAAATTGGAAAAAGATCTACCTGAAGACCCAGCAATACCATTCTTGGGAATATATCCACTATGCCACAGGGGCACGTGTTCCACTATGTTCATAGTGGCCTTGTTTGCCAGAAGCTGGAAACAACCCAGATGTCTCACGACAGAAGAATGGATACAGAAAATGTGATTCATTTACACAATGGAATACTACTCAGCTATTAAGAAGGAGGACATCCTGAGTTTTGCAGGCAAATGGATGAAACTAGAAAATATCATCCTGAGGTAACTCAGACCCAAAAGGACATGCATGGTATGTACTCACTAATAAGTAGATAATTAGCCAAAAAATAAAAAAAGTACAGAATACCCAAGATACATTTCATAGAACTCAAAAAGGTCAACAAGCTGAAGGGCCCAAGTAAGGACACCTCAGTCACACTTGGAAGGGAGAAGAATACAATCACAAGTAGGGAGGGAGGGAGAGACCTGGGAGGGAAAGCAGACAGGGTAGGGTGAAGAGGGGAACCAGATCTGGTATTGGGTGAGGGAAAAGGACTGAAGCACTGAGGGCCAGCAGAAAGAATGGAAAACAGGCAACCTCAAGGGGTCGGAGGTTTGGGGGACCCTCCAGAATGTACCAGAGACCTGGGAGGTGAGAGACACTCAGGACTCAAAGGGGTGACCTTAGATGAGAGACCCGAAAGTAGGGAGAGGGAACTTATAGAGTCCACCTCAAGCAGAAAGACGGCATCAAGTGAGGGAGGGGGTTGCCATCCCACAGTCAAAACTCTGACCCATAATTGTTTCTGTCAGAAATAACTACAGGGATGGAAATTGAGAGGAGCCCGAGGAAAAGAAGGTCCAGTGACAGGCCCAAAGTGGGATCCAGCTCAAGGGGAGGTTCCAAGGTCTGACACTATTACTGAGGCTATGGGAGTGCTCACTAAAAGGGACCTAGCATGACTGTCCTCCGAAAGACCCAACAAGCAGCTGAAATAGTCAGATGCAGATATTTGCACCCAAAAAATGGACAGAAGTTGCTGACCCCTGTGGTTAAATTAGGGGAAATCTGGAAGAAGATAAGGAGAACAACCCTATAGGAAGACAAGCAGTCTCAATTAACCTGGATCCCTGAGATCTCTCAAACACTGGACCACCAACCAGGCAGCATACACCAGCTGATATGAGGCCCTCAACACATATACAGAAGAGGACTTCTGGGTCTGGGTTCAATCAGAGAAGATGCACCCAACCCTCAAGAGACTGGAGACCCCAGGGAGTTTAGAGGTCTGGTTGGGTAGGGGGTCAAGGGTGGGGACATCTTCGTGGAGACGGGGCATGGAGGAGGTATGGGATGTGGAACAGTTGGAAGGTGGACCAGGAGGGGAATAAAATCTGGAGTATAGAATGAATGGATGGATGGATGAATGAATGAATGAATGAATGAATAAATAAGATTAAATTAAAAACAAAAACATTTGGCACTCCAACACTTGGCATGCCCACATGAATAGAGAAATCATGCCAACTTCAGATAAACTGAGAAGCCATCAGATTTGGTAAAATACCTGGGAATTCCTCAAGGAGAGTTATGTTAATATGTAATGTTAAAAGGAAAAATCTTGGAGGGAAACAGCTAGGAGCAGCTGGGACTGGAGTCTGCTGGTCACCATTTGCTCCAGGAAGCCAGGCGGCTCCACAGCCTTCTGTGCACAGACCCTGCCAGAAGAGAGTTGGTCTCCCAGGAGTACAGACACAGGCTTACAGGCCCACAGGAGGGACAAGCTCCAGCCAGAGACAGCAAGACCAACTAACACCAGAGATAACCAGATGATGAAAGCAAGCGCAAGAACCCTACCAACAGAAACCAAGGCTACTTGGCAACATCAGAACCCAGTTCTCCCACCACAGCAAGTCCCAGATACCCCAATACACCGGAAAAGCAAGAGTTGGATTTAAAAATCTCGTCTCATGATGCTGATAGAGGACTTCAAGAAGGACATAACTCCCTTAAAGAAATAAAGGAGAACATGAGTCAACAGGTAAAAGCCCTTAAAGAGGAAACAAAAATTCCTTAAAGAATTACAGGAAAACACAAACAAGTGAAGGAACTGAACAAAACCATTCAGGATATAAAAATGGAAGTAGAAACAATGAAGAAATCACAAAGGGAGACAACTCTGGAGATAGAAAACCTTGGGAAGAAATCAGGAGTCATCAACAACAGAATACAAGAGATAGAAGAAAGAATCTCAGGTGCTGAAGATATCATAGAAAACATTGACTCAACAGTCAAAGAAAATGCAAAATGCAAAAAGCAAAAAGCTTGTAACCCAAAACATCCAGGAAATCCAGGACACAATGAGAAGACCAAATCTAAGGATTATAGGTATAGAAGAGAGCAAAGATTTACAACTTAAAGGGCCAGTAAATATCTTCAACAAAATTATAGAAGAAAACTTCCCTAACCTAAAGGAAGAGATGCCATGAAAATACAAGAAGCCTACAGAACTCCAAACAGACTGGACCAGACCAGAAATTCCTCCTGTCTCATAATCATGAAAACACCAAACGCACTAAACAAAGAAAGGATACTAAAAGCAGTAAGGGAAAAATGTCAAGTAAATTATAAAGGCAGGCCTATCAGAATTACACCAGACTTCTCACCAGAGACAATGAAAGCTATCAGGTCCTGGACAGATCTCATACATATCCTAAGAGAACACAAATGCCAGCTCAGACTATTATACCCAGCAAAACTCTCAATCACCATAGATAGAGAAACCAAGATATTCCATGATAAAACCAAATTTACACGATATCTTTCCACAAATCCAGCCATACAAAGGATAATAGATGGAAGATGCAAATACAAGGAGGGAAGCTACACCCTAGAAAAAGCAAGAAAGTAATCTTCCAACAAACCCAATAGAAGGTAACCACACAAACATAAAAATAACATCAAAAATAACAGGAAGCAACAATCACTATTCCTTAATATCTCTTAACATCAATGGACTCAATTCCCCAATAAAAAGACATAGACTAACAGACTGGATATGTAAACAGGACCCAGCATTTTGCTTCATACAGGAAATGCACCTCATTGTCAAAGACAAACACTACCTCAGAGTAAAAGACTGGAAAACAATTTTCCAAGCAAATGGTTCCAGGAAACAATACATGGTAGCCATTCTAATATGGGATAAAATTAACTTTCAACTGAAAGTCATCAAAAAAGACACAGAAGGACACCTCATACTCCTCAATAGAAATATTTTTATGTCTCCAATTTTATCTGTATTATTTTTCTGTCGAATTTTTAATTCTATCACTTTTTTTTCTAAATATTTCTTCAATTTTATCAGAAGTATTTCATGTAATTCTTTAGTTTTTTTCACAAAATATTTTTACTTCCCTCATCAATTAGTTTAGAAATGTTCTCTATTTCTACAGTTTTGTCTATAATTTTCCATGAAAATTTTCTATTCTAATACTTTTTCTATATGTTCCTTCAATTTTATTGGAAATATTTTTCATGAAAATCTGCGACTTTATCAGAAAACATTCCCATTTCCTTTTTCAATTATTTTAGGAATGTTTTCTATGTCTACCATGCTATCTGTAATATTCTCCATGAAGATCTTCAAATTTAACACTCTTTATATTAATTCAATTTTATCAGAAATATTTTCCATGTAATTCTTCAGTTTTTTCACAAAATATTTGTACTTTCCTCTTCAATTAGCTGAGAAATGTTCTCTATTACTACCTTTTTAGCTATAATGTATGAAAATCTTCTATTTTAACACTTCTTTATATTCAATTTTTTAAGAACTATTTTACATTAATTCTTCAGTTTTTTCACAAAATGCTTCTACTTACCTCTCCAATTAGTTTAGAAATGTTCTTTGTTTCTACCATTTTATCTATAATTTTCCATGAAAATCTACAATTTTAGCACATTTTTCTATATATTTCTTCAATATTTTCAGAAATATTTTTTGTGTATATATACAATTTTTTCAGAAAATATTTCTACTTACATCTTTGATAAGTTTAGATATTTTTCTGTGTTTATCATTTTACCATTAATTTTTTCCATGAAAATGTTCAATTTTCACACTTTTTCATATATGTTTCTTCAATTTTTATCTGTATTATTTTCCATGAAAATCTTCAATTTTATCAGAAAATGTTTCTACTTAACACTTTAATTAGTTTAGAATTTTGTTCTGTTTACCATTTTATCTCTATTATTTTCCATGAAAATCTTCATTTTAACAAATTTTTCTATATATTTCTTTTTATATGAAATACATTAATCAAAATCTTCAAATTTATGAGTAAAATTTTTATGTGCTTGGTTGTTTTGTAAAGATAAATTTTCTATGTTTACCTTTTTACTATTATTTATTTTCCAACAAATTCTTTGATTTTACACTTTTTCCCTGTATTTCTTTAATTTTATTGGAAATATTTTTCATGAGATTCTTCAGTTTGATCAGAAAATTTTTCAACATGCTTTGTCATTTTGTTTAGAAATGTCTCCCTTTTTATCTGTAGTAATTTCCATTGAATATTTCAATTTCAACACTTTTTTCTATGTATTTATTTAATTTTATCAGAAATGTTTTCCATGTAAATCTTCAATTTTATCAGAAAATATTTGTACTTACCTCTTCAATTAGTTTAGAAATGTTTTCTATGTCTACCATTCTATCTGTATTATTTTCCATGTAATCTTCAATTTTCAAACTTTTTTTATATTTCTTCTATTTTATCAGAATTATTTTCCTTGAAAATCTTCAATTTTATCAGAAAATTTTTCTCTGTGCTTGGTCAATTAGTATAGATGTATTTTCTGTGTTTACCAATTTAGCATTATTATTTTCTATAAAATTCTCCTATTTTAACAGTTTTCTATATATTTCTTCAATTTTATCAGATCATTGTGTGTAGACCTTCTATATTTTCTAACAGTGGACTTTAATGTAATAATTACATGTACCAGTTAGCTTTTATATAATAATCATTTTACTTAAGTTGTCATATAAATAAAATGATTTTTATTATTAAAAAATAAATAAAGATAAAGTTGGCTACAAAGTGACTCCCAGATCAGCTTGGGGTATACAATAAGACACTATCTCAAAAACATATAAGTAAGTAATAAATAACTAACTCCCCTGCAATAGTCAGGAATAAAAAGAAAGGGAGAGAAGAAGGGAGGAGGGATGACAAAAGGGAGATGGGGTGTGGGAAAAAAAAGGAAAAATCTTTCCCATGTTTAGGATGGAAAATGTAATAATATAGGGCATAAGGACTTTGAATAGTGCTACATTAGATGGCTTTAAAATAGAAGCAGAAAATGAAAAGATATAATTTAATTGAGATTGACCTAATACTGATAATTACCATCAGTCTGATAATTTATATTTTATCCTTAATAGCCATAGTGTTTTTTGTGCCAAATATGAAAAATGGTTTGATATTTGTGCCAAATATGAAAAGTGGGCTAATAAGATGCAAACCTTAGAAAGACTTACAGATGAAAATAAGAAAAATACCCAGACACAGAAGAATTTAGACAAAAACCTACTGTGCCACTGCATGATGAAACTGGAGAAGGGTGGCCCAATGTTGTTAGAAAATCAACCTTAGTTTATCCAGTTACTATACAAGACTACCAGCCAACAATAGGAACCAAGGATATGAAGAAGTTAAACAAAATTCTGTTTACACACTAGATTTGAGGAGATTTAATGAAGTGATCATTTCATGTGGTGTGCAATCACTGTACGTGAAGCAGGTATTAAATCCATGAGCCACTCAGAACAGAGTTATTTCCCAAGACTGGAAGGATTTGGCAACAGCAATGCTGGAATCTGGTCCTCAGTTACAATAGTGAACAAGGTGGGAAAAGTAAGCTAGGGCCATAGAGCAATTAAATATGGCTGGATGTATTAATATTTCCCAAGATCAGCTGCTAGGTGAAGGTCAATATGCTGAGTTAACAAAGGTAGCTTGAATTTGATGGTCACACCTTGGTGCTATGTCTTTTAGCAGCTTGGGACAATGTTGAAAAACAGAAAAGAGGTCTGAATCATTTACTAAAATTATACAAGGCCCAAAAGATTTCACTCAGTTTTTTTTATTTTTGGGGCAAGGATTGATTTGAGCTGTAAATAGAATGGTATCAGATTCAGAAGTCAGACAATTAATAATTGAATCTTTGGCTTTTGAAAATACTAATTTAGAGTGTGAAAGAATGATTAGGCCTTTAAAGGTAAGATCAGTACCAATAGATGAATGGATTAGAAATATGGCTGATACTGGATCTCATATTTAAGGTGCTACTCTGATAGCATAAGTAATTTCTAAAAGTTTTAATAAAAGTCAAAATGTTAGATGTTTTAATTGTGGTAGGTGAGGTTATTTGAAAAGGGATTGTAGGCAAGGCATTCCTATAAATAATGTGATTTCTAGAGATAATCCAAAAATAAGTCTCCAGCCTTCTGGAGTATGCAGAAGGTATGGCAAAGGCCAGCATTGGACTACTGCATGCAGATTAACCGGGATGAGCAAGTTAACCTTTTGTCATTGGGAAATGCTCTAGAGGGTCTCCCACAGGCCCCAGTATCAAATTTGATTCAGTCATTCTCTGTCAGTATTTGAAAAACACAACCACAGAGGAATTAAAAGATTTAATACCTCTTATTAAAAACAACACTGTTCGACTGTCTTGGACCCCTAAATGCTGTGATTGCAAACTTCTCACAAGGGCAGGCTCTTTGCATTCAAAACTTTCCATTTTCATCTGTTGGAGGCCCTATGAAGCCACTGGCACCAGAAGGTTGCTATTATTGTTCTCCTCTGCCTTGTCTACAAGATTCTTAGGTTACCTCGTGTAGCCAAGATTTGAAAGTGATCTTTTCGGCAGCCTCCCCTTAGCCAGCTCTCCTCCGGAGATTGACTACACTGAGTCTCCAGGTATGCAGGGATTCCCCAAGTATAACATCGCTAGGGACACAGCCTGCTAGACTTCCATTTGCGCCCAAGAGCGGGGCAGTTCTGTGGTTGTCTGGGTGCCAGCTCTACTGTAGGACATCTGCCCTGCAGAGTGGTCTGTGCCGAGAGGGAGCACAGTAGCCTCCGGCATCTTTGATCTGGCAACAGAGCAGTTGGGACCTCCAGGTGCAGGGATAACCGAGCATAACATCGCTTGGGACACAGCCAGCTGGTGTGCTCCCTGCACCCAAGAGCTGGGCAGTTCTGTGGGACACGCCAGCTCTGCTGTGGGACATCTGCCCTGCAGAGGGACCCACGCTAGGAGAGAGCAAAGCGGCCTCCCCTTAGCCACCTCTGCTCCGGGAATTGACTACACTGAGTCTCCAGGTACGCAGGGATTTCCCAAGTATAACATCACTTGGGGCAAGGCACAGCAGGGCTCCAAAGACACTCAGGAGCAGGGCATCCCCTCAGCAATCGGTGGCAGGGGGAAAACCTGGTCATCCATGGGGGCAGAAATAGCCTTGCAGGCTCACAGGAGGTTCAAGCACCAGCCAGTGACAGCAGGATCAACTAACACCAGAGATAACCAGATGGCAAAAGGCAAATGTAGGAACGTTACTAACAGAAATCGGGGCAATATGGCACCATCCGAACCCAACTCTCTGACAGCAGCAAGTCCTGGATACCCCATCACACCTGAAAGGCAAGATCTGGATTTAAAATCACTTGTCATGATGCTATTAGAGGATTTCAAGAAGGACATAAATAAATCTCATAAAGAAACACAGGAGAACATGAATCAATGGGTAGAAGCCCTTACAAAGGAAACACAAAAATCACTTAAAGAAATGCA
The DNA here is from genome assembly GCA_036184795.1 of Tokudaia tokunoshimensis. Lineage (NCBI taxonomy): Eukaryota > Metazoa > Chordata > Mammalia > Rodentia > Muridae > Tokudaia > Tokudaia tokunoshimensis. The sequence goes on along the minus strand of BTHU01000003.1, from coordinate 153,199,051 downwards.
GGAGAATATGGGTCAACAGATGGAAGCCCATAAGGAGGAAACACAAAAATCACTTAAAGAAATTCGGGAGAACTTGGGTCAACAGGCAGAAGTCCTGAAAGAGGAAATGCAGAAATACCTTAAAGAAATACAGGAAAACACAAACAAACAAGTGAAGAAACTGAGCAAATCTATCCAGGATCCAAAAAAGGAAGTAGAAACAACTAAGAAATCACAAAGGGAGACAACTTTAGAGATAGAAAACCTTGGGAAGAAATCAGGAGTCATAGATGCAAACATCAACAATAGAATCCAAGAGATGGAAGACAGAATCTCAGATGCTGAAGATACCATAGAAAGCATCGACTCAACAGTCAAAGAAAACACAAAATTCAAAAAAAAGTGTAACCCAAAATATCCAGGAAATTCAGGACACAATGAGAAGACCAAAGCTAAGGATTATAGGTGTAGATGAGAGTGAGGATTTGCAACTTAAAGGGTCAGTAAATATCTTCAACAAAATTATGGAGGAAAACTTCCCTAACCTAAAGAGAGAGATGCCGATGAATGTACAAGAAGCCTACAGAACTCCAAACAGACTGGACCAGAACAGAAATACCTCCCATCACATAATAATCAAAACACCAAATGTACTAAACAAAGAAAGAATATTAAAAGCAATAAGAGAAAAAGGCCAAGTAACATATCAAGGAAGGCCTATCTGAATTACATCAGACTTCTCACCAGAGACTATGAAAGATAGAAGATCTTGGGCAGATCTCATACAGACTCTAAGAGAACAAATGCCAGCCCAGACTACTATACCCAGTGAAACTCTCAATCACCATAGATGGAGAGACCAAGATATTCCATGATAAAACGAAATTTACACAATAATTTTCCACAAACCCAGTCCTGCAAAGGATAATAGGTGGAAACCGCCAATACAAGGAGAGAAACTACACCCTGGTAAAACGAGATAGTAACCTTCTTTCATCAAATTCAAAAGTAGATAACAACTCAAACATAAAGATAGCATCAAGAATAGCAGGTGGCAATAATCACTATTCCTTAATCTCTCTTAATATCAATGTTCTCAATTTCCCAATAAAAAGACATAGACTAACAGACTGGATACTTAAACAGGACCCAACATTTTGCTGCTTGCAGGAAATGCACCTCCGTGTCAAAGACAAACATTACATCAGAGTAAAAGGCTGGAAAACAATCTTACATGCAAATGGTCCCAGGAAATGCGCCGGAGTAGCCATCCTAATATCAGATAAAATTGACTTTCAACCTAAAGTCATCAAAAAAGACACAGAAGGACACTACATACTGGTCAAAGGAAAAATCCACCAAGAAGAACTCTCAATTCTGAACATCTATGTTCCAAATGCAAGGGCACCTTCATTCGTAAAAGAAACTTTACTAAATCTCAAAGCACACATCACACCTCACACAATAATAGTGGGTGACTTCAACACCCCACTCTCTGAAATAGATTGTTCATGAAAGCAGAAACTAAACAGGTACACAGTGAAACTAATTGAAGCCTTGGACCAAATGGAAATATATATATGTATATATATCATTTCATCCTAAAGCAAAAGAATATACCTTCTTCTCAGTACCTCATGGTACCTTCTCCAAAATTGACCATATAATTGGTCACAAAACAGACCTCAACAAATATAAGAAGATCGAACTAATCCCATGCCTCCTATCAGATCACCATGGAATAAGGGTGGTCTTCAATAGCAACAAAAACAACAGAAAGCCCACATACATGTGGAAACTGAGCAATGCTCTACTCAATGATACCTCGGTCAAGGAAGAAATAAAGAAATCAAAGACTTTTTAAAATTTAATGAAAATGAAGGCACAACATACACTAACTTATGGGACACAATGAAAGCAGTGCTAAGAGGAAAATTCATAGCCCTGAGTGCCTCCAAAAAGAAACAGGAGACAGCATACATTAGCAGCTTAATGGCACACCTGAAAGCCCTGGAACAAAAAGAAGCAAATACACCCAAGAGGAGTAGAAGGCAGGAAATCATCAAACTCAGGGCTGAAATCAATCAAGTAGAAACAAATAAAACCATACAAAGAATCAACAAAACTAGGAGTTGGTTCTTTGAGAAAATCAACAAGATAGATAAGCCCTTAGCCAGACTAGCCAGAGGGCACAGAGACACTATCCAAATTAATAAAATCAGAAACGAAAAGGGAGAGATAACAACAGAAACTGAGGAAATTCAAAAAATCATCAGATCCTACTACAAAAGCCTGTATTCAACACAACTGGACAATCTGGAGGAAATGGACAATTTCCTAGACAGATACCAAATACCAAAATTAAATCAGGATCAAATAGGCCCTCTAAACCGTCCCATAACCTCTGAAGAAATAGAAGTGGTCATTGTAAGTCTTCCAACTAAAAAAAAAACCACAGGTCCTGATGGTTTTAGTGCAGAATTCTATCAGACCTTCAAAGAAGACCTAAAACCAAGACTCTTCAAACTATTCCACAAAATAGAAACAGAAGGAACACTACCCAACTCGTTCTATGAAGCCACAATTACGCTGACACCAAAATCACACCAAGGTCTGACAAAGAAAGAGAATCTCAGACCAATTTGTCTTATGAATATCTATGCAAAAATACTCAATGAAATTCTTGCCAACCAAATCAAAGAACACATCAAAACGATCATTCACCATGATCAAGTAGGCTTCATCCCAGGGATGCAGGGATGGTTCAATATAACGAAGTCCATAAATGTAATCTACTACATAAACAATCTCAAATAAAACACATGGTCATTTCATTAGATGCTGAAAAAGCATTTGACAAAATTCATCATCCTTTTATGCTAAAAGTCTTGGAAAGATCAGGAATTCGATGCCCATATCTAAACATAGTAAAACCAATTTACAGCAAACGGACAGCCAACATCAAACTAAATGGAGAGAAACTTGAAGCAATCCCACTAAAATCAGGGACTAGACAAGGCTGCCCTCTCTCTCCATATCTTTTCAATATAGTACTTGAAGTTCTAGCTAGAGCAATTAGACAACAAAAGGAGGTCAAAGGGATACAAATTGGAAAGGAAGAAGTCAAACTATCACTATTTGCAGACGATATGATAGTATACTTAAGCGACCCAAAGAACTCCACCAGAGAACTCCTACAGTTGATAAACAACTTCAGCAAAATGGCCATATATAAAATCAACTCAAGCAAGTCAGTAGCCTTCCTATACTCAAAGGATAAGCAGGCTGAGAAAGAAATAAGAGAAATGATACCCCTCATGATTGTCACAAAATATATAAAGTATCGTGGTGTGACTCTAACCAAACAAGTGAAAGATCTGTATGACAAGAACTTCAAGTCTCTGAAGAAAGAAATTGAAGAAGACCTCAGAAGTTGGAAAAATCTGCCATGCTCATGGATTGGCAGGATTAATATAGTAAAAATGAGCATCTTACCAAAAGTAATACACAGATTCAATGCAATCCCCATCAAAATCCCAACTCAATTCTTCATAGAGTTAGAAAGAGCAATTCAAAAATTCATCTGGAATAACAGAAAACCCAAGATAGCTAAAATTATTCTCAAGAGTAAAAGAACTTCTGGGGGAATCAGTATCCTGGACGTCAAGCTGTACTACAGAGCAATAGTGTTAAAAACTGCATGGTATTGGTACATGACAGGTACGTAGATCAATGGAACAGAATTGAAGACCCAGAAATGAATCCACACTCCTATGGTCACTTGATCTTTGACAAAGGAGTTAAACCATCCAGAGGAAAAAAGATAGCCTTTTCAACAAATGGTGCTGGTTCAACTGGAGGTCAACATGCAGAAGAGTGCAAATCAATCCATTCTTATCTCCTTGTACTAAGCTCAATTCTAAGTGGATCAAGGACCTCCACATAAAACCAGACACACTGAAACTAATAGAAAAGAAACTAGGGAAGAGCCTTGAACATATGGGCACAGTGGAAAATTTCCTGAACAGAACACCAATGGCTTATGCTCTAAGGTCAAGATTTGACAAATGGGACCTCATAAAATTGCAAAGTTTCTGTAAGGCAAAGGACACTGTCAAAAGGACAAAGCGGCAGCCAACAAACTGGGAGAAGATCTTTACCAACCCTACATCCGACAGAGGGCTAATATCCAATATATACAAAGAACTCAAGAAGTTAGACTCCAGAGAGCCAAATAACCCTATTAAAATTTGGGGTACAGAGCTAAACAAAGAGTTCTCACCTGAAGAATATCAAATGGCTGAGAAGCACCTAAAGAAACATTCAACATCCTTAGTCATTAGGGAAATGCAAATCAAAACAACCCTGAGATTCCACCTCATACCAGTCAGAATGGCTAAGATTAAAAACACAGGAGACAGTAGGTGTTTTCGAGGATGTGGAGAAAGAGGAACACTCCTCCACTGCTGGTGGGATTGCAAGCTGGTACAACCACTCTGGAAAGCAGTCTGGCGGTTCCTCAGAAAACTGTGCACTCACAGAGGATCCTGTTATACCTCTCCTGGGCATATACCCAGAGGCTTCCCTGGCATGTAATAAGGACACATGCTCCACTATGTTCATAGCAGCCTTATTTATAATTTCCAGAAGCTGGAAAGAACCCAGATGTCCCTCAATGGAGGAATGGATTCAGAAGATGTGGTATATTTACACAATGGAATACTACTCTGCAATTAAAAACAATGAATTCACGAAATTCTTAGGCAAATGGTCAGAACTGGAAAATATCATCCTTAGTGAGGTAACCCAATCACAAAAGAACACACATGGTATGCAGTCACTGATAAGGGGATATTAACCCAGAAGCTCGGAATACCCAAGACACAATTCACATATCAATTGATTTCCAAGAAGATGGAAGGAGCGATCCCTGGTCCTGGAAAGACGGGATGTAGTGGAACGCCAGGACAGAGAAGCGGGAGTGGGTTGAATGGGGAACAGGTGGAGGGAAGACGGCTTATTGGACTTTTCGTGAGTGAGGAACCAGAAAAGAGGAAATCATTGGGAATGTAAATAAAAAAATATAGAAAAGAAAACCCCAACACTGTTCAAGATGTAATCAACAAACAGCTTCAGTAGATTAAAAAAATATGTGGCAGGAGAAACCAGAAAAGAAGTATTTTTTTTGCAAACTGCTATAAATGATCAGAGACTAAAGCTAAAATTACAAAGAAATCAAATTGAAAGTGATGGTTCAGTAGTCACAGGAGCAGATATAAAAGTAATTTCAGCAAAATTTTGGCATCCTGATTCGCCCCTTCAGGAGGTAAAGTTCAGTTTTTAGGGATAACTATTTTATCTCAGGTGAAACAAAGTACAAGTTGGGTCAAGTATGTAGGATTAGATGGAAAAATAGGAAAATTAAAGCCATTTGTGACTAATATAGCCATGAATTTTGGGGGACATGATTTGTTGCAGAAATGGAAAGCATAGATTTACAGTCCCCCAATCTTAGAAATAAGCCATAAAGAATGCTTCTGAGTAAAAAATTAAACGTATTATCAAGAATGGTTACAAACTCTTCAGGTTGTACATAGGCAGGACCAACTGCTGTTGGTCTTTCAAAGGTACCAACTATGCTACCTTTAAAATGGTTAACTGACAAACCTGTGTGAGTTGAACAATGGCCTTTGACGTCAGGAAAATTACAGGCACTAGGACAGCTAGTATAGGAGCATATATGTGCTCAAAGATATTGAAGAATCGACCAGTCCTTGGAATTTGCCTATATTTGTCATGAAAAATAATCTGGGAAATGGAGAATGTTAACAGAATTAAGAGCCATGAATAAGCTCTTTCAGGCTTATTGACTCTTTATAGCCAGGAATCCCCTTGCCACCAACTCCAAAATGTAGCCCAAGTTCAAAGTAAAAAGAAATTTAAAAGGTAAAAGAGCTGGGTACATGTCTCAGTCTGGTTAAGTGCCATCCATACAAAAGAAAAACATGAGTTTGGATTGTAGTTCCCATTTAATAATTAGGTGCCCTCACTCTACCTGTAACCCTAATGCTGGGGGAAGTAGGGATATTCAGACACCAGGAGCTCATTAGTCCTCTATTCTATGTTCAGGGAAAGACCTTGTTTCAAAATACTACTACTACTACTACTACTACTACTACTACTACTGAAGGTTGAGAGCAATCTGGAAGACAACTTATTGACCTCTGGAAAACACACACACACACCCACACACACACACACACACACACACACGGCAGGGTTAGAGATTTTTCTTCATTTTTATTTTTTGTACGGAATACCCAACTGAACACTTAATAAGATGTAAGTAAACATTTACTACTAGCAACCAATCACAAAGCACAGGGACCAGTGAAATGGCTTAGTGAGTAAAGCACAAGCCACACAAAAATGATGACCTGAGTTCCAAGTGGAAGGAGAGATTCCAACACAAACAATATTAAGTTAAATTAAATAGCAAATTAAATTAAAAGAAGCAAAAATGTCTTACAGTTAAAAAAAATCAGTAGTTGTAATAAGGGGTTACAGAGATTGTTCAGTTGGAAAAGTGCCTACTGGGCCTACAAATGTGAAGCACCCATTTAAAAACCAAGCATGGTGGCCAATGCTGTGCTTGTAACCCTAGATTTCGAGGGGATATAGGGTAGAGATAGGTGGACCCTTGGAACCTACTGGTTGGCCAGCCATGGTGAGCCCCAGGCTCAGCAAGAGACCCTGTCTCAAAAACTAAGGTGGAGAGCAATGAAGAAGGGAGTCCATGACAACTGCTGGCTACACACAAATGTTCACATACAGTTACACAGTTTCTAGGAAACCTATACTACACACAATAGTTGTGAGAAGTTTACACTGTTATTTGGTATTATAAATGACAGCTTCTATTATATAAAAACAGAATTTCATTGGATTATAAAAGCTGGCTAGTGAGTATCAGGTTTGCTCCAGATGAAAAGTACTAATCTGAAATGCTAAGAGCAAAAATTCACCAGCAGAAAGAACTGTTTTACATGGCTGTTTAGTAGGTTATGGCTGCTATGTCTCTTACTTCAAAGGACTGCATATTTTTACTCATGCTTTTTTTTTTACATCAGCTTTTGCTCAGGTATAACATAATTATTAGTCTTTACTGTAGATTTGTTGCCTATAGATGCCTATGTTAGTGAAAAAAATGAATGACCTTAAAATTGCAATCTGTCTTAGTCAGTGTTGACATTTCTGTGAAGAGATACCTTGATCACGTTAACTCATATAAAGGGAGCGTTTAATTGGGGCTGTTCCATTTTGTGGTGGGGAGCTTGGCGTCATTCAGGCAGACATGGTGCTGGAGAAGTTGAGAGATCTGTAGGCAGCAGTAGGAGAGAAAGGCCCTGGCATAGCTTGGGCCCTTGAAAAAAAGCCCACCCCCAGTGATGCACTTTTTCAATAAAGCCATACCTCCTAATTCCTTTGAAGTAGTTCATTCCATGATGACTAAAATTTTCAAGCATAGGAGCCTATGGTTTCTGTTCAAACCATCACATAACCATTCAGCAGTTTAACATTCTTTACTGTACCATTTACAGTACAGAGGCAACCTCATCATTAAGGTAAGCATAGTCAGGTTGTGTGCATGTGTGGATGCAATTATTTATGATGTATATTACCATTGTAACGACCTAGTATATGAGTGTAGTGAGTATTTTAGTTTTTTCAATACAAGCATATATATATTGTTCTATTATGTTTTTCAAGAAATAATTTCAATTTCATTTCAAATGGAGTTTTTAAAGTTACTTATAACTTTAAAGGATTTTAAAAGTTATTTATAAAGTTTTAACTTTAAAAAATATGGATGAACTTTTTGAAGAAAGATCAATAGATATTGATTTCACATCCATCTTTTACCTTTTTATTTATTTTTTTCAGCAGGATCTTATTATGTAGCTAGCACTAGCTGTCCTGGAATTCACAGAGATCCACCTACCTCTGCCTCTTAGGTGTGTTATCCTGTATGTGTGTTTCATTTGTGCATCCCATGCCTGCTATATCCATGGAAGCCAGAAGATCTGGACATTGGATCTCCTGTAACTGAAGTGAACCATGGTGTGGGTGTTGGGAATTAAACCTGGGTCCTCTGAAAGAGTAGACAGTGCTTCCAACTGTTGAGCCATCTCTCTAGTTAATACGTACATTTTAATAGATGCTTCTAAGCAGCCATGTCTGATTAAAGCTTTCTGGTTTGAAATTCTTGTGTATATTTTTGTAAGGGTTTACCACTGTGATGTTGTTTGAGATTGTGTTTGTGTGTGAAAATATTTTTATAGTAAATTCAACTAGTATAGAAATGTCATAAAAATTTACTCTGTGAAAATAACTGTAAGTAAGCCTGAAGTACTTTATAGAAATCTTTTATTATACAGAAAGTTTAGAAGTAGAGACATGTTTATTTTCAGCTACAATTTACTCTTTCAAGTTAAAAAAGGAAATTCACCTTTTCTTTTCCTTTCTTTTTTTTGGCATGGAAGCTGGGGTTGGGGGTGAGGGACAGGGTATACACAGAATAACTCCCGATTTTATAGAATTTTTACTTAAGTCTATCTTTAATAGGCTTATTGAACATGATATTCTTAGTCTCATGTAGATATACTGCTCAAAAATGAAATCCAGCTCAATAATGAAGTCAGCAGACATATTGTGGAGTATTATAAGAAGATATTACACTGAGTGTCTAATTTCCTAAATAATGATTCAAGAGCTTAGCAAGATAGCTCAGTGGGTAATGACACTTATAACCAAGCCTGATGATTCGAATTCCAGTCCTGGAACCCATATTTTAGAAGAAAAGAAACAACTCCCTCAAGCTAACCTCTGACCTCCACATGTACACTGTGGCATATGTGTGCCCTTACCTCCCCCATATTCACAAAACAAATGTAATAATATAATTTAAAAAAAAATCCAGAAACTATCTCTTCCTGTCAATTTTCTGCAGTTCTACTATAATGTCAATCACACGGATACATGAAGGGAATAGGGCAGGAAGAAGTTTGGATCTATCTGGACTCAGAGTCATGATTGTGCCTAGACACGCTACAGGCGGAGTAACTGTGGGACAAGAGATGTTCAGTGTCTATCAGTGCTCAGGATAGTCCCCAAATGCTGAAGATGAGTAAGCAGGCAGCACTGTTAACACAATGAACACCAAGTAAAAACAAAATAACTTTACTGGCTAACAAAATACATAAATAAAGTTCATTTAGTGACACAGCCGTATCCATTGGAAATGGCGATAGTCAGGAATCCAGCACAGTTCCAGGAAAGCTGAGCTAAATGCCATGATCACTGTCACTCTGTCTTTCACTTTTAAGTTTTGGTTTCTGCATGTTGCATTCTTGGGGACTTTCTGCATTATGATTTATGTGAGAAAATTATGTCAGCCTTTTTTAGGATAGTCCTAAACTTACTATCCCTTCTGCTTTTAGGGCAATTGCTTAATCTGGCCCTATTTGGAGGTCTTCCTTATGCTCTGGGGATAGTGACAAACACAGATGTGGTGATGACTGTAGGAATCTTCTTGGTGTGTCCACCCCTAAGCACAGTCAGGCAGTATCATTGGAACAGGGTAAACTTAGAGAAAACTGACAAACTCTAACTGACCAGTAGAACTGGTAACAGTTTCAAGGCCTCTGTTTACAACAAGCTTAGAACTCCCTGAAAAACTATTTTTTTATAATAAAAAAGTAAAACTGAGATAGTTAACTTGATTCCAATGGAGAAATAACATAAGGGAAAGACAGTCTTCCTAGGAAAGAAAGTTGAACACCTTTGTTGTCCTACTTTTGTGAACAAAGTATGGAGGACAATCTTTTTCACTATGTTATTTCAGTCACCAAGTTTATATTTCCCAAGATGCAACTTTTTTTCATATATTATTTGACGCCCTCTACTTGGGATTTAATAAATTTAGCAAAGTAATTCTATAATAACTATTTTATGTATTTTTTTAATGTTCTCATGAAGTTCACACCAAAGTTAGCACTTCATTTAGTTATTAAGAAAATAGTAGTTAGGAAGGTGGCTTGGCTGTTTCTCTTGCTTCTCTTGCAGAGGATCAGAGTTTGGTTTCCAAAATCCATGTGGGACAGTTACAACTTCCCATAACTCCAGCTCCTGGAGGTCCAGTGTTGCCTTCTGTCCTTTGTGGCCAACTGCACTCACATATACATACTCCTCCACACAGGTACATTTACATACTCATAATTTAAAAATATAAATAAATTTTTTGAGACAGTTTCACTATGTAGCTCTGGTTGGTCTAGAACTCACTATGTAGACCAGGTTGGCTTTGCACTCACAGAACTCCACATGCTTCTACCTCTCCAGTGCTAGGATTAAAGGTAGATGATACAACACCTGGCTTCTTTTTTCTTTAATGAGCAAAACCTATAAATTTGGCTTTTTAGAATCAGGATACCTAGCCTGTACTTGTCAATTTCTCATATGTAAAATACAAGTAATAGCCATATCTCTAGCTTTTATATCACTTACTTAGACAATATTTAAAAATTTTATTTATAATAAAGGTAAATTTTGACTTTAATTTTTTTTGTTTTTTTTGAAAGAGTTTTATGTAGCCTAGCTTATACTTACTACACATTAAATACTTTATGTAGCTGAGAGATGACCTTGAACTGCTGATTCTGCTTTATCTTCTGAGTTCTGGGGTTACAGGCTTGCACTACCATGCCTAGTTTATATGGTACTGGGGACTGAAGTGGAAACTTAAGGGTTCTTTAGAAAGTCAGCTGTGTCAAATGAAGTTTTGCTGGGGCACACAGGTGAAAGGACATCTTGCTAAAGGAGACAAGTGAAAGAATGTTTTCCTGAAGCAGACACAGGTAAAAAGGATGTTTTCCTATAGGAGATATGTGAAAGGATACATGATGAAGGAGAATAACTATGACCCCATAGACAGTGGAGACTGGTTTGGTTTGCTCTACCTCGCTATTCTTTGCTAATGGGATGCATGTACTGGTTCGCCTTACATAGAGCTGTTGAGCTCAACTTGTGGTAACACTACTATTGGAACTGCTTGTAAGGTTCCTGTGGCAGCTTGATGCTTCTGTGGCCTTTCCTCAGGCTGGTTGGTGAGTCTGGCGGTTTCTCCAGTGTAGAACTATAGCTTCCAGTTCATGTGTGGTGTCTGCCTGCCAAGAGGACTGGACTGAAGCTGCTGATTCATATTTGTGTTTGCTATAGATAGAACTGCTGAGAAAGAAGATTAAGCTTGCCCCAAAGAACTATTGCTAAATAGGTCCACTTCCCCCCTATGCAACTTTTCTCTTCCACTATCTCTGGTGGGTGGTGGACAAGAGGAGAGATTGAATGTTTATTAAAATAGGCTGCAAAAGATGTATGCCTACAGGGGACGAAGTTCAGTGTTTCACTCATGCTAGACAAGAACTCTATCAACCAAGGTAAATTATCAACCCTACTTAAAAACTATTTTTAATAATTTAGCCATATATTACCTTCCATGAGCATAATTTCATTGCAAATTTACTATGAAGAATAAACGTGATTCAAAACAGTTCTTGCTATCATTTGAAAGTGCTGGCTGTTTATTATTTATATAAGTGAACATAAAGTGATAGCGTGTCATTAAGTTGCCTTTGTCAAAGTAAAGTTAACCAAAAGCAGCCTTTCTGATTTTTTATTTGTTGTTTGGTTTTGTCTATGTTGCTGATTACATTGAGGACCACAACCCTTCAGAGATGAGAGATGGTAGCAGGTGCTTGTGACATATTAGAAACTTCAGCATAGATTGAGCACAGCCAAATGTCTCCATTGTAGATGTACAAAGTTAAACAATTAGTATTGGTTAATGATGCTGATATTTCTTTTAAAATATTCTTTTGCTTATACATTTACCCAGCATTTTTTCTTGTAATCTGAGCATTGTAATAATAGAAACTGGTGCCAGAAGTAGGATCTGAGCTATTTGAAGATCTTCATTTGGTTATTGCGATTTTTGTGATAGTAGCAGAGTCTTATTTAAGGTTTTATATTTTAACTCTACATGCTGGATGAGAGAAAGGAGGTTAAGAACACAAGTCATGTCACTTCTGCCTGCCCAGTTATTTCCTAGAGTAGTCACTAAGTAAAAAGAGGCATTGATCTACTACTCTTCTGACTGGTTATAATTTCCTTATGCTATGCACTGTGAGCTTCTTGTTGAAGAGTGTGACTCCAGTGTTTAAAGATAAGTAGTTTTTGGTACAAGATGGCCTCAAATGCAAGCCAACTACTTCATCTGGTACTCAACCAAAGAATGGCTGTCTGTTTGGTCAGTGAAAGAAAAACTGGCTGTGTTGGACATTGCAGCTCTGCCACTAACATAGCCTGCAAACTTTATAGACTGTATTTTAAAGGTGACTTATATTTCCAAGCATAAATTAGATCCCATGAAAATTTTTCTTAAGTATCTAACTATGAAGTTCAACTCCATAAGAAGTGCTTGAGACTTTTCATTTTCCTTTGTTATAGATAACTGCAGCATTTTTTTTAATCTACCGAGGTTAGAGATGCATTTTAAAATATTAACCTTTCCATTATGGAAACTAAAAATGACATGAGTAAAAATTGGTATTTTGCACAAATATTTTTGCAATTTACAAAAGGCTGCAAATGAGTAAAAAGCCGAGCTTATTGTAAAAGTCAATAAGACAAGCCACAGTTGCATCTTATAATGCTACACTCCAGAACCATCTCCTCTTCATGCTCTTACAAGGTGGCCAATGGCAGAGGTGCTCTGTGGTAGGGATCAACAAGTACTTCTGTATATGACCCCAAAAGATTGTGTAGACTATAAAGTACTCAATTCTGCCATGGCATTGTGAAAGCAGTCATGGACACTCGGAACAAGATAGTGGCTGTGTGTGTAGAGTAGAACTACAGGACCTAGAAGAAGCATAGACTATGTATCTCATGGGACTGAGCAGACTGTTCATATAGACACTACAGTTATTAGTATCTAGGGGTTTCTGCATGAGACACGGCTAAGTGGAGCCTGGATCCACAGAGCTTGAAAGGACTGGGTTATGTCATTCAATGTTTCCACTGTCCTCATAGACCCCTGAGATCAGGAACTGTACAATCAGGTCAATATGGAGTTGAGAACATTTCTTTCTGTTCATGGCCAAAGGAATCCAGGCTGCTCCTCCATGAAACACTCCTTAGTAACCAAAGGAGCTGGGCTGAAGTAACCCAACAACACACACACACACACACACACACACATACACACCATGGCCATTACCACCACCACCTCCACCATCTTCGTGTTCTCTTCCTCCTCCACCACCACCTTTACAGCCTCCAATTCCACCACCACATGAATTTTAGATTTAAACAGAAGAATTGGAGCAGGGAACAAGAGATATGCAAATATGCAGATTCCTGGTCATGGTATGATCTTGTCTCTCAGTTTTGGTTCTGTAAGTGGTCTAAGAAGTCATTACTTGGGCTTAGGGTGTGGATGTGGATAGAGGGGTAACCTGGTTCTCAAGAGCTGATGGCTTCTGCTTGAGGGTGCAGGCTCACCTTTATGGATACTGCTATTATCTGCTGATATGTCCTGTGATGGTCTGCTGTTTCTGGTGCCCAAAGTACCCTCAGGCTTAGAACAATTTGTGTGGCTTTTGAGTACTCAGTGAAGTGTTAGTGCTAGTTCGCAAAAACAATGTCAAGGTACATGTTTTAGCCTGTGTTGTCTACATCATCTAGTACATTCTCCTGTTTTATTCCAAATCGATGGACTGAATACCAGGGTCTCAATATTATTAGTGGGGAATCCTAGACAAGGAACTCAGATATTCTCTGTAGCAGTTTCCAATACTACTGGGTATAGGACGCTTTTTGCACTCTTGTGAGGTTTCCACCAGAGAAGACCACTAAGACACAGGTTCAAGCTAATACAAAGTGTTCATTAGTGAGCTAGTGACTATGCTGGGTGTTCTCAGGGTGAGCTTTTAAGCACAAATCCATCCCCTGGTTTAACACGCATCAGTTATCAAGAACAGTTAGCCAGAAGTAGAACTACAGAAGTCAAAAAGCAAAAAGGTTAGTGTATTTAGGGAATTTCCCAGAACTCTGAACTTTGATGGATTAGGTTTTTGTTCTCATTTTTGGCAGGTATTGCTGCCTATGTGTAGGGTCTGAATGGCACTTCCATTATGGCATCTTTTGTATTAAGGTGTGGGGGCCTACTACGGTACTCAATCTTATGTCTGCATTAATCAACTGATGGATTCTCTCAGTTCCTTTTGCATTTTGAATGTTGCTGTGCATTGCCTTGGTTGAAGTATGTAGAAAGAGAAGCCAGAGATCCTATTGAGATCCATTGTGGAGAAGCTACACTCTTAGTTTCAATGCTGTGGGCTTTTCTGGAAGAAATAATGCCTGATTTAGTCTCTGGTGCAGCTGTGCTTTAATGGCCACTTTCAACAGTTCTAGTTTACTGCTTCTTGAGTTACATATTCAGAGCATTTTATATCCATTTCTAGTGGTAGTCCTACAGGAAATTCCTATACCGTGGCCATTGAACATCCACGTCTGACAGAGCTGTGGGCTGGTGGGTCACTTGGTCTAGCCCCTACCTCTAGCTGAGTGAGCAACTTTTCTTAGCTGTTAGAGAGAAAGGGTCAGCAGAATATGGAGTAAAGTGTTCTTGTCTGTTCAAAATCCAGCTCTGACCTGACAGTCACAAGGATGCAAATTTAGACAGAGAGGTGGGCAATGAATGACTATTAAGGAGCTAAAGAT